>CM076579.1:1170537944-1171137944 GCA_034641835.2 Pinus albicaulis | reverse complement strand
ATTAATGTAATTAGTTAGTTAAGAAATTATTTAGTAAAAATTAAGAGACATTAGTCCCCAAAGGACATGTCTCTCTGATTGGGCATGGCCAATCAACTCCTATTAAAGGAGAACTGGCTCATCCTTGTAATCATCAATTCAATTCATATCAATAAAATATATATCTTTTTAAATCTCATATCAAGTATTTGAGAATTTAGAAAGTTTGAGTGTACAATTTGATGCTCCAAAGAGTGTCGACGGAGCGGGGGCTTGGGACCAACCCAACCCCTAGTCACTAAACTTGCAATGTGACCTTGGCAGAGTTTCACCCGGTGGGGTGCAGAAATCAAAGCGCAAGGCCATGGGCGTATGGAACCCATATGACTACAAAAAGAGCTAAACCAGAGCGCCAACGATATGGGGCTTTGGGTTGACCCTAGCCCATAGTCGCATGCCCCTACACAGAAGAGTGGTGAGTGCTCAGTAGCAGGGAGCTAGAAATAGGGACCAACCTTGGTTCTATTGTTAGCCATGTTACCCCGGCAGGCCGACGAGGGATCTAGAGTGGAAAGGGTGGTTCGTTGGCCTAGACCTTGGCCCCCTGGATGTTAATATGACCATTAACCACTAGTTAAGGGCCCAAACCAGTGGAGGCAAGTGGTTAGCCTTGGACCCCGTCTGCATCACCCATGTGGCCACAGTTTCCGCACTTAAGGGTTATTGGGAAATTTAATTGTTCAACAATTTGCAATTTGGGTGGGTGAATTTATTGCCTCCGCAACAAAAAAATAGGGTGAAATTGTAGGAGAATTAGCATGTTAGTCTGAATTTTAGGATGAATAACAAAAGAACTTCATTCAAAGTTAGTAGAGCCATATCTTGGTGATTTTTTTGCCTTTTGGAGCTCAAGAAGAGTCTACCTAGGGGTTTTTGGATATTCTAGATCCAATGGTGACCTCTATTTTCTAATTTGAGCACATCTAAAGAGACTTTTTGAAGGTTCAAGTTCATGGGTGTATGGATCAATCAATGTTTTGGAGTAGTTCTTGAATGTGTTTAAGCATGGACAAGACCTTATAGGGGTTTTCTTACCCTCAGATGTTTACTGCAACAACTATTACTTGAAAGGTTTGGCTCATCTATTCTTTTCTCACTATGTCTTGTTGTGGAAAGCTTTCTTTTTGTATTTCAATGTGGAATTGAAGTACTTGTATTCTCATTTTCAGTTGGAGTATAGGATATTTGTAGGAGAAACCTTGTGCTTTTGATGGTTTCATGACTAACTCTAGGTTGTCATGTTGTTTAGAGTGAGATTTATTTGCAAGAAAACATTTCCTTTAAGGGGAAATAGCCACTTTTTTTGTCAAAAAAATTTTATGTACTCGTTTCCACTTAATATAAGGAGCGGTCTAGCTATGTTGGCAGGCCCGAAGATGTAGCCCAGGGGGGGTGAACTCCATCACCAAATTATATTTTGTTGTTCTTCATGAATTTCGGTATGAGTTAATTGATGAGATATTTCTTATGGTTAAGTTTACATGAAAAACTAACTCATGGTCCTTAAAGAGACCTTAAAAAACTATTTTGACATAAGACCCAGTTTTCCTTGCAAAGAATTAGAGGATGATCATTTTAGGAAGGAGAAGTTTTCCTTAATTTTTAGATCAGGTGGTGTCAGAGCAAGGTCTGACCAAGTTGCAAGAATGAGCAAGAAGAGTCTCCAAGAGCTAGAGGAGATGAATTTTTCTCTTTGTATGGAGAACATTGAATTGAAAAGAATGCTAGAAATTGTTGAAGATGAAAAGAGGCATATGCGCCTTCAATTGTACCATGTAATTGAGGAACAAGTTGTTGAAATTTCCACTCCAGTGATAGCAAATGAAACCTCCAAAGTGTGGGCATGGTTCAAAAATAGGTTATGGACCATATATGGAAAATGATGCATGTGGATTTTTTAAGCATCTCCAAGATTCTAATAATATGTTTGTTGGTAAGTGTGGGTGGCTTGAGTCATCTACAAATTCATTGTCATCATCTGAAGTTTAAAAGATAGATGGAAATTTCAAGGAGGTAATAAGAATTTAAAGTTCAAATCCTTATTTTTATGTTCATAACACCTCTTTTGCACCATTTGAACAGCATACCAAAGGCATTTGTATGAATCTGCTATATAAAATGGGTTATGAAGGAGGAGGCCTCAACATAAATGGCCAAGGGATCACTAATCCAATTATGGTACAAGAGAGACCAAAATATCAAGGATTGGGGTATGGTCAATGAAAGTTTGGAGAATTCTCTAAATGGTTTGAGGAAAAGCAATCATCAAAGCTCACACCAAGATGGTGGTGACAATGTTCATTTGTCTCCAAGGAGAGATGAATTCTCAAAGTACCTTGCATTTCATCGTCTGGTCCATATCGTCAAAGTTGCAGCTCTAAGGAGAGGTATAAATCTCATGGTTTTTTTCCAAATTATGGTAATTTTGACTATTTGTGGAACAAGTATCATTGCACTTTTTGTGATGCATTTGACCATTGTGTGGTTATTTGTGAGAAACACATGGTATTGGTAAAAAGAATCAATCATATTCTTGGCATCAAGCATGATGAATATCCTTCACACTTGAGGACTTCCTTGTCAACAAGCAAGAGAAAGTACTTTTCTACCCATTATAAGATGCATGGGCATGGGAATGAATGATGTTGGAAGTTACATCCAAAGCTTTGTTCCAAGAAGGGAAAAGAGATTGTGCAAACCAATGAAAGGGAAGAAAGAGGTGGCTAAGAGGACTCACAAAATTCTGAAAGACCTTCAAGGAAAATTTGATGAAAAAATATAACCCAGAAGCCCAGGAGAGGCAAATATTGGGTAGACTATTTGTATAGTTGCTTTGTAAATTTGTAAATAGTTGTTGTTTACCTATTTAAGGTACTTTTGTAAAGTGAAAAAGAATCAGAAATATGTGCAACAAGTATGTTTTTCATTGAAATTTTATGTTATTGGCTTGATTATAACTCCAAATGTTTAAAGGAATTTTAGAATGTACAATGTTGGTTGTCCAAGTTTGTCTATATTTTTTCATGTACTCACTGATGCAAGTATTCAACATGAAACTTGTTGTGAATAGAATCTTTGTTTAAAATTGTATAAGATGACTATGTTTTTGTAGGAAAATCCAATTATGTCATTGAATTTTTGCAGCAATGTACTTTTGTGCACAAGTTCATTTTAAGGATGGTAAAACACGTTTTTTTCAGTGCATGATAGGCAATGTATTGATTCTGATTTCCAAGATGGAGATTCAATTTTGTCTTCAACAATTGAACTTCAAGATGAATTTGTTTTGAGCCATGAAAGATGGGTTAAAGAGAATGTTCAGTTTCCACTCATCAGTGTTTTTGTTCTTGCATCAACGATAAGAATTTTAGCTTGATTCTTGATAGGACGATAGGTCTCCACGAAGAAGATGCGTGAATTACCTTGATTGGAGCTTGAAGGGAACCAATTGATAAAAAATAATTATGGATTGAGTTTTGGGTAAGGTTTTAGATTCAGGCTCATTTCATTTACTAGGAGAAGTAAACTTTTGGATTCTAAAAGTTCCTAGTTGGGAGGTATCATCCGGTGATCAAATTTTAGCTCAAAAATGAAAGTTACCATAATGTTTTCAAACATGCACCAAATTGAATTTCTTTTCGTTCTGAATCTAACGCAACTTGAATCACTCAAAACCAACATTATATGATCAATTTATCACGTTCTGATCGTTTATCCCAACAACTAAAAAAATTAGGAGGTTTTCTCACTGTGTAGTGGAATGGGCTACTATACTGCTGACATCATCAAGCCCATTGTGTAGGTATGATCCAATGAGAGCATGCCAAGTGGAAACCTCATATTGGATGATTTGTTTCATTGTGATTGGTTTGTTTTGTATGTGGTGGACCAATTAGGGTGTGTTAGGTGGCCCAACCAAAGGCCGCCAAGTGGCACCCCACGGTTAGCTAAAATTTGGTTATGGTTGAACAACTTGGGAAGGATTCAAACCTGAAATATTGCATCCAATAGCCAAGCTCCTTGCCAATGTTCCAAGCAAGTGGATCTAACCCATATATGGTGTTATCACCAAATCGACTCTTATAGGCTACTCATCAATCAAATTAATGTAACTCTTTCAAACCACTTTTAGCTGAAGATTAGCCTCTTCAATTTGAGAGGGCTCTCTAAAGGTAATTTATGATTTTCAATGGAAATTCTAGTAGATGGCTAACTCTATAACTGTAACTTGATTGTGATTAATTGTAGGTTAAAAATGTAAGCACTTGCTACCATTGGGCTATGGGGTCAACATCAGTAAACTCAATGAGAATATTTCTTCTTATGGAAACTGAGGCAAATGGAGTTTTCAATGAAAATATAGTACACGCATACAACACAGGAAGAAAACAATAGTTTAACCTCTAAAGGAAGTTAGAGCATGCTAACATGATTTTTGAGTAATTAGACATCAAACTAACTAGAGATATTAAACATGAAAGATATATAACATAAAACACATTGAACGCCTCCTTTGAATCTCAAGTAAAGAAGAAAATATCACTGTATATTATTGAAACTGGAAACTATTACAAAGTAGCAGTTTAGTACAATATTCTCCAACAACCCTTTGATATTCGATCTTTTGTCTATAAATAGAATTATTTTACAGTACATACGATTCTGGATCATCGAATGTCCAAACTGACAGCTAATCATAACTAACACATCTATTTTTGGAACATAAAAAGACACCTATCCATTTAAGATTTATTCTCCTAATAGGACTCTAGTTATATTTATTACAACTACTAACTAAAGGAGTGTATAATTACATCAAAAGTAGTTAGGTGCTCGAATGGCACTATCCACCATCAAAGAATAAATGCCCTCACTGAACTACAAAATAGTCATCCTATATTTAAGGAAATGATGACATGACATTTGCTGACTTTCCTTTGCTAAGTTGGTGAAGAAGACAACTTTGTCTAAGGCCAAATCATTGTTTGAATGTTTCCCTAGTATCCCTTAATACCTCCACGTGGTTGGTTGATCTTAAAAACACTTTAAAACCTTCAAAAAACCCTTTAAAAACACCTCGCTACGAAACAGAGTATCTTAGGCAGTTTCGTAGCGTAGTTTAGTAGCGGGGTTGTTTTTGTCCTTTATCCTTTCCTTCTGCCACCTCTACTAGTAAAATAATGTTTTTCAAGTCAAAATGGGTAAATACCATCAACCTCCCTCCTTGTACCTTCATAAAATTGTTTTTATAGGCAAAAAGCATCTTCAGAAATTTCGTAGCGTTTTTTAGGCCTTCAAGCCTGGAGCTCGCTACGAAACTACCTAACAAGGAAGAAATTACAAATTTTTTGTAATTTTCTTCAAAATTTGATCTTATGAGCCAAAATTATATCATTTTCAAGCTAAAACCTTAACAAAAAAGTCCCATTTAAACTCTTCAATCTTTGGGAGTTTCATCTTCATTAACTATGGGTTGACCTCAGGTTCTTCAATCACTTTCATTTTTAGTCCCCTCTTCTCCAGCTCATCTTGACTCATGTCCATCTGTTTTTGAAGGTTTTCCACTTGATTTTTAAATGATTTGTTTTCATCTTGTAGGTGCAGGTTCATCCTCCTTGCATGTTTGGTTAAAAGTCTTAGAGATTGGGTCCTTTTCAACAATCTTTTGGCATTACTCATAGATTCTAAAAAATTTGAGAGTTGACTGTCCCATTTTTCAGCATTTGGTCAAACTCGGCCTTTTCAGACTTGTGCTTCTCTGCTTCCAACTTCAACTCAAGTATTTATTCTCTTACTTTCCTCAGTTGTTCCTTGAGGAGTTCTGTTTCTGTTTTTTCAATTATCTTCTCCTTTCCCCTTCTCTGCCTGGTGACAACTTCTTCTTCTTCTACTGGGGATAAATCTAAGATGTTTTCTGACTATATACCTTCACTGACTTTCTCTGCTCTTTTTCTCTCCATGGCCTTCTTTGCAAACATGGTCATTGGCTTCCTTGGCTGAAATATGAAGCCAGCATCCTCTCCTACAAAATCCAATTTCTTAACTAACTTACCTTTCTTCAGTTTCCTTCCATCACCTTCAATGTCATCTGCTTGAACTATTGGGGACTCCTCAATATCTATTGCATGCAAGATATCTTCCAGATTTCCTTTGGTTGATGTCTGACTCCTTGTTATCATGTTACTGCTTTGTTTGATAATCTTATGTTTCTGTTTTGCAGGTGTTTTCTGAGGGGTATCAGTTTCTTACAGAGCTTCTTCTTCAATGTCCATCGATTACTTATTCTATTGCATATGGGGATGTAGTAGTTTTAGGTTTTGAAACTTTCTTGGGAGTCACTACATCTATTTCATACCCGCTCATAAACAGAAAAGAGGTCCAATATCTATTTAACCTTTTCAACTCTTCCAGCACTAACAATTTTATCAGACCATGATGAAATAGTGATGTCTCAATACCTTCTGACTTGACCTGAACTCAATCTGACATCTTTCCCAAACTCCTGTATAAAAATAAAGGTAGGTCAAGTGGTTGCTTACCAACAAAATGCAGAAGGAGTATAATATGATAGGAATAGACCATGTGGAATCTTCCTTCGCAGGTGAAGTATTTTTGGATCACCAGCAGTAAATTTGCATAATTTTCCTTCATATAACCTCTCGAGATGCCATTTGTCATGTCAGCTCCTCTATGCTCTTGCTTGAGAAATTCTTCACATCCTTGCATTATGAACTTTGTGCGTTTAAACCATTCTTCACCAATTATAGGGATTTCTTTAGCTTTTTATATGATCTCTGGTGACACTATGAGATTCAAAATTCCAACCTTTGATGTTGTCCCTATAAAATTGGTGCAAAATTCTTTTGAAACCTGTGCATGAAAACCCTGCAATTTCTGGCAAAATTGTAGGTAGCTCGTCTTCCTGAAATCCTCCATAGCAACAGGATATTCATTCAGCAACTTCAAATCCATGGGTTAATACCTTACACAATGACCACCTTTATTTGTTTTCTTCTTCGATTCCATGGTGCTTTATACTCTTCACTGCCTCGCTTGCTGATGACACCTGCAGAATCGAATTCGAACAACAACCTGCTTGATGTGGTGAGGCAGCTCTCAAATATCGAGAGTGGGACAATTTTCATGCAAGGATTAAACAGTAAATGACAAAGAGAATCTTGGGGTAAATTTTAAAAGGTTATTTTGAGAACTCGTATTTTGATGATGGCACATGTGACCATAAAAGGCAATAATGATAGCAAAATACGACTATGCATATCTGGGAATCATCATAACAAACTCAAATGACCTCACCCTCCACTAGTCTAATCAAAAATTGACACTTCACACCACTCTGTCCCTTTCTACAGAAAAACCCAGTTTCATAGCGAAAATGGTCTGACTGCTGACAGATTCTCTACGGAAATGTTTTGCCAGTTTCGTAGCGAAATCCGCTGATTTGCTTTGTAATTCACCACAAAACTATGAAAAACTGACAAGTGGAATTTTTTGTGATTAAAAGGCATGGGGATGAAAAACATATGATATGAGGTTGATTTGACTGAAATGACATGATTAGAAGGGGTTTTAAACTTAAGGTAGACATCATCAAATGCAAAAAATTTCATCTATTTTCATGAAAATGGCTTACGAGACCACAACATCCTAGGTGAAAAACATCTATGACCCTATCAATGAAAGTGTTAAAACTAATGAGTGATAACATATGGCATTAGCGCCTTTTAAATTTTACATAGGCACTTATTCGAAGGAGGGGTCAAGTTGTCAGCCCAAGTCACCGCATCCCACAGAACCACCGCAGAGTAGCGAACAAAGGGCTTAGGGCATAGCCCCAACCCATGGTCATAAACCGTCACATAGGGCCCTATGCAGAAGAACCGACAGATGTGGGGTGGGATCCAGGCCCTAGCCCATGGTCTGGTTAACCGGTATATGACCCCGACAGAGTATGGAGAGCGCCGACGGAGTGGGGGCTTGGGACCAGCCCAACATCTGGTCACCAAACCTGAAATGTGACCTTGGTAGAGTGTCAAATGGTGGGGTGCAGAAATTAAAGCTCTAGGCCATGGGTGTATGGCACCCACATGATCACAGATAGAGCTGAACCGGAAAGCTGATGGGAGGGGGCATAGGGTTGGCCCTAGCCCATAGTTGCATGCTCCTACACAGAAACGTTGAGAGGACTCACCAATAGGGATCTAGGAATAAGGACCAAACCTCATTCTATTCTCACCCATGTGATCTTGGCGGGCCAACGAGGGAGCTTCGGTGGAAAGGGTGGGTCTTTGGCTCGACCCTCAGCCCCGTGGATGCTAATATGACCACGACATAGCAGTTAAGGGCCTAGACCAGTAGGGGTGGGTGGTTAGCCCTGTAACCCAGCCGAATGGACCATGTGGTCACATTTTCCGCACTTAAGAGTTATTGGGAAATTTAATTGTCCAATAATTTGCACCTTCGGCGGGAAAATTTGTCGCTTCTGCAGCAGAAAATAGGGTGAATTGTAGGACAATTATCCTATTAGTTTGAATTGTAGGATGAATAATAGAAGAACTTCATTCAGAGTTAGTAGAGCCATAAATTTGTGAGTTTTGGGCCTTTTGGAGCTCAAGAAGAGTCTATCTAGGGGTTTTTGGGTATTCTGGATCCAATGGTGACCTCTATTTTCTGATTTGAGCACATTTAAAGAGGATTTTTTTTCGGTTAGAATTCGTGGATGTATGGATCAATCAATGTTTTGGAGCATTTCTTGAAGGTGTTTAAGCATGGAGAAGGCCTTGTAGTGGTTTTCTTACCTTCATATGTTTACTACAACAACTATTAATTGCAGGTTTAATATCATATATTATTTTCTTAGTATTTCTTGTTGAGGAAAGCTTTCTTTTTGTATTTCAATGTGGAATTGAAGTACTTGTATGCTCATGCATGCTCATTTTAAAATGGAGTAAAGTGTCTTTGTAGGAGATACCTTGTGTTGTTTATGGCTCCATGACTGACTGTAGGTTGTCATATTGTTTAGAGTGAGAGTTCTTTGTAGGAGAACATTTCCTTGAAGGGGAAATAGCCACTTGTTTCGTCAGCAAGTTTTTATGTACTCTTTTCCACGTAATATATCGAGTGGTCTAGCTATGTTAGCAGGCCCAAAGATTTAGCCCAGGAGGGGTGAACTCTGTCACCAAATTCTTTGTTGTCATTATTTATGAATGCATGTATGATTTGATTGATGAGATGTTGTTTATGGTTAATTTTACATGAAAAACTAACTAATAGTCTTTGAAGATACCTTAAAAACATGTTTTGACATAAGACCCATTTTTCCTTGCAAAGCAACAAAGGACAGTCATTTTTAGGAAGGAGAAGTTCTCCTTCATTTTCAGATAATCTGTTATCACAAAATCTGACCTTGATATGTTGTTGATCAAGTAGACTCTGAGTAACTCTTTCAAACCAATCTTTTGGCTAAGGCTTAGCCTCCTCAACCTGAGAGGGCTCTCTCAATAGGTTTAAGATTTTTAATTAATGATTAGATGGCTAACTCTAGAAATAAAAATGGACAAAACTGTATAACTGGTTGAATTACAGATTAGCAAACATCTATTAGGCCATGGAGTCAAATTATTCTTCAACAAAACATCATAATCAGCTAAACATGGAAGTCAAGGCACTTGGAATTTAGGTTTATAAGTGAAACAGTAACACAGTGAATAAACATAGTCTACAAACATGTGAAGGAAGTTAGAGCATTATCCAATGAATTCTAAGTAACACATGCTCATACCACTGCAAATAGATAATTGAAAAAGGCCATAGAAATATCAAACACACATAAACCCCTTGTAAATCTTGAGTAGTAAAACCAATCTCTATATTAAGTTCAAAACACACAATCTTCTACAATAACATAGCTTATTTTGCTAATAAAAATGCCAACCTTGATGAATTCGACCTAATGATTCATCTAGAGCATTTACAATCTTGCATTCCATGATCCATCATTAGGAGAATTTGAATTCTATCCTTGACACCTATTCTATTCATAAAACAAACTATTAATTACAAGCTGACAGCTAACTGTCTTTTAAGAGTCCTAATACAAATAGAAGTGAAAATCCTAAACATGCTTGAAACAACCTTATCTAAAAATTAAATACTTTCTTTTCCAGTTTCTAATTCATGTCTTCGACCTTTATGATGCCTCCATCCCTCTTATAAACCTTACTGATTCATGACCTAGCTGTCCTAAAAACCAGGAGACAGAGTTCCTGCTTTTTAGCCCTTAACCTCCATGCTTATCTTCAAGCAGCTTTGCTGGCATTGATGACTATTTCATATAGGTCACATGTGCTAATATTCCATTAAAACTTCAAATTTCCACATGTACAAAAATAGATCTTCAAAAAAATGGAAAAGGAGATGAGATATGACTGTGCTACAAAAATAGCCTGTTTTCGTAGCACAATTTTTATATCACTATAAAACATTTATTTTAACCATTCTTTCTTATGCTTTTCAATCTGAGTCTTCTTCTGTGATCCTAATCTTTCCACCAGCAACACCAAAACTTGAAAACCAGCACTTCTTACCTCCAAAATACATGTATAAAATGCCAAAAATTCATCTTCAGCATATTCGTAGCGCGCTACGAAATTGTTGTGTATGCTCCCTTTAACACATTTTTCAAAAATTTACAGTTTGAGGATATTTAAAATTCTTCAAAGATTGATATCAACATCAAAAAGCAAAATAACTTGGCTTTAAAATATGTTCTTCCTCAAAAATGATCTTCTTCTTAATGACAAAAATGTTTTAAGGATTTATCACTTACTTCCCTGTTTCATTGTTGTTGTAGCTTCTCTTCATATTTTTTCAGCTATATTTCTAGGTCTTCAATCTGTCTCCTCAATTTCATATTGGTATCCCTCAACTGAACATTCATCATTCTCACAAATCTGGCTTCTTTAATTGCAGGTACAGTCCAAGTAAAATATTGAGCTTCACTACTGATTGTTTCTGGTTTGGAAACCATTTCAACTTCCCAGAGAGATTTTATCCTCTTGAAATCTATCTTTTCATCAACATGCCTTCTTGCTCTCTTCCTTAGTCTAGAAATTTCATAATTGGCTAATTTCAACCTTTCTTCTATTTCTTCATAACTGGTTTTTCCTGTTTGAGTGGAAAATACTCTGTTTTTGTCACCTTCAGGTATTGGTGATGAAAGGTCTATAAACTCTTCATAAACAGTGGGGGCTTCCTCTGTTTTCTCTAACTCAATATTAAGCTCTTGCATATTTTTGGATTGTCTAGTTAAAGGCTTTCTGGGCTTGAATGCAAATGCTACAACCTCATCCTCGAATTCCAGTTTCTTAGAAGATTTCATCTTCTTCGGTTTTCCTTCAACAAATTTTATGAAATCTGCCTGTACCAAAGGGGATTCTTCAATATCAATGGCTTGTAAAATATCATTTAAGTTACCTTTTAAGCCTGGACTCTCTCCTGAAATCACTGCTTTACTCTTTTCCTTTGCAATTTGACTTCTAGTCAATTTCCTTTGAACTAGTTTATTAGCTGACTTTTCTTGTGTCATTTTTTTAACTTCAACTATCTTTTGTTTTGCAATTTGAGGAGTCTCAAGAATAACCAGTGATGCTTTACTCACTTTCTCTTTCACCTGCTTTCTAGGGTTTAACTTAACAAATATTTTTTACCTTGTCACTACAGGCTTACTGGTTTCTGTTGGTGGGGTTTCTTTAGCCTTAGAGTTAATGCTTGTAGCTTGTGTTTCCACTCCAAAACCACATATAAAAAAAATGATGACCATTCCCTTTTGATCCTTTGGAGTTCATGTAAAACTATCAGTTTAATTAGACCATGATGAAAAGGGGAAGTTTCACATCCTTGAGATTTCATTTGCACCTTATCTGCCATCTTAGCTATACTTCTATACAGAAAGCATGGAAAATCTAGAGAAATCATGCCAGTAAAGTGCAACAGAAGTTTAAAATGATATGAATATACTTTATGATACCTTCCCTCACAGGTAAAATACCTTTGTATGTTGAAGAGAAAATTTGCATAGTTGTCTTTAATGTAGCTCCTTGGAATTGCCTTGGTTAAGTATGTTTCTGCAAATTTGTGCTTCAGAAATACTTTACATTCCTGCATGTCAAATCTGAAGCCTTTGAACCATCTCTCTTGCCCCCTAGGAATCTTTGTCACCAAATCTATGATTTCAAGAGTAATTGATAAGTTTAGGATTCCAATTTTTGTGTTTGAGCCAATGAAATGTAGGGCAAACTCCTTTGTCACCTGACTATGTCCTCCTTGCAATTTTTCACAAAATTTCCAACACCCTGTCTTCTTGAAAGCTTCCAATACTGATTTATCATTGGCTAGGGCCTTTGTGCTTTCAGGCTATGTTCTTAAGCAATGTCCAGACCTGTGGTTTTTCTTTTCTTCTGTCATCTTTTCCCTTGAATTTTTGTGTGTTTCCTATAAACCTGTAATAATCAGCCTCACTTGATTTAAAAACAATCAGCCTCACTTGATTTGGTAATTAGCCTTGCTTGACAACTTCACTTGATAAAGGTTAATGGAAGCTCAGGTGTGAGATTCCCGTAAGCTTTATACTTGAAAACAATCTATTGAAATGTTTTTTGGCATGCAAACTGGAATAAGAAACCAACCAACCCTTTCAAATTTGAAATTACCTATCATGATGACCCTACATTTGAAATGATGGATTTGGATAGTTTCATGCCTTAGAAATGACCCCTAACTGACACCTCATGATGAAAAACTAACGGAATTTGAATGATTTGTTGATTTGACATGACTCACTATGAATATGCACTTTCGTAGTGCGCTTAGTGTATTTTTGGGAAAAGCGCCACGAAAGTAGAAGCACTTTCGTAGTGCAAAACAGTTTTTTTACACTGTCAGTGCTACGAAAGTGTGTTTTCATGGCTAATTCCAAAATTTTTCTAAAAAGGTTTAAGATATGATTTCTAAACAAGGTATGAGATATTTAAACCATGTAATAAGGTTTTCAAACTTTATTTGGATATGAAAATGATACTTTTGAGACTCTTACCCTATCACCTACCCTTTAAAGCATGAAATGACCCAACACCTATCTAAGACCATGACTAGGAACAATGTAAACTGTCCAAGTTTAGAAAACAAATTATGGTGATAATAGTGGCTCCACTTGGGATAGTGTGCCCCTGTGGTACACTAAGAACCCATAGCTCCAGTGCTATCCATTTTTGATAAAACAGAAAAAAAAAAAAAAAAAAAATTATTTGATTTGACAAGCATCTTCTTCAAACTGTTTGGGCCTTCACCTTGGGCTTAATCTCTCTATTTCATCTTGTCATTATTAGCAATAAAACTGACAAAGATGGAATATGTACAATGTCATGAGTGATTGATAAAACTTTAGCAAGTATAATGCTTTAGGAACTTGCCATTAACAGGCCCTCTAGCATATGATCCTTCATCAATTTCATGCAATATATAAGTGTTGTTCCCATGAAAAGAAGAAATCTTAAAAGGACCCTTCCATAAATTCTCAAACTTACCATGCTTGCCCTTTTCCTCAATTTTGGCCTCTAATTTAAGCACTTTGTCTTGTATTTGGAAACTGTCTCCTTTAATCTTCTTGTCAAATGTACTTTTAATTCTGTTTTGAGCATGTTGATGACTATCATAGACTTCATTTCTCTTTTCCTGTAAATCTATCAGATGGTTGATCCTCCTCTGAATGGAATTTGGTTCCTCTTCAAGTCCTTGAATTAATTTCATGACCGGTACCCCAAGTGATGTCAGAAAAATAGCTTCAGCACCATAAACTAATTCATATGGCGAAGTCCCAATTGATCTCTTTGTACATATCCTATCAACCCACAAGGCATACTTTAGCTTTAAATTGCCAAGCTTTCTTGTTCACCTGAAATACCTTTTTGATGATTCTTACAATGCTCTTATTTGATGATTCAGCAAGACCATTTCCTTGCGAATAGTACGTTGTAGAGTGTCCAAGAGTGATATGGTATTGATGGCAGAAATTGTTCGTTTTCTTATACTTAAATTCTTGTGCATTATCTATTATAATCTTCATGGGGCAGTCAAATCTATACAATATATTATTCTCTAGAAAAGAAATAATTACAGAGTCATTAGCTTGCCTTGTTGGGATCGCCTCTATCCATTTGGTGAAGTAGTCTGTTGCTGTGAGAATCCAGCGATGTTGTCCTGATGATGATGGATGTATCTCTCCAATAAATTCTAACCCCCACTACTGAAAAGGTGCTTCCACATAGATAGGAACCAAAGGTAGAGGTACAAGCTTTCTTCTTCCTTCAAAAATTTGGCATTCATGACATGCAGCAATTCTTTTGTAAATGTCTTTAAACATTGTTGGCCAAAAATATCCCGCTCTTAGAATCTTATTTGTTGTAGCCTTCCAATAATGGTGTCCTCCGCAATCACCTTTATGGAACTCTTCAATGACTTTATCAGCCTCTTCTTCAAGTAAACAATTCAGCAAAATTCCTCTTGTATCCTTCCAAAACATATTTCTGTTAAATACAAAATATCTCAAAGATTTCAGCTTAAAAAAACCTTGCTTTGGACTTTGATAGATCAGCGGGAGCTTTGTACTGTTGTAGAAAAAAACCACATCCTTATACCACTCTGAAGTAATGTATTTCTCATCAATTTGGACCAATTATTCCTCATCATCAGAAATTTCTGATATTTCTACATTTAGATTTATATCAAGACAGTCCAAGTTTGGTTGAGTCATTAACTTTGCCAAGCCTTGTCCCTTCACCAACTTTGTTGGTTTGATATCTATATCATATTCCAGCAATTTTGCGATCCATTTTCTCCTCTTACCATCGGGATCTGCCTGAGTTAGAATGTCTTTTACCACAATACTTGGAACAAATGCCACAATGTGAGAATGCAGAATGTAAATTCTGAAATCTTTAATAGCTTTCACCAAAGCATAGGCCTGTTTTTCTAGAATATTATACTTCAACTCAGAATTTGCTAATGTTATACTAAAGAAATAAATAGGCTGTTCAGTACCTTGCTTTCCTTTTTGTAGCAAAACTCCAGCAATTGTGTATTCGGAAGCAAATGTAAAAACCAGAAATTCCTTGGAAAAATCTGGACTGATGAGTATCGGTGCTTGTGTGAGGGCCTTCTTGATTTCTTCAAAAGAATTCTTTGCTTCAGCTATCCATTTAATATCAGCTCCTTTCTTTAACATCCTTGTTATATCTTTGACAATCTCAGCAAAGTTAGGAATGAAGCGCCTAACAAAATTCACTTTACTAAGAAATGATTGAATCTCTTTCCTACTTCTTGGCAAATCTACTTTTTGAATTGCATTAACTCTGTTAGGATCAATCTTAATTCCATCTTCAGAAATAATATGACCAAGTGATTTTCCTGTAGTTAAAGAAAATATGCTTTTGGTAGGATTAAGAGAGATACCAAACCTTCTACATTTCAGCAGAATTGTTTCTAGGTGTTTCAAATGATCTTCTTATTTATTTGAAAAGACTGTTATATCATCAAGATAAACAACCACTATCTTGTCCTTTTCTTCAGAAAAATCAATGTCCATTGCTCTTTTAAAAGTAACTCCCGCATTCATGAGATTAAAAGGCATCTTGGCGTACATGAATGTGCTCCATGGTGTTGTGAAAGTTGTTTTTTCGTGATCATCTGAATGCACAAGAATATGATTGTAACCTGAAAAACCATCAAGCATAGACATTCTTTGAGAACCAAAAATATTTTGCAGAATAGTATAGTATGTTGAATAATGGAAGGATCATACTTTTTTAAATCAGCATAACTCCAAGCAAAAAAATCAATAAACCTCTTCATCATCTCAATATATTTGAATTTCATATCAACTGAAAGAAACTTTGAAATTTTGATCATTTTAGGCAAAGCTAATGTACCAAGATTACAGCTTTCTACTTCCCCTTCATCAACTTGAATCTTTGGTGATTTGAAAACATCATTCTGATCAAAAAGCTTCTCAAGAGGAATAAAGACCCTTTGGTATTGAATTATTCTTTAGTTGCAAAACTTCAAAATTTCCTTTTGATTCAACAAGCATGTTTTGTTGATCTACTTGTGTACTTTCAAATTCTTCTTTCAGCTCCATAAAATTCTTTACTTGTTGATATTCTTCAAAAACTTGCTAATTGGTGATATTATCTGGTATAGCTGGCCTATGGCGAACTTCAATCTCATATTTCTCAGTAGAATGTATAGGATTGATAAAAATACTTGCAGAGACAACAAGAGAATCAGCAATGGAATTTTGATCTCTAGTTTTGACTATGAAAGAATAGGCTTGAAAATTCTCCAACATGTCTAAAACTAGATTTTTGTATTCTCTAATTCTTACATCCTTTGTTTGATAAACACCTTCAACTTGTCTAATAACCAATTCAGAATCTCCAAAAACAGAGATATTTTGAGCCTTCATTCTTTTCAAAACATCTAAACCCAAAATCAAAGATTCATATTCAGCCATGTTGTTTGTGCAATCAAATTTCAGTTTGTAAGAGTAAAACTTACTCTCATCTTTTGGACTTGTAATCCAAATCCCTGCTCCTACCCCTTCTTTTCCTGTTGATCCATCAAATTAAAATCACCACCATCCCTCCATCTCTTTTTCATTTACTTGTTGATTTTTTGTTTGCTGCTTTTCTGAATGTTGATTTTCTGCTCTCATTTCTTCCTCAACACTATCAGCTGACTCATTGAAAATAATGGCAGATCCAATTTTAGTATCAAAGGCATAAATAGGAAATTTTTGAGGTTTATCTTTGCTACTTACCATGTAAGCCATTCTAGTCTCCCGATACAATCTCCTTTGCTCACCAAAAACAGGAATAGTGGCATAGGTAAGGTCCATCTGCATTGTGCCTTTGATTTTTGCTACCCATTATCTTGACAATAACATACCAAACTTCAGCGTAACATTAGCCACAAAAATGTCCATAACAACCGTCTTTGCTGGAATTTGTGTTAGACCAACAACAACATCCTTGATTAAACCAATACATTGAACTCTTTTTGAATCAAAAGAAAATAAATCCTTCTATGGTCTTGTTATTTGTAACCCCATCCTTTCCATGATTACTTTGGGCATAAGGTTATGAGAAGCCCCTGAATCCAACATAGCATTATGTAAATTCATATCATGAATACTAATGCTTACATAAAAAGGAGGAAACTCTTCATTTTGTTCATCTTCTAGCCTTGGACCCAAATATATAGTAGGATTATCCTCTTGGACATTCAAAATATCAGCAGCTCCTGGTTGTGAGTTTACCAACTTAACAATCTTGCTTCTATATTCATTTACCTTGAGAATCTCGCTAAATGGGACTGATATTTTAATATTTGAAATTTCATTCTCAAGGTTGAAAATGTAAACATATTTTTCAGCTTCTTTGATAGGAGGAAGTTGAGTGTCTTTCTTACCAAGTGGAGTGTCTTTCTTACCTTCAGCAATCTTTGGGGTATCATTTTTGGCTTCAGCAACCTTTGGAACATCTTTCTTAGGCTGCACTTTGTTTGCAATGATAGGCACATTTCTGTTTCTGAGATTATATTGTTTTTGCATTTCAAAAATAGCATGTTGATACCCCTTAAAATAATCTAATGGTTCTTCTCCTTGATTAGCCAAATCTAACTCATCATGCTCTTCTTTATTCAAGAAAAATCCTGACATCTCTTCGTTAAGACAATGGATAGATTCCTCAGGAATTTCAGGCTCATCTTCTTCATCTACCAAATTCTGCTGAAAAGCAGGTCTCACTGGAGGATCAGGCTGCTAATTTCTATTTTCTCTTGACCTTTGTTGGTTTTGAGGTCTCCTAAATTGGGGATTTCTAAATTGCGGTTCATGTTGCACAGGAGGATCAGAAGTGTTTCCAAGAGCTAACCTATCCATCAACTTCTCCATAGTTTTCATCATGGAGTCAAACTTATCTTCAGAAGTTGAAGTGGAAGGTTTCTCTTCTTATTTCAATTTAGTTTTTCCCGTTTTTTACTTTTTAGCAGTTATCATGTTTACCTCTACCTTTACTGCATCACTTTGGATTTCAACAAGTGTAGATGATTCTCTTTCTCTAAACAAGATAGAAAATTCATAATCAAATGCTTCAGCATATCTCATTTGTGCTAAGGCTTCCAGAGGTGTCAAATGAGCTGGAATTGAGTCAAAAACTTTATTAAATCTCTTTGAAAATTTTTGGACAAATTCATCCACTTCCCTTCTAAGGCTATTATATTCAGTAAGTGCTTGAATTGGATTGGTTCTGTTTCCCCATTTCCTTAAAAATTTATCTTCAAACTCATCCCAAGTTCGAATGATTCCCAGTGTAAGAGCTTTAAACCATTTTCTAACTTCACCAATAAAACTCTGTGCAAACAGTCTTAATTTCACATCTTCATCATCAACTTCTTCTCTGTCTGTAAAATCATTAAATCTATCTACATGTTCTTCTGCTGTGATTTATTCATCACTACCCCAAGTAGGGATCCTAGCAGCATATTTACTAGGAAGTTCATGCAAAACAGCAAGGAGTACAAGTGGTGCATACCTAGTAGGAGCAGCCATGCTTAAAGGATGAACAATAGTTTTAGGAATGGCAGAAATAGAAGATGAAGAACCGATATAAGGATGACTACTTGGTTTCTGTAAGCCACTAACAATTGAGCTCCAATTTGGAAGGGGTAAACTAGCTTTATATTTCAGCAAGACTTAGAAAGGGTCAAGTTCTTTCAATTTATCTAGAGACTCTTTTTCTAACAATGGCTCAGAGGTAACAGCTTCCCAAAATTCTTCTTTGTCTTCTTGTGTTACTAGGGCTGAAGTGTCAATTCCTCTCTTTTGCAAGTCTAAGATAATATCAATGAGTTCCTTTTCACTTTCTGATCTAAACAACACTTCATGAATTTTATCATCAACTCTTTTGTCTTCAAGACTTCTTAATATTTCAGAGGAGAAAGATTTCAAATGAGATGGAGTACCTGATATTTCTAAAATTCTTTGACTGCCTCTTGAAATAGTGTTTGGATTGTCCAAAATGGTAGGTGGATTGGGATTAGGATTGTATCTCCTTCTTGAAGCCACCTTTAAACTTTTTGAAAATTTATGGAGTCACCAAGGTAGATGCAGCCTCGAAAAACTTTCTGAGCTCTTGCAACCTTCAGAAGTTCAGCTTCTTAATTTCGGGAATGAGTAATTTTTCGGCTCCTGGCAGACACACCAAAATGTTATCACCAAATCTGACCCTGATAGGCTGCTGATCAAGTAGACTCTAAGTAACTCTTTCAAACCAATCTTTTGGCTGAGGCTTAGCCTCCTCAACCTAAGAGGGCTCTCTCTATAGGTTTAAGATTTTCATTAATGATTAAATGGCTAACTCTAGAAATAAAAATGGACAAAATTGTATAACTGGTTGAATTATAGATTAGAAAACATCTATTGGGCCATGGAGTCAAAGTATTCTTCAACAAAATATCATAATCAGCTAAACATGGAAGTCAAGGCACTTGGAGTTTAGGTTTATAAGTGAAATAGTAACACAGTAAATAAACACAGTCTACAAGCATGTGAAGGAAGTTAGAGCATTATCCAATGAATTCTAAGTAACACATGCTCATACCACTACAAATAGATAATTGAAAAAGGCCATAGAAATATCAAACACGCATAAACCCCTTGTGAATCTTGAGTAGTAAAATCAATCTATGTATTAAGTTGAAAACACACAATCTGCTACAATAACACAGCTTCTTTTGCGAATAAAAATGCCAACCTTGATGAATTCGACCTAATGCTTCATATAGAGCATTTACAATCTTGGATTCTATGATCCATCATTATGATAATTCGAATTCTATCCTTGAAACCTATTCTATTCATCAAACAACTATTAATTACAAGCTGACAACTAACTATCTTTTAAGAGTCCTAATAAAAATAGAAGTGAAACTCCTAAACATGTTTGAAAAAACCTTATCTAAAACTTAAATACTTTCTTTGACAGTTGCTAATCCATGTCTTTGACCTTTATGATGCCTCTAGCCTTGTTATAAACCTTATTGATTCATGACCTAACTGTCCTAAAAACCAGGAGACAGAGTTCCTGCTTTTTAGCCCTTAACCTCCATGCCTATCTTCAAGCAGATTTGCTGGCATTGATGACTATTTCATATAGGTCACATGTGCTAATATTCCATTAAAACTTCAAACTTCCACCTGTGCAAAAATAAATCTTCGAAAAAATGGAAAAGGAGATGAGATATGACTGTGCTACGAAAATAGCCTGTTTTCGTAGCGCAATTTTTATATCACTATAAAACATTTATTTTAACCATTCTTTCTTATGCTTTGCAATTTGAGTCTTCATCTGTGATCCTGATCTTTCCACCAGCAACACCAAAACTTGAAACCCAATATTTCTTACCTCCAAAATACATGTATAAAATGCCAAAAATTCATCTTTAGCAGTTTCGTAGCGCGCTACGAAACTACTGTGTATGCTCCCTTTAACACAGTTTTCAAAAATTTATAGTTTGAGGATATTCAAAATTCTTCAAATATTGATATCAACATCAAAAAGCAAAATAACTTGGCTTTAAAAGATGTTCTTCCTAAAAAATTATCTTCTTCTTAATGACAAAATTGTTTTAAGGATTTATCACTTACTTCCTTGTTTCATTGTTGTTGTAGCTTCTCTTCAGATTTTTCAGCTGTATTTCTAGGTCTTCAATCTGTCTCCTCAATTTCCTATTGGTAGCCCTCAACTTAACATTCATCATTCTCACAAATCTGGCTTCTTTAATTGCAGGTACAGTCCAAGTAAAATATTGAGCTTCACTACTGATTATTTCTAGTTTGGAAACCCTTTCAACTTCCTAGAGAGCCTTTATCCTCTTGAAATATGTCTTTTCAGCAACATGCCTTCTTGCTCTCTTCCTTAGTCTAGAAATATCATAATTGGATAATTTCAAAATTTCTTCCATTTCTTCATAACTGGTTTTTTCTGTTTGAGTGGAAAATACCATGTTTTTGTCACCTTCAGGTATTGGTGATGAAAGGTCTATAAACTCTTCATAAACAGTTGGGGCTTCCTCTATTTTCTCTAACTCAATATTAATCTCTTGCATATTTTTGGATTGTCTGGTTAAAGGCTTTCTGGGCTTGAATACAAATGTTGCAACCTCATCCTCGAATTCTAGTTTCTTAGAAGATTTCATCTTTTTCGATTTTCCTTCTACAAATTTTATGAAATCTGCCTGTACCGAAGGAGATTCTTCAATATCAATGGCTTGTAAAATATCATTTAAGTTACCTTTTAAGCCTGGACTCTCTCCTAAAATCACTGCTTTACCCTTTTCCTTTGCAATTTGAATTCTAGTCAATCTCCTTTGAACTAGTTTATTAGCCGACTTTTCTTGTGTCATTTCTTTAACTTCAACTATCTTTTGTTTTGCAGTTTGAGGAGTCTCAATAATAACCACTAATTCTTTACTCACTTTCTCTTTCACTTGCTTTCTAGGTTTTAACTTAACAAATATTTTTTACCTTGTCACTACAAGCTTACTGGTTTCTTCTGGTGGAGTTTCTTTGGCCTTAGAGTTAATGACTGTAGCTTGTGTTTCCACTCCAAAACCACATAAAAACAAAAATGATGACCATTCCCTTTTGATCCTTTGGATTTCATGTAAAACTATCAATTTAATTAGACCATGATGAAAAAGGGACGTTTCACATCCTTGAGATTTCATTTGCACCTTATTTGCCATATTAGCTATACTTCTATACAGAAAGAATGGCAAATCTAGATAAATCATGCAGGTAAAGTGCAACAGAAGTTTAAAATGATATGAATATACTTTATGATACCTTCCCTCACAGGTAAAATATCTTTGTATTTTGAAGAGAAAATTTGCATAGGTTTCTTTGATGTAGCTCCTTGGAATTGCCTTGGTTAAGTCTATTTCTGCAAATTCAGGCTTCAGAAATACTTTACATTCCTGGATGTCAAATATGAAGCCTTTGAACCATCTCTCTTGCCCCCTAGGAATCTCTGTCACCAAAGCTATGATTTCAAGAGTAATTGACAAGTTTAGGATTCCAATTTTTGTGTTTAAGCCAGTGAAATGTAGGGAAAACTCCTTTGTCACCTGACTATGTCCTCCTTGCAATTTTTCACAAAATTTCCAACACCATGTCTTCTTGAAAGCTTCCAATATTGATTTCTCTTTGGCTAGGGCCTCTGTGCTTTCAGACTTTGTTCTTAAACAATGTCCAGACCTGTGGTTTTTCTTTTCTTCTGTCATCTTTGCCCTTGAATTTCTGTGTGTTTCCTATAAACCTGTAATAATCAGCCTCACTTGATTTTAAAACAGTTAGCCTCGCTTGATTTTGTAATCAGCCTCGCTTGTTAAAGGATAATGGAAGCTTGGGTGTGATATTCCCGTAAGCTTTATACTTGAAAACAATCTATTGAAATGTTTTTTGGCATGCAAACTGGAATAAGAAACCAACCAACCCTTTTGAATTTGAAATTACCTATCATGCTGACCCTACATTTGAAATGATGGATTTGGATAGTTGCATTCCTTAGAAATGACCCCTAACTGACACCTCATGATGAAAAACTAATGGAATTTGAATGATTTGCTGATTTGACATGACCCGCTATGAATCTACACTTTCATAGCGTGCTTAGTGTATTTTCGGGGAAAAGCGCTACGAAAGTAGAAGCACTTTCGTAGCGCAAAACGGGTTTTTTACACTGTCTATTCTACGAAAGTGGGGTTTCGTGGCTAATTCCAAAAAAAAATTAAAAATGTTTAAGATATGACTTCTAAACAAGGTATGAGATATTTAAACCATGTAATAAGGTTGTCAAACTTTATTTGAATATGAAAATGAGACTTTTGAGACTCTTACCCTATCACCTACCCTTTAAAGCATGAAATGACCCAACACCTATCTAAGATCATGACTAGGAACAATGTAAACTGTCCAAGTTTAGAAAAAAAAATTATGGTGACAACATAATCTATATCACGAACTCATCCTTGGGTTCACTCCATATGCATATATGTCTCCAGATCCTTACCACAAAATGTTTCCACCACCAAACCTTAAAAAATAGTTTCTCATATTGATCCACCTATGTGGTGAAGGATATGTCAAACCAACCATGGTTTTTCCACAGAACTTTGTCCATCGCCCACCACTCACCGATGGAAATTGTTAGACCAGGATACCCCTTTTGAAGATGGGAGGTCGATGAAGAGTGGGAGGGTTTCACCTAAATGGCATAATGTGAACTTGTGGAACCACTTGGATTAGAACTTTATCCAAAACATTTAGAATAGAGAAGACTTCGCAAAACACTAAGGGAAGAGGTTAGTGGGGCCCATAACTAATTTGATTTGGTAGTGCCACGAGGGCCCACATGGAGGATACATGGAAATAAAATGATAGTGCGACCTACTTTTGTGATGAATTGGCGATGCCACATGGCATGGGTAAGATTGGTGTGGAACCTTATGAGGCTGAGGTGGAATCTCACCACTGGCCACAACTTTCCACCTTAATATATGTATATACAATGTAACAAGGAGAATACGCTAGAAGTGGGATCGTGGAAGTAGTTTTTGTGAAAAAAATCATTTTTTGGGGGCATCTATTGATGGGACTACTCACCACCTGTTAGCACTATCACTGTGAGGTGTTTCACAATCGATGGTCGTGATAGATAAGTGTTGGAAACTGAAAATAAAATCTATGTATGTTGGAGTCCTCAACTAAGTGGACTACCCACTGCTATTGGAGCAACCTTTACTAACGGTCAACCTTATTCTATTGGTGCAATCACAAGCTCCACACAATCTATGACCTACGTTCACCTTGGTCCCCCCCTTGATTCACTGTGAGTTAATCAAGGGGGGGTTTGAAACTGGAACCCGCCCTCACTAAAAATCAGCTTGAGATTTGGTTAGGAGCCTCCAACATTGAACCTTCACCACCATGGTCAAAATGTGTATAACGAGAAAACCCTGCAAAACATGATGGGTAAATTCTAGGTGGGCCTACGACATGTGTTGACATGGCAGGGCCATGTGGGTTTGACAGACACCACGTGGAGGACTTGTAGAAACATAATAAGTATGTCGACTCAAGTTATGCTAGTGTGTCGACACCACATGGTCTACACATGAATTCCACATGGTCATGCACTAATGACATGGAACCATGTTGTGCTCACACAAAAATTCCACATGGAAACACAATGTATATGTGGCCTAGTATGATTAGCTTAACTTCAAGGGGGCATAACTTTCAATCCAACAGTCAGATTGAGATAAAATCTATCACCAAAAAGTTCTCGACAAGTTGAACACAATGTCAGCATTGTTTTAGAGTTTTAAAGACAATGTAAAAATTATAATTTTTTGAACTCATCTTCATAACGAACCTTCAAGTTCGCACCATTCCGATAAGTAACACCTCTTTCAACCTGACATAGTACAAGGGGCTCAGAGGGAGTGTTACATTAACGATCAAGGATTATCAATAATATTATCCCCATTTCGCCCCCTAATTCCTTTCTTTCCCATCTTATGGAGTCATACTCCACTTTCATGTCCTTCCTCTTTTATAACAACTGAGGTTTTTTTTTTATCATTCAATACATCATTTTAAATTTTACAATTTTATCATTCTAGAAATTCATCATGTACAAATATAAATTACTATCCTAGGGAAAAAAATAAGTGTTACTATAATTTCAAACAACACTATTAAATTCTTCATTATTGGTTATGTTGTGGTCTAGAGGTAGTAATAAACATGTGGGATTTACTACCCCTCACCCAATTTTCAATTCGGAACAAAGATTGAGAATCCTCAAAAAGATATGCCTAAAATTATAATTATATTAATCTCTACCTCAGCTTGGTAAATAATCCCAACAAATATAAATAAATTCATAAAATAATTTGGGAAAATATTTCCAAACTCTAGAAAAATGAAAAGTACTAAATAAACTAATTGATAACAAACAAATTGTTTTCCTATAAACTTTGTAAATATAATTCTATTAGTGATAACTGATATTACATGGATAATTTTTTTTTACAAAAACCTCTCTAGGATCATGTATTCCCAACAGTGAAGACAAATTTCACTATTCATATCAAGAACAACCTTAGATACCAGATTTAACTTCACAAAGTTTGTTCAAAAAACTTACAAAAATATCAAGCTAGGTAGATCGGGCTTGTTTAAAGATATTATGAGCATGTTTATGATCGTTTCCCATAAACAGTAACATTGCTTGAGTGTATTATGAGTAAACTAGACAAAAAACCAGTGTTTGAAAATGGCATACTAAGAAACTATGGAGAAGATGCAAGCACAGAAAAACTAGGAGTAACTTTTTTGCAAAATGGGATGCAAACACCATGAGAAGTTGTTAATCCGATATGAAAACTAGAGAGAGTGGGTTGGAATTTCCTTGGGGCGATATCCCCACTAGAGAAATGATGATTTTTGGTACTCCAGGCTGCATATCATATCCATAGTCTGATTCAAACATCACAAAATGCTCTACCTGTGTTAAACTGGCCATAATGTCATCCAGATTGTATCTAATATCCCAAATAATTCGCTTGATTTCCTCCTGAATTGAAAATAATTGTTGACTTGTTGACTTGTTTATTTTGTATGACCATGTGAAGCAAGGTTTCTAGCTGAAAATGAATAGACACTGAGTAAAGGAGATGGAGCCTCCTCTTTCTGAATTTTCCTGGGTCAGGAGTCCACCTAAAGGTCACTTCCACTAATTTCAGAGTCAGAAAAATATAGCCGATCCCCAAATTCCCTTGCTTCTAAGTGAAGAATTTCATTCTTCACTTCAATGGGAATGCAATCAAATTGATAATCCATTGAGTTCCAACAAAAGAGATGCTGACGACGAGAGGAAGATACACCTGAAACGCCACCTCGACGGTTGGGTAGACGTTGCCTGCGTGCCATGTAATGGCAAGGAGTATGGTTATGGACAAGAAAAATAGGGATGAAAAGGAGACAATGATGGTTGAAAAGCAATGTTACAGAAGCATCGAGACTAAGGAGAGTGAGGGTGTAATCGACCATAGAAAGGAAGACTGACCCAAAATTTCGAAGAAAGTATATCCCAAAATAGTGATCCAAAATATTTAGCTTTGAGATGGAATAAAGAATTACATGTAAAATTGTATATTAACCATGAAACTTAAAAGGCATAAACATAAGAAGAGATAAGCACATTAAATCATGAAAAGAAGACAAGAACTTGATAACGGAGTTCGTCCAGGGGGGACTACGTCTCCAAGCCCTACTCAATTAGTGGGGAGACCCTCTTTCATTAAGTGGCAAATAAAACGAAAGTACCTCCAAACCGAAAAGTGGTCGAAAAATGTAGACCTCTGTTGCAGAAATAGACAACACCATCAGAATCCTATCGTCGAGAGGTGTAGGATCCATAAAAAATTTGTCCAATTTGGACACTGTGAAAATTTGGCCCCTTTTAAAGTTGAGCTCAAATCATGGTTCCACTTGCCCCTGAGAAGGCTAAGGGTTCAACTACCCTGTCTCGATTTTCGTGCCACTCCTGGCATGCCTGAACGCACTTCTGAAATGAAAGGTTTAAATAGTGTGGGTTGGGCAGACTCCCCAAGGGAGCCACTAGGCAGATTGGTCCAAATTAGAACTGAGGAGGTCAGGCGGTCAAACCCCACCCCCTCCCGCAATAGGCATATTTGTTTTAATATACAATGATATGTTTTAAGTTGGGGGGCGGAACCGCATTGGGCAGCCCGCCCACCAAACCCCACCAAGTTTTAATGCCTTTTATGGTGGTCAGGTAGGTGTTGGGTAGGGGCGGTGAGGTTGACAGCCCGCGCCCCTCCCTTTATATCCATTCGTTGTAACCGTTGGGTGGGTCTGGTGGGGTCATGGCCGCCGGTCCATAAAAATTAAATTTTTTTTATATATATGGTTGGAGCAAGGGCAGGGTCATGGCCCGCCCTTGCCTTCTTTTTTTTCTTTTTTTTTTATTTAAAACAAACCTACCTTTTTGAGGTTTCTCAATTTTTGAACGAAGGAGACAAACTAGGTATCCCACAATTTCACCCGGATTCCGGCTGGAGCTGGCCAAAATCCGGCCACTGGAATTTGGCAAAAATACTGCCTCCTTAAGGCTGCCACCTCATCAAGTCAACCCAGAACTTTGACTACTTCTAACTTATCCATACAAACTCAGAATTGAGTGTCGTCTGCATCGTTGGAATCAGAAAGATGAGATATTCAACTTGACATTGAGTTTGACACATTTTTGACACTTTGATTTTTGAGCCTTTGTACTTAAGCCACTTGTACTTATACATGTACGATCCTCCTAGATCATTCCTCCCCACTGAGGAGCTTTTGGACCACCAAAATAATTAACACACTCTGCACATTGCTTGTCCGTTCAAAACCACACTTTCAATCTCCTGCACGCAAATCTGGTACAACGTTTGCAACCATGCACACACCACACATGACTCAACAACCCCTCACTTGCCAAGAGTTCATAGCACACACTCATTGGCCAAGGATTACATAAAAACAATCAATACCTCAACTACTCATAAGGAAAGGCCAAAACATCATCGTTGCGTTTAGAAGTGATGGGAAACACACCATCGTGTTTACATTTACTTGCAATGTATGATTTACAATTGTGACCATAACAATCTATTACCTCTAAAAAACCAAACTTAATAAAGCAAACCACCATGAATGTGGTGGGTTTATTTGTATCTGAGTTCTGCATGACGTGGCAATTTCTTGACTTCGATGGGGTTTATGATGCCTTGGCCATTGATGTCGAGTCCCTTTCCTTGATACCCCATTTTATTCATTAATTTAGATCCTATCCCTATATTATGTTTTTCAAAAGCAATGAAATCATCATCATGAAAAGTACATGAAATTGAAGGGTTGCTTTTTACCTCGGGTTGGCTATGTCGTAAATTTTCCAAGGCCTCAGCCTTAGCTTGTAACTGGTGTAGTAACATTTTTTTTCTTCCTTCTCTTCATGTAGGAGCATCCTTAGCTCAATATTTTCTACTTGGATGCTTTGGTTGATCTGCTCAAGTTCTTGGAGCCCTGTTGCAATGAGTGCCCTTTTCATCTTTGGTACCATGTCTATTGAAATTTTTGTTTCAACGCCTGAATCGGAACCCAAGTCTATGGGTCCTCCTATTGTGATCCCAAAGGCCGCAAGCTTCATTTCATCATCGTAATCAAACCCAGATCAATTGGTCTACCTTGTGCAAATAATTCATCTATGACCTTATCATCTTCCTCTAATTCAGAATCTTGGTTTCGCTGCACGGTGGTAGTGGTCTTTTGCTTCCCTTTTTTTTCATTCCTCTCAAGTCTCAACTTAGGGTGTAGCTTCCAGCAAATTTCCTCATCATGTCCCTATTTCTCACAATGTGTACAAGAGGGCTTTGCTGCAGTTCTTTTTGGGTGGCCATTTTGTTCATGTGTTCCCCGACTTTCTAGATTCATGGCCTTCACATTGGCATTAGGGGAATTTTGAGGTTTAAAATGGGCCTCCTAAGGAAATTATAATATAATAGTGGAAAAAATCAAATAAGATTTGATGACATCATCAAATTTTAGAGGGAAAATGGAAAAACTATTTTTCAACTCATACTTTCAACTTATCTCCCAAAGTTTTTACTCAAATTTCGAGCGGAAGTACCTGTTGGATGCAAAATTTAATTCCCCATCCAAGGAGTACCCATGTTGCATACTTTCGATGGGTCCTACTACACGAAAAAAGAGAAATACATAAAAAAGCGTGATTACAATCACGTTTTTTATGTATTTCTCATTTTTCATGTAGTAGAGTTCATCGAAAGTATGCAACATGGGTACTCCTTGGATGAAGAATTAAATTTCGCATCCAACGAGTACTCCCGCTCGAAATTTGAGTAAAAATTTTGGGAGATAAGTTGAAAATACGAGTTGAAAAAGTAGTTTTATTATTTTATTATTTTCTAATATTTTTACCCTTTTATTTAAAAAATGGTGAATCATCCCCCATGGTTGACATCATCATCTTGAATCCTATTGGTTGTTATAAAGTTTATTTTTTTGTACATTTTTCTTATGAGGCCCATTTTAGACCTCAAAATTCCCCTAATGCCTCATCGATGGTAGGAGGCTCAACCAATAATAATGAATGTCTTGTGTAAGTATGTAGAGAACCAATATACTTAGTTACAATCTCTGGTGAATCTAATGGAATGCCCAAATTTAATGCTTGTTTTCTAAATTATTCAGTGAAGTCTTGTACATTTTGACCTCTTATTTGCCTTAGGTGATGCCATTCCATTAATTCCTTTTGCTTATAACCCAAAGGGTAAAATTGGTTTCTCAATGCAACAAAATTTTACCATGAGGAGAGAAGGTTACCCAAATTTTGGTTGCCTTGCAATTTTCTCTCCCGCCAGTCAAGAGCAGTGTCATTCAGCCGAAGAGAAGCAAACTGGATCTTTACCTCATCCTCCTCGATCTGTGGAATCCTGCAGTAGATTTCAATCTTCCTAACCCAATTGCTAATCGTTTCTGCATTACTTTCACCATTATACATGGGAAGATCAAATTTGACATCTAATTTAAAGAAATGTTTCTTAGATGCATTTCCTGAATTCCTATGATGATGGTGAGAAGAGGAAGAAAATCTTTCACTCACGGAAGGAGAAGGCGGTGGATCTCCTCCATCATCTCCATGTGCTGAACCTTGTCCTTTTGAAGCATTATCCCCTGCTTTCTCTAGTTTCTCAAGCCTTGAGAAAAAATTCTCGACCTGATTTTCCATGGTGTAGAATGTTTTGTCGAAGTTTAGCTCCTCATTTCTAACATCATAATCCATGTTTCTTCTTCGATGCGCACACCCCGCTTCGGGATCAAAAGGCTTTAGTTTCCCTTCGCCTCTTCGTAGCTTTTTTTTGGTTAGCATAAAAACATGCAATTCACATCTACAAAGACCTTCTCTGATACCACTTGATCCAAATCTTTTGCGTTGATATGGAATAAAGAATTACATGTAAAATTGCATCTTAACCATGAAACTTAAAAGGCATCAACATAAGAAAAGAGAAGCACATAAAATCATGCAAAGAAGACAAGAACTTGATAACGGAGTTCGTCCAGGAGGTACTACATCTCTGAGCCCTACTCAATCAGCGGGGAGGCCCTCTTTCATTAAGTGGCAAATAAAATGAAAGTATAAGCATCAATGTAAAATTACACCCTTATACCTCCAAGCTGAAAAGTGGTAGAAAAATGGAGACCTATGTTGCAGAAATGAACAGCACCATCAGAATCATGTCGCCGAGAGGTGTAGGATCGATATAAAATTTGTCCAATTTGAACAATGTGAAAATTTCGCCCCTCTGAAATTTGAGCTCAAATCATGGTTCCACCTGCCCCTGAGAAGGCTCAGGGTTCCACCGCCCTATCTCGATTTCCATGCCGCTTCTATTATTCCTAGGCGTACTTCTAAAATGAAAGGTTTAAATAATGTGGGTTGGGTAGACTCCCCAAGGGAGCCAATAGGCAGATTGGTTGAGATCCAAATTAGAAGGGAGGAGTTTGGGCAGTCAAACCTCGCGCCCTCCCGCAATAGAAATATTTGTTTTAATATAAAATGACATGTTTTAAGTTGTGGGGGGGGGGGGGGGAACCCGCATTGGGTGGCCCGATCACCAAACCCCACCAGGTGTTAACGTCTTTTATGGTGGTCAGGTAGGTGTTGGGTAGGGGCGGTGGGGTTGACAGTCTGTGCCCCTCCCTTTATATCCATTCATTGTAACCGTTGGGTGGGTCCGGCAAAGTCATGGCCGCCAGCCCATAACAATTAACTTTTTTATATATATGGTTGGAGCAAGGATGGGGGTCATGATCCGTCCTTGCCTTTTCTTTTCTTTTTTCTTTTTTATTTAAAACAAACCTGCCTTTTTTAAGTTTCTCGATTTTTGACCGAAGGAGAAAAACTAAGTATCCCACAATTTCGCCTAGATTCCGGCTAACGGAATTTGGAAAAAATACTACCTCCTTAAGGCTGCCACCTCATCAAGTCAACCCAGAACTTTTACTGCTTCTAACTTCTCCATACGGACTCAAAATTGAGTGCCGGTTATGTCGTTGGAATCAGAAAGACGAGATCTTCAACTTGACACTGAGTTTGCCACATTTCTAACACTTTGATTTTTGAGCCTTTGTACTTAAGCCAATTGTACTTGGACGTGTACGATCCTCTTGGATCAAATAGTGAAACTCAAAATGACTTACACATTCAACCTCCCAGAGGAGTTGATTTTTCATAAGAGAAAAATGAATTGGTGCCAGGAAACTCATATTGGCTTTAACCAAAACTTGATCGGTGAGTCTATCAAAACCAATTTGAAAATGTACCAGGATACTAAACACCACAAACCAATATAGGAAAATTTAAGGAAAAACCCACAAAGTCAGTGATTTGGGGTGACGCGGTGGGAACACAACGACCAACTCAAAATATGGACCCATCATTGTGTTGTGAAGAAACTGCACAAAGAACATGGGCACCTACAAGGACTATATAGACTACGAAGGAGATGTGACGCATGCAAACCAATAGATTGATGATGAGAAAGAAAATTTGAAGCTAGGTAATGCATAGACAAATCTTCCTTCAAAGCTTTAAAATCCCACCTTGGCGACCAAGAGCAAGACGACAATTGGAAACATTTCACTTTCCCTCGTACAATGTTGAAAATCCGCCACCGTGAGACAAGGCCCATATGATTATAAAGGGGAAAAAATGTGAAGGAATCAAATGAGCAAGAAAAAATACATGAATGACAAAAAAATAGAGAAGGAAAAGTGTGTGTCATGGCATGCATGATAACAGCATCATTAAAAACCCAAATCATGTACTCCTAGGTGCGATGTGCCTTGCTTATGTCCTAGTCACTGCACTTTGTAAGCAATCTTCCCTAGGATAGTGAAGCCATAACAAACTATGATGGGCGAAAACAAAAAACAAGGGGAATGTTGTACTAAGGCCCCTCTACTGCCAAATGCCTGCATTTAAAATCATTTGATGAGGGTAGGTGAATGTGAGACTGGGAGCGATGAGGATGCCACGCCTGGATGAGATCGGGACAAGTGGAGAGCTTGGATCTCATCGCTATGTATTCCTTCTCCTTCACAATTCTCGTTACGAGCATGCCAATCATGTTAATTTTCGTGCCCAATAACCTTAATACCACCCCCATCAGGGATGTTTTTCTATGTTACTGACTTATCGTGTTTCACCCACCGTTGGATTTGTTGAATGTCTTTGATGGGAACCGCAGTCCTCCATGGTCATCAAGGGCTAGGTGTTGATTACGGCTGCTCTAATTGGCCAATATTTTTGCCACCCTATTGTCTTCCCACCATGTGTGGTGTGGAATAATGTAATCAAAAGAGAGAAGTAGGTTTTTATTACTCCTAATCACCTCGTAAAGTTGCCAATTGTAACTTTATTTGTCCTTCGATTGACCATGTAAAAATGTTCATAAACATTGTATGACAAGGTGGAAGTCATCATGTACCTTTAGCAACCTATACCCTTCTTTACTAGCAATCTGCAAACCTTTCTCTAAGACAAAAAAAATTATGCCAAATTATTTGTTGTGATGTCATAGGAGAATGCATAGGGTAAAAATTCACAACTCAAAAAATGCCTCATAAAAAACTATGATTGATAACACTAAACCATAAAGAGAGAATTAATAACAAGGGTGAAATAGAGAATGTGTGATATATCCATTTGGTAAAATGAGTCCGCCTACCTTTTGAAGTAGGATATCTAAGTAAAAATATCATGTCTAAAATTCATCTTTCAACATTTACAAAGTTTCAATCAAGTTCGTCTTTTCTTTAAATCTTTCTAATTGTGTAAACGCAAAGACAAAGCTATTAATAAAAATAATAATAAATATCGATTAAGTGTTTTTCTATATCGATTAAATACATCTTGAAAATAGTTCAAAATTAAATGAATATTTCATAAGAGGTGCTGAACAATATTTCAAGGGAAAATGACCCCGTAGGGAAAGGATATTTTAGATTTCACGGCACCTCTTAGGGAAAGGATATATATATAAGCATTAAAATATATTTTTTTTATATTTATAATAACAAAAATATAATTTAATAAGAAGGTTAGAAGGTGGAGGTGAAGGCGGAGGTTTTGATTCTAAAGATTTGATCTCTTTCTACTCTTGGTAGATCAGTGGTTAAAATGGATCTACACTGATTATATATTTCTCACTCTTATTATAGTTATTAGGAAGCAATTTTTCTTTTTCAATTATTTATTCTCTACGGTTATTAAAATATTTTATTATGATCAACACACAGTCTCTCTATATACTATATACCTATATAGATTTACATTGAGATAAATTAATTAACTTGGGTATTCAAATAAGTTATTTAAGTCTTGCATTGAAATATTTTTAGAAGTATAATAATTATACGTCTACCTCACATTCAAGAACTAAATATAAGAATTTATTTTTTTCTTTACTATGTTTTCTAACCTATGGCTTGAGTAGCCATGACCCACGAGCATCTAAGTTGTAGTACTCATGACCCACTGGCATCTAAGTTGTCAAAATCACTCGAAGATTACACCCAGCCTGAGCCAAACCAACCCTTTCCATGGTTGGATTTTTGCCCAAGGAGTTTCCAACCAATGACCTTTACACATAGAATACTCTATCACGATATACTCTACACCCGATGTGCAAGATCTTTTTTCTTTTTATCTTTAATCATTTTATCTCTTTTTAAATTTGAAATAATATTATGTTATTTTACAAGGACAATTATTTATGGGGATATTTATTTACTGTTGAGAGTGTGAGGGAAATATTATTACTACATATCCTTTAGACTGGGTTATAATAATATCAATCAACAATGAAGCTATACCAAAGTAATACTAGTGAGATTAATGATATTTTATAAAGTTTTTAATCAAAACTAACTAAATATGTATATTCATTTTTGCTTTTATTATAGGACAATGTTACCTTTTTTTCATTTAAAGAAAAAATTATTTTATTTTAAAAAGGAATACTTGTTAACTAGAGGTTGAATACTAAATGAATTAGACATCTTATTGATCCAGGTGGCTCCAAAGACACACACAGGACAAAGAGGGCTTGAGAAAGCTCAAAAATCAAAGTGTTTGTATTGCTTTTGAACCATCGCCAGAGCGTAGATCTCGTCGTCCAGATCGCAGTGGTGCGAGCGGTTCGTTGAACTGAGCTCATATGCGAAAGTTAGAGCTGTTCAAAGTTTCGGGTTGACTTAGTGACTTGGTAGGCTTAAGGAAGGCACAATTTCACACTTTTCTGGCCACCGGATTCCAGCCAGCTCCGTTCGAATTTCTAGAAAAAATTATGGGGTCGTTAATTTGACTCCTTTCGTCAAATTAACGAATTTTCAAAAAACAGAGTTGGTTTTAAATAAAATTAAATTAAATTAAATTAAAAAGGGGGGGGTGGCGGGCCACCACCCCCACCACCCCACCCTTACGTATCATATTCCACATAAAAATTACCTTTTTACCTGAAAACATGGTTGTGACCCCGCGATCCCAACTTGACATATAATATATATATATATATATATATATATATATATATATATATATATATATATATATATATATATATATATATATATATATATATATATCTTATTCCATATATGCCAAAGACCCCTGGTGGGAGGTACAGTGGGCGGGCCACCCGATGCGGGCCCAGCCCACCACATTTAAAATTTTGTCGTTATTAAAAACTTAACGCGACCAAGGTCGGGATTTGACCCCCCGACCTCTCCTCAACAAATTGTGATTTTTAGCACTAGGCCAACGACCTTTATGTTTGTAATTTCGCCCAGCAAAATATATTTAAACGCTCATTTACATAGTGCATCCAAACCAAGTGTGGACACGGAATCCAAGGTAACACGCAGTTCGAGGCAACATGTAGCTCGAGGAGGGCACGTTTTTTGATGCAGGTGGAACCATGAGTAGGCCCAGAAACAGGGAGCGGAACCATGAGCCTTGAAATTTTCTTGGGGAGGTAATTTTTCTCCATGTCAAAATATAGTCAAGTTTATAGTCATTTTTCACGGTTTTTCACTCGGAACACAATGGTGAGGTCAGATTCGCCTTTTGAGTTGCAGATTTCTAGTCCACCCATGGAGCATCATCTTGGAGGAATCTAGGGGGAATCTAAAAGATTCATTTTTGCACCAGATCTTCATTTTCTCAAAATTCAGAAAATGGACAATCGATTTTGTACTATTCGACGTCACGAATCTGATGGAATATTCATATTTTTCATCTGAGCTTTATATTTTTCGGTCACTTTTTGAAGTGAAGTTGTAGGTGTCAGCTTTCAGTGAGTGAGAAGTCGATTTCACACCTTTCGATACCATGATTGTGATGGTGATTTCAAATCTGGCAGCACAACAACCCATTCTTCAAATATCTTCAACTTGAGGTATATGATGAGTTGATTTCATGTACTTCTTTGTCCCTAGATGCATAGTGTTGTACATATCCTCATTGATGTATGAGTCATAGGATCTTGTCTTGTTTTGTTATTGATGTACTTTCTATCATGGACTTGTATTATGTTTGAGATCCCTTGATGCCATATTGGCAGGATACTCATGTATGTTTTTTGAGATCCCTTTTATGCCATGTTGGCGGGATACTCCGTGTCACACGTATGTCATTGATATCCCTTGTTTGCCATGTTGGCGGGATACTCACAGTATTTATGTGTGAGGTATTTTCATACTGATAGGAGTCCTTTTTTATGCATGAGAGTTCCGCAGTGGAACATCTCGTAGAGAGGTCTAGCCACTCTTGCATGAAGGCATTTTCCTTATATGTCAGAGAAACACATCCATGTACATCTTCTTCTTACAGCACTTACTGCAATGGCTTACACCATCTTAACACCAAGGCCCTGAGATGTAGTCCCTCCTAGATGGACTCTGTTATCAAGCGATGCGTTCTTATGATTTTTGATCTTGACATGTTATGTTCCTCTTATTTACATCAGCAGTGGTGCATTTATGTTCATTAACGCTTTAATTAATGCAATTCTAATTTATCAGCCGAAGTAAAAGGTCTTGATTAAGGGTATCAAGATTTTACCTTCGATCAAGTGGTATCAGAGCAGGTCTTCTTGCTAATTTGGATTGCAGGCATGAACTGTTGAACGTTCACTGAGTCGAGCCATGGAGAATGTCAAGGACATGTACAAGACCATTCTCAGGGTGTCCGAGAAAGCGGACATGTTGTACGAGGCTTATGAAAAACAAGCCGCCGAGAACACCGAATTGAAGGCACTCCTATAGGAAGAAAGGAGCACAAACAGCAATTGCAACTTCAGTTGCAAGCCAGGATAGAGGCGTGGGAAGAATTGAAGTGCAACAACGAAATTCTAAAAGAATATCATGATCCATTGAAGGCATTCCTACAGGAAGAGAAGAAGGATAAGCAGCAGTTGCAGCTTCAATTGCAAGCCATGACAGAGGCATGGGAAGAATTGAAGCACAACAACGAAATTCTGCAAGCAGATCATGATGCGTTGAAGGCATTCCTACAAGAAGAGAAGGAGGAGAAGCAGCAAGTGAAGTGAAACAGAGGCTTAGAGAAGCCTTCTTCACCTATTTCGCAATAAACAATTAAGGTAAAAAGTGTTCATTTTTCTTCAGTTTCTTCACACGATATCATTTCGGTTGGAAGTGTGGAGATACCCATCATAGGTATCGGCATGAGACTCCTCACCAAGATGGGGTACAAAGGAGGAGGACTTGGCATTCGTGGCCAAGAAATAACTCAACCATTGGAGGTTGTGTAGCGACCTCGTTATGCAAGTTTGGGGTACATTGAAGAAGGATGTTCGAAGGACATCAAGGGAAAATAGATAATGATGAACTCTCCAGGGTAGGGGAATGATGGGGACACTTCGCCATCATTCCATGGTAATGCTTGTTGCAGTGAGAGAGTTGAGACGAGCTCCCATCACCATGATCGCACCAAGGACCACCATAGAAGGTATAATAAGTCTCATTATTCCAAAGTGCATTTTGATTATGAGAATGTTGATAACCACTGTCGTAAATCATGGCATCATAAAACATGTCATTTTTGTGGTTTTAATAACCATCTGATTTCTAAGTGTTGGAGAAGGATGGTAACAGAAAGGAGGATGAGGCATGAAAATCCTTCTCCACAGCAAGGAAAGAAATCGGTTAAGCAGGTTTGGAGGTGAAAGACCCATTGCACTCATTACGACCGAAGTGGCCATCAAAGAGCCACATGCTAGAGACTCCATCTAGAGCAGTGTCTTAAAGACAAAGCGCACGTGCATACACCAATCGAAAGAGCTGATCGACAAGCAAGTTCACCACAGGGAAATGATCCACTCACTTTGATAAGTGAGTGATGGTTCTTCTAGATTTTTTTTTTTCTAGATATGTTAGCTTGTCATGGTCGTGTTTGTAAATCATTTGTCGCATTTTTAATTGTGAAAAGTGATGATGTGTTTTCCATAACTTGTTTAAGCAACAATGATATATTTTTTTCCTAGTTTTATAAGTCGTGTGTTGCATTTCTTTCATGTAAAAGTGATGAGGTATTTTCCATCACTTTGAAATGCGACAAACATGTTGTTTTCCTTGTTTTATGTGTGATGCATTTCTTTCATGTAAAAGTGATGAGGTGTTTGTCATCACTTCGAAATGCGATGATGATGTCTGGTATTGTAATGATAGCTGGGGGTGATTTCCATCTTGATGTAAGCTTGACCACCGAGTACATGTTATAAAATCGTGGCAAGCATGGGAGATGTTTTGGGTCATGATTAGTCAATTTGAGCATGTATTTGCAGGAGGTTGTACTATAGGTTTGCAGGGGATGCAGGTGTCACTTCATCACTTATGGCTCCGAAGGACGTAGGTGAAGGAGAAGGAAGGGTGAATTTTAAAGACGCTTGTGGTGCAGACATAGTACAAAATGATGCAGATTATTTTTATGCTTTTGGAGGACCAAAAGCTCTTCAGTGGGGAGCAATGATCCAGGTGGCTCCAAAGACACACGCAGGACAAAGAGGGCTTGAGAAAGCTCAAAAATTAAAGTGTTTGGATTTCTTTCAAACCAGGGCCAGAGCGTAGATCTCATCGTCCTGATCCAGCAGTGCGAACGATTCATCAAACCGAGCTTGTATGCAAAAGTTAGAGTTGGTCAAAGTTTCGGGTTGACTTGGTGACTTGGCAGGCTTAAGGAAGGCACAATTTCACACTTTTACGGCCACCGGATTCTGGGAAAAATTGTGGGGTCATTAATTTGACTCCTTCCGTCAAATTAACGAATTTTCAAAAAGCATAGTTGGTTTTAAATAAAATAAATTAATTAATTAAAAAAAGGGGGGTAGGGGGGCGGGTGGGGGTGGCGAACCACCACCCCCAATACCCCACCCTTACATATCATATTCCACATAAAAATTATGTATTTTTATGGCCCAACGGGCCGTGACCCCCACAGGCCCCAACCAACATATATATATATGTGTGTGTGTGTGTGTGTGTGTGTGTGTGTGTGTGTGCGCCAACGACAGCCGGCGGGAGGTACAGTGAGCGGGCCGCCCGATGCAGGCCCAGCACACCGCATTTAAAATTTTGTTGTTATGAAAAAATTAACGCGACCATTTTTGGAGGGTCGGAATTTGACCCCCCGACCTCTTTTCAACCAATTGTAATTTTTACCTCTAGGCTAATGACCTTTATGTTTGTAATTCTGCCTAGAAAAATATATTTAAATGCTCATTTACATAATGCGTCCAAGCTAGGTGAAGACACGGAAGCCAAAGCATCACGTAGTTCGAGGCATGCACATTTTTTGATGTAGGTGGAACCATGAGCAGGCTCAGAAACAAGGAGCAGAACCATGAGCCATGAGGTAATTTTTCTCCATGTCGGAATATAGTCAAGTTTACAGTCATTTTTTATGGTTTTTGCAAGGAACGCAATGGCGAGGTTGGATTCGCCTTTTGAGTTGCATATATCCAGTCCACCCATGGAGCGTCATCTTGGAGGAATCTAGGGGGAATCTAAAAGATTCCTTTTTTCTCCAGCTATTCACTTTCTCAGAATTTAGAAAATGGACAGTCGATTTTGCACTATTCGACGTCATGAATCTGATGGCATATTCAGATTTTTCATCTAAGCTTTATATTTTTCGGTCACTTTTTGAAGTGAAGTTGCAAGTGTTAGCTTTCAGCGAGTGGGCAGTCGATTTCACACCTTTCAACGCCACGATTGTGATGGTGATTTCAGATATGGCAGCGCAACAGCCCATTCTTCAGTCATCTTCAACTTGAGGTATATGATGAGTTGATTTCATGTACTTCTTTTTCCCTGAGATGCATAGTGTTGTATTGATCCCTGTTGATGTATGAGTCGTGGGATCTTGTCTTGTTTTGTTATTGATGTTCTTTCTATCATGGACTTGTATTATGTTTGAGATCCCTTGATGCCATATTGGCGGGATACTCATATATGTTGTTTGAGATCCCTTTATGCCATGTAAGCGGGATACTCCGTGTCACACATATGTCATTGAGATCCCTTGTTTTCCATGTTGGCGGGATACTCACAGTCTTTATGTGTGAGCTATTGTCATACTGATAGGAGTTATTTTATGCATGAGAGTTCCACAGTGGAACATCTCGTAGAGAGGTCTAGCCACTCCTGCGTGAAGGCATTTTCCTTGTATGTCAGAGAAACACATCCATGTACATCTTCTTCTTACAGCACTTAATGCAGCGGCCTATACCATCTTGACACTGAGGCCCGAAGATGTAGTCCCTACTGGACGAACTCCATTATCAAGCGACGTGTTCTTATGATTGCTGATCTTGACATGTTATGTTCCTCTTATTTACAGCAACAGTTGTTCACTTATGTTCATTAACGCTTTAATTAATGCAATTCTAATTTATCAGCTGAAGTAAAAGGTCTTGGTTAAGGGTATCAAGATTTAACCCTGGATCACTTATACTAGTTATAGAATGCTCCTCTAGGTGCAATAAAAAGTGAACAAAGAGTATTAACCATATGTATTTATGTTCTTATCTCTTTTCAATGTTAAGATATCAAATTAAAATTGATATTAAACTGCATATAATTAAGATTTTATAAAAGATTTTTCAAATATTTAATTAATATAATTATGATTTGTTATTAATATACTATTTTTATTATTTTTATAAAGTAATTTAATTGTAAAAAAATTAATGTCTTAAAAAGAGCTTAATTTGTGACTAAAGTAATGTGAGTCATCCAAAATTCAAATCTCTCTAGTTGTTACAGAGAAGAAGACAAGTCATAAAAGTTTATTAGTAGCTATATCTCACAATCTATTTGATATTAAAAAAAAAAAATTTAAAAATATATAAAAATAAATAAATAACACTAACGCCTAATTTAACTATATTAATACAAATATATTTCATAACAATAAATATTATATTTAGGATATTTTCACTATTAATTATTATATTTAGTTTTAATAAAGTTAATAATACACTTTTTATATAATATAATTTAAATATAAGAAAAAAATTAATATAATTTAAATAGAGGAAAAATATATTTTCCGTATATTTTCATTTAAATTGAAAAATATTAAACTACAATTATAAAATCAACAAAATTAATGTAATCTTCCACAATGAAAAGAAAAGAAATTAATTGTAATCAAGTAATATAAAATTGCCCAAAAACATTAAAATGTTTATGAATATTTAATGAATATAAAATATATTTATTTATATTAATTAAGTATAGGAAAAGATAATATATCAAAATTGTTCCTATTCAATTATTTTTTTATGTATTTATTTATTTTAGAATAAGATTTCTAAAATTTTAATTTGATTGGAAATTATTATTAAGTATAATTTTATAGAGTATTTTAAAATATTTTTAGAAGAAGCTTGAGATTTATTTAAAAAGTAATTATGTAATTTTTATTTTATTTTTAAATTAAATTGATTAATTAAAAAAAATGACATATGAATATGAGTTATAGTTTTTTAAACATATGGTATTGGTATTAGTAAACCATGATATTGTAACAAAGTTGATTTGCACATTAAAAATCTCCATATTTAGAGGCAAGTCTTCATGTTTAAAAATCTTATTACATTTATTTTTAAAATATACATGTTAAATTTATGTTACTTTATTTTTATAGTTTTTTTTGTATATGTTATTTTTATTTTTTATTTTTATTTTTTAATCTTGCAATGTAAGATGTAAACTGAGGTAAGTGTACCAACCATTTAATTTATATGACTATGTTGCTTTATCATTCTCTAAATTTTTTAGCACTAATTATTTCATTTTTAGCACCTGGACATTTCGGTTGGCTTCTTGTTTGGGTGGCGACTCCACTTATTCATATTTTTACTCCCATACAAGAATCCCCCCTGATATCCATCTGCTATCTCTCGATTATTTTTTTTGTTTTAGAATTAGTTTCATGTTCAAGTGGCAACTCCAATTCTTTCATTTCTTACAAGAGTTCATGCTAAGAAGTTCGCTTCTTGAGGACCTTTTGACTATTCTTGAACACAGATCTATTTCTAAAATCCTAAAAACGATATCATGGATGTTTTTGCCCCATGTAATTTTGCTAATATTCAGGGTTATCCCCATGATGTCCCTCAAATGGATAAATTACCTTCTTTTCAAGGAAATGAAGCAGTTAGTGTCAAGTCTCATTTGTTTGCTTTCACTAACTAGTGGAATAGATTTGCAGTTAAATTTATGTTACTTTATTTTTAAAATATACATGTTAAATTAAATTAACCTTGGTCCAACATTTAACCTTGTACATATTTTTAACATAATGTTCATTTTGAAATGGATTTGACTAATGAATGGTGTAAGGAAAAATGTTATGAAATGAATAATTAGTAAGGGACTTAGAAAAGTAGGAGAAAACCAAATTTTACAATAATATTTGTGTTATATCAATTATCAACATTGGTGCATTTGAATGGTTTGCATATGGTGAATTGCTAAAAGGAATCTATCAACTATATATATTTCAATTAGTTAGTTATGAAATTTCCATACAAGTGTGGTGTGACATGTCTTGAGGTGAGAATTCTATATTGTAGAGAGTCATGCATTTCCATATAAGATGTCGTAGAAGCCAACATTTTATTTTTTTGCTCATTTCTAATTTTTAAAAATTTATGAAAATAATTATGTTGCAAAACGAATTTTCATAATGCAATAAATATCGTAAATGATCATTTGTTTTCATATATGCAGGAAACTTGGGAAAATTTTGTGACTTGTGTTTTTGTCCAACGGGCATCCTAAGATCAATAAATATTTTGTTAGGTCCCTATATTACTAGTATAGTCCCTTATTGTTGTTAGTGTAACCCTCTTATTATTATTTTTGTACCCCTGTAACCCCAATATTGTTATTATTGTGCCCTTACATTATTATTGTTAGGTCGGCTAGGATTATATTGTGACCCCATGGACTCCTATATATAGGAGGTTTTGTCATTTGTATCATCAAAGAATTGTTAATTTATGTAATGTAAATGAGGTTTCCCCCTCGAAGTGGCTTATTTATAAGGCGTTGATCTCTCTTTTCTTCTATTTTTGGAGTTGGTCTCATAACATTTGGTATCAGAGCTTTGGAATCTAGGGTTTCGCTGCTCCAAACAAGTCATCGTGGAATTTTCTCTATAACATTTTTTCTACGAAGGTTCATAAGCTTAAATTTTTACAAAGCGAAGCCGAAATCCTGAGGAACGTCTTGTACAAATTTTAGATCTTGGTTCACAATATTTTCAAAGATATGATCTATGGAAGTTATGGTTTTTTCAGGCTCCTGAATTTCACCTAAACAACTCATCGTGGAATTTTCTCTATAACTTGTTTTCTACTAAGGTTCAAAAGCTGAAATTTTTACAAAACGAAGTCGGAATCCTGAGGAACGTCGTGTAAAAATTTCAGATCTTGGTTCGCAATATTTTCAGAGATATGATATGTGGAATTTAGGGTTTTTTCAATCTCTTGAATTTCATCTCAAAGAGGTGACTGTGGGAAAATCGTCATAACTCTCTCCCTAAGCATCGGATTGGAATTCTGTAAAATGTATCTGCAAGTACAGGGACTGTAGTTTCTTGTGTATCAATTTCACAGCCGAAAGAGGAAACAGTGATATGTGGCATGTCGTACAAGTTTGCTCCACTGAACCAATCCATAATTAGGTCATTATGGGAGATTAGACATAACTTTTCCTTGAAGAATCCAAATCAGGTCATACCAATGGCATTCGAAATAAGATGGAGAATGCTACTACAGGGCCGAATTTTAGATATTGAAGATCCGAAGTCACAAAGATAATTTAGTTTCAAAATCGAGCTCCTCAAAAGCAAGAAAAAGGTGTGTATTTTTTTTTTCGATTTGCATAAGTCTTGTGTGAAAAATCAGTTTGGAGTGATTCCAAGGGCATATTGAAGCATAGATTTCAGTATTGGGTTCTAAAATACCACCTAAAAATAATTCAACACCCATTAAGCCTTCAGAAGGCTCTACTGTGACTCATGAAGACGCAGAAGTGCAACATGACATATCAAAATTATAGAGCAAGTGCACCAAATTTCACTCTTGCAAAGAGCCACAAAAAATGAAATGGAAGTTTTGAATAAAGGCGTGGAAGCTAAGATTGTTGTTTTGAAGAAAGGCGTGGAAGCCACGATGGATGGCTTGAATAATGACATGGAAGCTAAGATGGATGGCATGGAAGCTAAGATGGATGACATGGAAGCTAAGATCAATGAAAAAATGAAAGACAACATGGAAGACATGAAGAATGATCTAAAAGCAGACATGGAAGGTTTGATGACAAGGTGAATACAAGAAATGATTCCTAATGGTGGAAAGATAGTAGAGGAAACTCATGATGAGAACAAAATAAATGTTAATCGTGATTTCATAAAAATTAATGTTGGATTTAAGAACCACCATATTCCAAAGATGGATATGAGGAAGTTTGATGGCAAGGATCCCATAACATGGATACTATAGATGGAGAAATATTTTGATCTCAATAATGTGCAAAACACACAAAAGGTATGCATTGCAACTTTACATTTAGAACAAAATACATTTGTATGATATCGATGGCTTTGCTCCCATAGAAAAATTGTCACTTGGTCAATTTTTACGGAGGAAATTATTGCACATTATGAGGATACAAAGGGCAACACCTTCTTTAGCCAATTGATAAATCTCAAACAAAAGGGTTCAGTGGTGGAGAACATTGAGGACTTCCAAAAATTGAATATAAGGGTAACTGATATTACAGAGGAACACATGATTGATGTCTTCATAGGGACTTTAAAGGATAACATCCAACATGAATTTCACGTTTGGGAACATGATTCATTGGAGAAGGAATTCAAGCTGGCAAGAAAAATTGAATGTAAAATTATGGCAACAAGGAAGCCTACCACTCACATCTATAAAGATGGAAGTTTTGCTACTCCTAGACTTCCAAAACCTACAAGGTTGAAACCACAATATTGGAATAAAAAAAAGAAAAAGGGCTTTGCTGCAGTTGTGATAGAAAATACACTAAAGATCATAAGTGTGATGAGAAGAAATTATTTTACATAGATTGTGAAGAGGAGGAAGAAAATGAACAAGAAACTTCAAAATAAGAGGATATACAGCAGGAACCAACCCTAGAAGAAGAAGAAATGAGTCCGACCATATCGTGTAATGCATTGGCAGGAATTTCCACTCCTCAAACTCTCAAGATAGAAGGTCATATCGAGAAGAAAAAGGTAATAGTGTTGATTGATTCGGGTAGTACCCATAATTTTATTCCTTGTAAGGTAGCCAAGGAATTGAATTGTTTCCTATACCCAGCACCAGAATGTCAAGTGATGGTTGCAAATGGAGGAACTATAAATTGCTCTCGAAAATGTCATAATATCAAGCTAACCATGGGGGAATATGTATTTAATAGTCCAATTCTTTCCATTCCAATGGGAGGTGTTGATGTTGGACTAAGTGTACATTTGTTACAATCTTTGGGGACGATAGCTTTTAATTTTCAAGAACTTTTCTCGAAATTTTTTTCAGAAGGAAAGGAAATAGAATTATGGGGTATCATAGGGAAGCGAAGAAAGATAATAAGCTCTAATGTCATGGCAAAGCTTCTGAAGAAAGAACAACGAGGCATAATTGCACAATTATTCTCACTATAAGTTCCAACATCAAAAACATCTATTTCTCCAGATCTCCAAAAATTCTTGGACAATCATTCCAAGGTGTTTGAAACTCCCAAAGGACTCACACCTATTAGTGATCATGATCATGCTATTCATTTGATTCTAGGAATTATTACTCCAAACATTAAGCCTTACAGATATCCTTATGTCCAGAAGAGCGAAATTGAACGTATAATTACATAAATGTTAGAGTTTGGTATAATTCAACCTAGTCAAAGTTCTTTCTCTACTCCGGTAGTATTGGTGTACAAGAAGGATGGATCATGGCACATGTGTCCAGATTATAGGGAGCTCAATAAGCTCACTATTAAATATTAATTTCTCATTCCTGTGATTGATGAATTATTGGATGAATTACATGGAGCAATTTATTTTACCAAGTTGGATCTTCGCTCATGATATCATCAAATTAGAATGAAAACTGAAGATATTCTGAAAACAACATTTCGAACTCATGAGGGTCATTATGAATTTTTGGTCATGCCTTTTGGCCTTACCAATGCACCTTCTACATTTCAAGGGTTAATGAATTCCATTTTCAAACTCTTCCTTAGAAAATTTATGCTAGTATTTTTTGATGACATACTAATCTACAACAGGTCTTGGAAGGATCATGTTCAACATGTTGACAGGGTGCTCAAACTATTGGAGGAGAAACAAGTAAATGCAATAACATCCAAATGTTTCTTTGGATTACAAGAGGTGGAATATCTAGGTCATATTGTATCTCAGGAGGGTGTTAAGGTAGACCCTAACAAAATTAAAGCCATTAAGGAATGGAAAGTCCCCAATACCATAAATCAATTGTGAGGATTTATCGAGTTAACAGGGTATTATCGCAAGTTTGTTAAGAATTATGAGAGAATAGTAGCACCTCTAACAACATTATTGAAGAAAGATGCATTTTCATGGACTCCTGAAGCAACTAAGGCATTTGAACATATTAAAGAGGCAATGTGCCTAGCACCAATATTAGCTACGTCAGACTTCACAAAAACCTTTATTGTGGAATGTGATGCCTCAGGAAATGGAATTGGTGTTGTTTTAATGCAATAAGGAAGACCTATTGATTTTGAAAGTCGTCCAATCAAATAAAATTATTTATGAGAAGGAAATGTTGACAATACTACATGCACTAAAGAAATGGCGACCTTACCTAATGGGAAGACACTTTAAGGTAAAAAAATGATCATGATAGTCTTAAAAACTTTTTGGAACAAAGAATATTTTCAGAAGAGCAGCGAAAATGGGTCACAAAGATGTTTGGTTATGACTTTGAAATCATCTACAAAAAAGGGAAGCTAAATGTTGTTGCAGATGCACTCTCAAGAAATGATGAAGAGGTGGAAGCATTGCTTCGTGCCATTTCTATTATCCAACCAGATTGGATAACCTAAGCAAGGGATGAATGGAAGAAGGACGAAGAAGTGTTGACACATTCAAAAGTTGCGACAAGATCCTAGCACATCTGATACATTTAGTTGGAAAAATTATTCCTTATGATACAAATATCGCTTATCATATTTGCAAGAATTCCAATCTAAAACAAAAGATTCTTTTGGAATTTCACACTTCTCCTTTAGGAGGACACTCAAGATTTTTAAAAACTTACCACAGGGTGAAGAAAGAAATTTTTTGGGATGGCCTTAAATCTGATATTCAAAAGTTTGTGGGGTAATGTTTGGTTTGTCAGCAAAATAAAGTTGAGACAATTAAGGCCCCGGGTCTTCTACAACCTTTATCCATTCCAAGTCAACGTTGGGAGGAGGTTTCAATGGATTTTATCACAATTTTACCTAAGTCCGAAGGAAAGAGTGTCATCATGGTGGTAGTTGATAGAATTACCAAGTATGCAGACTTTTGTGTATTATCTCATCCATTTAAAGCAAGTACAGTTGCTATTTCATTCATGGAAACAATACAAAAGCTACATGGAAACCCACATATTATTGTAAGTGACAGAGATCACATTTTTACTAGAAATTTTTGGACGAAATTATTTTATTGTTTGGCTACTCAACTAGCTCATACCTCATCTTATCATCCTCAATCCGATGGTCAAACTGAGATGGTGAATAAATGTTTGGAAGGATATCTTCGTTGTTTTGTATCTGATAAGAAAACATAATGGGTCAAGTGGTTACCTCTCGCTGAATGGTGGTATAACACTTCCTTCCATACTGCAGCGAAAATGACCCCATTTATGGCACTTTATGGATGTCATCCACCGTCCATCACATATTATTTAAGAGAAAATTCTAAGGTTCAAGCAATGGAAGATCACATTGAGCATCAACAAGAAGTTCTCCAACTCTTAAAAAATAACCTAAATTTGGCACAAAATCGAATGAAATAATAGGCAAATCAACATCGCAGCAAGAGAATTTTTTATGTAGGAGACTGGGTATTTTTACGGCTACAACCATACAAACAAATGTCCCTCAAGCAAGCTAAGAAGGATAATAAATTATCGCCAAAGTACTATGGTCCTTACAAGGTGTTGCAAAAGATTGGTACTATGGCATACAAATTGGAGCTTCACGCTTCTTCGCGAGTGCATCCAGTTTTCCATGTTTCATGCTTAGAGAAGGTTATAGGGGACAAACTTCCCGTTCAAACAATATTGCCATAACTTGATGAGGAAGGAAAAATCATATTGGAACCTGAAGTAGTCACGGAAACAAGAACTCGACATCTACGAAATCGATCAATTTTAGAGTATGTCATCAAGTGCAGAACTTACCCACTGAAGATTCTACATGGGAGGATGAGAATTTTATACAGAAGCATCTGGAGCTACCCAAGCGTTGAGGAAAACACTTTTTGAAGGAAAGAGGCATGTTAGTTCCCTATATTACTAGTATAGTCCCTTATTATTGTTAGTGTAACCCCCTTATTGTTATTGTTGTACCCCTATAACCCCAATATTGCTATTATTGTTCCCTTACATTATTATTGTTAGGTCGACTTGGATTATATTGTGACCCCATGGACTCCTATATATAGGATGTTTTGTCATTTGTATCATTAATGAATTTTTTTATTTATGTAATGTAAAGGAGGTTGTCCCCTCGAAGTGGCTTATTTCTAAGGCGTTGATCTCTCTTTTCTTCTATTTTTGGAGCTAGTTTCATAACATATTTATCTACTCGACCAAAATTGACCCCAAGATACCCAGTCTATGTGTGGTGAACGCGTCCAGTTTAGTAGCGAAAACAAAAGTTAGTGTGGTATTTTCACTTAGATCTAATTTTTTTTCATTATCTCCACGATATAAACCTTGAACAAGGTTGATTTGATCTATCTACAGCCCCAGGGTATCCCACAATAATCAACAAGGAGTATTTTTGGGATTTTTGTTTTATTTTGTTTATAAAAGAAAGCAAATAGTGTTTACTGAGTAATTTTGTAATATGAAGACATTGAATAAATAGTTTTTAAGATCATACTTCAACTTTGAAGCTTGCTTCAAGTTTATTTCACATAATATATACATTTCCTTTTATTTCTAACCATTGGTAGGACTACTTGGTGTGCTTTCTAAGGCATGGAGGCCCCCCATAACTAAAGCTTGTACACTCTTTTGTTTGTTGTTCATCTTGTACATGTTGGTATATCTTGTTCATAACTGCTTCTTTCATGTCCATACCTTTTAACATTTAATTATAAGTATTTTCAATTATCTTGTGCATACTAGCCATTTTATGCTAATGTGTTTGTAGTTCACATGTGAGCTTGTTGTCATATTTTACTATATAATGTTGTTCATGTTTTATTATACATTATTGTTCATATTTAAATGTTTAAATTATTGTTCATGAGCCATAATTATCATAGGGTAGTTGCTACCTATCAAGAAAAACTAGTTGACAAGTTGAGTAAAGGACCAAGAGTTCCATCCACTACCTTTCTTGGTGGAGAAGGCCCTAACAATTTCATAACTTTTCACTTAATATTGCATCAATAAGAACCATAGTTCCTTGTTTTTGTAGATGCATTATTCATTTATTGTTTTCTTAGAGTAAATCAATGACTAGGGCATACACCAACTAAGAAATTGGGTAAAAGACTACTTGAGTGTCCATCCACTTCCTCTCTCATAATTGGAGAAGTTCGTAGTGCATTCTTGCCTTTTTTAGTGGTGTTAGGTAGAATTTTACCAGATTGGATAAATAAACTACCAAATTTTCCAACTTCTCTAATCAACAAGAAAGGCCCTAGTGGATTACCAATCCATTAAACAAAACCTCTCATTCAATGTTTCCAATTATTCTCACTTATAAGAATTTGAGTGCGAGAAATTGGAAATTATTGAACATGATTGCGTAAAAGGCTATGACTTGTGTGAGGGGCCTTAATTCATGCTCAATCGTAAGTGTTCATATGTCAAGTGTGTGCTTTATTTCCCAAGCACTGTGTTTAGATTAAATTTTTCTTTCATGCTTTCTTGGCTTAGCTTTAAATTTTGTTCAAATCCTAGATTTTGACTTTTAGCTAACTTTCGTACTTAATCCTAGACATGATAGTCAATATAACCTAGCTCCTTAAAAATTGTATTGTGCTTCTATGTTTACAACACTCAAATTGATACAAATATTATGTCCTAATTTATGCACTTAAATTAGACCAACAACAAACATGCATTCCTTTAAGCATGGTTTTCTTTTATATTTAGTAAATCAAAACTACTTCTAGGTACCTTTTCTAGGATATAATCTAGGAGGGAAGTTGAATCATTCCCCGCAAAGGATAAAAGTCTTCTTATTTTAGCAATTTTTGAAAATTTTGGACTTATGATTATCATTATGTTGTCTGTCAACCTCCTGCTTTTTGTATTTCTATGCAAACCACCATGACTGCAATAATTTATTATTACAAAATATAACTTCTATATAATAAAAATATAAAGAAGGATTTCCCACTCTTCTACATCAACCTCAATTAGAGCTTATGTAACTTGAATTTTTCTAAGATTGATGATTCACCCCAACATGATTTTAGTTCAAATAATTGGAACCTTGATGGTGTTATGCATATTAATACTTCTTGCAGACAAGAGCGATCTCCCTAGTATTCAACGAATAGCTAGAAACAAACATCCGTTTGGAAACTTTTTTCTCTAGATTAATTGCAATTCAGAATTATTATAATAAAAGAGAGAGGACATGCCCCTACCTTGAAATCCAACGTTCGATGCAATATTTTATCCAATCGCTCAAAGAGGCTTCTTCAATAAGTAGAATCTGTAATAAAAAACAAGACAAAAGAATCAAAGCATCTACAACATATAATAATCAAGAAAAGCTAATCCAACTTAGTGATCAAGGAATCTAAGTATTGATGTCATTTAATAAGCACAAGAACAACTCAATGAGAAAAAGAGATCCATATGTATTATCTTGAATAAAAAGAGTAATCTTACAACCTGATGCCTTGATGTCATACAGATTTATCTCAGGGTCCTGAACAATCGTTTCTCCTTCAGTTTGACAAGCCTTCCTCTCTGAATACCAGCATGGAGTTATGGACACAAGGGTGTGATCATTCTCATGCCAACAACAACTAGTGTAGAGAGTATTCACTCTTTGGAATTTCTTCAATAGCTACTATGTATGTAGAATCTACTAGCTACCCTTGAGACTGAAACTTGAGCACAATTTATAGGGGAAATGGAGGTAGTTTCAGTTCCATGAAGAGGGGGATGGATTCCTCTCATGAAGGGATTTGAGCTCCATAGACTAAGGGATAAGCTCCATGAGTGGAGGGATAAAGCTCGAACTGATCGCGCCTCTAGAAGCTTCCAATTGGGAGAATATTCGACCAGCTAGGCTTCTAGAATTTACTTTTTCTTTAGTTCGACTTTTTACGGGGGTCCGCAGGTTCTAGTAGCAGAACGTGTGGGGGTTGCCGCAGTTTATAGACCAGGTATCTGCGAACCCATAGGAAAATGCTAGAAAAGTGCGGAGGTAGACTTTTAAGGGTTTTAAAGAGCTTTTCTCCAATTCCAAGACTTGGTTTAGGAACATTAGGGTTTTTGACTTCTAAGGGAGCACAATATAGGTAGTGATAGACCTATATGAATATTCAAATGTCATGGTGACAAAATAACGTGTAACAGACGGCTAAACTAAACCTTATGAATGTTAATGTCACCATAGGGACCTTATTCCTAGTATTAATAAGGGGGGCCAATGTATCCCTTATGGAAGTAATTTCATGTCACCAAAAGTAAGACAAACTGGGTTATTCAAATGTATAACAATATTCTTTAATTAATATGCATATATATCTTGAAAGGGGTCAATGTAATTTTATCATGCTAAGTGTTGGAAAAGTAACTAGGTTTGGTCTTCATATTATTTTGTATTATGTAAATGAAGGAAAAGAATTTTATTTTTTCAAGCATGGGTTTCATGCTCAAGTCTAGGTTAATCATGTTCTTCGTGCTTTTAGGGATTGTTGAGTCTAGAAGAATATTTGTAATTTATAAAGTCCCATTTGTACTCTTTTTAACAAAATAAAAATTTTAATTTTTAAGTCATGTGTCCTCCAAACACCAAGTCATCCCTACCATGATAAGTCATCTTTGTTAGGGCACATTTTCGCTCTCTTGTATGACTATATATAGGGAATACTTCGTTCTCATTTTCAGAATGAATAAGCAAGTTCAATCTGTGCAAATGACAAGAAGAAGAGTAGAGAAAATGTTTAGAAGAGAAAAAAAAATTGAGGAAGAAAGAAGAGACTTGAATTGTTGACATATTTTACTCACACGTGGTAAAAGGATAGGGTTTCTATAGTTGTTGCAGTGTTGAAGATTGAAGGAAAAGTTGCATACATGTAGTTTCAGGTCAAAGATAAAGGGACGAGTTGAAATCCTATAGTTGCAAGACTGAAATCTTGACTTGGAGAAAATTAACCATGTTTGACTTGGGGAATGTTGAATTGATTGAAGAAAGTTTTCGAAGGGCTGACTTGGTGCTTCGAGGAGGTCTAGTTCTTTGGGTCTTGGAGGTCCCATTTTGATATGATTCTATAAGAAGAGGATTGTTATGGTTTTCCCTAGTTCTAGGGCTTTTCCCTGTTTTGGAGCCTATATCTTGTGTTCTTTGTGTCTTTGTGATCTTCATGTTTGGTAATTGATTTATGAAGAAGGAAAATTAATAATATAGCACAAAAAATATCACAAGTAATTATCATGAAATGAGAATCAAATTTAATCTACAAATATCTTGATTTTCCAGCGTGATATCAGAGCAAAGGTTGATAAAAGAATAATTGAAGATCACTTTCTGTTGGAAGCTATGCTTGAAGTCTTCTTTGAAATCCCTGTGGAATCCAAGTTCAGATCACTTATTGTTGGATTATTCCTGGAAGTTTGAAGTCGTCCATAAAGGAGATTAGATACAAATGAAATACAAAGTTTTGGATCAATTATTCAAAGTTTTGATCTGTGGCATACCTCACTCTTACTGCGATATGATAAAATGAGAATTATTCTTCATTGGACTACTACACTTCATTGGAGAACTATTCTTCATTAGACTACTAGACCGAAGACATCAAGACACTTTCATCATGTGAGCCTTCTCCTTCAAACATGATCTGAAATACAAAGAACCACTACATTGATCTATTACAATATGATTGTAACTTAACAAGAAGTTAATTCCCTTGAGCTACTAGATTAAGAATGGAAGTGAGTATCTTGGTGATATGAGTTGAATTTTGGATAGATATATGAACAAAAATTACAAGATGAGAATTATTGAAGATCTAAGCTATGACACTATCATGATCCAATTTACAATACTTAGTTAAAGGTATTTTTCCATATTGTAGAAAATCTCTAACAAATCTATAATACCATGTAGAAATTATATCAATGGATTCAATTTGATCATGCAATGTACTAAAACAAGATATTGAATCCTTCTACAATATTTGCATAATATAAAACACGATCGCTCAATCACATGCAAGTAAGAGAAAGGAATAATCAATCACACAACACAAGATGTATCTAGGCAAAGAACCTGCTCAAAACCCCTCTATCATATATTTTACATAGTCAAATAATCATGAAACAATACAATGATTTCTCACACCGAGAAAATCATGCACTCTACTGATCGTCTCACCCTGATCCTCCACAAAAATGACTAGCAATTCTTAGGCAAAATTGACCAACACTTAGCCAATTCTCAGTCCTTGCTTAGCCCAGCCTTTCTCATGCAATTCCTAGGCAATTAATCCCTATTAAATAGTATAATCAACCTTCCTTGACTATGCAATCCCTATGGATCCTTCCTTTGACTTTATAACTACACCTAGGCAGTTCGCCAAAAATACGACTAATAGTTTACTTGTCTTTAACCTTTGTCTCAACTGGGTCTCCATCACAATTGACATGCATGACGCTATTAATAGTGAATCATCAGTTACATGGTATATCACTACTTGTGAATTAAATCTATTTTAATTCACTTGATCTTCCACTAGCTCATCATTCAGTTAGAACTAGTTAAACTGATTTTAACTCAATTAATTTGAGTTAAATGATGACACTCACACCACACTAGTGCTACAACTGCAACTGGACGCTGAAAATAATAGAATCACTCTATATGCCTTGCCTTTGACCCTCAACTCAAATTTCTTGAGCTAACTAAGTCTATCTCACTTAGTTAACTGATACAAGTTCTTATGAGATGAAATTATAATTTATTTTCAATTTAACTAAGGGATAATTAAATCAAAAGCCTCACATGGTAGCCATTTCTGGGTGCCATTCTCTGGATTTTTTTTCTTGCTAGTTTCACTATTTCTTGTTGCAAATTTCAAAACTCCCTCTCAACAAGAAAGGAATCAATCTATCCTGATCGGGTACCTTTGGAATGTTCTTGCATGCAACACTTCTCTAGTGTTGTTTGCACATGCAACTCCTGAAACTGAATGACCTTTGAACAATTGAATCAATATAATTCATTTGTCATCAGAGTCTTTTGACTGTTGCTAGCTATTGCACATGTCTACTGGACTCTCTGCGTTGTTGTTGACATCTGCATCTGTGCCCTATGCACTGCTGCAAACTCTGATCTGCGCTCCAATATCTGACATATGTCACTATGATTTATGTCTTCCTGACATCTGACTGCATCAATCTAACTGATCCTTCCTACTACTGATGCACTATGGGCTCCTCGTAGCCAGGTCTGATCCATGAGACACACCATCTCAATGGACCCTACCCAAATTTCTTCTTGGGATTAATTTTGCACATTGGCCCACCTCACACCTGGAGGTATAGCTACATGTAATCCCTCTACCCATTTGGCTCAAAATTTCCCCCTCCTAGAGGTCTCTGCTTGAGTGGACTCTTCCACTCGGTCTCCTCTCTTCTTCTCTAATTATGGCTGCTCCACAACCTTCTGAGGCTGCATGTTGAGAGATAATTTCTCCTTCTCAACCACCAAGTCATTAACCACTTCTTTGCTCCTCAAATCCTTTCATGCATCCTCAACCTCGAGAGCGTACAGGTTCTTGACTCTTGAATTGATCTGCTTCACCTGTCCCGTCGCTATGTGTTTAAGGAGAACTTTTCCTTTTCTAAACATCACCTCATAACTACAGTCTTCCAATACCGCTGCAGAGACAAGATTCTTCCTTAGGCATGGAACATACAAAACATCTGCTAGCCTGAGAGGGGAGCCAAACTCACTTTGAAAGGTAATTGTACCTATGTCGGTCGTGCTATACCTCCTGTCATCTCCAAACTCTATGTTTTATTGTAGTTCCTTCTCCTCCAAGTCATTAAAGAGATATATATTCCCCGTCATATGGAATGAGACACCGCTATCTAGATACCACATGCATCCCATTACAGTGTTGACCATGCATGCAATGAGAGTAAAATCAAGCTCGAACTATGAAGTGAATGCTTCACCAACTACAACTGCAGGCTCCTTCTTGCTTACCTTCTTCTGTGGACAAATCGAAACATAGTGCCTATGCTCGTGACAGTGAAAACATCTGATCTTGGACAAGTCTCTCTTTCCCTCTTTTCCTTGGGACTTATTTCCCTTGGCTTTCCTTCCTTTTTTGACTTGCACACATTGTAATTGTCCCATCGTCGCAAAATTTTCTCAAAAAAGAGTTGATTTTAATTCGACGATATCTCCCTCATCCGAGCTCCGATTTGACCGATTTTTCTTTTCAGTTTGGGTATTTTTTTGCAAGGAATCCAAATATTCTATTTATTTTTGAAAAAAAATCACCAAAATTTGCATATATTCTCTACAAACTCACCGCCCAAAAAATTCCTACTCTGATACCATGTAGAAAATATCTAACACAACTATAATACCATGAAGAAATTATGTCAATGGATTCAATCTGATCATGAAATGTACTTAAACAAGATACTGAATCCTTCTACAATATTTGCGGAATATAAAACATGATCGCTCAATCACATGCAAGTAAGAGAAAGGAATAATCAATCACACAACACAAGATGTATCTGGGGAAATCACTTGCTCAAAATCCCTCTATCATATAATGTACATAGTCAAAGAATCATGAAAAAATGCAATGCTTTCTCACACTGAGAAAATCATGCACTCTACCGATCGTCTCACCCTGATCCTCCACAAAACTGACTAGCAATTCTCAGGAAAAATTGACCAACACTTAGCGAATTCTTGGCCCCTGCTTACCCAGCTTTTCTCACACAATCCCTAGGTAGTTAATCCCTATTAAATAGGATAATCAACCTCCCTTGACTGCGCAATCCCTATGGAGCCTTCCTCTGAATTTATAACAACACTTGGGCAGTTCACCAAAAATAAAACTGAGTTTACTTGTCTTTAACATTTGTCTCAATTGGGTCTCTATCAGAATTGGCATGCATGCAACTATTAATAGTGAATCATCAGTTACTTGGTATATCACTACTTGTGAATTAAATCTATTTTAATTCACTTGATCTTCCACTAGCTCATCATTCAGTTAGAACTAGTTAAACTGATTTTAACTCAATTAATTTGAGTAAACTGATTACACTCACACCACACTAGTGCTACAATTACAACTGGACCCTGAAAATAAAATAATCACTCTACATGCCTCACCTTTGGCCCTCAACTCGAATTTCTTGAGCTAACTAAGTCTATCTCACTTAATTAACAGATACAAGTTGTTATGAGATGAAATTACAATTTACTTTTAATTTAATTAAGGGATAATTAAATCAAAAGCCTCACATGGTAGCCATTTATGGGTGCCATTTTCTGGATTTTGTTTTTGGATGCCAATTTCATTGTTTCTTGTTGCAAATTTCAACACATACTACTACAATATGAATATTCAGTGATACAAACTAATTCCTGAAGTATGATGCAAAGTTAAAACAATAATATGTGATGTCTCTAAGGCAATGCATGTATATGAAATTCAAATTGGAATATTCGAATTACTTTCTGATCCAAACCATAACAATGATTTGTGGTTAATCTTGAAGAAATGGGATACTAAGAATATAATCTAATCCTTCAACCAAGTGCAAATAATCGAAGAATAGATAAAGTAGTCGAGCTCAAGGTGGACAAGGACAAAGAAGTTTGGGGACTAGTTTTGGGTATTTTCTTTGTCTATTGCAAGTCTAAGCATGAGCAGAAGGCTAGTTGCATCAAATAAGGTCAAATTTAGGCATGTTGGGGGTTGATCTTCCCTGGAGAACAGGGTCGAAATTCTTCTGATTTTTCATACGTAGGTTCGAGCCCTATTTTGGTTATTGAACAATGGTTTTGATAGTTGGAAGGGTGGTTGAGTACACCTAGAAGGATAGTGAAGGTGGATGGTGCTTGTAAAAGGGAGAGCGAGGTAATTTAAGGGTTAGTTGAGGGTTGGTCTGTTAGTTTCTGTAACATCAAATGTGTTCTAGCCATGAAATTTGGTGAAGAGGCTAGAATAATTGATATCTCCAAAACCAAGAAATTGTTTCTAGAAATTCCACCTAGAGATGGCTTAAATAGATTATTAACCAATTTTTAAATATTGCCCAAGTCTAAACTTAAGGAATATGGTTAATTAATCAGAATTAATTAATTCAAGGTGAGAATTCTCTAGAAACTCACACAAATCGACTATGAGATGATCCTAGCCCTTGATTAATATTTAATCTTGGTCGTTGGTGCTCCAATAGTGGATTATAAGAGGAAGTCGATGGGAACCTGGAGAAGATACACCAAAAGTTTGATTTCCTCAGAAGATCGATTTCCAGAGATCAACAGTAGTTTCTGGAAACCCAAAGATCAAATAAGAGACAATGATGTGAAGACATAGTGAGGCTGGAGGAATATTTCCAGATCCAACAAGTGCATTTGCAGAGAGGTCGAGATTTCTCCAAGAGGCTGCGCAAAGGCAACACAAAGCCTCAATAAGGCAGTTCGATTTGATGAGAAGGGAAGACGTATTTAGTTCTAGAAGCCTGAAAGGAGACCCAGAGTGTCGAAGAAGAATTTTCCCAACCAACAGAAAGTAGGAATACTTGAATAACAGTCAGTTTGGGTAGCAACAGAGGAATTTAGAGTGACGTAGATCTTATGTAGGCCCAATTGGACGACTAACTTTTCAGAGGTAGTCAAGTGTTGGAATTGCCCAAAGAGAGGTTAATTTCCCTCTAGTATTTTTGCCAGTATTTTTCTCTTTAGGATTTCGAGATTTTGGCATCCAGTTGTACTCATAAATTTTCTCTCACTGCTGCATAATAATAAAACCCTCAATTGTTGCACCAATTTTCCCACGTTAGATTTTTCTGGGGACATTTTTACAAAATTAACAGTGACATTTTTTTGTGTTTGCTAGTATTTTCTCAATTTCCAATGCTACTATTTTCTGCAGTTTTATTTGTGAAGGTTGCAGTGTGAATAATTTGGTATTTGTCTTAGCAAATATATTGTTAAATTAATTAAAAATTAGGAAAATTAATTCTAGCTGTTGCAATAGGATTTCAGTCTTGAAATTTTCACATGGTATCAGAGCGTAAGCCATCAACCGAGAAGCTTAGTATCGAAGGAGAGAATTTTGTTGCTCAGAGGGAGCAGCCGGCCAAAATTCCTAAAGGAAGCGTAGTGCTCAGATAGATAGGCTGAATTGTTGGGGCAATAATTCCTTTTTCAGTTGCATGGTCACAGATAAATCGAGTTACCCAGGATTAATGATTCCAATAGTTAAAGGGAGAAACAACAACTCATTTTTACACTGAGCAGATTTCCGGTTGGATGCAGGGGGTTTTGCACACACGTCGAGTGGAATGTAAAAGCACACACAACGTAGGGAAAATTTCTCTTAGGGGATCTCGAGATTTAGAGATCTACTTTTTCCAGTTGCACATTGGCAGTAGTTGTGCGCAAATATTCTCACTCCATAAGGGAGTATGGGTAGCAGATTCAATAACCGAGCAACAAGAAAGAGTGAGAATTTTGAGTTTATTTTTCTCCACTTTTGAGTTTCACAGATTTTGTAGCTTTGCAGGGATGACCATATGAGATTTCCAAAGGAGGTTGTGCGAGTTGGCTAGATGCAGATTTGGGCAACAAATCGACTTCCATTTTTCGGAGACAAGTGTCGAAGGAAGTATGAGTTGCAAAGTGAAGAAAGGTCCCAATAAGGGACAAGGCTTGAAAGGAGGTAGCAGGGCACCATATCCATATGGAGTAGTAGTATGAGGCTCTGATGTGTCAGATGGGCATGGTCCAATGCAGTTGCAACAAGGATATCAGTCAAATCAATTCCATATTGTTGCAGTGGGACCATCACCTTTGCTACAGGGGCCCACAATATCATTGTAGAAGGTTCAGTGTCAACAGACACAATCTTTCATTAGACCACTGCAAATGTAGCTGCAATCAGTACCTAGTAGACAGTTGTAGAACTAGTTGTAGTGACATAGGTAGTGCGAATTTCCCAACTGCAATATGCAGGTGCAATTCCAGCCACAATATTCCCAGTGCAAAACTTCATAGTCCAGTTTCAAATGTAGGAGGATAGTGCGAGTTGCAAGGAGGGAGCAAAGAGAATTCCCATAGGGAGATCAAGACTCAAAGGAAGTCTAGTTTCCAAGGGGGTAGCCTTATGGAAGCCAGTACTTCAAGATCAAGGGAGATCAGACTCATTATTGTAGTAATTGCCACAATAGTGCAGATATAGCAGCAAAGTAGTAGGAAAAACAGTATGAGTAGATCAATTTTTTCCATGTGTGCAACCATACCTCTAGGGTGAGGTGGGGTGATTTGGAGTTGTAGCCCCATAGAGCTATAGATTTGGGTAGGGTCCACTAAGGAGTCCACCTCATAGACCATTACCTAACTATGGGGGCCCACATTATCTAGTAGCTAGATGGATTAGTGTCAAGAGATGCAGTCAGGTTTTGGAGTGACATTTGCAGACTAGTTGCAGTCAAATGTTGGAGAGCGCAATGCAGAGTGGCACAGTGCAGAGTCGGTAGCAACGCAGATTCATCCGAGATAGTGCAGAGGCTAGTAACAATCAGAGACTCAAGTGACAAATGCATCATATTGATCATAGATGATTTAGTGTTTTGGATGTTTCTCAATTGCAGTAGTTGCAGTTGCAGCAACAACAGATTAGAGGGACTTACAATGCAGATGAGTGTTGGCAACAATACAACAAGGTCAGCAGTAGCTCATATGAAACATCAGAGTTGCACAGTAGTTTTTGGGAAGTGATAGGCAGTCACAATGGCCAAACATCAACAATGTGACAGGAGGTGCTACATAGACAAGGTGTTGTGGCAAAATGACTAGAGATAACACAATCCTCGCTAAAAGGGAGTGTTATTTTCTATAGCATCGAATGTGTTCTAGCCACTAAATTTGGTGAAGAGGCTAGAAGACCCAAAACTCAGAAAACATTTATGGAAATTCCATTTAGAGATGGCTTAGTAAGATTATTAACCAGTTTTTAAATATTTCCTAAGGTTAAAATTAGGGAATATGTTTAATTAATTAGAATTAATTAATTCAAGGCGAGAATTCTCTAGAAACTCACACAAATCGACTCCGGGATGATCCTAGTCCTTAATTAAGATTTAATATTGGTTGTTAGTGCTCCAATAGTGGATTATAAGAGGAAGTCGATGGGCACTTGGAGAAGATACTCTAGAAGATCAATTTCCTTGGCATATCATTTTCCAGAGAGCATCAGCAATTGTCATAAATCCAAAGATCGAAGCAGATACAGTGAGGGGCAGATACAGTGACGTTGGAGGAATATTTCCAGATCCAGTGAGTGAATTTGCAAAGAGACCAAGATTTCTCCAAGAGGTTGCGCAAAGCCTCAAGAAGGTAGTTCGATTTGTTGAGAAGGGAAGACGTCTTCAGTTTCAGAAGTCGGGAAGGAGTCCCGGAGTGTCGGAGAAGAATTTTCCCAGCTAGCAGCAAGAAAGAAGACTTGAATAAGAGTCAATTCGAGAAACACACATAGCGGACAACTTTAGAGTGACTTAAAGCCTGTGCAGGCTGAGTTGGATGGTTTACTTTTCAGAGGCAGTCCAGTGTCGGAATTACCCAAAGAGAGGGTAATTTCCCTCTAGTATTTTTCTCTGTAGGATTGCCATATTTTGACATCCAGTTGTACTTAGAAATTTTCTCTCACTACTGCATAATAATAAAACCCTCAATTGTTGCATAATTTTTCCCACATTGGGTGTTTACAGGGACATTTGTCCAAAAATAATGGTTTCATTTTTATCTGTGTGTGTGTGTGTGTCCTAGTATTTTCTCAATTTCCAGCGCGATTGTTTTCCACAATTTTATTTGTGAAGGTTGCAGTGTGATTAATTTGGTATTTCGTAGCAAATAAATTTCTAAATTAATTAACAATTAAGAAAATTAATTCCAGTTGTTGCAATAGGATTTCAGTCTTGAAATTTTCACATGGCTTGAACATTTAAGAATTGAAGTGTGCACATGACAGTGAGCAGTAGCAGAATAAACTGGCTTCAAATCAGAGGTATGTGTTCTTCTAAGTTGGTGTTTTTCTAGGTGGTTGAAGTGTCCTAGTGTAGGAAAAACTATGGAGCATCTTAAGGTTGTTATAAGGGCAGCAAGAAGGTGGCGTTGATGTTCCCTGTAGGATGCCATGTAGGAATTTACAGGGTAAGTTCCATAGATCAAGAACCAAAGGTCACCGCTCACAAACAGATCACAAATCAGTACACCAGTATAATCACGTGGTTAAAACCCTTAAAGATGGAAACAGTCCACGCCCTGAGCCAATGCGGCCACTTCAAGGAATTTATTAATATAAAAAGAAAAGTTACATATGTTTCTCTCATAAACAGTTACCGAACAAATGACCCTCCATGCTCTTTAAATAGATATCATGGACTAATCGGGTGTTAAGCCATGGATCAAGTGTCGTTAATACCAAGGTGAGAGATAATCATCGGATCACTACAAATTGTGACCGTCGGATTATAAGTTACAAATGTACATGGTAAAGAAACACACTTTACCTAACTCTACACTAGACTAAGTTATTCTTAACTATTTCCTATGTGTCGGAATATCCTAACATTCCCTAGCTTAGGACTCATTCAAAATTATGTGTTGTCCTTAAAGGGTTGTCCTAAACTCTGTGAACAAGTGCATTGAATGAGAGGCTGAGACCCTAAATGAAGAGAGGTATGTCCACACTGTTTTGAGGGAATCTTTATCTTTAAGTGGGACATATTCAACCTCAAAGAATGTACTCTAGTAAGAATAAATGGGCAGCAAGGTAGGACTTGCATAATGAAGGAAGAAAGATCTGAATTGGGACAAGAAACCTATGTACAATGATTGGAGGAATGTAAGTGGTTTATTGATAAGGCCTAAGTCTTAAGTGTTGTGGACAAGTGGCATACTTGTCACAACAAGTGGGAAATATGTTAATTGAATTTTAGAGAATACCTATGAAGAAGTATTTCAGTAAATTCTGAAGAATTTTTAGATGGCATGTTTGAATTAGTTATTTGTACAGTGAGTGCAAGAGTTGGCTATCATGTGGAAAGATTTGTGAAAAATCCAAGGACGAGTGAAGCAGTGGACATCCATTGTCAAGTGGATTGTGTTTGGAAGACCTTATGATAGAAACCTTGGATATATTGAAATTTGTAATATCCCTAACGGGAAATAGACAGTTATAGATAGAAATACAAGCATGCAAATATATAGGGAAAATGCCGGAACTAGAATATAGAGCAAATGCACATAAAAATACCAGAACGCTAAGCCATTTTATTAATTCTGAGAATACATGTATGGGTAAAATAGATAATCGGAATAAGTGCACCTATCCTTGCATAAGGCAAGTGAAGAACCCTCTTAGAATAGGAAATGGCTGCAATAGAGGCTGCGTCCTAGCTGCTGGAGAAATCTGCCGTAGAATGCTGCTCCTGCAATGTACTGGAACTAGGGGATGATCCCCTCACCGGAATGCACTGAAAATCGGTAGACTGCCTGTACTCACTGCTCCAAACAAAACCCAGAAACCATGAAGCAAATGCACCACCTCCGAAAAACCACCACAGAAGCCCTCCTCAAGAAAACGTTGTCTCTCCCAAGCACAGTGCAGAGGCCCAAGAAGAATGCTGGAAAAGGGCCACAAATCCCTCTGCAAAACTCTCCAACTGAATAGACAATCCCTCCAAGCTGAAACACGCTGAGGACTCCACGAAAATCCCCCACAACAGTGCTGCTCTGAACCCAACTGCGTCCTCCCTCCTGGACTGCGCAATCACTAAATGAGACTCAGCTCCTCTGCAAAACGTCCACCCAAATCTCCTGCAAATCAACTGCTGAAACTGAAGGAATACCTTGCCCGAGCAGGCACTCGAAGTCCCCCGGGGCCAAGGGCGAGATCTCCGACCGGAGACACTCAGTCGCACTAAACAGTGTTGCAGACTGACTAAACAACCGGCGTGCTCAAGTAGACAGAAGTCTAGCTCACAATATCATCAACATATCAATAATGCCAAATGGAGTGAAACCACCACCTTTTATAGTGCTAGCTCCCCCTCAAACCCTAACTGCGTCCTTGAGCTCCTCCTATGCCTGCGCAGTTGCCTCTAGTGCCTACGTGAGGCCTCTCTCATGTAACGTGTGGACCCCCAAGGCTTCTCCTTTAAGTGACAACGTTACTCTACTAGGAAGCACTTCATTTTATTAAAGTGAGTTGACCCCCTCTTTCTCACTTTTATTTATTAATTTAACTATAGGCGGAAAAACTATACAAAAATGAAATATTCCAATTAGCGGTGCTAATTAGGAATATTACAGTCTCCCCCGGCAAAACGTTGTTTTTCCTCAAGCAACTGAAGTGATGGATGCTGCAATATCTTCTCATCCTCCCAAGTGGCATCCTCATCCGGCAAGTTCTTCCACCTCACCAAGAACTCCCGGATCGTCCTGCTCCGCAGCTGCCTCTCCCTAGTATCAATAATAACCTCCGGCTGCAACACTAGATGCCCCTCATCATCCGTGGGTGGTAGCTCCTCTGTGACTGCTACCTGCTGGCCCAATGCCTTTTTCAGGCATGATACATGAAAAATGTTATGAATCTTGCTGCCTTGGGGCAGCTCCAACTCATATGAAACCTGCCCAATCCTGCGTATCACCCTGTATGGCCCATAAAAGCGGGGCTTAAGCTTCTCAACCCCCTTCTGCTTAAGCGAAGACTGTCGGTATGGTTGTAGTCGCAGGTAGACCAAGTCTCCTACCTCAAAGTGTCTCTCCACCCGACCCTTATTAGCATACAACTTCTGTTGATTCTGTGCTGTGGCTATGTTATCCTTGAGATATCGGAGGATATCTTGGCTTTCTTGGATCCATATCTTGGCTCTCGGAGCCCTACTAGCACCAAACATCATGTCCACAAAAGATAAGGGATGATATCCATATAAAGCATAGAAAGGTGACATACCAATGGACATGTGATGCGTCGTGTTGTAGCAGTACTCGCCCAGATGCAGCCACTTCAGCCATGCCCTCTGCTGCCCGCTGACATAGTTACGCAAGTAGCCCTCCATCCACTTGTTAACTATCTCTGTCTGCCCGTCCGTCTGGGGGTGATAACTAGTGCTCGGTGTCAGCTCTGTCCCCACTAGCCGGAAGAGCTCCTGCCAGAATCTGCCCATGAAGCGGTTGTCCCTGTCGCTAACAATGGTCTTAGGTAGACCATGTAACCTGAAAATCTCCCTGAAGAACAGCTCAGCCACCTGTGCTGCTGTGTGGTGTGCGGATATGGCAAAAAAATGAGCATACTTCGTCAGTCGGTCAATGACGACAAAGATGCAGTCCTTGCCCTGCACCATGGGCAACCCTGTGATGAAGTCCATCGATATGCTCTCCCATTTCCCCTTTGGAATGGGAAGAGGCTGCAACAACCCTGCAGGATGGCTCATCTCCCCCTTGTTTCTCTGGCAAACATCGCACTCCCTAACATGCTGGAGTACGTCCTCCTTGAGGCCCTTCCATGAGAACCTCTCCCGGATAGCCCTGTAAGTCTTGGTGAACCCCTGATGGCCTGCCAATGGAGAATCGTGTGAAGCCTGGAGTATCTTCTTCTTGAGCTGAGATCCCTCAGTCAAGAAGATCATGTCCCTGTAATAGATGATCTCGTCGACCACCCTGTACCTGTCATCTGCAACTTACCCATCCAACACCTCACACGCAAACCTGTCCTTGGAGTACTCTACCAGCAGTCGAGCCCTCCAATCAGCGTCCAAGCTCATAAGAGATAACGTGGCCAGTCTACGAGAAATGGCATCAGCTACCACGTTATTCTTGCCTTTGATGTACTCTATGTCAAAGTCATAGGCTTGGATCTTACTGATCCACTTCTGCTGTCTCTCCTGCAGCTTCTTCTGCTCCAGAAAGTACCTCAGGCTGTTGTGATCTGATCTCACCCTGAATCTGCTGCTCACTAGATACTGCCGGTATTTGGCCAATGCATGCATGATGGGCAACATCTCCTTGTCGTATATGGAATACAACCTCTCATGCGGAAGGAGCTTCTGGCTCTCAAAAGCTATCGGGTGACCACCCTGCATCAAAACTGCACCAATCCCCTCTCCTGATGCATCACACTCGAGGACAAATGGTTGTGTGAAATCTGGCAATGCCAGCACGGGGCAGCTGCTCATCACCTCCTTGAGCTTATCAAAAGCTCGATGTGCTGTGTTCGACCAACTGAATGCCCCCTTCCTCGTCAAATCTGTGAGGGGTGCAGCAAGCTATGAGAATCCCTTGACGAACTTCCTGTAGTATGTGCAAATGCCAATAAATCCCCGAAGCTCAGTCACATTCTTCGGTTCTGGCCAATCTCTGATGGCCCTGATCTTCTCCTCGTGGACTCTCACCCTGTCCACTCCTATAATGTGCCCCAAGTACAGCATCTCCGTCAAGCCGAACTCACACTTGGAGAGCTTGGCATAGAACTGCTGCTCCTCCAAGATGCGTAAAACTGTCTCAATGTGCTGGAGATGCTCCTCCCAAGTCCTGCAATATATAAGAATGTCATCGAAGAAGACCAGCACAAACTTCCTCAGATGACCCCTGAAAATGTGGTTCATGCACGACTGAAAGGTAGCGGGTGCATTGGTCAGCCCAAAAGGCATGACCAGAAACTCAAAGTGCCCATAATGACACCTGAAGGCAGTCTTGGGAATGTCCTGTTCCCTCACGCGTATCTGATGGTACCCGGATCTCAAGTCAATCTTTGAGAAGAACTGTGCTCCTCTCAACTCATCCATCAGCTCATCGATCCTGGGAATGGGGTACCTGTTCTTCAGGGTCTTCTTATTCAGAGCCCTGTAGTCAATGCACATTCGCAATGTGCCGTCCTTCTTCTTCACCAACACCACGGAAGAAGTAAAAGGACTCGTGCTCAGCCGAATGTGACCAAGGGCCAGCAACTCCTGAATAGCACGCTCTATCTCATCCCGATAGGCCTTGGGATGCCTATACGGTGTGGTTATCACTGCCTGTATCCCCTGCTCAAGCTCGATAGTATGCTCAAACCCCCGATCCGGTGGCTGCCCTGGTGGAATATCCCCAAATACTGTGGCATACCTATCGAGAATAGATTGTAGCTCAGGATACACTGTCTGACTTGTATCCACTGCCTCTAAAGCTCGCAACTCTACGGCCCACTCTATATCTCCCTTGCGGAAGGTCGCCTCCATCCTATGTGCCGACACTGTCTGAGGCGGGTATGTGTGCTGTCCCCGTATCTTCTCATGCCTCCCTGTCTTGGGATCATCCCACTCCATCTTTAGGGCCTTCCAATCTGTCGTGACCTTCCCCAGAGTAATGAGCCATTGAACACCCAATATCAGGTTGGTGTCCGGAATATCCACCACAAAGAAATGATCTGTCAATGTATAAGTGCCCATCGTCACCGATAACTCTGGGACATACCGAGCACATGCCATAGTCTGATCTCCTGGGACCAAGACAGAAAATCCATCAAAACCCTCAGTCTGTATGCATCTCCTCTCAACCATCTGTGCATCAATAAAATTGTGGGTGGCCCCACTATCAACCAAGACTGAGACTCGCTGCCCGCGTACTGTCCCCCGTACGCGCAGCGTCAAGTACTTGGGAACTCCTCGCAATGCGGCTAGAGCTCCTCCAATAGGTGCAAATGATGCCCCACCTGCTGCGGGTGGTGGAGGTAGTAATGTACCCTGCGCTGCATAACAATCTCCTGCCTCCACGTCATCCCCCTCATCCTCTTCCCCACTGCTCTCGGAGAAGACCTCAATGAAATGTGCTTTCCCTGCAGCGCACCTATGTCCTGGTGCCCATGGCTCCTGGCAAGTGAAGCACAACCGCTTCCTCCTCAGCTCTCTCTTGGCCTCATCATCAAACTGCCCTCGCCCAGGATTCGCCTTGGGAGGCGGAATCCTCGTGTCCTTCCCCTTAGGCTGGAAGGCCTGTCTCTGGGGGTAAGGTGTCTGTGTCCTGGGTAAGACATCCTGTAAATCCCGAGTCCTGCTGATGGCATCCTGAAGTGTGGCTGGTCTAGTCGACCTGACTAGGCCACGAAGTGGCTCTGCTAACCCCTCCACAAACATGTAGACCATCTGGACTGCGGATAGATCTGGCACCATCACTGAAACCCTCAAGAAATCTGAGATATATGTCTCTGGGCTCCCCGTCTGCTTGAGCTTTGTCAGATCAACGAAGTGTTGCTCCGGGTCCCTCCTGTCAAAACGCTCTACCACCCTCTGAGTAAACTCGGCATATGTCCCCACTGTAGAATGCCTGAGTGTAGCCATCCCATGAAACCACTAGTCCTGGGCCTCACCCTCCAGATGTAATGTTGCCACCTTAATGGCCTCTGACTGCGACATCTGGTTAAGCTGGAAATAGATATCCAACTTCTCTACCCAAGACTTTGCCGAACTGTTTGATGAGCCATCAAACGTGGGCAAATGAAATCTTCTAGCTGCGCGGTGGTCATCATGATGATGCCTGTGCCCTCTGTGATAATCACGGGGTCTAATGTCACGCTGGAGCTGGACAAATTCTCTGAAAGTGATAGAATCTCGGAACTCCTGCCCGTATGCCCTGTACTCTGCAAAATAGGCACCCATCTGGGCAGGCTCAGGCTCTGGCTCCTGCTGCGCTCCTGCCCCTGTGTCCTCTGCTAGGAAAGTGGGCATAGTGGATCGCGTGGGTGCATGCGATGCCACGATGGGGATAGCATCACGTATCGGCATATGGTGTGACGTGCCTGATCCCTCTCCAACCTGAAAACCCCTCGGGGTTTCCCGCTGCCTAACCGCCAGCGCAGCGAGTCTCTGTGACATATCCTGCATGTGTTGGAGGAGTGTCTCCCATCTCCTCGAACCCTCCTCGTCTGCCATAGGGCCCTGCTGCTCTGCGTCTCTCGCAGGCTGCTCCTGCTCTGAATCTGTCTCAGGCTGCTCCTGATCTGTTTCCACCACTAGAACACAGTCCCCCTCTCCGTGGGTGTTCTCCAACCCACGCTCAACGTCTCTGTATTTCTTACCCCGGCGATTGTTATGGGATCTCTCCCTCGGCCTCATAGACTGCTAGCTCCACAGGCTGAGCCAGGTCTATGCTCTGATACCACTGTAATATCCCTAACGGGAAATAGACAGTAATACACAGAAATACAAGCATGCAAATATATAGGAAAAATGTCGGAACTAGAATATAGAGCAAATGCACATAAAAATACCAGAACGCTAAGCCATTTTATTAATTCTGAGAATACATGTATGGGTACAATAAATAATCGGAATAAGTGCACCTATCCTTGCACAAGGCAAGTGAAGAACCCTCTTAGAATAGGAAATGGCTGCAATAGAGGCTGTGTCCTAGCTACTGGAGAAATCTGCCGTAGAATGCTGCTGCTGCAATGTACTGGAACTAGGGGCTGATCCCCTCACCGGAATGCGCTGAAAATCGGTAGACTGCCTGTACTCACTGCTCCGAACAAAACCCAGAAACCATGAAGCAAATGCACCACCTCCGAAAAACCACCACAGAAGCCCTCCTCAAGAAAACACTGTCTCTCCCAAGCACAGCGCAAAGGCCCAAGAAGAATGCTGGAAAAGGGCCACAAATCCCTCTGCAAAACTCTCCAACTGAATAGACAATCCCTCCAAGCTGAAACACGTTGAGGACTCCACGAAAATCCCCCACAACAGCGCTGCTCTAAACCCAACTGCGTCCTCCCTCCTGGACTGCGCAGTCACTAAATGAGACTCAGCTCCTCTGCAAAATGTCCACCCAAATCTCCTGCAAATCAACTGCTGAAACTGAAGGAATACCTTGCCCGAGCAGGCACTCGAAGTCCCTCGGGGCCAAGGGCGAGATCTCCGACCGGAGACACTCAGTCGCACTAAACAGTGCTGCAGACCGACTAAACAACCGGCGTGCTCAAGTAGACAGAAGTCTAGCTCACAATATCATGAACATATCAATAATCCCAAATGGAGTGAAACCCCCACCTTTTATAGTGCTAGCTCCCCTCAAACCCTAACTGCGTCCATGAGCTCCTCCTATGCCTGCGCAGTTGCCTCTAGAGCCTACGTGAGGCCTCTCTCATGTAAAGTGTGGACCCCCAAGGCTTTCCTTTAAGTTACAACGTTACTCTACTAGGAAGCACTTTATTTTATTAAAGTGAGTTGACCCCCTCTTTCTCACTTTTATTTATTAATTTAACTATAGGCGGCAAAACTATACAAAAATGAAATATTCCAATTAGCGGTGCTAATTAGGAATATTACAGAAGTTAATCTGATTGGTGCCTAAGAATTGTCAATTTGAGGTTTGTATACAGAAACCCTAAGGACAATCATCCTAGAGGCGGGACTTATTAGAAGGTTTATTTGAAGACCCTAAGAGTTGGCTATTTTTGAAAGATGAGAATAGTAGCTAGAGATTCAACTATTTGAGACTATAGAGTTGTGTTATCTGATAAAGACTGGTTGGAAAGGTTAGCCAAGTTGACCGCACAATGGATTGGCTAACCTTGTATTGTGATGATCAGAACTGTGTGGTGGATTATCTTAAATACAAGAATCAGTGCAGGAAGTAATGCAATGCAATGCAAGAAGTAGTGTTGGACATAGTTCAAGATGTAGTTGGTGAAGACCTCAAGTACATATCATAAGTTGTTTGGAGCCATATTTGGAGCCCTAGTTCAAGAAGTTGTAAGATAAGAAAACTTGGTGATAAAAGGGCTGGTTGAGAAATCTACAACAATTGCAGGTAGTTGATGTAAGAGAAGTATGAGTACTTTTGACACAAGTTGAGGCTTTTTAATGAATTCTCCATGTTTAAGAGGGAGTGAGAATGGATTTATCCTCTCATATGGAGAGGGAGTAAGGTTGGACACGAGTTCTCCCAGTGTCATGTATTAGGCCAGGACTGACCATCATAAGTCTAGTGCATGCATCACAAATAGGGAGAAAGGATTGAATAAGCATAGTTCTCCTTGTGTCAGGTATTGTGACGAATTAGGACTACTATCCTAAGTCAAGTACATGGACATGGATAAGGAGAATGGAGGATTGGATAAGCATCTTGGATAGACATTCTTAAGTCTTGTATTGTGATGGATTATGATGGAGATCCTAATTCAAGTACATGGAATTGGATAAGAATGGTCCAATGGACAAGCATTTCCTTGAGGGAAATGGTCTGGTGAAAGATAGACTTCGGGTATCCTAGGTGGAGTATGTACCTCGGTGAGGCAGTGGGGTGTCCCATAGGATGCCTCCCAGAATTGTGCCATGATATTGTGAGAGATAGAGTGTACCTGTCAAGGCCTTTGTAATGTTGACAATGTTGGTTATGATGATACTTTGATGCTTATCAATCTGGGTCCCTTACGAAATTTTTCAACTTGAGATAGAATTGTTAGTCATTTTGAATACCTTTGTAGTTAAGAGGGGGTGTTGGAAAAGTAGCTAGGTTTGGTCTTCATATTAATTTGTATTTTATGTAAACGAAGAAAAAGAATTTTATTTTTTCAAGCATGGGTTTCATGCTCAAGTCTAGGTTAAGCATGTTCTTCATGCTTTTAGGGATCATTGAGTCTAGAATATTTTTCATTTATTAAAGTCCCATTTGGACTCCTTGTAACAAAATAAAAATATTCCTTTTTGAGTCATTGTGTCCTCCAAACACTAGGTCGGCCCTTCCAATTAGTCAACTTTGTTAGGGCACATTTTCGATCTCTTGGATGACTATATATAAGGCACACTTCATTATCATTTTCAGAATGAACAAGAAATTTTTATCTATGCATATGACAAGAAGAAGAGTAGAGCAAAGGCCTACAAGAGAAGCGAAACTTGAGGAAGAAGGAAGAGACTTGAATTGTTGACTTGTTTTGTTCACATGTGGTAAAAGGCTAGGGTTTCTACAATTGTTGCAGGGCCGAAGACTGGAGGACAAGTTGCAAACCTATAGCTACAGGGGCGAAGATTGAAGGACGAATTGCAAACCTATAATTGCAGGATTGAAATCTTGACTTGTAGTAGATTGACCATCTTTGACTTGGGGAACGTTGACTTGATTGAAGAAAGTTTTGGAAGGGCTGACTTGGTGCTTGGAGGAGGTATAGGTCTTTGGGTCTTTGAGGTTTCATTTTGATATGATTTTATAAGAAGATGATTGTTCGAGTTTTCCCCAGTTGTGGGGTTTTGCATTGGCTTGGAACCTATATCTTGTGTTCTTTGTTCTTTGTGATCTTCATGTTTTGGTAATAACTTGATGAAGAAGAAAAACTAAATATTATAATGCTAACAAATATTACAAGTAATTGTCATGAAAGGAGAATCAACTTTAATCTACAAATAATATCTTAATTTTCCAACAAAAAGGAGAGGTAAGAATATAATAAGAAAGTTGAATTAAATTAAGGCACACTAAAAGTATAATAAACCAGTCACGAACTATGTACGTAAGGGTATTTTAAAAAGGATACATTTGGTTCAATGATGCAACAAAGTTTGGGTAAGGAAGATATAGATACCATAAAGCTGATTTAAAAGGAATTTAAAAGTAATTCAAGTTTGAGTTGAAAGCATTTAGAGTTCGAGTTTGATAGACTTCAGAGAAGTTTATGAGTAAGAAATGCCATCCAATCTATAATAGGATGTGTTAACCACTTGGAAATTGCATGTTCCAATGCTTAACAAAGTATCATAAATAAATTTATATAAAAGAAATTAAAAGGAATGCAACTTTAAAGGGTGTGCTAAGTAACTAATCAAAATTCAAATTTGAAGTCCTAGCACTCTTAAATGTAGACCTTTATGAATTTTATTAAAACAATCACATTTTCTCAAAAGCCAATACCATTTTTTGGACAAATTATTCAACATTGAATGAGATTACTAACCATATAGATTACTTCTACATTAATGAAAGATGATGTAATAGTAAAGGCTCAAAATAAATAAAGGATATTCTATGGAAGGCGAGAGTTAATATTAGTAACTACATAGGTTTTAATTGAAAATACTATAAAAAAAGGCATATTATTCATTTCTAAAGAAAGTATAAATTCAGTTTAAATTATAAAGAAATGTGAAGAATACTAAGTTCAAGAGAAAATGTGTTTTTCAAAGATTGAGGGGAGAAGATTGTGACTTCCTATTCTTTACATATTTATTTTATTTTTTGAAATACTTTAAAAACAAGCTTGTGAATACATTTTATATTTCATTTGCAATTTCTCTTAGAAATAAATAATGAATTCTAGGTTTTTGACTAAAGGGAAATATGAACTAATATCCTATATATTTGAAATTAATAAACATTTTAGGTGAGAAAATATTATTATGACATTTTCATGTTATATTATTGAAGCTTGATATACACAAAAAAAAAAAAAAAAAAAGGACTAGAGATTCCTTGAACTATGACTTGTTTGGATTGACAAAAGGAGAGAGATAACTAGACTATATACTCGTATTATTGTATGTTGTGTTTTTGTATAGCGTCTAATAGATCTTGGATAAGAGAAAGGATGAGGAACACTTGTGATGACCACATGGTGAAGGAGATGGGGCATCTAATGAGCATCCAAGTAGGGTTATAGTATATACCCCAAAGGTCCACAGCTATGCTTGTGATTGGATTGGAGTTTCAAGTGTGTTGTGTGATTGTAATATCTTCTTGCTTCCAAGCATGGTGGTAAGAAAAAACTCTTCCAAGATGTCTTCTTCAAATTTAATAAGAGATAAATATATTTGTATTTGAGATCAACCTTTTGTTTTCTATTTTAACTACTACATGTAATGTTTTTTTTTTTTTTTAATACTATATATTATGTTTTTTTTTTTTTACTACTACATTGGATGTTGAATTTGCTATGAGAAATTACACAAATGTTTCTTTGAGTTCTTTATGTATATTTGTTTTGAAGATACAAATAGTAAACCATTATATATGATAGGGATTTTTTTTATTAGGATTAATATTGTCATTAAAAAGAAGGATGTAATTTGTCTTGGTATCTATTGCTTTGCCATTTAAATTCTACCTTGTGCAAGGACCCTAATCATGTTATTGATAACCATTTTATTAAATTAAAATAACATTGCTACTCTAAAAGTCAAAGGGGATATACTTTTCTTTTGAGATTGTAATGCTAGAACTAGTAGGTATCAATCCAATATTCTAACTCAATTGTAATCTAAAATGATTTTGAATTAAAGAAGATTATTTGTTAACACTTCAAAACAAAAGAAGATTATCAAAACATTGAAATAAATTCATATAACAATGAGCTTTTTAGGATTACCTCTTTCCATGACCGAAGCATGGATTACCTATTTCCATTACCTAAGCATTTATAGTGGATTAGAATACTAGCTTGTGCTAGCTCTCACCTTATGACTTCCATTTATGAGAAGGGTAAAGTGTCATTGTTTATGACATATCCTCTACTTCTTAAGTGAACACAATTTACAATCTTGAGAAAAATGAGAAAAATGAGCTAGAATCTTATCATTACCCCATTATGGTTACTTCAAATATAAATTATGGTCCTCCATGAATGCACTATGCATAAAAAAAAGTAATCAAGTTCTCTTTCACACTAGAAAATATTCCCATTCTCTCAAGGGTTTATAAGAGTTGTTCAATTATCATATGAAAATAACAAATATTGAGAAGACATGAAAATTTCACTTCAAATCTCTCTTTGGGTTTGGAAAAGTATTAAATTGCATATCATAGGAAAACAATATCTTTTAAACCCTTGTTATATCCTAGAATGTAAAATTGTGACAGATGTTAGAACCACCTCAAATGAGTTGAACATAGCTAATAAGGTTAAATATTGAGTCCTTAATGGAAAGAATAAATTTCAATATCTAACCAAAAAAAATTGGGAGACTTCTAGAATTATGTATAAGAAAACCTAAAATATTCAACTTAATATCATCCCTACTAAACCTACGAATTATGTAATATCAACATGAATCCTTGAGACTCCCAACTTAACAAGCCTTTTGTTTTCCCTTAAGTCTCTAAAGGCATTCATAGCACTCATTTCTACACTAAGGCTTTCTCAACTAGAGATAAATATTTAGATTAAGCATCTCACAAATGGTAATGCTAAAGATATTGAAGGTTACAAAATCAAGATCTTAAGTCTTGAAAGTGAATCCTTCTACCTCCTATCAAGCATCTTTTTAATCAAGCATTCAAGCTAGCCTTATGTAAAATAAAATCCAAAAACCAAAATGACTCATCCCATTACCAGATTATCATGATTACCCCCCTTTTAGAACAGTTATTTTGGCTTGATTCTTTATAGAAAAGATAGTTTCCGTCAACAATCAACATTCTACCACTAATCATCTTGTCATGCTTAAGAGTCATTGTCAAGGATTGCAAATATAAAGGAAATGGTCTCATTTATTGTTTTTGTTGATTTTAGAAAAGTCTTTGACATTGTTCCCCTCTGCTTCGTAGGGCTATGATTATGCTCTATGAAAGGGTTATTGTTAAGATGGAATATAATAATGGATGAATGTTGTAGGAATTTTCGTACACATATAACTGCAAAACCTTCCCAAAAATGAAGAAGAAAGAAGGGAATGAACTTAGATAAAATCCTTAATCATGCTTCTTCCAAATCACTAGAAACAATAAAGCCCAAATTGAACTTAGAAAAATGTGGAGGCAACAAACACCGAGCTCAAACCTAGTTATTAATTGAATGTTTCCAACAAAAAATTGTTAAAAGACCAAATTTCATCCACATTTTCGAGAACAAATTAATTGCTTCTCCTCTTTTCTACTACTTATTCACAAAAGCCACTCACTTTGCTCTCCAGTTTTCTTCGTGTCCTCTTCACTGTTATATTTTCACTAAGAAGAACCAAGATGAATGAGAACCTAGGTGAATTAGATGCTTAAGTCAAGTAGAATTATGGTTAGGGGTATTTCCCAACTTTTAGAAATGTACGGAAAAAAAATCATCTTTTTTCTAAACTACAATTCATGCAAAAGTGGTTTTGAGAGGGTGGCGGCCAAGAGTACCCCTAATATTAGGGCATCATTGGGTGCTTCTAGGATGTTGGTGTTGAGAAATCTAGGGCAGCTAGATTTGGCGTGATTTCTATTTACTTTGATAACTTCTTGTGATATTCCTTTCTTCAACTTGTAGTTCTTATTATTATTAGCTTCTTCTTCTTTTCTTGATTATCATCAAACAACTACCAAACAAATGAAGATCAATAGAACACAATAGACACTAGATATAGGCTACTAGCCAGGGCCAAAACCTCTCCTAGAGAGGAAAACCCACAAGTGATTCTTCTCTTCTTATAGAATCTTCAAATGATGAATTTTTAGACCTTTAGACCCAAGACAAAGATCCCTCCAAGACCAAGTCAACCTTCTTTCTTGATGAATTTTCCTTACACAGCTTCCAGCAACAAACTTCGACCTTCCAACAACTTCTTCAGTAACTTCGACTTCCAACAACAATTGCGGCCTTCACTACAGGTCTGCAACTTTTTGGCCCTCCTGCAATAGCTGCAACTTCGCACGTGTGGAATGGAGAGGCTTCTTTAGGTTTCTTGTCTCATTCGCTTGGCTTGATTCCTCTTTCCTTGACAAACAGATGTTGTGTCTTGCCTTTTGATCACATATTTCAGCCTTCCTTGGAGATCTAAAACTATGTCCTTAATGCTGCAAAAACCCTAGTTTCCCTTTCGCATGTGTGAGAGAGATTGACCCAAAAACTTTGATTATGTTGTCTTCTCGTCTTTGACTTGCTCTTCGCTCTTTTTCCTTGTATTTCTCCTTATGATCAAACTTGATTGAATCGTCCTTCAAATGAGGCCGAGTTCTTATAAATAGGCTTCTTAGGAGGTTGAATTACCCTTCATGAGGCATACTTGTTCTCTTGCAAGCCGACTTGGTCTTGGAGGAACTTTCGACACAATTTTGACACAAATAAATTATTTTGACTTGATACATGATGCCCAATGGGGTCTATTACATATGAAAATGACTCTTTTACTTCTTTGAACCTAGCAAATCCTAGAAGCACACAATAGGTGCTTGACCTAAAACAAATTGACCTAAAGCATGAAACTCATGCTATAAAATAATAATAATAAATTTTCTCTCTTTTACATCAAATACATAAAATCAATAATACATAAAATATTATGAAGACCGAACCTAGTTACATTTTCCAATAGTTGGAGCTCCTTTTTTTAGTGTTACTTTGATAAAAAAAAAACATTTCCACCTAAATCCCTTGTCATCCTTGTACTAAATATGACAAAATATGTGTCCAAAGCATGAAAAGTGAAAGGGGTATGTTACCAAGGGTAGAGGATGCAATCACATGGAACACTTCCATTATAATGTTTAGACAAGGGAGTATGTCCCCAAAGGTAGAGGATGCACTCCTATGAAACATTGTTATTGTATGGTTTACAAATTTAATGTAATCCATGCTCTTGTGCATCTTCCCTAACAAATATCCTTCTACACTTGGTATGTCTAATGCTTCCTTTATTCTTTCAAAAATAACAATAAACTCCCACTACAAGGCCAAGAGTGCGTACATATTTATGTAACAAGACAACCTACATGACTTCAAAGAGTTAACTATTATGCTTATGTTTGTAGAATTCAACCAAGGAGATGAGGTACATTATACCAATTTCATTTAACTTGTAAAACACAAGCGTACCAAATGTACAAACTCACGAGTGTATCAGAAGTACAAACTAGTAAAGAGAACTTGTTGTTCACCATAATTTTAATTGATTTATTTGTTGCTTTACAAAACTTTAAGTGGTAATGCTTTAAGGCTATATTTCACCAAATTTATCTATGTTTTATGCTTATAATATCTTGATTTAAATTAGCTAAAAAGCTCCATTGAGGCAAGTACTAGTTTTTCCCTTAGTTACTTGCAAGAAATAGTTATTTGGATCCTGGTTAGCTCAAATTTCATTTTAATCATTCGTTTGTATTTTCTTCATCTTCAATATGAAATCAGAAAATCTGAACTTCTTGTGAGGACATGCCACAATTTTAAAAGATCCCACCTTGATATTCATCTCACAGAATACTTACATATTTTATTTGTTATATATGAACTTCTAGGCTTCCAGTTTGTACTTCCAATTTGAAGACAAAGATATTCATTTCACTCAAAATAAATGATAAATTCCCGTGTTTGAAAAGAAAGGCATCATTTATACAAGCTTGGTGGCTTTACAAAAATTAATAGTTATACTGGTAACATTAAATGGTGTCCAAACTGTTTGACTTGGAAATGGGAACCTCCACTATAATAACTAATAAGTTAACATGGGGTCAGCCCATCAAACTTGATTCTTGATGTCTTCCTTTTTGTCGAAAGTGGAGTGCGGTTCATTGTCATTTTGTCTCAACGCAAGTTAGATAAAATTTCTCCCAATGTCAAAAGAAATCTTAAGCATTAAATCTCTTGTCAAATGTTCAGCGGCAAACTGAGATGCTAAAAGCCTGAGGCACATTAATGATCATTCAGTGTAAAGTAATAATAGTAAATTTCAGTCCCCAAAATAAGAAGGAACTAAAGAATTACAATTGGCCTAGAACTATGAGAATATTCAGGTGGTAAAGAAATAAATCTCCAGATTAGAACTCAACTTCTCTACAGGTAAAAGCCAGTAACTGAGACATCACAAAACTTATGAAATATTCGCCTAATTATACATACACTTCAATCTTCCTGGTATCCACAGCACTGTTTCCTCCGGGTATATAAAATGCTCGATACAGAGCAGGAGAAAAGCAATACTTGGAAGAAAACTGATTATGGATCACAACTTCTTGAAACAGGACTGCACGTATGTCTCAGAGCTCATCCTTTAAACGGACATCATTAATGATGATGGCGGATTTCGGCTGAAAATGTTCATCTGTATCCACCTCCTCTATTTCCTGAATATACCAAGCATCATCGTCTTTAGAGAATAGAACAAAGAAATGTTTTCAAATACCTACATGCTTTCTTTTGGTTCCAGATATGAGATTTCTCTTAATATTCAATCAGTAAGAAAAGTGCTTAAACACCAAAATATTAAAATTTTGAAATATCCTTCTAAGATGGTTTTCCATTCTGATTAGCATCAAATCCTTTCATTGAAGGAATAGGAGCATAAGACGTCATTGCCAAAAGAAATGGTTAAAAAAATAAAAATAAAAAAATTACACAACGGAATAACACAATACCAATTCCTTCCCCTTCTAGACATTGCTAATTTCTAAACAACTTCAAATGAGATGTGGTAAAGAGAATAATGCATTTAGAAAAGCATAAAAGACAAACATGAATGAATGGTATGAAAGCAATGGCAGATATCATCCTGGAAAAGGATCAAGAAACATGGCATATATTGCCTCGGATGCACAAAGCCAGAATCAATTTAAGAATTAGGCCAAGAACAATTTCAAGTGAATAAACTGACCAAGGAAGCAGACTGGATATCCTGAACACATTGACTCAAGATAAAGTGCACAAATCATTGCAGGCAAGACCTGTTTCACATTGTTTACAGCACTTGGCATCTTTTCTTCAAAAAAATACATCGAAAAGGATTAAGGTCACATTGACAAATTGCATAGTAATTTTGCTGGGAAAACCATCCATTTTGCATTTCACAGCTGCAACTGTACCAATGGAAAAAAGATTGGACAACTCCAGATAAAACTTCTTCAATAGTTGAACCATTTTACTGACTAACCATTTTAGTTGCCGTTGACATCAAAACATGGTCTCAAGCGAAGCCATTTCAGAACCATGTTTTTGTATGCGCTTGTGATTTAGATAGATAACTCCCAAAAGGTGTTTTACTTAAAATCGCAGCACAAAACATCAAACAGCCTGGACAAAGTTGTATCTGCGAAAAAAAGGTTTAAATCCACTAGCTTTATTTACAGAGAAACACTTGGATAATCCTACAATTTCATTCCTTTCCGACATACTTAGGTGATCAATCATGAAATTTTTGCTACTAATTTCTATGCTGTGTTGTATTTCCTTCAGTATAGACTTCTATCTTGACCACAATACTTAAGGTTGTATGCATAACATATTCACAGGCTAGATTGGAAGGAGACCCCGAGTATCCCCTTTTGTCCTTTGCTTTATTTTTGGTTATAGTTTTCTTTCCTTTTGGGTAGCCACCAAAAAATGCCCTAATGCAGAGTATTGAAATAAATTGACTGGAGATAAAACATTATGTCTAAATGCATATACTAAATACTATACAGCAGGCATAGTTACAAATGCCATCAATATTCTATACGTAGGACCAATTATACACTCTAAAGCATGTTGACAAACACATCACCTTGCAATAAACAATCATTGAAAACTTTTAACATATGCTAATATTGAAAAAAATTGTATTTTTCAGGAATTAAATCACTTTAGGTTCATGTCATTTGAAATTCGTTGGTCTCTTTGTTTCAAATTCACACCATTTTAAATATGTTGGCCTCTGAATCGACATCACTAGTTCCCCGTCTTCACATAGACATAATTGTTCAATTTTGGCATTTTAATTGTCTTCACCTTAATTGTTTCTTAACTGAATTTTGGCACTTGGAACCCAAGATTTTATTTGTGTCACGCCCTTAAACTTCAGTCCTCTTAGGCTCATGTGACTATAACCTCAAAATTGTGCGCTAACTTATGTTGTACAAGTTTCCGGTACATGGAAACGAGTATCCGGCACGGCTAGAAGTTTCCCCAAATTTACAGGAAACGTCAAGTTGGGAGCGGCAATAATATAATATATTAAAATATAATATATATTAAAATTAAAAATAAAATAATTTATTTATTTCCATCCAAATCTTGCCAATAAGATTTGGTCAAGCGCCTCATCTTCATTTGGATAGAAGGGCTTTCAATAACCAAGTTGTTTCGCTTAGTTCCAGACCCATATCCAGATCTAGACCCAGCGGCATACCCTTCTCTTCACATAGTTCCATCAGTTTAAGCAACACCCAAGCTGAAAGCATCAAATAAACATAAGTTTGCACTTACTCATTGCACTGAAGCTCCCAAAACGTAAAAAAAATTATTGCAGTGAAGCTCCCGAAAAGCTCCAAAGTACCCATTGAAGCTCCCACAGTTTTGGAGCATTTCCTACAAGCTCCCAAGCTCCCAAGAGCGGGGGAGCTTGGGGTACGTGCTCTCCAATGCATGGGATTAGTACCCATGTAACTATGGCACTAACCATCGGAGGATAGTGGAGTACCTCAATCATTAGCTTTCTACCTCAAAGGACTGCGAGCTAGGTGTAACTACTTAAGCATGGACGGTGGAAGGCACTTATCGGTTCAAAGAGCCTGATGCTTAGATACCCTTTTCAATGGGAAAACCTTACAAAATTAACCCCATGCAATGTTGCACGATCCTCCCCCCCGGATCTGGTGCTGGATTCGCATCTCGGATGGATTTGCCACCGATCCTCAGGGGGAACTCTGGATTCGAAAATCGGATCTGCGATTCCACGTTTTTTCGTGATTCCTGGAAAAATGGAACCACAGTGGCCCAATCCGCAATTTTGAAACGGATCGATCACAGATTGCGAGTCGATCCAGAGAAAGGTGAATGGTTCCACGAACTTAATTTTTTTTTATTGTATTTTTAGACTTGACTTGGGTTTTCTAACTGTTATGTGAAGAATTATGCTTCCCAAACATTGCCAAGGTTCCCCCTTGATGCTCCCTAGATGCTTCCTAGATGCTCCCTAATCATACTGTTAAATTCCCAAAGTAAAAGAAATCATTTTACTTAAATTTTTAACATTAACATGAAATTATTTGGGATGTTTGAGAGTGGTTCCAACCCCATCAAACTTCATATGGAGAAAATAGAATTTCATATCGCATTTAAAATTCAGCAAACTTAACAATTTTCAAGATTTCAGGATCAATGGGATTGTGGCATCTCATTAGATTATATCATGTATAAGGGTATGTGATTGGCATTTAATCAAGAGCACCAAGCCCTATATGTACACCAGTGTTAGTGGTGTTGATTGTTGAACTCCTTTGTCATGGCCTTAGCAAAAATGTACCCTTCACTCAAGTCCAAAATCATTGATCAGGCATGTTAAGCTTTCTCTACCATATTATAAGAATTGGATTAGGCTACTTGATCAAAATCGGGCAATGTTGAATAATATCCCTAGAGGATCAAAGTAGAGGCAAAGGCTAGACAAGGAGAGCAATCTAGATTCTAGATGGTTGATGATCGAATAATTAATCATCGATGTACAATGGATGCCATATCTATCTTGATTTAGGTACAAATATGCATGTTTTCATATCTTCTACAACTAATTTGGTATTTTGGATGTTTATTTTGAATATAAATGCAATATATATATATATATATATATATATATATATATATATATGCTTCCCTTAATAGGTTTTTGGAAAATGATGCTTATGATGCTTCATTTCCAAAAAACGTCCTCACTTCACGCAACATTGATTCCATGTCATCATTGCCACGTGTCAGTCTCAGTGTTGTGCCACATGTCACTCAAATTCAGCCCACTTGGGCACCTAATAGGGCTATTTCCACTTGCCACATGTCATTTTACCAATGTGCCATGTCATCGATTCGACCACATCACTGCCACATGTCTCTTTGTTATTGGGCGACATTCTCTATCTTTCGCATCACCGCCATCTATCTCTGGTACGGAGAGGGGTTCAACTTCGGTGATTTTCAATGATTTTCTTTGTTACTTGAAAAGGGCCCAGGACATTGAATTCATGTTATTTACCATGTTGTGAAGATTGTTGTCTAGCGCCTTCCATCTCACAACCTCCGTGATGCATCATGAAATTGTCTGTCTGCATGACGAAAAAATTCTCGTCTAGCGCTTTCGTCTATCACGCCACAGTGCCATTGCCCAAGGCGCCAAGATTTTCATCCAAAACCTCCATGGTGAGACATCTGTCAAATAACAGTAACTTTCCCATCTAGTGCCTTCCCGTCAAGCGGCTTCTATCAACTGCACCATTCTCCAATTCTAAAACCTCCACGAACCTTTTTACTTTTGCACCACAATGACATGTCATGCCAACTGTCTTACCACGTCATCCTCATGTCACCCTATGAGTGTTGCCATGTGTCACCTTATGAGTGGTGCCACGTGTCACGCAACAAAGGGCCACTTGGATGTCCAAAAATGTCAAATTTTGATGCCACATGTCATCTTCCTCATCATGCCATGTGTTACTTATCACATCGTGTTACATGTCCCCTTCCACATCATCACTACATTGACCTATCCTACCAACTAGCTACCACATCATTTGTATCAACTAATCAACTTTCGCCACCTGTCAATGTGCCACTTCATCTTGTACAGAGAAAAGGCACGGGGCCTGGTTGTTTTACAAGATTTTCCTTTGTTAATTTTAATGGCCTAGAAGTTGAATTCACAACATTGCAACACATTTTCTTCGGACAAAAACAAAATTACAGGCCATCATAAAATTAATTAATGTAGTGATAATGAATGAAAATGATGTTTAGAGACTTAACATGCCCCTCCCCTTCAAACAATCATCATGCAAAATGGAGGACATCTCCTTTTCTTTGGAGATACGAAAATGCATGGAGCACATCTCACCATGCTAATATAGAGTCCAGGCATACCCAAGCAGTGGATGAATTACAAATCTGCATAAAAGAAATATACCTAAAATAACATGGAACACAGTTTTGAAATCCACTGTTTTGACATCTAAGGAAAATTAATAAGGCAATAGTGCAGAAAATGTAAAATAGAAAAAATAATTTGATATACTGCTTCCAAAAAGAATGCATAAAATAGCACAGCACTTAATTTTATAGCTAGAGGCAAACTAATGTTTGATATATGTGGAGATCAATGAAACTAACTGATTACATGGCACACAAGTAGGCAGAAAGACTCGGGTCTATTCAGTGTGTTGTCTGTTTAGTACCTAAAGTTTGTCACTATTCAAGATTTTGTGATCAGAGAGTTCTGAAAACATTAACCCAAGTGTGGTAATATATCTTTACGTTCCGAGCACTCAGGAATATTCTGATACTGGTTTATATCTCAGGAGCATCTATAAATTGAATATGTTAGAACCTTTTTTATTTGAAAATCATATGGTCCATGACTCCATAGTCTGTAAATCAATCTTGGAAGTCTCCAAGGGCAACTCAATGAACTGAACTACATCTTGACCTTTTATAAAACACCCAGACATTAAACTTATCAAGTTATCATGGCACACAAATAGGCATCAAGACTGAGGTCTATTCCGTGTGTTGTCTGTTTAGTAACTAAGCTTTGTCATTATTCGAAATTTTCTGATCAGAAAGTTCAGAAAACATCCACCCAAGTGCAGTAATCTATCTTTAAATTCCAAGCACTCAGGCATATTCTGACACTGACGTATATGTCAGAAGCATCTGTAAATTGAATATTATAGATTATGGAACACTTTAGTTTGTCAGCAATATGATATATAGTGTATAAAATAATCTTAGAAATTTCAAAAGATACCTCAGTCAATGGTACAGTACCCACAATACGTCTTCATCTTTTATAACACACCCAAAGACATTAAGCTTATCACGGCACACAAATAGGCAGCAAAACTCAGGTCTATTAAGCATGTTGTCCGTTTAGTAACTAATCTTTCTCATTATTTGAGATTTCATGATCAGAATGTTATGAAAACAATCACTCAAGTGTAGCAATTTATCATTAAATGCTGAGCACTTGAGCATTATCTGATATTGGCTTATATGTCAGGAGCATCTATATATTGAAATCAGTCATATGATCCATAGTGTATAAACTAATCTTAGAAATCTCACAAGATAACTCAGTGAATGAGACAGTACCTGAACTACATCTTGACCTTTTATAACACGCCCAAAGACAATAAGCTTATCGTTTAAATCCGGAATGGGTGCTGTTGTTATGAAAAGCTCAAATCCATCTCCCTGATCCTCCAACTTGGAGGTCCCCAGCATGAATGCTTCATGCTTTGGACTAGTTAAAAGCTCAAGCCAAACAAATAAAACTGTTAGCTCTCTTAAAAGAAGAAAATGCTATACAGCTAGTAGCTAAATAAAATTCAATGAAAACCATTAAATAACAAGATTGCAGAGAATGAACAAATTTTCAGCTCAATCCACTAATGATTAAAAACCAGTAGCTAATAAATCCACCTCTTATAGACAGATGGGAAGCTTAATTAGCTAATAAAGAACTAAGATGCCTTAACTAGATAACGAGTATAATAGTGGCCTCCAATTGAAATACAAAGTGAAAAGGCTTATTAGACAATATAGAATTAGCTACAGCCTATAGTAGGTAGGGAACTACCCAGATTACTTCCTACTAACAGAAACAGCCAAGATACACAAATCAGCAGCTAAGTACAGCATAAATACTTCCCTTGTCGAGATGTAAACATTAGCATCCTGGCTTGCGGTGATTTTTTGGGATGAAATATGACAAACAGGAAACAAAATTTTTCATGCCCAACTTACTGTTTGACATAAAAAAAGATAGTAAATTGTGAGACGAATTTCATCAATTAATTAAAAACTTCTGCAATACAAACCTGAACTCAAGTTGAACATTGAGCTGACCACCAACAGTCCAGTCTTCCCTGTTCCCAGCCAGCTTTGGATCTCCAACTTGAATTACAAAGTGTTTAATGACACGATAAAAGGGTAATCCATTGAAGTAACCACGTTCACTGCAGGGCAGAATGCATACTTGTATGGTCATCAAAAACATATCTTCTTGCTAAATAAAGCAATAACACCAACCTCATTGGTTATAATCAAAAATTTATAAACAGATTAATCATGTTGCAGAGAGGCCTGTCAGTCTATTTTCCAGTATACTTATCTAAAATAAAACAGCAAGAGAAAAAGTTTTTGAGAGCAGTTATTATAGATTAGAAAGGCATCAACTAAAAGTACCACGCTATCTTCTGCACCAGTTACCCCCATATGACTTAAGAACCAAAATATAGAATATTGCCCAGGAACAGTTTTCTAAAGGTTGAAAGGTAGCTAAAATAAAAGTTTCTCCAAACAGCAATATAAATCCTGTCAGGTAAAGGAAAAAAGGTTATTAAGCATGCCATTTTTGTAAGAAACCTGAGACTTCTGTTACACTAAAGAATATATAGTGCATCACAAAAAACAGAGCATCCCACTTCTAACCAAGCAATCAGGGAAAGCATTTCCAACAGAGCATCCCGCCTCTAACCAAGCAATAAGGGAAAGCATTTCCAACAGAGCCCCACATCAGGAATAAACAATATACTTCCCTAGCAACATAATCTTCATACAAGCTTGACAAGCCAAGTCATCCAAATACCTATAGAAGTGCAATGCTACAGGATTCTTTTATGAAGCCTCCAAAATTCAGATAACATTTCACCTTCGAAAGGAATGGATGAACAATTGTTAATTTTGGACAACTAGGTCCAAACTCCATGTTGTGATGCTCAGATGAAGATGCCAATATTTTTATTGGACTCCTCTTTCAGAGAGGTGTGAGATCAATCTAAAAATCATCTTGATCCGATGAGCAGAACATTTATTTTGAATTTATTCAAAATATGTGCAGGTCGCCCTGAAGGTTTGAAGCCCGAGCAGTCGTGTCGCACACCCTCATTGATGGATATAAATTGGTCAACGTTGTAGGACATTTTCACTCATCTCATCTCAAACATTTCTCTCTCATAATCTGATTGGTTCGATCACCTTGGAGGCTCTTCTCTTCACACATGGGAAATTTCAGCAAGGAGAAAAATCTGTTTTCGGTCTAGGGTTTCTACTGCAGCATTGACTTTGGTCAACGCATGGTCCAATTGACCTGAAACTCTCCCAAACTTTTGATTTCCTCAATCCGCATTTTTTGGCACAATTCCCAAGGCTGGACATTGACTTTGACTTTGCTTCATTGACCTTGTTGTTGCTGCTGTTTGCGTTGATTGTTGATTGACAATGTTGACTTTCATTGACCTTTGGGGTTGATTGATCTGGCTGTCCTAGAGGGTTGTGTGACACTTCTGGTTGGCTGACCGTATTGAGACTTTGCTGATTAAAGCATCCTGTTGACCGTCGTAACGCACCAACACACTTATATATTTTCGCTCGTCTTCTGTCGATCTACTGGTATGTTCTATCAACATTTTACTTTCTTTTTTATGTGATTGCTGACTGATATTGGAGATAAAAGGTAAAGTTGCATCAAGCATAGAACATCTACAAAAATTTAAATGGTATCGGAGCTGAGGTGAACACAAAGCCCTAGTTTGTAGCAATCACCGAAGAAGAGGATGGGTTCCTCAAACTACAACGGCTTTAAGGCTAATGACAAATTGAATGGGAAGGAAGACTTCCATGCTTGGAAGATGACACTAGATCTTAATTTGGAAGACCAAGATGTCATGGACTATCTGCAGGGTAAAATCAAAGAGTCTCCATCCACTGCAACTATTGCTACCAAATCGAAGTATAAGAAGGGGGAAATCAAAGCAAAGCTGATGATCAGGGACTCAATTCATAAGAGTCTAGTTGCCTACATCTCTAAGCTGGGCACATCCAAGGAGATGTATGATAAGTTGGTCAACATGTTCAAGGCCAACAATGCGAATCAAGTTCTATTCTTCAAGAACCAATTGAAGAATCTGAAGAAAGGCAGGGATGAGTTTGTTCAATCATATTTTCTGAAGCTGACCGAAATCAGGAATAATCTTTTGGCTGTTGGGGAGACAATAGCTGATCGAGAGATGGTCCTCACTGCACTTGGAGGTCTCTCATCCAAATGGCATGTATTCAACACTACCATTCTCAATAACAATGTAATACCTGATTTTGACAAAGTACTATCGAGATGTGTACAAGAAGAGACAAGGATGAAGGAATATGAAAATGAAGGAAATGTTGCCTTCACTGCCCATGCTAAGAAGAAGAATTTTGGTGGTCTGAAGAACATACGAAGAGCAGGGGGCTAAGGAAAGAAAGGCAAATGTTACACTTGCCACAAGCCTGGACAATATGCTAAAGAATGCCCTTTCAAGAAGGATTCTCCCAATGATTATGACAACAACAACAACCGGAGGAATGGCGATCAAAGGAACAACAGGTTCAAAGGGAAGAGGAAGGCTCCCTCCGGCGGAAATGGGCAACCTTTCAAAAGGTCGAGAAATTCCATGTATGAGGAATCAAATGTTGTTAATGATAAAAGAAATGAATGCATTCTTGTATCTGCCCTCTCTGCTACATCTCCACCCGACATTATGGATGTCTGGTTGATAGATAGTGGTGCCTCAAGGCACATCACTGGGTTCAAGGAAGAACTTTATGATATGGTTGAGAAGGATGTTAATCTGAAAATTATCCTTGGAGATAATGCCACATATCCCGTGAAAGGGACAGGGACTATGACCCTCCACTTGTCTCAAGGTCAAGTTCTTGGCCTACAAGATGTACTATATGTACCTGAGCTGAAGAAGAACCTTATGTCTATATCATCCATGGAAGACAAAGGTTTCAATGTGGCATTCGTTGATGGAAAGGTGTGTATCTGGAAGAATAGTTTCAAGGAAGTATCACGATTGGGTTTAGAGTTGATACACTCTATCAGGTTGAAGGAAGTCCACTGGGAGCGATGACGTATGATACTATCCGACAGACTGAACTATGGCACCAGAGGTTTGGACACCTTCACTACAAAGCCATTCCCGTAGCAAGGAAGGTGGTGACGGGGATGCCCGAGTTCACAAATGATCATGAAGGTGTATGTCAGGGTTGTGCCAAAGGAAAGCATACAAGGGGACCTTTCCCCTCAAGTGTCACAAAGACATCTGATGTCTTGCAATTGATACATTATGATCTGTCTGGTACGCTGCCCATGACATCCTTGGGAGGATGTTCTTATTATATGACATTCATAGATGACTTCTCTCGCAAAACCTGGATATACTTCTTGAAGAAGAAGGATGAGGCTTTCATGTGGTTCTGTACCTTCAAAGCCTTGGTGGAAAATCTAACAGGGAAGAAGATCAAGATATTGAGGACTGATAATGGCACTGCATATGAGACGAACGAGTTCAAGAAATTTTGCAAAGAAGCTGCCATCAAGAGGGAGACCACAACTGTCTATACTCCTGAGAAAAATGGCGTTGCTAAATGAAAGAACAAGACCATTGTGGAAGCTTCCCGTGCCATGTTATGTGACCAAGGTCTTCCGAAGTTTCTGTGGGGAGAAGCTGCGAACACTACTGTGTACATACAAAACCGATGCCCGCATTCTGCTCTAGACTCCAAAACTCCAGAAGAGGTTTTCTCTGGTAAGAAACTTGACGTCTCTCATCTTTTAGAGTTTTTGGATGTCCTGTTTATTTTCATGTGCCAAAGGAGAAGAGGAGAAAGTTGGATACTTCTGGAAAGAAGGGAATGTTTGTGGGCTATAGCAAAACTTCGAAGGCCTATAGAGTTTATGTGCCTACTCAAAGGGAAGTGGAGATATGCCACGACGTTACCTTTGAGGAAGATGCTTCCCTGAAGAAAGTAGTCAACCTTCCAAGAGCTGAGGAAGATCATGAAGCAATGCCTGGAAATCAAGAAGAACCGAAGAATGAGACGATGCCTAATGTTGAAGGACCGATGGACCCTATTGATCCACCTCCTTCAATGAGGAAGAGACCATCATGGGTCAGGAACACTCTCGAGGATGTCGAGGGACATATGGCCCCTAGGGGGACATTCCGTAAAAGCAAGACGCCGAATAGATACTAACGGTATCTAGCAGCCATGAGTACTATTGTACAATCTGAGACTAGATCTTTTGAGGAAGTCGTAAAGCATCAAGTTTGGAAGGATGCTATGCACGAAGAATATGAGTCCATTATGAAGAATGATATCTAGGATGTGGTTCCAAGACTAGAGACAAAGCAATTGTCACCTCGAAATGGCTCTATAAGATCAAACATGGATTTGATGGAAGTGCTGAAAAGTTCAAGGCAAGATTCTTTGCTCGTGGCTTCTCTCAAAAGGAAAGCATAAGCTATGATGATATATTTGCACCTATGGCCCGATATACCACCATCCGATCTATCATAGCCCTTGCTACTACGCAAGGATGTATTCTTCATCAGATGGATGTAAAGACTGCATTTATGCATGGTGCAATAAAGGAAAAGGTATATGTAGAGCAACCTCTGGGGTTCGAAGTCCAGGATCAGGACACCCATGTCTGCAAGTTGAAGAAAGCCCTCTATGGGCTGAAGCAAGCACCCAGAGCTTGGTACGAGAGGATAGATAGTTAACTAATAAAGCTAGGCTTCACTCGTAGTAATGTTGATAAGAACCTTTACTTCAAGGTTGATATAGAAAAGCCTCTCATTTTGGTGTTGTATGTGGACGACCTCTTCCTGACAAGTCCTGACCCTCTCATTCATCAGTGCAAGAGGGAGCTTGCTACTGAGTTCGAGATGAAGGACCTAGGACTGATGCATTACTTCCTAGGCCTGGAGGTCTGGCAGAGACCTGACGAGATTTTCCTTTCTCAAGGAAAATATATTGTGAAGCTTCTGGAAAGATTTGGTATGGTGGACCCTAAGTCTATGTCGACACCGATGGAACTCAACTTTAAGAAATTGAGTGGCAGCGCTGCTAGGCCCGTGCTAGCAAATCCTACTGAGTATCGTCAACTCGTAGGGGCCCTGATGTTCTTAGTGAACACCTATCCAGACATATGTTTTGAAGTGAACACTTTGAGTCAACATATGGTTGAGTCTCATCACTTTCACTGGGTTGGTGCCAAGAATCTTTTGAGATATCTTCAGGGCACGATAAACCATGGGCTGAGATACACTGCCGAGAGCGTGACACTCCATGGATATACTAATGTCGATTGGATTGGCAGTGTGGTGGATCGTAAGAGCACATCGGGATGCTGCTTCACACTTGGTTCTGCTTCGATATCATGGATGAGCAAGAAGCAGAAGTCGGTGGCTTTGAGCACCGCGGAGGCCGAACACATTGCAGCAAGTATGGCCTGTTGTGAAGTAGTTTGGTTACTAAAGCTCTTTAGTGAGTTGTTCGGGCATGTGCTAGATACCACTGTGATACTCTATGATAACCAAAGTGGGATTCGGTTGTCCGAGAATCCCGTGTTCCATGATCGATCCAAGCATATTGATATCAAGTACCACTTTATCACGCATTAGAGATTGTTGTACTCTCTATCTAGGATGGCACGTGTCCAACCACTTGATCTGAGATCAAGTCTAATGAAGTTTCGGACCTCCTACTGACTTCGGGTCAGATAAACCAACTTCGGGTTGGTATGAGACTCTCTAAGTCCTATAGAGGTTTCGGACTTTTGGGCTGAATCTGTAAGCCGAGAATGATGTCTTTGTAACTGAACCACCTTTGTTTTGAAATAAAGAAGCCAGCAAAGCAAATTACGGCGGGATGACACACAATGTTTGGATTGCACAGGTGGATGGAGTTCTCCCTAGTTGAGAGGGAATGTTAATTTTGGACAACTAGGTCCAAACTCTATGTTGTGATGCTCATGTTGAAATTTGGTTACCGGCGGACAGGTGGTTCCCTAAGGCTTTGATCTTTGGCCTAGGGAAAAGTGTCCAAAAGAATTTAATTTTTCTCCTAAAGTGGCTTTATAAAGTTATAAAGTAAAATCTAATTTAAAAGTGACTTTAAGTGAAAAAGTTACTAAAGTCTAATTTTAAAGTGACTTTAATAAAGTTAATGTAAAATTAGAAAGGAAAAGTGACTTTAGAAATAAATGACTAAGTGGGTCTTTATTAAAGTGGGGTGAATTAAAAAATAGAAAGTGAGATTTAAAAGAGCATTGAATCTCAGCCCTAGATCTAAAGCTATTTCAGCCATTGGATTTGGGGATAACCCAAAAGTCACTTGGAGTTCTATTAAAAGAGGAAAAGGAGAGAAAAGGTCATTCATTCATTAATTCTTTCATGAACAGATTGAGAGAAGGAGAAGGAGAAAGTTGAAGAGAATTTTCTGAGCAGTGAGAAGGAGGAGGGAAACAACACTAACTTTCAGCAAATCCGTACAACAGGGCAAAGCACAAAGTTCGAGGCAAGTGGGCACAAATTTCGAGGAGAGAAAACTGCAGATTTCGATGGAAGCTGTACAGCGATTTTGGCACTGTTTTCGAGGTTGTTCGTACAGTTTTGAAGGCTGTAATTTCTGCTGTAATTTTTCTATTTGGTGGGCACGGAAATTGAGGTGGAGTTTGGCACGGTTTTCGAGATAAGTTCTGTTTTGAAGTTGTAACTTTTTTTGCTATGTAAATTTCTGCATCATTGTAAAAGCAATATTCAGAAAATAAAGAGAAGCTTTCGAAGTGGTTTTCCCCAAGAGTTGTAGGGGGTTTTTCCAGGGTCATGTTGACCAAAAATCAGTGTGTTGAAATGTTTTGTGTGGCTGTTTTAGTTTGTTGATTTTTTTTTCTGCAATTTCCAGCACTGTGAAAATTTTCCAGAATTTGTGTTTTCAGAAATATTTATTTTCCAGCTTGTTGAATTTAAGACTATGGAAAAGGGCATTTAACTATTTGAAGAAATAAGGTGAAAGTGAAAACTGGGGTGGGAAAATAGAAATTTTTACATGGTATTAGAGCTTGGATGCTGAAAGTGCAATTTGAGACAGTAAAGAGAAAAATTACAGGTTGCTGATTTTTCACTCAGAAAATTCCAGCAAGCTGATTTTTCACACACAGAAATTTTATCTTTACTACAGCAGTGCTATTTTCAGTTTTTTAGGACAGCAAGGATGTCATTGGGATTGAGGGTGGAAGATAGGTTGGATGGGCATAGTAATTACAGCGTTTGGAGAGAAAGAATGTAGAGCATCTTTGAGGAGGGAGAAGTCTGGGATATCATGGTTCATACCCAACAGCAGCCTGTTAATGTGCCTACTGATGCTGTTCAGTTGGCAGCATTTAATAAAAAGAATAACAAGGGAAAAAGGCTGATTCTGGATGGTATTAAAGACCATGTGATTCCTCATGTGAGAGGAAAGAAACATGCTCATGAGATGTGGTCTGCCTTGACCATCTCTACCAGAGTACCAATGAGAACAGAAAGATGGTCCTAAGGGAGAAGCTGAAGACCATTAAGATGGGGAAGAATGATAGTGCAACTGGTTATCTCACAAAAATAACTAATGTGAGAGATGCATTGGCAGCAATTGGAGAGGTCATTCCAAACACTGAGTTGGTGCGGATTGCAGTGAATGGCCTTCCTACTTCATGGCTGAATTTGGCTGATGGGGTTTGTGCACGTGAGACCCTTCCCACATGGGAGAGGTTTTGGGATGATTGCATTCAGACAGAGATCAGGAAGAGTCAACTTGGGGCAGCCAAGCCAGTTGAGCAAGATGATGTAGCATTGTTGGCTGGAGGCAAGAGAGGCAAAGGCAAGAAGCATGCTTCCACAAGTGGTGGTGGGGGCAAAGGTAAAGGTAAACAGGAGAACACGCAGAAGGACTACTCCAAAGTGAAGTGTTGGAGTTGTCAGAAGATGGGACACTATGCAGTTGTATGTCCGGAGAAGAAGAAGAAGGGGAAGAACCAGACCATGGCAGCATCAGCAGAGATTGAGGACTTTTCAAATAGATTTGACCGAGAGTTTGGGTTCAATGCTTGTGAGTCCACTAGTGCAGGATCACCTGCCACGGAGGTTCAGAGGGAGCATGCATTTCCCTCGACTAGCGGAGCATCTTCGGGTATCTGGTATGTGGACAGTGGGGCTTCACGTAATATGACAGGAGTCCGTGAGTACTTCTCAGAGCTTTCAAAGAGTGGCACTGATATAGAGGTAGTACTCAGTGATGACAGTGTTGTTAGAACAGTCGGCGTGGGGACACTGACATTTGATAGGGAACCCAAACCTCCCTTGAAGGTGTCAGATGTTTTATATGTGCCAGGGATGAGGAAGAACCTCATATCCGTCTCAGCATTGGAGGACAGAGGGTATGAAATATTGTTCAGGAAAGGACAGGTGCTAATATATCCCAAGGGTACTCCAGCTGAGTCAGCTAGAGTGATAGGTGTATGCCATGCAAAGGAGTACAAGTTTGCATTTCAGTCCCTTATGGCATTGAGCAGTAGCACCGACAGCAGAGCTAGCAATTCTGAGCTATGTGAGATTTGGCACCACAGGATGGGGCACATGTATCATGGAGCCTTGAGGACATTGCGGGAGATCACTATAGGTGTGCCAGATTTCAGTACTGATCACATTGATACATGCAGAGAATGTGCGATGGGAAAGTTTGCCAAATCCCCTTTTCCCAGCAGTGACAGCAGAGCGACTGGGATACTTGATTTGATTCATTCCGATGTGAGCGGTTGGATGTCTCATGTTTCCTTGAGTGGATATGAGTATTATGTGTTCTTCATTGATGATCACTCCAAGAGGACCTGGATTTATTTCTTGAAGACCAAGAGTGAGGTCTTCAAGTGGTTTCAGGAGTTTAGAGCTCTTGTGGAGACACAGACAGGTTGGAAGATCAAGTCCCTAAGGTCGGACAATGGAGGTGAGTACACCCTTGGAGATTTTGTTGAGTATTGTGCAGAGGTAGGCATTAGGAGGGAGTTCACAGTTCCTTACAACCCCCAACAGAACGGGGTTGCGGAGAGGAAGAACAGATCCATCATTGGGGCTGCCAAAGCCATGTTACATGATCAGGGGTTACCTTTGTTTTTGTGGGCAGAGGCCTGCAATACTGTTGTATACTTGCAGAATAGGAGTCTGCATCGTGCCTTGGGGCACGTGACTCCAAAGGAGGCTTTTTTTGAGAAGAAGCCTGTTGTTGGTCACTTCCGTATCTTTGGGTGTATTGCATACTCCTACGTACCCAAGGAGAAGAGGACCAAGCTAGAGCCCACCACAGAGAAGGGTATCTTTATGGGCTATAGTGAGACCTCGAAAGCCTTTCGAGTCTATATTCTTGCTTCGATGAAAGTTGTTATCAGGCGGGATGTGAGATTCAAGTAGGACAGGGCTTTTAGGAGGTCACGGGAGTTAGAGTATCTGGATCAGCCAGACCCTCAACAGCAGTTGAGTCAGTCCACAGAGCAGTTCACTAGGGAGTCCACTGATGGACAGTTCACACGGTACTTCAGCGTCTACAGGTTCAGGTTCAGGCAGGAGGACAGTAGACAGACAGTCAGGAGTTTAGACTTCTGATGAGGAGGAGGAGTTTCATTCTCCAGTGGGAGAGGGGTGCTCAAGGAAGAGGAAGCCCAAGTGGCTTCAGGATACCTTGAAAGAGGCCACATCTGTTGCTGCACTTAAGAGGCCGGTCAGAGAGAGCAGACCACCTAAGAGGTTTTGTAGCTATATGGCAATGGTTGCCAACATCATTGACTCTGAGCCTTCTAGCTATGAGGAGGCAGCTAGCCAGCAGGTCTGGAGAGAGGCCATGCAGGAGGAGTATTCTTCTATCATGAAGAATGATGTTTGGGAGCTGGTGCCGAGGCCTGAGGGCAAATCCGTGGCGACTTCTAGATGGCTTTACAAGGTAAAGCATGCTGCAGATGGCAACATTGAGAAATTCAAAGCGAGGTTTCTGGCTAGAGGGTTCTCCCAGGTAGAGGGAGTAGATTATGAGGAGACCTTCGCTCCCGTGGCTCGATATACTTCGATTCGCTCCATTATATCAATAGCAACAGAGATGGGTTGGAAGATCCACCAGATGGATGTGAAGACCGCATTTCTCAATGGCTTCATACAGGAGGAGGTGTACATTGAGCAGCCACAAGGCTTTGAGGTGCATGGGAAGGAGTCCCATGTGTGCAGACTGAAGAAGGCCCTTTATGGCCTAAAGCAAACTCCCAGAGCTTGGTACTCCAGGATAGATACATACTTGCAGGAGATGGGTTTCACAAAGAGTGAGGCAGATCCGAACTTATACTTCATTGTGATAAGTGAGGAGCCTCTCATTTTGGTGTTGTATGTGGATGACTTGGTCATTACGGGTGCAGAAAGACTCATAGAGCACTGCAAGAGAAATCTTGCGTTGGAGTTTGAGATGAAGGACATCGGCTTGATGCATTACTTTTTGGGTTTGGAGGTGTGGCAGGATGAGGGGCATTTCTTCCTGGGGCAGGGGAAGTATATTGTGGACATCCTTGGCAGATTCCACATGGAGGATTGTAGACCCATGTCGACACCGATGATCACCAACTGGAAGAAGCTTCATGCTTCGGATTCCGAGTTGGTGGATCCCACATTGTACAGACAGCCGATTGGTTCCTTGATGTATTTGGTCAACACTAGACCAGATATTTGTTTTGCAGTCAACACGATGAGTCAGTTTATGTGTGAGCCTAGGAAGGTTCACTGGGTGGCTGCAAAACACATTTTGCGATACTTGCAGGGGACAGTGGATTATGGTCTGGACTACAGGCAGGGGGATGGAGTGAGATTGGCAGGTTACACTGATTCTGATTGGGCAAGTTGTGCTTCTGATAGGAAGAGCACTTCAGGGTGCTGTTTTGGGTTGGGTTCGGCAGTGGTGTCATGGTTCAGCCGGAAGCAGCAGTCAGTAGCATTGAGTTCAGCGGAAGCAGAGTATATGGCAACCAGTCTAGCTAGTTGTGAGGCCATTTGGCTTAGCAAGATGTTGTTTGGATTATTTGGTCAGTCGTTGAGACCTTCATTGATTTACTGTGATAATCAGAGTTGCATTAAACTCACGAAGAATCCAATATTTCATGATCGGTCAAAGCATATCGGCATCAGATATCACTTCATCAGAGACTATGTGCAGAAGGGAGCTGTGAAGCTCGAATATATTCCCACTGATGAGCAGGTTGCAGATATTCTTACCAAAGCCTTACCACGAGGCAAGCATGTCTACTTCAGAGATAAGATGGGTGTGGTGAGGAACACCTTCCTCGGTAAGAGGGAGTGTTGAAATTTGGTTACCGGAGGACAAGTGGTTCCCTAAGGCTTTGATCTTTGGCCTAGGGAAAAGTGTCCAAAAGAATTTAATTTTTCTCCTAAAGTGGCTTTATAAAGTTATAAAGTAAAATCTAATTTAAAAGTGACTTTAATAAAGTTAATGTAAAATTAGAAAGGAAAAGTGACTTTAGAAATAAATGACTAAGTGGGTCTTTATTAAAGTGGGGTGAATTAAAAAATAGAAAGTGAGATTTAAAACAGCATTTAATCTCAACCCTAGATCTAAAGCTATTTCAGCCATTGGATTTGGGGATAACCCAAAAGTCACTTAGAGTTCTATTAAAGGAGGAAAAGGAGAGAAAAGGTAATTCATTCATTAATTCTTTCATGAGCAGATTGAGAGAAGGAGAAGGAGAAAGCTGAAGAGAATTTTCTGAGCAGTGAGAAGGAGGAGGACAGCAGGCTGCAGCACTAACTTTCAGCAAATCCGTACAGTGAGGCAGAGCATGAAGTTCGAGGCAATTGGGCACGAATTTCGAGGAGAGAAAACTGCAGATTTCGAGGGAGGCCATACAGCCATTCCGGCACTCTTTTCGAGGTTGTTCGTACAATTTTGAAGGCTATAATTTCTGCTGTAATTTTTCTATTTTGTGGGCACGAAAACCGAGGTGGCGTTTGGCACGGTTTTCAAGATAAGCTCTATTTCGAAGTTGCTGTAATTTTTTTTGCTGTGTAAATTTCTGCATCACTGTAAAATCAATATTCAGAAAATAAAGAGAACCTTTCGAACCGGTTTTCCCCAAGAGTTGTAGGGGGTTTTTCCAAGGTGATGTTGACAAAAAATCACTGTGTTAAAATGTTTTTGTGTAGCTGTTTTAGTCTGCTGATTTTTATTTCTGCAATTTCCAGCACTGTGAAAATTTTCTAGAATTTGTGTTTTCAGAAAATATTTATTTTCCAGCTTATTGAATGTAAGGCTATGGGAAAGGGCATTTAACTATTTGGAGAAATATGGTGAAACTGAAAACCGGGGTGGGAAAATAGAAATTTCTACAGCTCAGATGAAGGTGCCAATATTTTTATTGGACTCCTCTTTCAGAGAGATGCAAGATCGATCTAAAGATCATCTTGATCCGATGAGCAGAACATTTATTTTGAATTTATTCAAAATATGTGCAGGTCGCCCAGAAGGTTTGAAGCCCCAGCAGTTGTGTCGCACACCCTCATTGATGGATATAAATTGGTCAATGTTGAAGGACATTTTCACTCATCTCATCTCACACATTTCTCTCTCATCATCTGATTGGTTCGATCACCTTGGAGGCTCTTCTCTTCACACATGGGAAATTTCAGCAAGGAGAAAAATCTGTTTTTGGTCTAGGGTTTCTACCGCAGCATTAACCAGCGTTGACTTTGGTCAATGCATGGTCAAATTGACCTGAAACTCTCCCAAACTTTCGATTTCATCAATCCACATTTTTTGGCACAATTCCCGAGGCTGGACGTTGACTTTGACTTTGACTTTGCTGCATTGACCTTGCTGCTGCTGTTCGCGTTGACCGTTGTCTGACAGTATTGACTTTCGTTGACCTTTGGGGTTGACTGATCTGGCTGTTCTAGAGGGTTGTGTGACACTTCTAGTTGGATGACCGTATTGAGACTTTGTTGGTTAAAGCATCCTGTTGACCACCGTAACGCACCAACACACATATATTTTGGCTTGTCTTCTGTCGATCTACTGGTATGTTCTATCAGCATTTTACTTTCTTGTTTATGTGATTGCTGACTGATATTGGAGATAAAAGGTAAAGTTGCATCAAGCATAGAACATCTACAAAAATTTACAACAATTATCTCAATAACATATCATAAGAGGCTTGCAAATTTTCACCATAGACCAGTGTGAACCTCCCAAGCCACATGGATATGGGTACATAGTAAGCATGGAGTTTCATTTGATCCCTTAATTTTACCATCTCAAAATCAAAACCAATTGCCTACAAAAACAGTAGTCACACAACAATGCTGTCCTGTAACAAAGAGGTCTACAAAGGATATCATGGGACCATCGACCAACCGTAAATCCAGAATCTGCATAGCAAACTTGCAATTAGAAAGAAATGCTTGCATTCCCCTTGTTTGTCACACTCTACTCATTGACCATTTGAGATGACAGTTTGAACTTATCACTAATGTGCACCAGATGAGGATAGCAGGTTATAGAGCTTAGCTGCAGAGTGCATAAAAAATATTATCTTTGACAGTTTAATGTAGTGAATGGTCATACTCACAAACATCAACGAATGAATTCTAATACGGTTGCAACTACGAGCAGACCACACAAGTTTCCATGTGTTCCTAAAAAAAGATGGATAAAACTGAATTGTCTATAGACAGGAAACAAGCATTGGGATCTGACAGAAGCAACAAACCATCAAGAGATTATAGGTCTTTGTGACAAAACCACTCCAAGGACAAATTTAACCAAAGTGACATTTGGATCCAAGAGGTTCTCATTCGTCAATATTTCACGTCCAGCCAGGCTGTTACCTTAAATTAGATTATCATTATTATTTTTATCATTAAAGATCAAAAAATTTCCTCCATTGATTTAGATAGAGTAACAAACTTCAATGAGAGGCTCTAAATAGAAACGACGAGAGCTAGATACATACAAAATTAGGATAACCACAAGCATATAAATAAACAAATTAGACAAATTAACCAAACAACTTCATCCTTGTAATTGAATGTATCGAAGTACATAGTAGCCGCAAGAGAACTTAAGCTTCATATTCAAAGACCTAACAAGGGTTGAAACTTGAAAACTTTAAATATGTAAAATGCTAATGGATTTGATAGATAAAACCAGTAACGAGGTTTCAAGTCATATTGGATTTTTCTGGACAGAAATTTGGCCCTAGCACAAAACTTGGTTAATTTTCTGTACAAAATGAATATCGTATGGTGAGCTTACTATTTGAGTAGCTTGGATAACATACATCATGAATTTAATCGATGTAGTCACAAACCCACAAAACAAACATCCCAAAAACCTCAAACAGATTAAACATATCTTGAATACTGTAAGCTAATGGAAAAAATTTCAAATATGTTATTTTCTCTGATTTACTGGACATACTTGATGCCAAAATTCTTCTAAAATTTGGAACAAAATGCATATTTTCGTATCTATGAGATATATTCTTCCATATTGGAGCTGCACTGGATATTTTTATTGCATATTTTTTCCATATGGAATCATATTCAAATTTGATGTCATATATAACTGTTGCTACTATGGTTTAAACCAGGTATCTGGACCACAATAACTGGATCATAAAATATCTAGCATAACTGGTACACATTAAATGACAAGTTGTATGATCCAAATCAATAATGGTGAGACTGTGATTGAAGATTTCACTCAATCCTAACTTCTATGTGGCCAAAAATTTAGATCGGGTTATCAATCCACGCTTGTCAATGTAGCAACCTAGATTTTCTTGATCTTCAACTACCATCCTTCATGAGCATTGCAACAAACCGCTGACCGGCTGTTGCAGCTCACAGGCACAAGCTATGAATTATTCTCAGGCTTCCAACTTGGATTTTTCAGTGGAGGGGACAACTAATTCCTTCCTTGGACCTCCTTCCCCACAACCCAATACAATGAAAAGCTGGATTAAAGAAAATTAAGGAAAAGTTGCGGTCAAGTGTCCATCGCTTTTAACTTACCAAACCCAAACGTTCTTCGTAATACTCACAGAGGTGGAGATCCCTGGTGCAGCACATGACACTAATTAAACGATATCATCAAATACTATAGAAAGTGAATTCAATCTTTCCTAGACACTCCAAATGCCTCTTATTTCAGATCTAAACATTTGGCGAATCTATAAAGACCTGGAGAGAGTTCCCTAGAATTTAAGGAGAAGAAAAGTCATCAATCACATGCTGACAAGAAATGTTGAGCGAGAAGAAAAGTAGAAACATAAGTTCAATTAGTCAGTTCATGCAAAGGATTTGCATCCAGAAACCACGCCCACAGTAAGACAATGCCGTCTGTTTGAAATATTTGAAATTTTGACGTCATATACAAATGTGTCCTTTGTAACAACGTTGTGACTCTAGAGTCTTTACCTTCCAGCTAAGTCACCATGTTCGTGTTCATGTTTGAGTTCAACGACAGCAGGGACATTAGATCGGAAGGCAAGAGCACAGCAGCAAGGTATGTTGCAGATGGAACCATGCATGATGGTTTGATGGTGTCTTAGGCGAGGACACATTGAGGTGCCTAGATTTGCGCAATAGCTCCTCTATTCCAGGGCAAAGGACGGATTGGTGAAGTTTGTGGGCAGCTATGTGTAAGGGTCTCCCTGGTGTGGCGATGCCCTAACTAGGAGCAGATGCTACAGCATGGACTTGGTCTCTCATGGACTATTGGAGGGAAACGTGAGAGAAGACCAATTGTGGACGAGATTGGGCACTTATGGTCTGCTAGAGGACAGCGTGATAGTGTCCATGTTGGGACCGAAATGCAGCACCTTAATGGAAAAAGGTGACTGCTAGCCTAGCAGTTGTTGGAGCTCAAGAGTCTGATCAACCAGGAGCAGGTTAGTGGAGCCCGAGACTTGTGTGTGGAGAAGGACTTCTATAGCAAATGATGGGCAGTCCTCCTAGCCCGTGTTCATTGTGCGAGATGAACATCTTGCAGTGATAGGTGGCATCCCTTCGTGCCCTATGTTGGTCTTCATCGGTGTAGCATAGGAAGACCATAGTGGGTTGAAGTCCCTGTGTAGTTGAGGAGAAGCAATGGGCAAATTGAGAGTTGTTCACAAGTGGAGTTGTGAACAACTCGACAGGAGTCTTGATGTGTTGTGCCCTTGATGAATGAAGGGACAACTAGAGAGCAGATTGGACAGCTAAGATTCAGTGCCCAAGTGGACTTGGGGCATTGAAAGAGGCAGGAGCTGCAGAGCGGGAGCTGAAGAACTGGGCAGGTACAGGGTACGACCGAGAGGGCTGAGAGATTGCATTACAGCAAGATGGTTAGAGTATCTTGTTTTTATTTTGTACTAGTGGATGTATGAGGGCCATTATCCCTAGTATGGGAGCCCTAGACTGTTGTATTATATGTTGTTAATATAACGAAGTTGGGTTGAAAAATTAAAAACTTGTCTATATTTTGTGCATATGTTATTTATTGCTATTTATATTCCGTTGTGCAAAGTAGTTCTATTGAGATTCTTCGTTTGGTAGCATCAGATATTTTAAGACTCTAACCTAGACCCAAGGTTGTGGAAATTCAACATGGTATCAAAGCGTGTTTGAGCTACTTTGGAAGTCAGTGAATTAGAGTTTGCACAGTGAAGCAATTGTGGGTGTCTAGATCATGGAGCAGAGGATGCAGTTGAAGACATGGAGATGTGGTCATAACATATTACATGGCAAGATGGGTTGGGAGTTCTAGTGGATTGGTGACGTGAGCTTGGTGAACAACAGTTTTTTGTAGGGTAGATTGTTGATCGTGGACTTCCGTTGATGTGCCATGGATGGTTTGAACTTTGGACAGCTTGAGGGTTTCTTTGGCATGGACGAGATCAGGTTGATCGAGATTGGCTTCATGTGATCGACGATAGGTTGGCAGGATAGAGTCTTGTAAATTTGTGTAGATGTTCTATGCTTGATGCAACTTTACTTTTTCTTCAGTACTAGACAGCAATCACATAAATCATTAAGTAAAATGTTGATAGAACATACCAGTGGATCAATAGAAGACAAGCTAGAAAAATATATATTTGTTGTTGTGTTATGGGGATCAGCAGGATGCTTCAACCGACAAAGTCTCCTTGGTTAGCCAGCCCAGTATGTGTCACAACAACCCTCAAAACAGCCAAACAGTCAACTCAAAGTCAACCCCAGAAAAATCAACGCTACCCAAAAAAGTCAACGCAGAACAGCAGTAAGTAAAAGTCAACATAGCTCGGTCTTTGGTCAACCTTTGTCCTCGGTTCTTGTGCCAAAATGTACGGACTGCATAAATCAAATTATATGCCAAAAATCAGCTCCTTTCGACCATGCGTTGACCAAAGTCAACACGAGTCAAACCTGACATGAAACCCTAGTTGCAGCAAAAATAGTCTTCGTCCTTCTCCCACGTGTGAACCGCAAATTTGCCTCCTTGGAGCTCGAACCAATCAAAAGTGGAGAGAGAAATATGTGATGAGGAGATGCGTGAAATGTCCTCCAATGTTGACTTTATTTATATCCATCATTGAGGGTGTGTGACACATTTGTTGGGGGTGTAAAACCTTAAGGCCGACCTCCACATATTTTTGAAGTATTAAAAATAAATTCAAAATAAAAGTTATGCTCATCGGATCAAGATGATCTTTAGATCGATCTTGCACCTCTCCGAAAGAGGAACCCAATAAAAATATTGGTATCTTCATCTGAGCATCACAACATGGAGTTTGGACTTAGTTGTCCAATTTTAACACTCCCTCTCAACTAGGGAGAACTCCGTCCACCTGTGCAATCAAAAATCATGCGTCATCCCACCGTAACTTGCTTTGCTAGACTCTTTATTTCAGAACAGAAGTGGGTCAGTCACAAAGACATCATTCCCAGCTAACAGATTCAGCCTAGAGGTCCGAAACCTCTATAGGACTCACAAAGAGTCTCATACCAACCCGAAGTTGGTTTATCTGACCCGAAGTAAGTAGGAGGTCTGAAACCTCACTAGACTTGATCCCAGATCAAGTGGTTGGACCGTGCCATCCTAAATAGAGAGTACGGCAATCTCTGATGCGTCCATTAGTATTTGCTACTAGTCTCTAGCTTTTCCCACCTCACTGGCCAAATGAGAGGTACTTCCCATGAGCCTTGAACTCAATGGGTAGGATGCATATGGGGCACAGATAATGAGAGGTGAACCAACTCAAACATCATAACGGTGGGGCAGAAGCACCACAAGGTTTGGAAAGCCTAGCCTCGTGAGTGCTTATAGCTCCGAGAAGCTATCCTCAAACCCCCCCAGAGCTCCCAAAGCTCATCGTCCAACAGGACCCACATCGTAGGGTTGTTCCACAATACCAAGACTCTCACAGAAGGTTAGGAACTTGACCTTCCCCAACGGCTTTGTGAGAATATCTGCAACCTGCTCATCAGTTCCTATATGATCGAGCCTTACGGCTCCTCGCTGTACCATATCCCGGATAAAGTGGTACCTGATATCAATATGCTTGGATCGATCGTAGAACACGGGATTCTCAGACAAGCGAATCCCACCCTGGTTATCACAGAGTATCACAGTGGTATCTAGCACATACTCACTGCAATGTATTCAGCCTCTACGGTGCTCAAAGCCACCGACTTCTGCTTCCTGCTCATCCATGATATTGAAGCAGAACCAAGATTGAAACAACATCCTAATGTGCTCTTACGATCCACCACACTGCTAGCCCAATCAGCATCAGTATATCCAAGGAGTGTCACGCTCCCGACAGTGTATCTCAGCCCATGGTTTATCGTGCCTCGAAGATATCTCAGAAGATTCTTGGCACCAACCCAGTGAAAGTGATGAGGCTCAACCATCTGTTGACTCAAAGAGTTCACTGCAAAACATATATCTGGACGAGTGTTCGCTAAGAACATCAGGGCCCCTACGAGTTGACGATACTCAGTGGGATTTGCTAATACGGGCCCAGCAGCGCTGCCGCTCAACTTCTTAAAGTTGAACTCCATTGGTGTCGACACGGACTTGCAGTCCACCATACCAAATCTTTCCAGAAGCTTCACAATGTATTTTCTTTAAGAAAGGAAAATCTCGCCAGGTCTCTGCCAGACCTCCAAGCCTAGGAAATAGTGCATCAGTCCTAGGTCCTTCATCTCGAACTCAGCAGCGAGCTCCCTCTTGCACTGATGAATGAGAGGCTCAGCACCTGTCAGGAAGAGGTCATCCACATATAGCACCAGAATGAGAGGCTTCTCCCTGTCAACCTTGAAGTAAAGGTTCAGATCAGCATTACTATGAGTGAAGCCTAGCTTCATCAGGTAGCTATCTATCCTCTCATACCAAGCTCTGGGTGCTTGCTTCAGCCCATAGAGGGCTTTCTTCAACCTGCAGACATGGGTGTCCCGATCCTGGACTTCGAACCCCAAAGGTTGCTCCACATATACCTCTTCCTTTATCACACCATGCAGGTGGTCTTCACATCCATCTGATGGAGACTCCATTCTTGCGTAGCAACAAGGGCTATGATAAATCGAATGGTAGTATATCGGGCCACAGGTGCAAATATGTCATCATAGTCTATGCCTTCCTTTTGAGAGAAGCCACGGGCAACGAATCTTGCCTTGAACTTTTCAACACTTCCATCAGATCCATGCTTGGTCTTGTAGAGCCATTTTGAGGTGACAATTGCTTTGTCCTTCGGTCTTGGAACCACATCCTAGACATCATTCTTCATTATGGACTCGTACTCTTCGTGCATAGCATCCTTCCAGACTTGATGCTTTACGGCTTCCTCAAAAGATCCAAGCTCAAATTGTACAATAGTACTCATGCTGCTAGATACCCATGGTATCTACTCGACTTCTTGCTTTCACGAAATGTTCCCCGTGGGGCCATATGTCCCTCCGCATCCTCGAGGGTGTCCCTGAGCCATGATGGTCACTTCCCCAATGAAGGAGGTGGATCAATCGAGTCCATCGGTCCTTCAACATCGAGCATCGTCTCATCCTTTGGTCCTTCTTGATTTCCAGGCCTTGCTTCATGGTCTTCCTCAGATCTGGGAAGATTGACTACATTCCTCAGGGAAGCGTCTTTTTCAAAGGTGACATCGTGGCATATCTCCACTTCCCTTTGAGCAGGCACATAGACTCTATAGGCCTTCGAAGTTTCGTTGTAGCCCACAAACATTCCCTTCTTCCCAGAAGCATCCAACTTGCTCCTCTTTTCTTTCAACACATGAAAATAAACAGGACATCCAAAAACTCTAAAATGTGAGACGTCAGGTTTCTTACCAGTGAAAACCTCTTCGGAGTTTTGGAATCCAAGGCGAAATGTGGGCATCGGTTTTGTATGTACACAACAGTGCTTGCAGCTTCTCCCCACAAAAACTTCGGTAGACCCTGGTCACATAGCATTGCACGGGCAGCTTCCACAATGGCCTGTTCTTTCGTTCAGCAATGCCATTCTGCTCAGGAGTGTAGACAGCTATGGTCTCCCTCTTAATGCCAGCTTCTCTGCAAAAGTTCTTGAACTCGTTCGTCTCATATTCAGTGCCATTATCAGTCCTCGAAATCCTGATCTTCTTCCCTGTCATATTTTCCACCAAGGCTTTGAAGGTTTGGAACCACATGAAAGCCTCGTCCTTCTTCTTCAAGAAGTATATCCAGGTTTTGCGAGAGAAGTCATCTATGAATGTCATATAATAAGAACGTCCTCCCAAGGATGTCACAAGCAGCATCCCAGACAGATCAAAATGTGTCAATTGCAAGACATCAGATGTCTTTGTGCCACTTGAGGGGAAAGGTCCCCTAGTATGCTTTCCTTCGACACAACCCTGACATATACCTTCATGATTATTTGAAAACTCGAGTGTCCCCGTCACCATCTTCCTTGCTTCAGGAAGGGCCTTGTAGTAAAGGTGTCCAAAACTCCGGTGCCATAGTTCAGTCTGTCGAATAGTATCACATGTCATTGCTCGCAGTGGACTTCCTCCAACCTGGTAGAGTGTATCAACTCTAAACCCAGTCGTGATAGCTTCCTTGAAGCTCTTCTTCCACATGCGCACCTTTCCATCAGTGAATGCCACATTGAAACCTTTGTCTACCATGGCTGATATAGACACAAGGTTCTTCTTCAAATTAGGTACATATAGTACAACCTGCAAGCGGAGGACTTGACCTTGAGACAAGTGGAGGGTCACAGTCCCTGTCCCTTTCACGGGATATGTGGCATTATCTCCAAGGATAATTTCCAGATTAGTATCCTTCTCAACCATATCAGAGAGTGCTTTCTTGAACCCAGTGATGTGCCTTGAGGCACCACTATCTATCAACCAGACATCCATAGTGTCGGGTGGAGATGCAACAGAGAGGGCAGATACAAGAATGTATTCATTTCTTTTATCATCAACATTTGATTCCTCATACCTGGTGTTTCTCGACCTTTTGAAAGGTTGATAATTTCCACTGGAGGGAGCCTTCCTCTTTCCCTTGAACCTATTGTTCCTTTGATTTCCATTCCTCTGATTGTTGTTGTTGTCATCACCATCGTGAGAATCCTTCTTAAAAGGACATTCTCTAGCATAGTGACCTGTCCTATGACAAGTGAAACACATGCCCTTCTTTCCTTGGGCCCCTGCTTTTCCTCTGTTCTTTGAACCACCAAAGTTCTTCTTTCTAGAATGAGCAGTGTAGGTAGCATTTCCTTCATTTCCATACTCCTTCATTCTTGTCTCTTCTTGAATGCGTCTCGATAGTACTTCGTCAAAGTTAGGTATCACATTATTATTTAGAATGGTAGTGTTGAACACATGCCATTCGGATGGGAGCCCTCCAAGTGCGATGAGTACCATCTCTCGATCAACTATTGTCTCCCCAATAGCCAGCAGATTGTTTCTAATCTCGGTCAGCTTCAGAAAGTATGATTGAACAGACTCATCCCTGCACTTCTTCAGATTCTTCAATTGATTTTTGAAGAATAGTACTTGATTTGCATTGTTGGCCTTGAACATGAGGACCAACTTATCGTACATCTCTTTGGATGTGCCTAGCTCAGAGATGTAGGCCCCTAGACTCTTATGAATGGATTCCCTGATCATCAGCTTTGCTTTGATCTCCCCCTTCTTATACTTAGTTTTGGCAGCAGCAATAGCAGTGGATGGAGGTTCTTGGATTTTACCCTACACATAGTCCATGACATCTTGCTCTTCCAATTTAAGATCCAATATCATCTTCCAAGCATGGAAGTCATCCTTCCCAGTCAATTTGTCATCCTCCTTGAAGCCATAGTTTATGCAACCCATTTCCTTCTTGGGTGATTGCTACAAATTTGGACTTCGTCTTCACCTCAACTCTGATTCCATGTAAATTTGTGTAGATGTTCATATGCTTGATGCAACTTTACTTTTTCTTCAGTACTAGACAGCAATCACATAAATCATTAAGTAAAATGTTGATAGAACATACCAGTGGCTCAACAAAAGACAAGCCAGAAAAATATAAATTTGTTTTTGCGTTACGGTAATCAGCAGGATTCTTCAACCAACAAAGTCTCCTTGGTCAGCCAGCCCAGTATGTGTCACAACAACCCTCAAAACAGCCAAACAGTCAACTCAAAATCCACGCCAGAAAAGTCAACGCAGAACAGCAACAAGTAAAAGTCAACGCAACTTGGTCTTTGGTCAACCTTTGACCTCGGTTCTTGTGCCAAAATGTACAGACTGTATAAATCGAAGTCTATGCCAAAAATCAGCTCCTTCAGACCATGCATTGACCAAAGTCAACGCTGGTCAAACCTACATTAAAACCCTAGCTGTAGCAAAAACAGTCTTCGTCCTTCTCCCATGTGTGAACCGCAGATTTGCCTCCTTGGAGCTCGAACCAATCAGAAGTGGAGAGAGAAATATGTGATGAGGAGATGAGTGAAATGTCCTCCAACGTTGACTTTATTTATATCCATCATTGAGGGTGTGTGACACATTTGCTGGGGTGTAAAACCTTAAGGCCGACTTGCACATATTTTTAAAGTATTAAAAATAAATTCAAAATAAATGTTCTGCTCATCGGATCAAGATGATCTTTAGATCGATCTTACACCTCTCTGAAAGAGGAACCCAATAAAAATATTGGTATCTTCATATGAGCATCACAACATGGAGTTTGGACCTAGTTGTCCAATTTTAACAAGTTTTCATCAGATCGTAGTATTGCATATCCGAGATCGGTGGGATTTGTGAGAGTAGTATTTGATCCAGGAGGATGAGTGCTTACAGGACTGAGCCAGTGGAATTGTGTAGGCTCAGAGGGAGTCTAGCCTCAAAGGGAGCATCCCTATGGAGGTTTGGGATCTTCAAGTTCATATGTGACAAGGTAGAGGCACTACCGAGATTGTCGGATTCATCTACAGGGTACGATGCAGTGATGGAAGGCAAATGGGCTAGTGTCGTTATCGGATAATGATTGCTTCCTTGTCTTGGAAGTACCTCCCTCACTAAGAGGGAGTGTTGATTTTTGTGTAGCTTGTGAGGTACTCCAAACCATGATGATCAAGGGTTGGAGGTCAAAGCGCCACAAATAGGCTTGTGGGTTTTGCACCCATCGTAATTTGCGCAGAACCCGTGACGGATTTACGGCATGTGATGGATGAGGATGATAGTGCGTGGCAATACAATTCCAACATAACGGGATTTGTCCGATTCCAAGTTGTCGTTAGAGATATGAATTTTTGAAGTTGACTAATTAATTATTGGTTGTCAAGTCATGTCGGCTTGGTGTAAATAAGCCCAATAGAAGGGTCTCTTCATTAATTCGGTGAAGCCCCTTCTTAGGCTATAAAAGGAGGGTGATATGGTATTGTTTGAGCATCCATTTTGTTTGAGAAATACATCTCAAGTGAGCTCTGAAATTTGGAGGTTAGCCGTAGCAAGAAGAGGGCTAAGGATAGCGTGGGGACAAGTATGAGTAGGAGGCCGACGAGACAACGTGGAGAGGTCTGTTTAGAGGTCGAGCTACAGCAAGGAGTGTGAACTTGGTTGAGGATTGTTTCATGGTTGAAAATAAGTCTGAGGTAAGGTTGTTCTAGGGTCGAGGTGCTAGGCAGGTTGGCCGAGGAGTAGAGGAGCAACACGTTGTTGTTTTAAGGTGTGTTTGGGTGTGTGTTAGACGCTGACTCATGATTCAGTGTTGTTGTGCTAGGCCGCAGGCCTTAGCACACCACTAAAGTTGCGTAGAGGGTTGTGAAGGTGGATTAACCCCTCTAGAAGGCAGCGTGGGCAAGGAGGAGGCTTCCCAAGGAAGGCCACAACCCTTAGAGGGTTGGTTTGTGGACTCTCACAAGGGCTTAGGGTTGCAGCACATGCCCTAACCAGTGTTGTCACAAACGTAGAAGCAAACACCAGTTCAGCAGTGTTTTGGAGAGGTATTGGATCCTAGTTTAGGATCAGATTTGGATCATGATAGGGAAACATGTGGAAGTCAATGAGGAGAGGGAAGATCTCATGGTTAGATGCCCTAGACCAGTGATAGTTTCCACAGTGATTAGGCAGCAAACTTGGAGCAAGAGTTTGTCATGTATTGGGTCAAAGTGTTGACTTTTGTGTGGATCGTTTGATGGGCAGCTTGAGGAGGCCTTGGAAGTTGTTTCGAGGAGCCCACGTGGATTGTTGGGAGGCCTACCAAGCATCCAAGGTGACAGTAGGCACATTAGATCAGAAGGCAAGAGGACAATAGCAAGGTATGTTGCAGATGGAACCATGTATGATGGTTTGATAGTGTCCTAGGCAAGGACACATTAAGGTGCCTAGATTTGCACAATAGTTCCTATATTGCATGGCAAAGGGTGGATTGGTGAAGTGTGTGGGCAACCATGTGTAAGGGTCTCCCAGGTGTGGGGATGCCCTAACTAGGAGCAAATGCTACAGTGTGGACTTGGTCTCTCGTGGACTGTTGGAGGGCAACGTGAGAGAAGACCAAGCGTGGATGGGATTGTGTACTTATGGCTTGTTGGAGGACAACGTGATAGTGTCCATGTTGGATCCGAAGTGCAGCACCTTGATGGACAAAGGTGACTGCTAGCCTGGCAGTTGTTGGAGCTCAAGGGTCTGATGAACCAGGAGCAAGTTCGTGGAGCCCGAGACTTGTGTGTGGAGAAGGACTTCTACAGCAGATGATGGGCAATCCTCCTAGCCCTTGTTCATTGTGGGAAATGGACATCTTGCAGTAATAGGTGGCAGCCCTCCATGCCCTATGTTGGTCTTCATCGGTGCAGCACAGGAAGACCATAGTGCGCTAAAGTCCTTGAGTAGCTGAGGAGCAACAATGGGCAGATTGAGAATTTTCCACAAGTGGAGCTTTGAACAACTCCACAGGAGTCTCGTTGTGTTGTGCCCTTGATGGATGAAGGGACAACTAGAGAGAAAATTGGACAGCCGAGATTCAATGGCCAAGTGGACTTGGAGCATTGATAGAGGCAAGAGTTGCAGATCGGGAGTCGAACGACCGAGCAAGTACAGGGTACGACCGAGAGGGTTGAGAGACTGCACTACAGCCAGATGGTCAGATTATCTTGTTTTTATCTTGTACTAGTGGATGTATGAGGGCCATTATGCCTAGTATGGGAGCCCTATATTGTTGTATTATATGTTGTTTATATAACGAAGTTGGGTTGAAAAATTAAAAAGTTGTCTATATTCTGTGCATATGTGATTTACTGCTATTTATATTCCATTGTGCAAAGTAGTTGTGTTGACATTTTTGGTTTGGTTGCGTCAAAGATTTTAAGACTCTAACCTAGAGCCAAGGTCGTGGAAATTCAACAATGTGCCCCTGCCATTTGCATCAGCCATGCAGCTCTCACCATCTGGCATTTGCACTTGAGGGAAGGTGGGATGCTATTCAAAAGGTACTTTGATCATTTTGCAATCAAGTGCTTATAATTATTTGCTTTGGGCATTTAATATGGATAATAGGTGATCTGCAAGACTAACAAGCCTTGATCGTAATTTTGTTATCTCACCTCACGAAGGGGGTTAATCTTTAACCCTAGTCCCGTGGGACCTCCCTTAAGGTCCTTTCGGTTATAGGAGGGGCACTACTTGGAACTTGGAAGGCCATGTTTGAGGTGGCGTGTTCCATTCTCCCCTTACCATACTTAACACTTTCCATGCCACATTACAAGCCCTAAATAGAGGTTACATTTCATTTGGATCATCACTTGTCGATCAATTCGGCCCTCTTAGAGATTTTGGCCGAGCTAAAATTCACCTAGTATCATGTGGAGATGTGATCTATTGAGTATTTTTGCTTATGGAGCTATTCTTTGGCATTGGAGATGATATTTTGGAGCAATAAAGGATAGATACATGCGTTCTATATTTTAAGCTTTCCTTGTATTTGATATATCTTTATATTTTGTGGCTATCGTGTGGAATGGTTAATTGTCTACGGTTTCTATGTGCTAGTTATTGTTGAAAATTATTCTATGGAATATTAGCAATATTATTGTATGCATTACTCACTATAGAATTTATGTGACAATCCCATGAGTGAATATTTGAACTAGCTCTCCTCATTGACTTTGCACCCTTACAAAAATGATAGTTAGGGTTTGAAACCTAGGGTTTCATATTCCCTTACTCCTTGCTAGGGTTTATTTTTTCTTCTTAAGTAGTTATCCCAAAGATGTTATAACCCAAGGTCAAGGCACTAGCCTTACCACATAGTTTATCACCAATAAAACTCTCATTGAATCTCACTCTTCTACCCCAAATCTAAATTTCAACCTCTTAAGGAAAGAGGCTAACTAGGGCCAGGGCATAAATTTCAACTAAGGTAGACAATGTTGCGTTGTGAACGGATTCAAGACTTCGTTGTGAGGTATTTGCCTTAAAATCAACCATTCCCGATGGCCAATTTCTTATTTTTAGGGTTAGCATCATTTGCCCTAGGTAAATTGTGTCCTCGCCAAACCATGATGTGCCATTGATTGATCAAATACATCTTTTTCAAGAATTTTCTTTGTTGTGCGACCCTAGAAAAGCATGTTGACCTTGCTTAATAATAAGCCCTAGGACACGTGTCCTAAACAGCCCTCTTTGAGGATGTGCATATCTCTATTGTGTTAACCAAGCCTTGTTCCTAAGAACAACTACCCTCCTTGGCCTATTTTGTCACCTTTATCCCTTGAACTAGATCTATCCTTTAGGTGACCAAACATAGGGAAGCCTTCCTCGTGGTGAAAATCCACTAAAGAGCAGGAGGTAGTGACTATTGTGATAGTGGGCCACACTTTAATGTTGCCACTTAGTCTAATGATTGTCTTGTGAGTTCCCCTCACAAGACCTGCTAGGTTTTGAGGCAACATCTTTTTGGTGCCATTGTCTGCGACGATTTGTGTCAATCTCTTTGTGATTTGAAGATTAAGTTTCACCTTCCTTGAAGAGAACATTTAAGACAACAAAATAGATTCTCGTCTAGAAACTCCTAAAACTAATCCAATTAAGACCCTTGGTAGCTCCAAGAAAGAAGAAGACTACCCGAACAACAACTGAAGTAGCTACATCTCGCATTATCCTTAAGAATCATGTGATTAGAAGTCTCTTTGTAGATAACACCACCCCTAACACCATGGACAAGCCATGGATCATAGTTTTATTTTGACCATTGGATAAGCCAATTCCCTGATGCTCTGCATCCCTTACCTGAGAAATATTGCAAATGGCTGCCTAAGTTAATGGTACTGATGCCACCATTGTAGAGAAACATATGCATAAGTGCAAACCGAATAATGGAGGAAGATCTAGGGATGATGCTCCTTGCCTTGACATTAGAAGAAATTGCTAGGGATTGGTCTCTAAGATTACCCCAAGGTAGTATCAATAATTCGGATACTTTTCACCAAGCATTCAACAAAAGATGGGCTACAACCAAGCAAGGAGTTATCCTTCTTGCGAAGTTCCTTCAAGCTACCATGACAAAGAAAGAAACCATCAAGGAATTTACTCAAGGTTTGAAAACCTGCACAAGGAGATCCTTGAGAGATATAAACCAATTGATGATACCATCCTTGATAAGTATGAGATATCACTCTATGAGCATTTGGCATATATCGTCCAAGACAAAGGGCCTAAAAACTTGGCAGAACCAAAACTCCTGGCTACTAATGTAGAACAATATAAAAATTCCGCCAAGATTGATTTGTTCAATTATCCTAGGGCTAAAATTGAACGTAAGGTTAATCCTAGCACCCAGGTGGATCCTGCCTTGCAGGCATTTGCCTAGAAATTTGACAAAATTACAAATGAGCTAATGCAAGGGAAAATGACATTGATGAACAAATTAGCAATGATGGAGAGAGAAAGGGGGTCTCGTTCAAATTTACCTCCTAAACCACAATTTAGGGAGGACAAACTTTTCAATAAGAAGGTTCCCAAGGGAGACCGTGTTAATCAACAGAGCATTCCAAGCACTCCTGCCCCAACAAATTTGGTGGGACAAGAGGAGTCTCCCTAGTGCTAGCCAAGTGAGGAAGATCACTCTTAAGATGAATGTGCATACAATCAAATGGAAGAGGGGGATGTCCCTGAGCACCTAACATTGTAAATGATGGTGCTCCATATAACATCTTGCTTGGTGATGCTTATTTCCACCCAGAGCCTAATCAATTCCATAGGGAAGATAATAATGATCAAGTTGAACCAATCATGGTTGTAGAAAATAGCAAGAGATTAAAAGGGTTATAATATTCTAGAAGAAATGTTGACCAAGGCCAAGCAAGTTGTAGCTCTGGAACTATATCCCAAAAGAAGGACAAATCTCAAGTACAAGATCAAAATAAGCCTAAGTCAAAACCCGAAAACATTGACGTTGCATTGGATGTTGATATGACATGTTTTTCCTAAAGTAAATCTTCAAGTCCCTCTTTTGGAGATGGAAAAGCTTCCTGCCCAAAGGAAGCAAATTAGGAAGGCTTTTCAATTTGAGGAAGAGCCTAAGGACACTTTTGTCATCTTGCAAAACATGTATTTTGATAGGAAGAATGGAGGTCATGAGCGATTTTTGTTATCCCTAGTGAGAAATAACCTCATATTACATAATTGTATGCTTGATTCTGCTGCCTCTGCCAATGAAATTCCTTTAAGAGTCCTACATCAATTAGAGATGGATATCACTAGGCCTTACAAAAATGTATATAGTTTTGATTCCTAGTCTATACTTGTATATGGTCTTATCAAATATGTAAAGATGTCTTTCGCAACCAATAAGAAAATATATGGGCTAATGGATATTGTAGTCATTGATGTGCCTGACACCTAGCATATGTTGTTGTCAAGAAAGTGGTGTGCCTCAATCAGTGGCCAATTGCAAATCAATTTATCATATTCCACCATTCCCACTTATCATGGGACACCATTTGTCTTATATAGCGAACCACAAATGACCATGTTGAAGATATTCAACCTTTCTTATTCCCTAGACCCATTGAAAAGGCCATGGTCAATAAGAATCAAAGAAATATTAGTCAAGTTTATCCTAAAGGGCATCAAAAGTCGAACAAGCTTCCCATTCCACAAGATGTTTGTCACATCAAAGTTTCTAACAGGAGATAGACAATCACCAAGAAGCAATGGATCAAAAGACCAAAAGGAGAGTAACAAGTAGGGGACCCTGTTTTGATTGATAAGGACACCATTCTCGTTAGGATCCATGGCAATGTAGGTATGGGCTATTTCTATATTGCTCAACTTAATGGTGAACTTTTACCCTCACCAGTGTAAGGGAGCCGCCTAGCTTTGTTTGATGGAAATTGACTTAATCAGGCATAGTAGTTAGTTGCATTGCATATTGTATCAGCGTTCTATCATCCTAAATTCTCACATTTTTGTGTTTCATCATAGATAATTAGATTAGATTGCATTTAGAATAAACTTTATTTTCTCTGCGTATTTATATCATCATATAAAATGTGGGTGATAACCTACACCGAGATCTATGATAATCTGCTAGGAAGTAATTGCTAGGTGTTGGGTTCATAATTTAACATGAAACTCTCGCTATTGTCATTGAATGTGAAGGGGATGATGATTCCCATTCACAAGCAAATTGTTCGTGGGGTTTTGCAGTGTCTCTGAACAAATGTGTTTTTCCTACAAGAAGTCGAGTCAACTAGATTTAAGCTTTAGGACAAGATGAATTATTGTTGGAAAAGTCCTTTTTCGAATTTTCGATCATTGTTAGGGGAGCCAAGTGGTGAAGGTTTCCATTTCTGTTGAGATTTTGGGTAGCATCTGATGTGCTCTAGCTCTGAAACTTTGTGGAGGGGCTAGAACACATGAGATTTCCAAGACCCAGAAATCGTTTGGAGAAATTCCACACGGTGTAAAAGTTACTCAAATAATTAATTTTTTTAATCTGGACCCTAATTCTAACTTAGGGAAATTGAAAAATTAAAGTGAATTAATTTACACATGTGGTGAGAATGTTCCAAGTGACGTGGATCAAGCTTTCTCTAATCTTAGCCGTTAATTAGTGATTAGATCACAGTCGTTGATTTCTCAACAAGAAAAGTATTAAAGGAAGGCTTGGGGTCAGTTGGAGGATACACACAAAGTAGCAGCACTTGAGCTAAGTTGAAATTTTGGGGCGCAGTTTGCTGAGAATTTTTGAATGAGCTTATAGTGCTAGTGAGGGGCAGATCGGCAAGGGATGCTTTGATTCGAGGCCGAGAATACATAAATCAGAGTGGCGGATCCATACCAAGCAACACAGAGGCCAGCACGAGGGGTGTAGCCCAATCAAGCTGATGCAGAGGCAGCGCAGTGGTTGATGCAGAGGCTTCAGGGTGACGCAGAGGCAGCACAAAGCCTAGAAGGGTAACGCAGAGGCCACACTGGGCAGGAAAGGTTGACACAGAGGCTGGAGGGGCAACGTTGGGGTTCCAGTGGGCCAGAAAGGGCTCGTATTCAGTAATTCCTGAAGGGTTTGAATAAGCCATATTTTTTGTCTCCAAGTGATAAGGTACAACTGTCGTGAAATTCTTTGTCAAGCAAACCACTACTGGTGCCCTTGATGTATTCAGAATCTGCTTAATAATAAAACCCTCAAAAAGTTGTTGCACCGATTTTCCTGCATTGGGTTTTTTTGGGGACATTTGTCCGAAAAATCATGTGTCCCCTTTTTCATATGTGTGCTATGTTTCAATAAATGATTTGTATATGTGTAGGTTGCAGATTGTGTTTACTTTGATGGTTTTATGAATATTTCAGTTAAATAACTTGTGTACAATAAAACAAGTAGGAGAATTAAATCAATATTCTGCAGTAGGGTTTTTGTGTTCATAAATTTTCACATGGTATCAGAGCAATTGTAGATCTAGCTGAAGCCATCAGCAAGACGCTGAATAATTTTTGCTATAGGAGGGCAGCGGAAGCTGATAGATCCAAGAAGAGGCAGCGCAACACTAGAGGGATAGCGCAGACCCAACTAAAGGGTGACGTAGAGCCAGTTTGCTCACGCAAAGTTGACGCAGGCCCTAGTGGGTGACGCAGAGCCTACAAGGCTCACGCTGGGCTGATGTAGGCCCTACTGGGTGAACGCGGTCCAAGTTGGAGTGACGCTATGCCAGTTACCGAGGTTGGAAGTGGAGTTTCTGATCTTCAAAGTTGTTGGTGGGGCATCGGTTCTGCCAGTGCAAAACAGTGCCTAGCAAAGTTGACAAAGTATGGAGAAATAGTACCTCAGTAGATTTTCTTGCCAAGAAATCTGAGATTCGATCAGGAGGGTGGTCGTAAAGGGCTAATTCGGCAGAATTGGCAGAGGATTTCCGAGAGAAATCATTTGTCAGAGGGCGTCGATTCTCTAGAGGGTTTCTATTGCCAAGAAACTCAGAACTGGTCTTCTATTGAGTGCAGCAACACTAGAAGGGGGAAGAGCACCTGCTTCGACTGTTTGAGTAGAGATGGCCCTGTACGGACTGAGAGATCAAGATAGGTTAAACGGTGTGTCTAACTTTGCTATCTGGAAAGCCAGAATCTTGACAGTCCTAGAGGAGTACGGTATCAAAGACCACACAGAGAACGTCCTAGTTGTGCCGACCAGTATTGATGCTCTAAAGAAGTTCAATGAAAACCAGGTGTGGGCTAAGCGCTTGATCATGGATGGAGTGAAAGATCATGTGGTTCCACATATCGCCAAGAAGAAGACGGCAAATGAGGTGTGGAAAGCACTAACCACGTTGTGTCTAGGTAGCTGCGTCCAGAGGAAGATGCTTCTGGAGAATCAGATGCGGATGTTCCAAATGCACAACGGAGAGGAGATAGATCTCTTCCTCTTTAGATTGCAGACTATCTGAGACCAGTTGATTGCCATGGGGGCAACTCCAGATGATGGACTCATGGTGAGGACTGCATTCCACCGATGGGTGGGAGACCTTTGTCCAAAGTATCTTGGGCAGAGCACAACTCCAAAATTAGGGAGACATGTGGACAATCCTTCGACAAGAGGAGATTCGAAGAATAACCAAGAGGGAATTCAGCAGCGGAGGAGTCAAGATAAAGAAAAAGGAGAAAGATGCAACCCTAACATCTAAGGGACCGCGGCAGCAAGGGAAGAAGAAGGACCTATCCAAGGTCCAATGCTTCAGATGTGGTGAATTGGGACACTCCGCCAGTACTTCTCCTACGAGGAAGGGCAAGGAAGATTCAGATTCTAAGGCAGCAGCAACGAAAGGGGACGATGGCAGCGAAGATGATGTGGCCATGAGTGCTCATGCACCTGGAGAGAAGAGGTGGGGTGACATAGATCTATAGATTGAGCTACAGATGGTTGGCGGGAGCCTTGAGGTTCCCAAACTCTTGGATCACATACGAGCTACGGGAGCTTGAAGACAGTAATAGGATGACTGGAGTCAGTGGGTGCAGAAGATCATGGAGACGCAAAGAAAGAACTGGGACGTTGAAGACTAGAGTAGCGCAAAGGAGAGGCAGCAGCAGTGTGGAAGCAGCAATGCAGAGGCTGATGGGATTTCAGGAGCGCAGAGGCAATGCTTACGAAGAGCTTCAGAGAGATAGCATAGAGAAGCAGTAGAGGGTGCTTCAATGATGAGATGCAACGAGACTGACTTGTCTGTCAGTGATTGGGTGATTGTCCTTCAGTTGTTTACTTCTCAGCAACTAAGTTGCAGTGCAGTTGTTTGTAGACGCAGTGCTATAGGCAGCATGATGCAGCATTTTGAGAGGGAGTTGCAGTACAAATATGGCAGTGACTATGGCGGAGTCATGGGCAGCAGTACAGAAAGCAGTAGCGCAATGGATGGAGGGCAACATGCCAAGCATCAGCAGCGCGGAGACCAATGCGAGAGATCAGGGTGATGCTTCAGTGGTGAAGTGTTGCTAGAGCACATTCCTCGCTAAGAGGGAGTGTTGAGATTTTGGATAGCATTGAATGTGCTCTAGCTCTGAAACTTTGTGGAGGGGCTAGAACACATGAGATCTCCAAGACCCAGAAATCGTTTGGAACAAGCTTCTCTCATCTTAGCCATTGATTAGTGATTAGATCACGGTCATTGATTTCTTAATGAGAAAAGTATTAAAGGAAGGCTTGGGTTCAATTGGAGGATACACAGAGTAGCAGCACTTGAGCTAAGTCGAAAATATGGGGCGCGGTTTGCTGATAATTTTCGAGTGAGCTTGCAGTGCTAGTGAGGTGCAGATCGGCAAGAGATGTTTTGATCCACGGCCAAGAATACATAAATCAGAGTGGCAAATCCGTACCAGGCAGCGCAGAGGTCAGCAAGAGGAATGCAGCCTAGCCAAGTTGAGTAGAGGGAGCGCAGGGGCTGACGCAGAGGCTTCAGGGTGACGCAGAGGCAACGCAAAGCCCAGAAGGGTGACGCAGGGGCAACCTGTGGTGCGCAGAGGCCACACTGGGCAGGAAAGGCTAACGCAGAGGCTAGAGGGACAGCGTTGGGGTTCCAATGGGCCAGAAAGGGCTCGTATTCAGTAATTCCTGAAGGGTTTGAATCAACCATATTTTGTCTTCGAGTGAAAAGGTACAACTGCGTGAAATTCTCTGTCGGGCAAACCACTACTAGTGCCCTTGATGTATTCAGAATCTACTTAATAATAAAATGCTCAAAGAGTTGTTGCACCAGTTTTCCCGCATTGGGTTTTTCCGGGGACATTTGTTTGAAAACTCATGTGTTTCCTTTGTCATATGTGCGCTATGCTTCAGTAAATGATCTGTATATGTGTAGGCTGTAGATTGTGTTTACTTTGACGTTTTTTTGAATATTTCAGTTAAATAACTTGTGTATAATAAAACAAGTAGGAGAAGTAAATCAATATTCTACAGTAGGGTTTCTGTGTTCAGAAATTTTCACACTTTCAAACTAGTTGCAGAACTTTGTGGCTACCTTTCATTTGGATCCTAAGGATTGGTGTGCCTAGGTCACGATCTTGATTAAAGATCAACTAACAAAATTTTGTGTCATTTACACTCCTAATCTCAACTTAAAGCATGGTAGACTCTAGGATTTGACGGAAACTTCTCTTCAGACTATAGAGTGGATCGAGGGAGAGGATTTGAACATCGTAGAATGGAAGGTAACCAGTGTGGTGGTATAGGTTCAATGGTTAGTGGTTTCCAGACACAAGCTTGGCATTATTGTAAGGATCTTCTTCAAATGGATAGGGATAGATTAGGGCATTTGTTTTAAATGGACCAACTATAGGCAGGGGCATGATAGGGTTTAGGCCTAATCAAATCAATTTTATGATACCCAGGAGGATACATCTTTTTCAAGAAAGATTTGCACCATGAATGTGATGATGAGTGTGACATTCTCAAATCACCTTTCAGATTCAAACTGTGGTCTCTTTGTGTCACTTAGTTGATTCACCTCCTTCCTCATTGTTCAAGTAGAAGATGTCCCATTCGAAGTTAAAGGATTTCAATGCCCTTCTTTAGAGAGTTAGGAACCTCTCCCTTAGGCTAGTCAGTTCTCACGGGTAGATCCTTTTGTGGATGGTTGTAGCTTGTTACACTATTTAGTTCATGAGAAGTTGAAGCCAAATGATGCCCATAAACAATGAAAGGAGTAGTGGTGGACACAATTTAGGCTTGAGCGGATTCACATCTTTCTTGAAGAGGATCACCATAATGTAGTTCTTCAAAAAGAGGTTGTGAAGTTAGAGATGGTTGTTTGCAAGGCAAGGACTATAGTACCATGAGTGCTTAGGTCCATTCCCATTTACAAAGGATCCATGAGAGACATAAAGGCTCCAAATAATATTTTGACTTCAGCATGAAGAAGGTGGTTACTAACAATGCGGATAATAAATTCATGGCTAAGGCATTAGCATTAAGAATACACATGGATGCACAATATGTGGTGTGTTAAGAGCCAATTGGTTTTGTTCAAGAGAGGCTTACTCTTGACAATTGTTTCAACATGGGAGACATTAGTGTGAGTTTGAGAGACTAGCCAACATATCCTTTTTCTAAAAATAAACTTGGACAAGATTTGTGACAGGGTGGGTTGGTCTTTCATTTCAAAGATGCTAACTTGTCTAGGTCTTGGACCCTATTTTGTTGTCATGTTGAACAACCTCGTCACCAATGCTTCAATGTTTGTCTCAATAACCAATGCCTTGTCTCCATGAATTTTCCTGCATCAAACCACCTGTCAAGGATGTTCTTTAGCTCCTTATATATATATGTTGATAATAGGTAAGAAAAGGTAGCGACAAATGTGGTGTTTCCCTATGGCTCATCGTTGACCCATTAAGTCCGCATAATGTTGAGGATGATTGTCATGTAGTTTCCAAATTTATCTAGATGCCTTTAACAATCCTTCTGCATGAACTTGATGTTAGCGATCTCAATGATTGCTCATTTCCATTGGTTGGATCTTCATTTTGTTCATTAGTTTGTAGGGTTGGTCCACAAAAAGTCTTTGGACGCCTTATTTCGTCATTTATGTGTTATGTCTCTCTCGTTGTCCAAAAGCCAGCTATTGTATTTTATGTTATATCACAATTAGAGAAAAATGACAATCTGGATTATGATTGCAGTATGGCTATGCATTTATTGTAAACTTTCTTTTTGCACTGATCAATTTTTATTCTTGACAAAATAAAAATATGGCTTTTAATTCATGGATATGTTACAAAAGACATCAGTTATCTCTAGCACACAATGCGAGGTGGGTTTCCACTAATCCAAAGCATCAATGGGTGTGAAATCTTTGTACTGTTTGGTTAGTTCAACATTCTTACAAATTGAGGGTCTTGGCTTGGTTAGTGATCTAGCAGGGGATCCCATACAAGGCTCGGTTGACCAAGGAGCAGGCTTTCTAATGGCCTATGTACTGTATGTCATTGCTAGGAGACTATGAACCACATTTTTTGGGAGTGTCAGTTTGCCAAACATTACTACATATATCTAAAGGATCAGTATTCAATCTTGCTTCAAGGAAGGGTTGATTGGTGTTCTACATTGTTTGGAGATTGAAGTTCTCTTGTTTGTGTTGTCTTCTGCAGGATATGGCAATACTTGCAGATTGTGCATTATTCATTATATGGAAGATCTCGTGTAACTCTAGTTTTGAACACGCCATTAGCTCATCATCTGCATTTTGTTCTATCTGGTGGATGATGTACACTATCAAATCCTAGCTAAGGGAACTCTATTGATCAAAGATGCCTAATCTCTACATCCCATAGCTTATTCTAAGTTTACCTTTGCATTATTCACATTACAAAGAGGTTATTATGTCCATTGCATATACCCTTCCACTTTTTGCCTTGTTTATAAATATTTTCAAATGAATATAAAAGATTAAATAATAAACGATAAAAAAGATTTGAGTATGACTTCTTAAACATTTGATTTGCTTGTCCTTCTTTGTCAAGACCTAATCTAAATTGACCTAATTTTGTGATCATTCATCAGACATCAATATAATTAGCTTATCTTATCCTGAGATCTTGCATCATCTATTTGATATCTACTTGTTTTGTTGATATTTTATTATTTTACATTGTAAGCTATCCACTTCCTTAGCGAGACCAAGTTCGTCAAATTGTAATTCTAACTCGTAATTATAATTCCTCAATCTTTCAATAAGTTGCTTCAGAGGTACCAACGCAAGTTTTGTTAATTCTTCCTTGCATCATGATTCAAACCATCTCACATTTACATTGTCCCACATAGTTTTCATATACTCTGATGTGTGAGTACCATGGTTTCTATAAGACATATTTTTAATAAGATTTTTAGTGGTCAACTCTGGAGTTAAGTGGGTGCATGAAGCATGTTAACCACCACTCCGTGGGTGATATCACTAGGAGAATTTTTTCTCCATGATGGACCTCAATCCGTGGCTAGTAGCCCCTTGCAGCCTTCATCTAGCTCATTGTGCCATTTCTCCGCCACTTGAGCCAGCCATGTGGTCCCTCACCCATCGGTATTGATCGTATGTTTGAAGGTGGGCCTCCTGAATCTGAAGGTATGTCTTGTCATTTGGTAATTGAGTATTGGATTTACTTATTGTGGATACTTCTGGACATGGCTAGACTGGGGATTTGGCAGAAAGAGTGGGCTTAGTTTGTGCTCCTGTCCCCTTGATCTCTTTTGGATGTTACCCTTGGATCTTAGTCTCGTGGAATCTCCTTTATTGAACATTTGTTTCTAGGGTGGTACTACTTGGGAAACCCCGACGTTAGGTGCGTGGTCCCACTCTTTTATCCGCATACATTACTCCCCTCTCACTCATTATACCCCCATTCATCATTTCTCCCACCTGGATCCACATAGCCTCCATGGGTCCACATAGGGTAAGCATCCCTATCCCCTTGCCCCCACCTTGGGTCAAGGCGAGAACGATGCCCCAGAGGCTGACGTAGCTAAAAGAAAAAGAAAAAGCATAATTGGCCACACTTAACAAGAAATTGTACCACAAAATGCAAAAGATGGTCAGAACAAAAATAATTAGCACGTGGGCAAAAGCCAACACATGAGTTCTACCCCATACTCCTGGCCATCACCTTGGTTCCATATGCCCTAGATGAGCCTCCTTTGTCATTCAGGAACCCATGATTGTCCCAACCCCTGGAGGGAAATGAACCGCCCTACCTTAAAGGGGTAATCACTGCCATATTTGAAACATCATGCTCTTATCCTTGAGCCTCGAGCAGTTAATTAAAGAAAATTCATAAAAGGAAAAAGGTATATAAAGAAGGGTGGAAAAATCAAGGTCGGAACACCTCATGTACCATGATTGCTCCCTCCTACACATTATATACCCTGGTGTGGGCTTCCCCTTATCTGGCTACCCCTATGCCCCAATATGTGGCCCAGGATTGCCCCTCTCATTCCCTACTCCATTTCACTTATTTATCACTTGCCACCCCTATTAGAGGGATGTGCCTTGGAATTACTATCCCCTTTAAGGGTTGAAACCACTTAATAACGTACTTGGCTAACTCCCTTTGGAGCATGGAGACACTAGCACCTGCCAAAGCCCACTACGGAAGGGCATGCCATTGTGAAGTGCCCACTTTGTTATCCATGATTTTTAAGTTCTTTTACATGATTACGCTAATGACTGGTTGTACTGGAAGCCTAGGGGATGCACTGGATCTTATACAGGATTGCAGGTGGTTTCCATTTGGGTTTGGTCTCCCTATGAGGGGTCCTAACCCCCAGAGGGTTACATTGACACATATAGGGTGTGCATAGAGAGCCATGGGCCTCCACAACAACAGACAACACTCCACGGATCCCCATCGATGTTCAAAGACTACTAGCAATTCACTTTTGGGATGATGATGTGCATGGTACATTATGTCCAGCAGGCCCCACAAGAGTCCCAAACCCTTGGCAGGTGTCCCAAGACTTGTATGATGTCATGGCAGTGTTCATTCCATCACTCGAGCCCTTGCAGAGGATCTACAGGAATCTTCGACTCATATGTAGACCCATGGGGTCATTTATGTGCCCCCACACCCACTAGCAGCACCACAGGTCTACTACTTGGAGAACAAAGGGCCACCCCCTTGTCCATCATATTTTGAGGAGTTTATTAATCATTATGGCACTTCTAAATATTATTGAGCCTTTGGAGGGTCCCACGACATGTACATATTATTATTTGACCTCCTAAGAGGCTTATTTTTCCATTTATGAGCTAGTTTGGTGGACGTGTCACCAATAGGGGTTTTATTTGCACATTATTTTATTAGTAGGGGCTAATGTAGGCTCATATGATAATTCGAACTCCTAAAATGGGTATAAATTGATGTTAGCTACATTCATTTGTATGATTGCTTAGCTTGGGATCTCTCTATCTTTAGAGAACTTCGCATTTCTTCTTGGAGGATTATTTTGGATAATGGATGAATTTTGATGTGTGGATTTGGGCCATTTTTATCTTGGAGCTTCGTTTTTTGCAAATGTGATGCTGGTGGGATATACTATCTAACATTGTAAGTAAATTTTAATGATATATTCTTGTTGTCACATATTGTTGAACTTCGCTATAATTAGGGCTAATTGTTGCATGATCGAAATGTGGAATTAAGTGTCTATTTAGCTCGTTTAAGGTATGGGCCATTGTTAGATGAATGAAATGTCCTAGAGATTGTTTTGTCTCGATAAGCTTGAACCATTTGTACGAAGTATAAATGCTTAAAGGTCACTTTTCTTATCTTTCCCTTAACATTGGTCGAAGTTGACTTTCCGAGCCTCCTTGATCAAGAATCTGAATTCTCAATCATTATCATCCTTGACTCCATATCCCCAAGGGAATCAGGCACTGGTCCCTCAAAAAGGGTGGTCATTTTCCCCTTCCCTCTCACCTTTTTTCCCTTTTCCCTAGGTATAGCCCTAATAGGTCACCTAGGGCATCAATTTCCCAAGAATTCACTCATAAGAAAACTTCGATCTCCTAGAGGCTACTGCATTGCTAGGTCCCCTCACTCTCTTCCAAATTTGAGGCAAATCTGACGGTGGAATATCCGAGAACCTCAAGCCCTAGCTCTAGGACCAAGTTTTTCCTAGGTATCCCCAAGGCTAGAACCTAGTAGACTCAATTTGACATTTGAAGCAAAACTTCTTGTTTGATCCTTTCCCCTCACCTTGTCCAGGATAGGAACATCATTGTTTGTTATATTCCATCCCCGAACCTGGGTTGGGTCCACTTGGTCTTGTGTGGTCCTATTTCCTATCAAAGATTAACCATCAACGGCTATTTGGGAATCCAAATTCTTATAGGATTTTAGGGATTGGGAAGTACCTCTATAAGTTGTACCTTCATCCTTACCCTCCAATCCTCATCCCTTCTCCCTAGAAGATCAAGCCCCTTGCTTCAAGAGCAATCAACTTCCACTCTTTACATATTCCTTGGGAAAGGGTTCAAGGAGTCACTTTTCATCTATCCATTAATATATCCTTTATAAGTGGCTTCCCAAAATATCGGGACTCCTCCCATCGGTGAAACTCCGTAAAGAGCAGGGAGTCTTAGCCGTGGTGACAGTGGGCTAAGCCTCCATTGTTTCCCTTAGCCTAGCAGTTCCCTCATAGGAACCCCTTTTAGGTCCCCTGCTAGATTGAGTGGTAACATTACTGGGCGTCGTTGTCGGGGACACGAGACGTGTGTTTTGTTCCACATTCGACATATTGGCATATCATTATTAGCGACTACATTGGAAAAGCGAAGCCCTAGTTCTTCACTGAACTTCAAGGTCAATGCTTGTAGGGTGAAGCAAGTATTTTTCTAGGCATTTTCAAAATCACCCTGGCAACTCCTATGTATTTGTCATGTATATCTCAAATAGGTTCTCCTTCTTTGATAAATTTCCCACTTTGGACATTGCTAGCATCACAGAGCACCCCAATCATGTCACAGGAAGGATGGTTCATGGGGTACCCATATTTGATGGTGACCCAAATTCCGCAATTGACCAGGATGTCCTTGTGTTGTTATTCTTTAGTTCCCTCTATGATCATAACTCATGGTTGCAAAATCACGAACCTAGGAGCATCTCATTTATTTAGGAGTTCGTTGATGGCTTTCTTAGACATTTTCAAGTATGCCCCACATTGAGCATTCAAGAGGAAGCCTTCATCGAGCATCATCAAGACCTTGAGAACCTAAGTAATAAATGGGAAGATGAGTCCTCCTTAGGTCCACATGATGAAAAGGATGATGTTGAGAACACATGTCATGGCAAGGATGAGTCCATGGAAAGTGAAGTGAGACAAACCTTGCCTTTCACAAGGATATTACTCTCGATGAATCTCCTTTTGAGAACCTTGAGGAAGGTGATCCCTTTAGCCCCTTGGAAGATGACATTGAAGAGGGTAAATGGAAAATTGTTGGTCCTCAATTTGATTGTGCTCCCATTTATGATACCGACAAGGAAAATGAGGTTGAGATTAGTATTCCTTTTCTCTCAGGGATTACTTACGATGACATATCCATCGATACCCTTGGGAAGGAGGATTATTATTTTCCTTTGCATGAGGAGGGGCAGTTGGAAGGAGTTGATTCTCCTTTTAAGGGAGACTCAATCTTTGGTACTAATAACAATGAAATCAATAAGGCTCCCACCTACCTTCCTTATGATTCTATCCTCAAATCACTTGAACCTTTAGATTATGATTTGGAGGAAGAAAGACCCATTAAATATAATATTTCACTCTCCCCTTCGTCTTTTCCTCTTGTTCATCATCTTAAGTTTCCCTCAAGTGATTCCCTCACCCCTTCTCATATGAGCTCAAGTGTTCGTGAGCCCTTTCCCCCTTCCGAGTGTAGTGTCAAGGAAGAACCCCTTGGTGATTATACTTTACCTCCTTGGGTTTTGATCACTCCATGTCCTCCCCTCTCCAATGTGACCATCACCTCGAGCACCCTAGTTGTTGCACTTCTTCTTTCCCTCAACATTCCTTCCCCTCTCATCAATGCCTCGTGGCATCTACAAAACATAATATATAAGTAATGATCGCGATAGGGATTTCTTGAGAGTGATCATCCATTCCTCCATTCTGTACTTGGAGAGGAAGCTCAACACTTCTATTTGGACTCATTTTCTTTCTCCTAGGGACTCCTTTTACCTTGAATGGGGATTATGTTCTCCTGCCTCCCACCACTTTCATCCTCCATATGACTATGACCACATTCGATTTGAGATTTTCTACATTAGTAATCATAATGGCAAGCATGAGTATATTGATATTGATATGATGATATGGTGGTTGCACTGGCTTTATGATTACAAGTAGTAGTAGCATATCTATATGCATGTTAGAGTAGGATGCATCGCATGCTGATTTTTGCATTAGAGCTAACCACATATGATATTTCTCATAATAGATTAGCTGCATTTAGATTAAAAGTTGCATGTTTTATTACTTGTTGATTTTATGAGCTGACATTAAGCATGGGTGATAATAAGACAGTGTAAAACATGCTTCCCTGTGGCTTTGATCATTGTCGTGTGCAGAGAACAAGTCTTCGGTGACCAAGATATTGCTCGAGTTCTCGTGACCTCTCGTTCGAGTAGCTTTGCCCACTTCTTCGAGAGATCACGTCCCAGTTGGAGCCATATGTTACCCACCACTTCGTGGGTGAAATCACTAGGAGAAATTTTTCTCCATGATGAACCTCAGCTGGAAACCAGCAACCCCTTGCAGCCTTCTTCTAGATCGTTGTGCCATTTCTCTGCCACTTGAGCCAGCCATGTGGTCCCTCACCCATCTGTATTGATCGTATGTTTGAAGGTGGGCCTCCCAAATCTAAAGGTATGTCTTGTCAATTGGTAATTGAGTATTGGATTTACTTATTGTAGATGCTTTTGGACATGGATGAATGGGGGTATTATGCAGAAAGAGTGGGCTTAGTTTGTGCTCCTGTCCCCTTGATTTCTTTTGGATGTTACCCTTGGATCTTTGTCCCGTGGGATTTCCTTTTTTGACCATTTGGTTCTAGGGTGGTACTACTTGGGAAACCTCGATGTTGGGTGCGTGGTCCTACTCCTTTATCCGCATATATTACTCCCCTTCCACTCATTAAACCCTCATTCATCATTTCTCCCACTTGGATCCACATCGCCTCCATGGGTCCACATAGGGGCAGCATCCCTATCCCCTTGCCCCCACCTTGGGTCAGGCCTGGAACGATGCCCCGGAGGTTGAAGCAGCTAAAAGAAAATGTAAAAGCATAATTGGCCATGACGAAAGGGCATGCCATTGTGACGTTCCCACTTTGTTATCCATGATTTGTAAGCTCTTTTACATGATTACTCTAATGATTGGTTGTATTGGAAGCCTAGGGGACGCATTGGATCTTATACAGAATTTAAGGTGGTTTCCATTTGTATTTGGTCTCCCTATATGGGGTCCTAACCCCCAGACGGTTACATTGGCACATATAGGGTGTGCGTATAGAGCCATGGGCCCCCACAACAACAAACACTCCACAGATCCCAATCAATGTTCAGAGACTACTAGCGATCCACTTTTAAGATGATGATGATCTTCTTGATATACTGTGCCCAGCAAGCCCCACAAGAGCCCCACACTCTTGGAAGGTGTCCCAAGACTTGTACGATGTCATGGCAGCATTCATTCCATCACTCTAGCCCTTGCAAAGGATCTACAAGCATTTTCGACTCATATGGAGACCCATTTTCGACTCATCATACTAGCATCACTTTACATCATCCTTGTAGGGTTTCTGGAAACTGAGTACAATAGAAGAAGATGAGAAGAAGTAGAGTTTAAAAACTATGATGATATGATGAACTTTGATGGTACATGAGGCCTCTGATACATCCTTGGGCATAGAGTCTTCAAAAAAATCTTTGGGTACACTTCAATGGTCAACAAGTTTCATATGAGAAACACCATCCAAGGCCTTGTCCTATAGGTGTGAAATATAATCACATGGCATTGATTAGTGAAGGATGATCCACTATTAGAGGCTTGATATGACATTGATAGGACCACATGCTATGTAACATTATTGGAATTCACCATAGCTTGCCTTAAATGCTTGATTAGAATTGCATCAATGTTAACTATAATATTTAAATATTCATGTAGACCTATTTAGGCAACCTTTTAGGAATTTTAAATATGTTTTAAAGGCAATAGACAAGTAAAAATCACTAAAATAAGCTACAACTTATTAGGAGCATCCATCAGGATTTAGAAACTCCTAAGCATATGAAATACTCATTGGAAAAACCATGAACAATGTTTGTATTTATAAGACAAAACCCCAAACTAATTTTAGTTCACAATAAGCAAGCATTTACTGGTCTACATTAGTATAATGATCTAGGCCATAGCACAACTTTTGCAATATCTCAAATGTGCCTTTACTAATTTGTCTCAACAACTTATTGCAACATCGTCACCCACAAAAGAACCAAAGGGATTCTCATGTGATTGAAATATGAAAAAGGAATCAACTGTTGATGTTTGTAGCTCGGGCAGGTATTTATGCACAAGCCTAAATGTCTTGGCGTACAAGAAGTCGACCAAAGTCTCCTTAGGGAAAGCGCATAATTAAAAGAAACTTAGCCTAAGTCTAACTTAGGGAAAGCGCATAATTAATTATATCGACTAATTGAGATAAAGAAACTTAGGAAAAGTAAAGTAATTTACCTTAGTGATCATGTTTTAATCTCAGTCATTGATCTCAAGTGAGGCAATACCTTACCTCGCCCATCAATCACTTTCAAAATTAGGGTTGCAGATGTAAAGTTATAAAAGAAAAGCTAAGCAAAGGAGAAACACACACCATACATCGGAACTAGCCATTGCAAGAGGGATTTTCTCAAGTGAGGAGCGTGATACTCAAGTGTCCCAGTTCTGGGAAAGGTACAATGGTGCAACATAGGAGATCCAAATCAACTAAGGAGATCAAGGAGAGATCTAGGGTCTAATATGTTGGATCATATTCACGATATGTTGTAAGTGAATTTTCTTCAATTAGACCATAATGTCAAGACAGGAGCCCAAGTAGGTTCTAAGTTATTAAGGAAGAATTGTTAATTAGAAAAAATCTGTTTGTCTTAGTTGTGATTGAGATTGGTTGTGTAATTTTTCTTCCACTAATTGGCTTAAGAACTTGGTCCTGACTTAATTTAGAAGATATTGTTGGAAAATCATAAAGGCAGAAAGATTTTCTAATCTCGATAGTTACTTCTGATTTCTTTGAATTTTAATTATCTTCTTTTATATCTTATTTTATCTTATTATCATCAAGCAGCTACCAAAAACATAAGTACATGAATATCAACACAACAAAGTCACGGGATATAGGCTCTCACCCAAGGAAAAACCCCTTTTCTAGGGGATAACCCAAAAATTCTCCTCTTCCTTTAGAACCAAATCAAATGAGACAACCAAGACCTTTTGTCCAAGACAAAGACCTCCTCCAATCCATCAAGTCAACCTCCCAAGATTATTAGCCAAACTTCAAAAGTCAACTTAAGTCAAATTGCTTCAATTTTGCATCAAACTCAAATTCCGGCCTTCTTGCTTCAGATTTTTGGCCCTACTATAGACCTGCAACTTCGGCTTCTTTCTACAATCCAAAAACTCGCATGTGTGAATGAAAAAGAGAGAAACTCAGTTTTCTTTTGTTAAACAAGTGTCTCCTTCCTCTTTGTTATGATTTTTCTTCTCCTTCTAGGTATTCTGCACTTATTTTCTTCTTCTAGCAATTGCAGATCGAACTTGCTTGATTAATCCTTAAATAGGTTAAGTAGCACTTTTGTTTATAGTGGTTGTAACTCCCTTAATGAGGCTAACTTGTCTTCTCTTGGAGCCAACTTGGTGGAGGCATAAATGACATTTTTTACTCAATTGCAATTTTCTTTCTTGACATACAAAGCCCAAGAAGGGTTTATTACATAATGACTTATGGCATAAATCCTAGAAGCACTCAATGGGTGCTTTGACCTAGAAACAAAATAAATAGAGCACGAAACCCATGCTTATAAATAATTTATTTTACAATATTTTTTTATTTTGCTTTCTTTTCGACAAATACATTACATCATGACTCAAATACAATTATGAAGATCGATACTAGTTACACTTCTCAACACTCCCTCTTAACTAAGGAGATATTCATAACGGTTCATCTAGTACAAGGTTGAACTCAATTAGAAATGTTCTTAAGAATAATATAACAACATACGTGATGCTAGGGATACCCTTACTACCAAGGTATCCTCCCAACAGGGACTAAGGTGTTATCAAGGCAACATACTATTATAGGTACCATCCGGCTACAGCTCTGGTATCAATATAGATACCATCCAGGCCTCCATGCCTCAACACTAACCCTCAAGGATCCAAGTATCATCGACAAGGTCAAAGCTCCAAAGACCAATGATACCCTCCCTCACCGGGATGCAAACATCATCAATGTCGGTCAAGATGTCCTCCCAAGTACCATCATACAGGCATTTCATGGTACTTATCAACTACCTGTTCAACTATTAGAACATCCAGTAGCTTCATAACCCCAACCAGTATTAATACTTTCAATATATATGTTCTTATATGCTAGCACAAAACTCTAGGGTCTTCAACCATTCTAATGTTGCTTAGTTCATTACATAATCCAAACACATCTCAAGGGATGCTTCCTTCTTTAACCTATCCAGCAGCACCAAACTCAGCCTCAACACTTCTTCAAACCATTTGAATCTTGCTCACAGCTTCATCAATCATGAATAAACATTTGCAGTGCTATAGTTATTCTCTAATCTCAAACATCCTCATGGCCTTCACATCATGTTAGCATCTATGGAGAAGATTTGTTTTTCTTTATCCAAGCTTCTTCTCAACTAGGGGATAAGTCCATCGAAGAACTTCGACCTTCCAAAACTTCATTCTTTTAGGAACATCATTCTATATCTTCATATCGTAACAAGGTCATCTATCAATCATCAATGTAAACTTCAATGTCATCGGGATTCTTACAGCTCCCTCTTTCCATCGTGCTCAATATCATCATCAAGTAAACATCTTCAACATCTTGAAGACTATACACCTGCAAATCTTATCAACAAGTACAACCAAGCACAAAGATATATGTACAAGAGCCTAAAGTTAACATTATCAATTTAAGGAACATCTAGGGTTATCAAAACTTAGAATAAGGAATCAAAATTTAGATATCCAAAACCTAAACCTAGTTAGGTTTATAGCAATCAACAAGGGTTACACCTTTTATGCCCTAGACTTTTACAACCTTTGCTAGGGTTTTGTTACAAACCCTAGATTCCATCATCAAAATTAAACCTTAAATCAAGTTAGGATTTCAATCATCGCGAAAGCATTTTACATACAGGGTTTTCATTATCATACCCTAAAATCATATAACAATCTCTACTAGGGTTGTCAGAAAACCTAAGATGCAATCATCAAAACCTTAAATCAAGTCAAGTCGGCCAGCAAACCCTGTCATAAAACCTAGATACAATCATCAAAACTTTAAATCAAGTCAAGTCAGCCTCCAACCCTTATCAATTCAGCCTCGTGATAAAGATTCAACCACTATATATAAAGAAGCATTTCGACTCATTGTAGAAATGATCTAAGGAAGAATTCGTTCTACTATTAAGAATGTCGAGTTCAATCTGAAGTTTGTATAAAAGAAAGAATGTGAAGGCCTAAAAAAGAGGAGTCAATTCAAGAGAAGAAGATAGTTGTAGGGGCCGAAGATGATGGACCGAATTCCAGAAGCTAAGATGATGGACCGAATTGTAGAAGCTACAAGAAAGAAGAGACGAAATTCTTGATGACTATTTTAGTTGAGTGCTGACTTGGTGGATGGAGGGAGTTCATGTCTCTTTTCAAAAAGGTCAAGTTTGTCTCATCCTGATTTGAATCTACTAGTGGAAGAGTTTGACTGGGTTTTTTTGCCCTGGCTGAGTGCCGACATCTAGTGTTCTTCTATTGTCTATTGTCTTTGAAGTTTTCGCAATTGTCTTGATGATGAAAACATAATAACAAGGAAGAAGAAATAATATCTAATAACAAGAAATTGTCAAGTAAAATGAGGAATCAACTTAATAAGAAACCCTAATGCTTCCCTAATGGATTCTTCAACAAAAATATAGGGTTTCTCTGAGGTAATGAAATGGAATTGGGTAGGGTTTCTCAACTAGAGTTTACAAAACCTTAAATGCCAATAACTTCCAACATTACAAACCCTAGAACCAAAATTGAGAGTTCAAAAGCCTAATCAAATAAGAATAAAACATGAAAAAATTACACTTACCTCAAGGTCTGCTTACCTTAGTCCTTCACGATCATTCTGCTGCAATGGTTTCTTCATGATGTCAAGGTCAAGAGCTTCCTTCTTTTGGATTGTAATAAGAGTAACCTTTTCCTTTATCAAAAAAGAGATCCATCACTTTTCTTGTTTTACTTAGAGTGAGAATGGTTTCCATACTCAGATTACTTCGCATCACATGGCTGGATAGAATAGATCTTGCAACTGTCATATGAATCTGAATGTATCACTGTCGTATAGCCTATTTATAGTTATGTATCACAGTCTTAACTAGCCATACATTGGTGTTATTTCCTAAACATATTGTTGTCCATACATTGAAGTCACTCATGCAAGGTAACTTTCAAGGTGACTGTCATATTCAAGTTTGGATAACTGCCATGTTTGTCTTATCATCAAACTTCCTTGTACTAATGTCAAACCTTGGCATCACTTTATATTTTTGTCATTATAGTTGCAATAACTAGTATCTTCGTCATATATCTTGAAATGTAACTTGCATGAGTAATTTGTTATAACTTTGTTTCAAGCTCGGCCATCTTTCCTTTATGAATTGTAGCTTGTAATAATTTTACTGTCATCCTTCACTGTATTCCATAGTTGGTAGGAAGCTTGTACCGCTAGTACTTATTTAAACAACCCAGAATATGTATTGTGTTTCATAAGTTGTCACATCTAGTAGAGATCTATCAAATTGATTTAGAGATATGCCAACTCCAAGTAGATGATGAGAGCCAAAGATCTTCAAGCTGCCTTTTCCCTTCTACTTCGCCCTTGCTCTGATACCATGTTGGAAAATCATAAAGGTAGAAAATTTTTCTTATCTTGATAGTTACTTGTGATTTCTTTGAATTCTTATTATCTTCTTTTATATTTTCTTTTATTTTCTTATCATCAAGCAGCTACCAAAAACAAAAGTACATGAATATCAACACAACAAAGACATGGGATATAGGCTCTCAGCCAAAGCAAAACCCCTCTTCTAGGGGAAAACCCAAAAATTCTCTTCTCCTCCTTTAGAACCAAATCAAATGAGACAACCAAGACCTTTTGACCAAGACAAAGACCTCCTCCAATCCACAAATTCAACCTCCCAAGATGATTAGCCAAACCTTAAAAGTCAAATTAAATCAAAATGCTTCAATTTTGCATCAAATGCAAATTTCGGTCCTCCTGCTTCAGATTTTCGGCCCTACTGCAGACCTGCAACTCGGCTTCTTACTACAATCCAAAAACTCACACATGTGACAAAAAAAGAGAGAAACTCGGCTTTCTTTCGCTAGACAGGTGTCTCCTTCCTCTTCACTATGTTTTTTCTTCTCCTTCTACGTATTACGCACTTCTGTTCTTCTTCTTGCAACTGCAGATCGAACTTGCTTGATTGATGCTCAAATAGGTCAAGAAGCACTTCCATTTATAGTGGTTGTAGCTCCCTTAATGAGGCTGACTTGTCTTCTCTTGGGGCCGACTTGGTGGAGGAGGCATAAATGACATTTTTGACTCAATTACAATTTTCTTTCTTGATATACAAAGCCCAAGAAAGGTCTATTACATAATGACTTATGACATAAACCCTAAAAGCACTCAATGGGTGTTTTGACCTAGAAACAAGATAAATACAGCATGAAGCCCATGCTTATAGTTATAAATAATTTATTTTACAATAATTTTTTCTTTTTCTTTCTTTTTGACAAATACATTACAGCGTGACTCAAATACAATTATGAAGACAGATACTAGTTACATTTCTCAACAGATATGTAATCTACTAGGCTAATAAAGTGTTGTGAGCTAGGTACACAAGAAAGGTCCATAGGAGATCCATGTCAGCAAAGGAGATCAAGGAAAGGTCTAGGGCTTGATTTACTGAATCAGATCCAAGGTATGTTGTATGTATCTTTTCTTCAGTTGGACCATTATCCCAGGACGGGAGCCCAAGTAGATTCTAAGTTATTAATGAAGAACCACTGATTGCATAGAATCTGCTTGTGTCACTAGTGATTGAGATTGATTGTGTAATTTTTCTTTCAATAATTGTGATAAGAACTTAGGCATGCCTTTATTTAGTATATCTGTGATATGCTAGGTTAATAAAGTGCTGGGAGTTAGGTTCACAGGAAAGTTTAACAGCAACAAAGAGAAATCTTCATACAATTGAAGATGTTACCCATTAAAAACTTCAAACACATTGAACCCTGAAATCTCATGTAATAAAGCCTGATGCTTACACTATCTTTCCTGGCATGGAGCTGAGAAAGGACACTTCGACTAGGGAAATAATTAATGCAATTGACAAAAAATTGTTAATGGAAAAAATTTCCCTATGCATCTACATGTAGATGAAATTGATTTATCATGCTTTGAAAATCCCATGAATTTTGATTTCAAACCATTAACATCATCACATCATGCAGTGCAAGAGGTCAGCAAAGAGACATGATAATCTAGCTAGGAAAAACTGCAGACTGAAAAAAATAAAAGTAAAAATAAAAATATTAAATATTTCAGTAGAAAATATAATCCCAAGACCCAAGATTAAACAGTAAATATTTTTCTATAGAAATTTTGCATGGGAAATCTTCCTATCTACTCATGATTGTGAAATGTAACTCACCTCCACTCCATAAACTTTTCAACGGTATGTGCAGAACTTTTACCAAAAAGTTCCAATGTGATTAAACCCTTTGTAGTATTTAGGATCTGGATTAGCAGAAAATGTCAGACATTGACAGATCATTTAGTGCAGAGGAAACATACATAGCTTCTCTTAAAAATGTTCAAGAAATAGAAATATAAATCTGGAATGAAAAGACAAGCCAGCAAACGAATTGCAATATTGTTAAGATTAAAAGTATAAGATATTATCTCACAGAATGAGTTGCAATAAGTGAATAAGTGTAAGTACATTTCCATTCATGTTTTAGAACTCAAGTGTTTTTATCCTGCTGAAGACTTTCCAATTTTTTTGCAAATAATCCAAAATTGAATTAACAGACACGAACCAACATTTCATCAGAAGAAGAATATTAGCCAGTATTAGAAACATGATTTCAACTCATCGGAAGATATGCGTCAAAGGAATTCCCATGTTATACATTACAACCTATAAATAACACAAATTCTTCACAACTGGGGACTTAGCTTCAAATGTTTCCCGAAGGAACCTTAACAAATACCAATATAGCTTATTGATTTGACATCATTGTAAATACTAAACAGCAACCGTGTGTCATTTATAAAGAGCCAATTGCTTTGACATGTAATATACAAGTCTACAAATAATTTAATGATGAAGAACTTATACTAGCATCAATCAGAGCTTGTGGTTATCCTCCTTTATTCCTTTTAGCATGTTCCTATGAGGCCTCTACGAGCACAAAGATTGAAAGAATATCTCACACATGGGTTATTTCAAAAGACAGAATTAACAAAGATGTTCCACTAGTGTACAGTTCAATTACGGCAAAAAGACTAAACTCAACAGCACACTGTTAGGTCCAGAGAAGCTAGGCTTTCAGAGATCCCATTTCCGAAAATGGGTTTCTCTTAGAAAATTAATAGTAAATCGAAGGCTGCTAGAATGCAAAGACATATAAGGGTATGTCACTTCTTGACTGTAAACAACTTCTTAATGTTTATTTTACAGATGGTTCACCATTGACCCCTGAAATGACTCCACAATCTATGCAGGGTTTTCTGCTTGGACATATTCACAGAAGCAGCTGGATTCATCATTATTGTGAAGAATACATAGATATTTCTTGTTGTCAGGAGGACCCTGCTCTATGGCTGATCAAGAAGTGACAGCTTATTAAACTGGGAGATATCATTCAGTATTTGGGAAGCAATCTCAAATTGCAGACTTCTCTCTGTTAATTTTAAATACTAAGTCCGATTTATTTTGCCTTAACAATTATTTTGTACCTAGAAAAATATTTAATAGAATTCTGAAAACTGCTGAAAAATAGGGGTAGCAGGAGCAGGAGGGGCTATTCTCTGCACCGATGCAAAAATCGAATTACAGTATGCTTGGTGTTTGGGAGTTGCAACCAATAATCAGGCAGAATACCTTGCTCTAAGGAAAGGTCTAGATCTGGCAATTGCCAGGAAAATCTCAAAAATTATGGTGTTTGGAGACCCCTTGATTGTTATGCGACGAGTTCAGGAAATCAAGAGGCATAACAAAAGCATCCCCCCAATCTTGCAAATAATTTCAATTCAGCTCCAACAATTTGAACAAATTGAACTATATTGAACTATTCCATGTGCTTAGGCATTTAAATTCCAATGCAGATGCACTGGCAAATAAAGGGTCCAGATTGGACCAAGGAATTCTGGAAATAAATCACAGTTATATAAAAACATGCCCATTGCCATGATGAGCAGCATTATTTTATTTAATAAAAGGTCAATTCCTATTGTTTTGAATCGCCATAGTATAAGGTTGAATATGAGAGGCAAATGGAGGCATTGTGCCCTTCAAAGACCATGATAGTATACAAATATTATGCATTTAAGGATCAGATCTGGGCACAGAGCCAAAGGTATCACCGTCTCATCCCTATTAACAACTGGCATAATTCCACTGTCATTCATGCACACAGGTGTATAGAATTAATGGTAAAAACCCTGGCAAGTAGATCACTGAATGGCAATCTTCGGGGAGAATATATCCCATTTAATTTGCCTCAAGCAGGCATTCCCCTCACCCTCCCTCTGTATCAACTCACACTCCTGACAAGATTTTCAAGGAAACTCTGCCCTGGTTCACATAACTTTTCATTTATTTGCTGCAGGCAGGATCAATGACAGAAGAGGATACGACAAGTATTGAGGTGGGTTTCTCAGTGTTTATATAATGTCGGGAGCTCACAATCTGAACTCGCAGAGAGCATTGAGCAGATGGTTTAGTAGCACAGCTGTGGCTCCGTCTACAGCAAGCAACATTCAGGTCTATAGTATCTGTTTCAGTGACCTGGGGAGCTCGAGTTCATTGCGATGGAAAAATATTCTGTATAGCCCTACCATGGAGCATATCATCACTTCATCCCAAGGCTCTGGGCAGAAGAAAATCATTCAACTCTTGGGAAAGCTCCTGAAGGCTCACGAGGGCCTTCTGGCTACCTTGGATTATCAATGTGAAGCCGAGGAAATGGAGAGGACGTCGTTCTTGCTGCTAGTTAATACTCAAATTGAATTACTGCAGAAACGAACTTGACCAACTGCAACGAGAAGTTCAAATAGAGATGGCTGTCATACATTGCAAGGTTGATGAGCTCAGGGGCAATTTTACCAGTGGATTTCAATTGACAACAGAAGAAGTTGAACCCAGCACAGGCCCATTAAGGGAAAAAGGAATGAGGGCCCCAAGACCAGAGCGTCAAATTTGAACTGTCATCATTTCTGAAAGCGGCATCCAACGTGGCAAAATATCAAGATGTCTGGGAATTTCTTCTGATAATCTCTAATTACTGTTATGTAAATTTGTTTTGTATTTAGGAGATTTTATCGAGTCTATAATAGGCATCCCTTCAGATTAGTAGGCAAGCAATGCCATAGTCAAAGGTTCTACATTTTGTGGGCAATAGAATGTAACCCCATTTTGTGGACAATAGAATGTAGTCTCTTTTTGGATCTGGATGATGAATGTAAGGGTTCTGAGCAAGAAACCAGCCTCCTTTCTTAATAGAAAATCTTAACCATTTCTCTGAAAAATAATAATAGAAAATCTTAACCATTTCTTTGAAAAATAAATACTTTGGTATTTTTAGCTTTCAGAAATAAATTTCAATAGAAATAAAATAGAAAAATCATCCACAAGAATAGCAGAAATTTCTACCCAAAAAAATCTTCCTACACTTTGTCAAATCTGGAAAATTAGGGCCTTGACCCATGGAGAATATACAAAAAATACAACACATTTTGAACCTGGATTTCAGCCCATGGAAAATTCGGCCTTCATGGAAAATACTCACTTGTGGCAAATGAAAATCTCCGCTTTGGCCTCTCCCCACAAACTTGGACTTCACGTATTTCACTCCCAAAAACTTTCTGGTGCCCACCTTTCCCTTCTCGTTAGTCCTTGATTCAATGCTGGAGCACCTCAAGATGGCCCACGGTCTTTCAGAATTCATTCAAAGTATGATTAGGGTGAAGCAGGGGTGTCCCCTCTCTCCGACTTTCTTTGGGATTTATATTCATGAGCTCAAGTCCTCCATGAGCACATACAAAAGGGTGACTGCTGCGTACTGCACCACGTTTTAATCTCCTTCCTCCTCTTCATTGATGACATTGTCTTGTTGGTCTCTACTCCTGAGGAATTACAGAGATAGATTGACGCATTGGCCAGTTTCTATGACCTTCAACAGTTAAAGATCAACCTGTGTTAAACCAATGTTTTGATCTTCAATGCCTCAAAGAACTTTAATGCAGACCTACACTTCTACAGATTTCTACTACTGTGGAACAGAGATTGATATCACCACATCTTCCACCTAGCCCACATCGAGCGACAGTGCTTCCAGGCACAAGTCCAGCACATCTCTTCCAAGGTCCACCACATGGAGACCATTATCAGACCCATAGTCCTCTATGGTTCCTACATTCGTGGACCCAGTTTACTACAGTCAGACTGGACCATGATGGAAAGGGTCCAAACCTTGCTTCTCCGACGTATCACCCACTACAAACACACTGTTCTGCAACCCATTACTCAGGAAGAGTTCGGGGTCCACCCATTTCGCCTAGAGGTCCTTTTCCAGATGATCTCTGTCCTCCATAGAGTCAAGTCTTACAGAGATTCTGCTATTGGGAGAGAGATTACCACTATCTTGCACTTTGTTCTTCACAGACCATCGCTTTAAATACCCCCTCAGGTCGTGCTCGTGGATAGTTCGCAGAGGCATTGCAGCTCCTTCAGTGGATGACCATCTCCCCAGAGCGCCTTCCTCCATTTAGTTTCTCCCTTAACGGACTAGCACATCTCTTAACAACTCAGCGGAAACTGAATCAAGCCATTAGACAAGATATCTACAGATTATACACTCAGGTAACTTGGACATCCCCCTCAATGAGCCTTGGCTCAAAGATGTCCTACTGTTAAAATTGGACAACTAGGTCCAAACTCCAAGTTCTGATGCTCAGATGAAGATACCAATATTCTTATTGGGTTCCTCTTTCGAAGAGGTGTAAGATCGATCTAAAATTGATCTTAATCTGATGAACAGAACATTCATTTCGAATTTATTTTTAATAATTTCAAATATGTGCAGGTCGGCCTTAAGGTTTTACACCCCCAGCAGATGTGTCACACACCTTAGTGATTGATATAAATAGAGTCAACATTGGAAGACTTTTTCACTCATCTCATCCTCACACATCATCTCCTCTTTTGATTTAGTATGAGCTCTTTGGAAGCAGTTTCAGTTCACACGTGGGAAAGGAGGACGAATTTACTGCAGCTAGGGTTTGGACGAATTTACTGCAGCTAGGGTTTCCACGGAAGTTTGACCAGCGTTGACTTTGGTCAACACATGGTCCAAAGAGGCTGAAAATTGTTGGAGACTTCGATTTTGGAAGGTCGTACATATTGGCACAAGAACCGAGGTCAAAAGGTTGACCAAAGACCGGGCTGCGTTGACTGTCTTGCTGTTGTCCTGCGTTGACTTTTCTAGACAGCGTTGACTTTTTTGGGGTTGACTTTGAGTTGACCGTGTGGCTCTTTTGAGGGCTGTTGTGACACATGCTGGGTTGGCTGACCAAGGAGACTTTGTTGGTTGAAGCATCCTGTTGACCGCCGTAACGCACCACCACATTATTTATGTTTCTGGTTTGTCTTCTGTAGATCCACTGGTATGTTCTATCAGCATTTTACTTGATTGTTTATGTGATTGCTGTAGTGAAAAGTAAAGTTGCATCAAGCATAGAACATCTACATAAATTTACACGGTATCAGAGCTGACGTGAAGACAAGCCCTATTTGTAGCAATCACCGAAGAGGATAATGGGTTCCACAAACTATGGCTTCAAGGAGGATGACAAATTCACTAGGAAGGATGACTTCCATGCTTGGAAGATGATATTGGATCTCAAATTGGAAGACCAAGATGTCATGGACTATGTGAAGGGTAAAATCCAAGAACCTCCATCCACTTGTTGCTGCCAAAACAAAGTACAAGAAGGGGGAGATCAAAGCATAGTTGATGATTAGGGAATCCATTCATAAAAGCCTGGTGGCCTACATCTCTGAGTTGGGCACATCCAAAGAGATGTATGATAAATTGATCCTCATGTTCAAGGCCAACAATGCGAGTCAAGTACTATTCTTCAAGAATCAATTGAAGAATATGAAGTAAGGCAAGGATGAATATGTTCAATCACACTTTCTAAAGCTGATTGAAATCAGGAACAATCTGTTGGCTATTCAGGAAACAATAGCTGATCGAGAGATGGTACTCACCGCACTTGGAGTGCTCTCATCTAAATGGCATGTGTTCAACACTACCATTCTAAATAATAGTGTGATACCTGACTTTGACGAAGTACTGTCAAGATGCGTTCAAGAAGAATCAAGAATGAAGGAGTATGGAAATGAAGGAAGTGCTGCATACGCTACTCATTCTAGAAAGAAGAACTCTGGTGGCCCAAAGAACAAAGGAAAAGCAGGGACCCAAGGAAAGAAGGGCAAGTGTTTCACTTGTCATAGGCCAGGTCACTATGCTAGAAAATGCCCTTTCAAGAAGGATTCTCCTGATGATGATGACAGCAACAACAACTGGAGGGATGACAATCAAAGGAACAACAGGTTCCAGGGAAAGAGGAAGGCTCCCTCTGGCGGAAATGATCAACCTTTCAAAAGGTCAAGAAATTCCAAGTATGAGGAATCAAATGTTGTTGATAAAAGAAATGAATACATTCTTGTATCTGCCCTCTCTGTTGCATCTCCACCCGACACTATGAATGTTTGGTTGATAGATAGTGGTGCCTCAAGACACGTCATTCAGTTCAAGGAAGCACTCTCCGATATGGATGAGAATACTAATCTGGAAATTATCCTTGGAGATAATGCCACATATCCCGTGAAAGGGACAGGGACTGTGACCGTCCACTTGTCTCAAGTTCAAGTCTTCCACTCACAGGATGTACTCTATGTACCTAATTTGAAGAAGAACCTCGTGTCTATATCAGCCATGGAAGACAAAGGTTTCAATGTGGCATTCACTGATGGAAAGGTGCGCATGTGGAAGAAGAGCTTCAAGGAAGCTATCACGTTTGGTTCTAGAATTTATACACTCTACCAGGTTGGAGGAAGTCCACTGGGAGCAATGACATGAGATGTTATCCGATAGACCGATAATGGCACTGAATATGAGACGAACGAGTTCAAGAAATTTTGCAGAGGAGCTAACATCAAGAGGGAGACCACAATGTTTGTGGGCTACAACGAAACTTCGAAGGCCTATAGATTCTATGTGCCTGGTCAAAGGGAAGTGGAGATATGCCACGATGTCACCTTTGATGAAGATGCTTCCCTGAGGAAAGTAGTCAATCTTCTGAGATTTGAGGAAGATCATGAAGCAAGGCCTGGAAATCAAGAGGAACCGAAGGATGAGACGATGCCTGATGCTGAAGGACAAATGGACCCGATTGATCCACCTCCTTCACTGGGAAAGAGACCATCATGGCTCAGGGACACTCTCGAGGATGCTGAGGGACATATGGCCCCAAAGGGGGACATTCCGTGAAATCAAGAAGCCGAGTAGATACCAAGGGTATCTAACAGCCATGAGTACTATTGTACAATCCGAGCCTGGATCTTTTTGAGGAAGTCGTAAAGCATCAGGTCTGGAAGGATGCTATGCACGAAGAGTATGAGTCCATAATGAAGAATGATGTCTGGGACGTGGTTCCTAGACCGGAGATCAAAGCAGTTGTCACCTCAAAATGGCTCTACAAGATCAAGCATGGATTTGATGAAAGTGCTGAAAAGTTCAAGGCAAGATTCGTTGCCCGTGGCTCCTCTCAAAAAGAAGGCATAGACTATGATGACATGTATTTTTACACCTTTGACCACCATCAGATCTATCATTGCCCTTGCTGCTATGCAAGGATGGAATCTTCATCAGATGGATGTGAAGACCACTTTTCTACATGATTCGATAAAGGAAGAGGTGTATGTGGAGCAACCTCTGGGGTTCGAAGTCCAGGATCAGGACACCCATGTCTGCAGGTTGAAGAAAGCCCTCTATGGGTTGAAGGAAGCACTCAGATCTTGGTACGAGAGGATAGATAGCTACTTGATGAAGCTGGGCTTCACTCGTAGTAATGTTGGTCCAAACCTTTACTTCAAGGTTCATAGAGAGAAGCCTCTCATTCTGGTGTTGTATGTGGATGACCTCTTCCTGATAGGTGCTAACCCTCTCATTCATTAGTGCAAGAGGGAGCTCGCTGTTGAGTTTGAGATGAAAGACCTAGGACTGATGCACTACTTCCTAGGCCTGGAGGTCTGGCAGAGACCTGGCGAGATTTTCCTTTCTCAAGGAAAACACATTGTGAAGCTTCTGGAAAGACTTAGTATGGTGGACTGCAAGTTTGTGTCAACACCGATGGAGCTCAACTTCAAGAAGTTGAGTGGCAGCGCTGCTGGGCCATATTGACAAATCCTACTGAGTATCGTCAACTCGTAGGGGCCCTGATGTTCTTAGTGAACACCCGTCCGGACGTATGTTTTGCAGTGAACACTTTGTGTCAACACATGGTTGATCATAACATTCACTGGGTTGGTGCCAAGAAACTCTTGAGATATCTTTGGGGCACGATAGACCTTGGGCTAAGATACACTGCCAGGAGCATGACACTCCTTGGTTATATTGATGTCGATTGGGCTGGCAGTGTGGTGGATCACAAGAGCACATCTGGATGCTACTTCATACGTAGATCTGCTTCGGGCAGGAAACTGAAGTCGGTAGCCTTGAGCACTGCTGAGGCCGAATACTTTGTAACATGTATGGCCTATTGTGAAGTCACTTGGTTGCGAAAGCTCTTCAGTGAGCTGTTCGAGCATGTGCTAGATGCCACCGTTATCCTTTGTGATAACTAGAGGGGGATTCGTTTGTCATAGAATTCCGTGTTCCACGATCGATCCAAGCATGTTGATGGTTGGTACCACTTTATCCGAGATATGGTACAGCGAGGCGCCGTAAGGCTTGATCATAGGAACTGATGAGTAGGTCGCGGATATTCTCACTATGCCCTTGGGGAAGGTCATGTTTCTAACCTTTCGTGAGAATCTTGGAATCGTGGAATGACCCTATTTTGAGGGTCCTGTTGGACGATGAGCTCTGGGAGCTCTGGGGGGCTTTGGGGATAACTTCTCGGAGCTATAAGCAACCATAGGGCTAGGCTTGTCGAACCTTGTTGGTGTGCTTGGGCCCCACCGTGATGATTGAGTTGGTTCGCCTCTCATGATTTGTGCCTCGTATGCATCCTACCCATTTGAGTTCCGGACTTATGGGAAGTACCTCTCATTTGGCCAATGAGGTGGGAAAAGCTAGAGACTAGTAGCAAAGACTGATGGACGCATCAAAGATTGTCGTACTCCCTATCTAGGATGACATGTGTCCAACCACTTGATCTGAGATCAAGTCTAGTGAGGCGTCGGACCTCCTACTGACTTCGGGTCAGATAAACCAACTTTGGGTTGGTATAAGACTCTCTGAGTCCATGTGAGGTTTCAGACCTTCAACTGACTTCGGGTCAGGTAAACCAACTTCGGGTTGGTATGAGACTCTTTGTGATTCCTATAGAGGTTTCAGAACCCACAGTACAGATACGTAAATAGAATGATGCCTTTGTGAGTGACCCACTTCTGTTCTGAAATAAAGAGGCCATCAAAGCAAGTTACGACATGATGACACACGATGTTTGATTGCACAGGTGGATGGAGTTCTCTCTAGTTGAGAGGGAGTGTTAAAATTGGACAACTAGGTCCAAACTCCAGGTTGTGATGTTCAGATGAAGATACCAGTATTCTTATTGGGTTCCTCTTTCGGAGAGGTGTAATATCGATCTAAAATTGATCTTAATCTGATGAGCAAAACATTTATTTTGAATTTATTTTTAATAATTTCAAATATGTGTAGGTCAGCCTTAAGGTTTTACACCCCCAGCAGATGTGTCACACACCTCAGAGATTGATATAAATAGAGTCAACGTTGGAGGACTTTTTCACTCATCTCATCCTCACACATCATCTCCTCTTCTGATTTAGTATGAGTTCCTTGGAGGCAGTTTCGATTCACACGTGGGAAAGGAGGACGAATTTACTGCAGCTAGGGTTTCCACGGAAGTTTGACCAGCGTTGACTTTGGTCAACGCATGGTCCAAAGAGGCTGAAAATTGTTGGAGACTTCGATTTTGGAAGGTCGTACATATTGGCAAAAGAACCGAGGTCAAAAGGTTGACTGAAGACCGAGCTGCGTTGACTCTCTTATTGCTATCCTACATTGACTTTTCTAGACAGCGTTGACTTTTCTGAGGTTGACTTTGAGTTGACCATGTGGCTGTTTTGAGGGCTATTGTGACACAAGCTGGGTTGGCTGACCAAGGAGACTTAGCTGGTTGAAGCATCATGTTGACCGCCGTAACGCACCACCACATTTTTTCTGTTTCTGGTTTTTCTTCTGTAGATCCACTGGTATGTTCTATCAGCATTTTACTTGATTGTTTATGTGATTGCTGTAGTGAAAAGTAAAGTTGCATCAAGCATAGAACATCTACATAAATTTACACCTACCTAGAGCATGTTTTGGAGTTGTAGGATGCCCCCATCATCTGCCCCCCTTATACTCATAGGCACTAGATGCACTCACTCAAGATACCACCGGGGTAGCGTCGAGTTCAGTCCCATTGACTGCAGGTGAATACGGATCACCATATACCACAATCTAATAGGAATTGCCAGTTGTGCCACCTACAGGTGTCAGTGACCGAGATGCACCTCATTTTTCAGTGCCCCATATACTATGAGATCAAAGGACGATATCATTGCCTATATAGAAAGTCCATGTAATGTCCTAGGGTAATTTTACCCTTATGATTTCTATTCTGACTAGCGTTTCTTCAATATATGTCAAAAGATTAAACAACAACAGCTGACATACATTCATTCCTTTGAACGTAGACACCATTAAGTTGCATAAAGATTCCCAACAAGAATAAATAACTTCGGCAACAATATGATTCTTTAACAAAACAATAAGTTAGGTCTAACTGCCCAAGAAACAATGAATGTATCCAATAATCCACCCGATTTGCAATGTCAGCAAAATAAACAAGCATTCAACTGTATTTTTGATATACTAACTAATCCAAGTATGATATATCAAATTACTATCTATTATGCTCTTGAGCTTTACTACAACAGGAGTTTGAATCAACCTGAAGCTAACCCACAGACCTAGAGAGTAGATTCACTATGGTTCGACTGCTTTTCCTAAGGGTACCCGTAGCCCTAAAACCTCTAAACAACTTAAGGTTCGTTGTGACAGAACAGAAATTCAACCCTGTGGTCTGCAGATTCCTCAAACGTCACGGTGTTCCTCTTCAACCTCGAAACCTTTGATGTTAGCTTCAAGGAAATATTTTGTAGGCTTTCCTTGGGGAGAAAACTTTTGTTGGTCTTGACAGAGTTGATTGACCTTTAAAACTTTGATTCTACTAGCCAAAACAGATCCAAGTGGTTTCCAAGAAATTATGTTGTGCCACAAAGAAAAAGGTGTCTATGTAGGGTGGGATCACCTCCACCGAAACTAATCAAGAAGGTGTCTTACAACCCTCAGAGTATCAAGCTGAAGTGAATCAAAGATATTCCAATCCAAATTGATGATGATTAAATGACTCCAACATTCCTTTATTTATAGATTTCCCCATGGGGCTTCTCTTCCTTAATCAAATGTTAGGGGTTCAGGTGCAACCCCCAATTTGGGATTTTTTCCCTAGCTACACCAAAATTTACCCAATGTTGCCCCAAACATTCTATAATTGGGTTCTCCCCTTTATCAAAGACTATAGCCTACGACGTTGAATAGGCTACTTCGTCCTCCTGTGGGCAATTAATCAATTGGGGAGATTACAGTCCAAAGGATCCCTCTCTACCTTCTTCTAGTATCCTGACCAGAGATGCCTAGCCCTCTTCATCAGGGAGATAATAGACACAAATCTCAGATCCTACATACCCCACCTCACTCATGGACAATTCACAAGATCACATCATACTTTCAAGTTGATCTGACTGATTGTAGTAACAAGTGACAAGTTGAGTTGTAGAGTTTTTCTGTAATATCCCCAATTAGCAGTCAACGAATTGGGAATATTAATTTTTGACAAATTTTGGCTTTTCCTAATGTTAGACAGAATTAATGTGGGTCGGGACCCACAAATCATAACAAAACAAAACATAAGTATTTTTCCTATAGTTAGAGGGAAAAATTGTGGCCTACGTGGGTGCCGGGAGAGCCAATGAGAAGGCTCTGTGCTAGGTTGAGTGGTAGCGCTAAGATTGGTCAAGGAGGGGCAGCGCAGGAGTGGCCAGTGAGGGGGCATCACAGTCCTAGGTGGGGCCCAACGGGAATGTTGGGTTATGGTAGACAAAAGGAAGGAAGCAGCTCATTCTTGACCATTCATTCACCTAGTAATTTTTTGTCTTCATTGATTGAGCACGCTTGAGCTGTTGAGCCAAGTCTGTAGTGTTGTTCAGCACAAGGGATCTTCAAGTGGAGATCTCAACCTCTAACTCGAGGGACTTCGAGTGCCTGCTCAGGAGAAGAGATTCCATCATTTTGTGAGAAGGATTCAGAGCTACACTAGTAGGGAATACGCAGTCCCTTCAGGACAGCGTAGAGGCAGCCTAGGTTGTGCAGTGATTGCGCAATCCAGCCAAGGAAGAGTTGCTGGAGGGTTTGGAGGGGAGGTTAGCCACCTCCTACCAAGTATTTTGGTGACATTTTAGAAGCATTCTCCAACAGATTTAGCCAGGAGGCCGAGCTACCCAGAAGATCAGCGTGCCAAGCCCCAAGGAGCAATTTTCTAGGGTCAAGCTTTCTGTTAACCCTTCGCGGGTTATTGTGGGTTTGGTGAGCAGATCCAGGGGTTAATAGCCTGGATTTTTCTGAGCATGGGAGACATGCCAAACAGCAGACCGAAGTCAGCCAGCAGCAATAGTTCCAGGACTGGCAGCGCAAAGGGAGCGCCACACAGAGCACATTCTAGTAGAGATTTTTGTCCGGTTTAGAGTTGTTCTTCAGCCTGCCTAGAGCTGGCCTAGGTGCTATCCTTCTAAGCACCAATCTTGTACTCTTTTCGATAAAATTAATAAATTGGTTCAGCACTAAATTTGGCTTCATACTTTGTGTTTTTAATGGTGTTTCTATTTTGTTGTAGTTAATTGTCTATTTTCACTTTTATTACTGTTAATCCCCATTTCGGGATATTACCTTGGTATCAGAGCTCATAGACTTAGCTCAACCTGTGGAGCACGCGGTCTATGACACTAGAGGATAAACAGAACATCGCCTACCGGAGACAGAGATACAAGAACAGGGAAAGGAGGCTCGAATTACCCGACCCGATTGTCAGCGTTCCGGAGGTCGAAGGAAGGGGAAGGGCACACATGGATGACAGAAGAAATGAGGAGGAGTTTGCTCAACTCCTTCTGAAATCGGTGCAAGACCTCGCCAAGAGGACTAAGGAGATGGGTCAGAAGCTTGGCAGAGACAGTAAGCAGAAGGGAATTCAAGGGGAATTCTAGATTGGGGAAGGATCTGGCACTTCACTCCATCTGACCGGTCCTTGCACTACACCGCAGGTGGTGCCACACACTCCACCACGCTCTACCATCCCTACATTTCTAGCTTCAAGAGGAGGAGGTCGGCAAGAGCCAGAGGTGGCTCACTATGGAGACTATTTTGCAGAGTATCAGTCTTATGGGCCGGAGTATCAGTCCTATGGGCCTAAGTTTGGAGGAGCTATCACCTTCAATGAGTTTTTTCAGATGAAGAACAATAATAGACCCAAGGGCCAAGCTAGAGGAGGAGGGTACACGCAGGGCAGTGACTTGTAGCGTACCGTGGGCAAGCTTTTCCTGCCAACTTTTGATGGGTCATCGAAGAGTTCGGCCAAAGCATGGGTGGAGAAGTTGGACATCTATTTCCAACTTAACCAAATGACAGAGGTGGAGGCCATCAAGGTGGTTGCGTTGCACTTAGAGGGAGAAGCTCATGACTAGTGGTTTCACAGGATGACCACGTTGGGTCACTCGGGGGTGACAGTGTACAATGATTTTACAAGGAGGGTGATGGAGAGATTTGATTAGAGGGATCTAGAGGAGCAATTTGTGGAGCTAACTAAGCTCAAGCAGACGGGGAACCCGAACACCTATATCTCAGAGTTCTTGAGATTGTCGGTAATGGTTATGAATCTGTCGGAACCAAGGAGGATTTACATGTTTATAGACGGGTTGGCAGAGCCAATACATGAGCTAGTGAGATCAACTTGGCCCACTACGTTGCAGGACGCAGTTGGGAGGTCCCGGGATTTGCATGATGCATTACTGAGGACTAGGGCACCCATACCCAATAGACCAGCTTTCCAGCAGAGAGGGAAGGACACAAGAGCTCCACCCTCGAGAGGGAACCAGGGTCGAGGGCCATTAGATGATGATACCTAGAGAGATTTGAGGTAGAAGAAGCTTTGCTTCACCTGCCAAGAGCCATGGGCACCGGGTTATAGGTATGCCGGAGGGAAGGCACACTACATTGAGGTCTTCCCCGATAATGAAGGAGAAGAGGAGACATTCTTCAAGATGGGGAGAGATGATTCTATAGCAGCACCGAGGGAGAATTCTCCACCACCACCACCTCCAGCAGTAGGTTTAGCGTTTGCACCGACCAGAGGGCTCCTTGCATATTTGAGAGGGTCCGAGGGACAGTTCAAGGACAACGTGTCTCGATGCTAGTGGACAGTGGAGCCACGCACAACTTCATAGATGCCCAGATGGTGCAAAGGCAAGGTATCCAAACAAAGGGGTTTGATGGATTCTCTGTACTAGTTCCGGGAACTAGAACCATGCAGTGTGTATGGTATGTTCCGACTTTGACAGTGACCATGTGCACATACTTGGTGACGGACCATTTCTTTGTGGTCGACATTCTGGACACCAACATGGTGTTGGAGGTCCAGTGGCCCATCACTCTAGGTAGAGTCACTATCGTTTGGCAGAAGTTGGAGATGGAGTTCCTGGATAAGAAGAGCGGGAAACAGGTGATGCTCAGGGGCATGCAAACATATCCCCCTCAGACAGTTTTTGCGAATAGGATGATGGCAATAGCTGAGCTGAGGATTTCAGAGGCAGATGGTACGGCTCGACCACCGCAACCCGATGTGCAGGCCATCCTAAACCATTACTCCACGGTTTTCGGGGACATTCCACCAGGGTAGCCACCTGACAGGGGGTTTAAGCACACTATCGAGTTGGAGCCCAGTATTCAAGCCGTGATCACCACCCCCTATAGGCATCGCAAGGCCTACAGGGATGAGATTGAGAGGACTATCCATGAGATCTTGGCATTAGGGCACATCATGCCCAGCACTAGTCCTTTCGCTTCTTCAGTTATTCTGGTGAAGAAGAAGGATGGGACGTTGCGTATGTGCATAGACTACAGGGCCCTGAACAAGAAAACCATGAAGAACCGCTAACCCATTCCCAGGATCGATGAGTTGATGGATGTGCTGAGGGGAGCGAAGTTCTTCTCCAAAATTGATCTAAGGTCTGGGTATCATCAAATTCGGGTGAGGGTCAAGGATGTCCCCAAGACTGCGTTTCGATGTCACTATAGCCACTTCGAGTTTTCGGTGATGCCCTGTGGGCTGACCAATGCTCCGGTTACTTTCCAGTCTTGCATGAACCACATCTTCTATGGTCAGCTGAAGAAGTTTGTGCTGGTATTTTTTGACGATATTCTTATATACAGCCGCACATGGGAGGAGCACTTACAACACGTAGAGGCAGTACTGTGTATCCTGGAGTTGCAGCAGTTCTACGCCAAGTTGTCCAAGTGTGAGTTTGGCTTGACAACTAAGTTGCACAAAATGGGGAAACGGAAACCAGTTTCTAAAACGGGAAGCGATACGAAATGCGACCTCACCAGAGCCCAGAGCGAGAGAAACGCAATATATATATATATATATATATATATATATATATATATATATATATATATATATATATATATATATATATATATATAATTTATATTTATATTAGAATTTAGAACATTTAAGAAAACATACATGATAAATCATAAATTCAAAGCATAAACTATTACAAATTTACAAGTTACAACACATTTACTCATGAATGATCATTAATAACAGACACATAATGAAAATAGCAATATCGAAATATCCAAAACTAGCCTTTATTATATATCAAAATCTCAAAATCATCCTTTATTATATATATGAGGTTGCAAGTAGAATAAAGTCAAAAGACTAATACTCATGATCAGAATCCTCATCAAATATAGCAGCAGAAGCATGCTCAGCAATGGATGGTATAGCTGAAGAAGATATTTGGCCAATTCCACTTCTATGATTCTGGTCCTCAATATTCAAGTCAGCAAGAGAGAGATCCAAATCAGGATTTTTTGGATCCACATTCCACTCCGTAGAAGGACCATTGCCATATTCTGGACCCCTACGAGATGCAAGTCGAAGGTTGGAGTGCACATAAACAAGATCCTCTGCCTTCTGTGAGCCCAACCTGTTACGCTTCACAAAATGAATAAAACCATAGGTGCTCCAATTCCTTTTTGTTGATGAAGAGCTTGCCACTTGTGAAAGGAGGCGAATGGCAAGGTTTTGCAAATGTATGCCATTTGCTCCATGACAAATCCACCACCTAACTGGATTCATGGTGCTTCTCTCCTACAAAGATGATATATCTGAATAATCATCTATTCCTGTAGCAAAACTGGCAAATTCTTCCTTCACCTCCCTATGTAGATGAGCTAGAAAAATTCTCATAAGGGCTTTTTCACCCCATTAGCCACCTCTCTATCCTTATGGGGTTCCTTCCTCTTCCCATTGCTTTGAGCAATAAGTTCTTCATCATAAAATTTTGGGTTCAAGGTATGTGCTAAAGTATGCAATGGAGTGTTGAAATTGTTCCACCTGCCAACAATGATTCTCTTGATTAATTCGTCAAAATCACAATCTACAAACAAAAGTTGTGGAGACTCCTGTGAAATTATTTCCATAGTTTTCTTAACCATGGAATCCATACCATCATATACCTCTCCTAAGAAAGGTTGATCAGTGTCAGCATTCCGAAGAAGCTCAAATGCAGGGGTTGTGAACATTAGCAAGAAATCTATCTTGCTCCACCAATCCTCATAAAGGCACAATCTATGCACCGTAGACACTAATGCTTGCTTAACCTCAACAAGGCAGCGCAACATTATGAAGTTTGAGGCATATCTTGTCTCAACAACTTTTAACAACTCCAATTTGGAGTACTCTTGAAATATTGCTTGAGACTAGTGGTGGTTGGTGATGAATTTAACAATTTCCCTTACTTCCCCTATGAGTTCCTTTATCCATGGAACTTTATTGTCGATCTCCTCTAAGATCATATTCAAATTGTGGACAATGCAAAGTGTCCAAAAGATGTGGTCATACCTCCCTTCAATATGCAAGGGTTGTGAACATTAGCAAGAAATCTATCTTGCTCCACCAATCCTCATCAAGGCACAATCTACGCACCGTAGATCCCTGCTTTGAATCTACCTGTCTCCACTCAGCCCAAAGCTGACTAACCACCATAAACACTAATGCTTGCTTAACCTCAACAAGGCGGCGCAACATTATGAAGTTTGAGGCATATCTTGTCTCAACAACTTTTAACAACTCCAATTTGGAGTACTCTTGAAATATTGTTTGAGACTAGTGGTGGTTGGTGACGAATTTAACAATCTCCCTTACTTCCCCTGTGAGTTCCTTTATCCATGGAACTTTATTGTTGATCTCCTCTAAGATCATATTTATATTGTGGACAATGCAAGGTTTCCAAAAGATGTGGTCATACCTCCCCTCAATAATCAAACCAACAGCTTTGCATACCAGTGCATTATCCGTGATAACTTGCACCACCCTGTTAGGACCAACTTGTTCGATAGATTTGATAATGACATCAGCAATGAATAATGCATCTTTTACCTCTCCCGAGCAGTCTTCCACCTTTAGAAACATTGCTCCTTTTGGTGAAGTGGCAATGATATTTATCAATGGTCTACGCCTTGTATCTGTCCATCCATTTGAGACTATGGTAACCCCAGAGCTACTCCAAGAAGAACAAATTGGTGATAACACATCCCCCACAAGGTCTTTCTCATTTTTTAGAGGTTGAGTTCTAACTTTCTCATAGTTGGGTCCCTTGTACCCTTGAGGAGCTTTGCTAACTGCCCTTATCATATCTTGCCAGTAAGGAGAGCGAACAACATTGAATGGGAGACCACATGCATAGATGCACCGAACCACTCTGGAATCAGCTTCTTCTCTTCCTTGCACATTCACCAGTTTAGCAATTCTACTATCTCGAACTGTACTGGATGCCCCTCTGGATGGTGGTTGTTCTGGTTGTTGAGTGCCTCTCCTCTTCCTTGCTTCAATTACAATCCTTGGCTCAATGTTTGCTGGATTTTTAGCTTGACTAAAATCGTCATGCTTTCTTTTGATTCCATCAGCCTGATCTTGCTCTCTTTATATTCCCTCCATGCCATAGGGTCTGATGTTTTAATGCAATCTGCTATCCCTTGTCCTCCTTCATGCAAAAGATGTGCCTTCACTCTTGGGTAAGAGCCCTTGTAAGAATTATTGCAAAGAGTACACCGCCATTCCCATGAGCCAACACCTCCACATCTTTGCAGCTTCTCAACATGCCTCTAAAGAGGATAATATTCAGCCCTTGGGTTGGCCTTGGGGTTTGCACTTGAACCTTGGATGGGAGAAGCCATTGCGGCAAAAAAAAAAAAACAAATCTATAAATTAAAAAAAACGTTTTTTATAATTTTGGTAGCATATACCCTCGAAAAATAGACAAAACAACGGGAAAAAACCAAGAAATTGAATGCTTCTTACCCAAATTAATTTTATGTAGCTGAAGCAAACCCAAAATGCCAAAAAAGACAAGAGAAATATGGCTGTAGCTAAGCCAAAAACCAAGAATGTCGTAGCTGGAAACTTCGCACTCCAAATCTACTTTTCAAATCTCTTTCTCTTGCTGTTGAAATCTCCTTTGCTCAATGGTGAAAGCACCCAAGCTGAAGCACTACTCTCTTCCTCCTTTCTCCTTTCCAAAATCGCTCTTCTCCAAGTGAAACGACTTGCTCAATTCGTGTGATGAGGGAATGAGGAAAATCCCCTTTTTATAAGTTTAGAAAGGCATCTAGAAGCATCCAAGGCACAAATAAAATAATTAAAATATAATACATTGCACAAATCCCAAAAAAACAAAAAAAAATCAAGTTATAATGTTGTTTTGGGAGGAAACGTCGTTGTACGCGTTTCCCGGTCGTACGATACGAGTTTCCTTTTTGTTTTTTGCCAAAAACGAGGGTGTGGAGGACGTTTCCTACAACTTAGCTTAACAGAGATTCTCTGTTTGGGGCATATCATCGGGGTGGATGGAGTGAGTCCATGAGGAGAAGAATAGGGCCATACGTGATTGGCCAGATCCCAAAAATGTGACTGAAATTTGGGGATTTGTGGGCATTTGCACCTACTACAGGAAGTTCGTCAAGGGCTTTTCGAAGCTTGCAGCACCCCTCACGGATCTCACCAAAAATGGGGCTTTCAGTTGGACCGAAACAACCCAGATGGCCTTTCATCGGCTCAAGGAGGTGATGAGCAGCGGTCCGGAGCTTGCTCTACCTGACTTCACGCAACCATTTGTGTTGGGGTGTGATGCTTCCAGGGAGGGATTAGGCGCAGTAATGATGCAAGGGGGACACCCCATAGATATCAAAGTCGAAAGCTATTATCGCATGAGAGACTGTACCCCATCTACAATAAGGAGATGTTGGCCATCATGCATGCGCTAACTAGTTCCAGCAGTATCTAGTGGGGAACAAATTTTGGGTGAGGACTGACCACAACAGCCTCATATTTTTCCTAGAGTAGAAACAGTTGTAGGAGAGGCAACAAAAGTGGGTGAGCAAGATCCAGGCCTATGACTTCGACATAGAGTATGTCAAAGGGAAGCACAACGTAGTCGTTGATGCGTTGTCCAAGAGGTCGGCTTCTTTCTAACTGATGGGTATTGAGCCGGATTGGAAAGCTCATTTGTTGGTGTACTCCAAGGAACGTTTTACATGTGAGGTCTTGGAGGGGCAGGTGACTGATGACCACTTACATGTGAGGTCTTGGAGGGGCAGGTGACTGATGACCACTACCTGGTGATGGATGGGGTGATCTACTATAGAGACCAGATCTATTTAGTGGCCAAACTCCCAGCTACGGGAGAAGATCCTACACGCAGCCCATGATTCACCATTGGTCGGGCACCAGGGGTACACAAAAACTTACAGGAACATCAGGGAGAGATTCTCATGGAAGGGCATCAAGGAGGATGTTATGCGGCACATCAGGGAGCGCGTCGTATGTCAGCGGAACAAGAGACAGAAGACTCACGCAGCAGAGTTGATTCTACCGCTTCCCATCCCCGAGGGGAAATGGGAGAGTATTTCGATGGACTTCATCACGGGGTTGCCCATGGTATAGGGTAAAGATTGCATTTACGTGGTTGTGGATCACTTGGCTAAGTATGCTCACTTTTACGCAATCTCGACCAAGTACATGGCCTCACAGGTGGCCGAACTATTCTTTAGAGAGGTATTATGGTTTCATGGTCTCCCCAAGACAATTGTCACTAACAGGGACAGCCACTTCATGGGGGGATTTTGGCAGGAGTTGTTTCAGCTGGTGAGCATGGAGCTCACTCCTAGAATGAGCTACCATCCCCAAACAGATAGCCAGACGGAGATAGTTAAAAAGTGGCTGGAGCGCTACTTGCGAATCTATGTCATAGAGCAACAAAAGGAGTGGTTGAGGTGGTTGCACATGGGGGAGTATTGCTACAACACCACCTACCACATGTCCATAGGTATGTCTCCATTTCGTGCATTGTATATTATGATGCCTTGACTTTCGTTGATGTCATGTTTAGAGATAGTAAGGCCCCTAGGGCCAAGGAGTGGATATAGGAGAGTCAAGACATCTTGAGGGGCATCACAGAACCAACAGAAAATCTATGCTAACAGGGGTTGCGTGGAGAGGCACTTTAAGGTTGGGGATCTAGTGTACCCATGCCTCCAGTCATACAAGCAGTCCATGCTGAAGCAGAAGGGAGCAGAGAAGTTGAAACCGTGTTTTTAGGGAACTTACAAGGTCATTCGAAGAGTGGGGGAGGTAGCATATGAGTTGGACCTATTGCCGAGGAGCCGGGTGCACAACATATTCCATATATCGTGCCTGAAGAAGGCTCTAGGTCAGCAGGTGACAACAGCAGTTGAGTTGCCTCCCATGGATGATGAAGGGCATTTGGGGTTATAGCCAGAGGCTATACTGGATACCAGGGAGAGGCCCTTGAGGAGCAGAGTGATGAAGGAATACTTGATCAAATGGAGGAACCTCCTGGATGAGGATGCCACGTGGGAAGGGGAGAAGATTCTTCAGCACCCCTCCTTATAGTTGCTTGAGGACAAGCAACAATCTCGCAGGGAGGACTAAATATCCCCAATTAGCAATAAGCTAATTGGGAATATTATTTTTTGACAAATTTTGGCTTTTCCTAATGTTCGACAAAAATAAAGTGGATCGGGACCCACAAATCATAATAAAGCATAACATAAGTATTTTCCCTCTAGTTAGAGGGAAAAATTGCGGCCTAGGTGGGGGTCGGGAGAGCCAATGAGAAGGCTCTGTGTTGGGCTGAGTGGAAGCACTTAGATTGGCCAAGGAGGGGCAACGCAGGAGTGGCAAATGAGGGGGCAGTGCAGTCTTAGGTGGGGCCCAAGGGGAACGTTGGGCTATGGTAGACAAAAGGAAGGAAGCAGCTCATTCTTGATCATTCATTCACCTAGTATTTTTTTGTCTTCATTGACTGAGCACACTTGAGCTGTTGAGCAAGGTCTACAGTTCTGTTCAGCACAAGAGATCTTCAAGCGGAGATCTCAACCTCTACCTCGAGGGACTTCAAGTGCCCGCTCAGGAGAGGAGATTCCACCATTTTGTGAGTAGGATTCAAAGCTACACGAGTAGGGAATACGCAGTCCCTTCAGGACAGCGTAGAGTCAGCCTAGGCTGCGCAGTGATTGCGCAGTCCAGCCAAGGAAGAGTTGTCGGAGGATTTGGAGGGGAGGTTAGCCACCTCCTACCAGGGATTTTGGTGACATTTCAGAGGCATTCTCCAGCAGATTGAGCCTGCAGGCCGAGTTAAGAGGGCATCAACAGCTTCGCATCTATTTCTAGGTTTCTATCTTTGTAGTTTGAGGGACCTTAAGAAGCATGGAATTTGGTGTCATGGACTATCTAGATGAACCCATCTTCCAATGGGTAAATTGGCCTCTCAGCATGGTTTATTTGTGACATATTGACAAGGAAAGGACTATTGAATAAAGATTTTTGGAACTATAAGCAGCAACAATGGCACAACTGGCATGCTCTTTGCTTGGCCCAAAATGTCACCAATTCAGATAAATTTATGTTTAAGTATTGGTTGCATGATCCGAAGGAGTGTCTTCTTCCAATGCAATTACATGGAGATGGATGAGTGGAAGCCCTTCTACATATATGTGACCAAAGATCTTTATAGTACGATAAGACACTCCACTAATATTGTCCCTTGCATGAATAAAAGATGGGGTGTGAAGGATCTTGTGGACCATGGTTGAGGAGTTGTCAGTGCATCTGGAAATCACATCCTTCTACTACAAAAAGGATTGGATGTCAAGACTCAAGACTAGTCTTCAGTCTTGTGTTTCAAGGCAAATTTTCACTTCTTTTATCTTGACCAACCCACTTTTGTGAAGGGCCCTTTCCTGCTTGACATTTGGATGGTTTAGTATAGCTGAAAATCCCTGTGGCACTTCATCTAATTGGGAGTGGCTTTTTGTGGTGGCATATTTGTATAGTTAATGTCTAGGAGAAATCCTCTTCTTTTAGACTGAGGGAATTGAGCTTTATGCAAGAGGTAGCTCTAATTGTGCATGTCAAACTAGGTGTTTTTTTCACAATGTTGTATCTCTTTTCGCAGGTGCACAAGCTCATATGCTTTCTTTTTTCACATTTTTGGGGTTGGATTTTCTCTTGACCCCTGTTGTGGATGTGAAGTAATTATTTTGTTCCATGATGTCCTGTGTTGATCTTTGAGGTAAGATATGCAGCATTAAAAAAAAAAGTGTTTTTACTTCTGCCTTTATGCTTTCAGTTGTGTAGATAGGATATAATGCGTTCTATTGGACCAATTTGTGAAAATTTCTATACAAAAATCCTACTGCAATGTCTTGATTTACTTTTCCTACTTGATTTAGATTACAAGTTAATTTTCTGAAATATTCAGTAGAATCAGCAAAGTAAACACAACTGAAGCCTACACATTTACAGAGCATTTACTGAACATCTCGCACACATGACAAAGTGACACAGATTTTTCGGACAAATGTCCCTAGAAAGTCCAATGCGGGAAAATCGATGCAGCTAGCTCTAGATGGTTTTATTATGCAGAATCTGAATACAACAATATCTGGGCACCAAAATGGTTCGCCTTACAGAGAAATTACACGGCAATAGTACCTCTTTCACTCAGAGACAGAAAAAATGGTTGATCGCAACCTCAAACGGGATTTACAGAACTCGAGCCCTTTCTGGCCCACCGAAAACCCTAGCATTGTCCCTTAGCCCTCTGTGTTAGCCTCTCTGGCCTGCGTCAGCCTCTGCGCTGCACTGGATGAGCCTGCGTCAGCCTCTCGGGGCTTACGTTGCCCTAGCTAGGCCTGCGTCAACCTCTCAGGGCTTATACTGCCCCTGCGCTGCCCTGGCTAGGCCTGCGTCACCCCTGAAGGGTTTTTGCTGCCTCTGCGTTGCCTTCTGCGTGGCTCTGGCTAAACTACGTATTTCTAGCAGGCCTCTGCGCTACCTGGTAAACTGCCTCTCTATCGTTGTTGTATTCTTGGCCTCGAGTCAAGACATCCCTTTGCCAATCTCTGCCCCTCACTGCACTGCAAACTCGCTTCAAAATTCTTAGCAAACCACACCCTAGAATTTTGACTTAGCTTCAATGTGCTACCAATGTGGGTATTCTCCAACTGACCCCAAGCCCTTCTCTAATACTTTTCTTGTTGGAAAACCAACAGTCGTGATCTAATCTCTAATCAACGACTAAGATTAGAAGTTGTTTAATCCACGTCACTTAGAACATTCTAATCACATGTTTAATTTAATTCACTTTATTCTTTTAATTTTCCTAAGTTAGACTTAGGGTCCTTAATTAAAAAGATTAATTACTTGAATAACTATCAAACCAGATGGAATTTCTCCAAATGCTTTCTGGGTCTTGGAGATCTCATGTACTCCAGCTCCTGCACAAAATTTCGGAGCTAGAGCACATCCAATGCTACCCCAAAATCTCAACACTCCCTCTTAGCAAGGAGTGTGCTCTAGCAATACTTCCACACTGAAGCATCGCCTTGATCTCTGGCATCGGTCCCCGCGCTGATGCTTGGCCTGCTGCCCTCCATCACTGCATTGTTGCTGCTCTCTGTACTATTGCCCATGACTCAGCCACATATGCATTGTACCTCCAAATTGTTGCATCATGTTGCCCATAGCACTGTAACTACTCACTGTTGCACTGCAACTCAGATGCTGAGAAGTAAGCCACTGAAGGACCCCTACCCAATCACTGACAGATAAGTCAGTCGGGTCATCACTGAAGCTCCCTTGGCTGTTGCTTTGTGTTTTCCTTGAAGCCACTGCGCTACTACAGCACTGCACTGTGTAAGCACTGCCTCCTCTGCATTGTTGAAGTCCCATCAACCCCTCTGTGTTGTTGCTTCTACATTGTTGTTGCCTTTACACTGCAATGCTCCCTCTACAGCATCCCAGCACTGCCCTCTGCTTCACCGTGATTTCCTGCACCCACTGCTCTACTTGTCCTGCTACTGTCTTAAGGCTCACGTAGTTCGTATGTGATCCAAGAGTTGGGCACCTCAAGGATCCTGCCTACCATCTATAGCTACTCTATAGATCAATATCACCCCACCTCTTCTCTCGAGGTTCATGAGCACTCATGGCTACATCATCATCAGAGCCATCGTTTTCTTTAGCTATCACAGCCTTGAAATCAACTTCCTTGTCCTTCTACCTTAGAGGACAAGTGGTGGCGAAGTGTCCAAGTTCACCACACCTTAAGCATCGGATCTTCAATAGATCCCTCTTCTTCTTCCCTTGCTGCTTCTTGGATGCCAGGGCTGCATCTTCCTCTTCCTCCCTCTTCAATTTGCTGGAACCGGTGTTGTTTTGTCTCTTGGTCATCCAGCACATTCCTCTTGTCAGAGGATAGCCCACATGTCATCCCAGCATGGAAGGTCCTGTCTACCCAAGATGCTTTGGACAAACGTTTCCCATTCATCTGAGACTGCATTTAGAGCAGTCCTCACCATGACATCATCCTCCACTTTACTGCCCATGGCAATTAGCTAATCCCAGATCATCTGCAACCTAAAGAGGAAAGGTTCGATTTCCTCCCGCTTATTCATCACGATCAACCTCATCTGGTTCTCCAAAAGCATCTTCTTCTAGACGGATTTTCCTTAATACATTGTGGTCAAAGTTGTCCACATAACATTAGTCGTCTTCTTCTCGGCAATGTGTGGAACCACATGATCCTTGACAATGTCCATGACAAAGCGCTTAGCATGCGCCTCCGCTTAATTATGCTTCACGAGAAGAGCAGCGTCGGTTGGTGTAGCCAAGGCGTTCTCGGCATGTTCCAGAAGTTTGTATGCCTCCAGTACCATCGGGATTCTGACCTTCCAAACAACAAAGTTGGACAAGTCATCCAACCTATGCTAATCACGCAGTCCGTACGGTGCCATCTAGCTCAAAACAATTTGTCGAAACGGATGCTCCTCTCCCTGTTGTTGTTGCTACTCTCAACAGAAACTCGGATCTAAGGTCCTTGGTGTAAAGACACCCTCTATAGCAACTGCTCCCTCTGACAACTGATTTCTCTCCTCGGAAATCTACCAAATCCCTTGAATCAGCCCTCTTCAATCACCCTCCTGATCGATCTTCAGATTTCTTTGGCAAAAATCTGCTGAACAGTTGTTCTCCTCCCATTCTTTGTCAACTTAGCTAGGCATTGTTCTGCACCGACATAACCTGTGCCACACCAACAAACTCTGAAGATCCGAAGCTCCGCTTCCAGACTATGGCAAATCTGCACAGCAACCTCAAAACTAGATTGCGTCCCTCTGGTTGCCCTTTGCGTGGGCAGACTAGCTTAGCGCAGCGACTGCACGGCACAGGCTGCTCCTGCGTGACACTGGAAGGCTCTGCGTCACTCAACTGGGACTGCGTGGCCTCTACTGGGACTGCGTCCTCTTGGTGCTGTGCTGCCCTCTCTGGAACTCTGTTGCTTCAGCTGCCTTCTCTGCAGCAAAAAATTATTCAGTCGTCTTGCTGGTGATTCAGCTTGATCTGCAATGCTATGATACCATGTGAAAATTTCTAAAAATAAATCCTATTGTGGTGTCTTGATTCACTTTTCCCACTTGATTTAGATTACAAGTTGATTTTCTGAATTATTCAGTAGATTAAGCAAAGTAAACACAACTGCAGCGTACACATTTACAGATCATTTACTAAACATCTCACACACCTGACAAAGTGACTGACAGATTTTTTGGACAAATGTCCTCAGAAAAACCCAATGCGGGAAAACTGGTGCAGCTAGCTCTAGAGGGTTTTATTATTATGCAAAATCTGAATACAACAATATTTGGGCACTAAAATGGTTCGCCCTATAGAGAAATTACACGGCAGTAGTACCTCTTTCACTCGGAGACAAAAAATATGGCTAATTCACACCCTCAAACAAGATTTACAGAACTCAAGCCCTTTCTGGCCCACCGGAAAACCCAGCGTTGTCCCTCAGCCCTCTGCATTAGCCTCTCCGGCCTGCGTCAGCCTCTGCGCTGCCCTAGATGGGCCTGCGTCAGCCTCTCAGAGGCCTGCATCAACCTCTCTTACGTTGCCCCTACGATGCCTTTGCTAGGCCTGATTCACCCCTGAAGGGTTGCTACTGCCTCTGCGCTGCCCTAGTTGGGCATGCGTCACCCCTGAAGGGTTGTTGCTACCTCTACGCTGCCTTCTGCGTGGCTCTGGTTGAACTGCGTATTTATGGTTGGCCTTTGTGCTGCCTGGTACACTGCCTCACTGTTGCTATCATATTCTTGGCCTCGGATCAAAACATCCTTTGCCAATCTCTGCCCCTCACTGTAGTGCAAACTCACTTCGAAATTCTTAGCAAACCACGCCCTAGAATTTCAACTTAGCTTCAATGCTTTGCCAATGTGTGTATTCTCCAACTAACACAAAGCCCTTCTCTTATACTTTTATCGTTAGCAAACCAATGGCGGTGATCTCATCTCTAATCAACGACTAAGATTAGAAGTTGTTTGATCCACGTCACTTAGAACATTCTCATCACATGTTTAATTTAATTCACTTTAATCTTTTAATTTGCCTAAGTTAGACTTAGGGTCCTTAATTAAAAAGATTAATTATTTGAATAACTATCAAACCAGATGGAATTTCTCCAAACGATTTATGGGTCTTGGAGATCTCATGTATTCCAACTCCTCCACAAAATTTCGGAGCTAGAGCACATCTGATGCTACCCCAAAATCTCAACACACTTTGCAAAAGATTTTCAAGCATATCTTACTTGTATTTTTCAAGACCTTGCCACAAAATCCAACGGGCTAGACCTTGTGGCAACAAAGAGGAATGGTTGCCACTGTCATCTCAGCAACCTCATTGTTGCTCTTCAGTGGAATTTAAACCACAAGGGAGGCTTCCCTAAATCACCTATAGGCTATAATGATACTCTAATACTAGGGCTCAAGGTGATAAGTTTTTGAACGTTTAAAGACGGATAAAGTACATGGTAGGGCCAAAGATGGCCTAGGTTTTCTTTGGTAAGGTTCAAGTACTCTAAGCCTAGATTACTAGATGGGCTGCTATAAGTTAGGGTTTGCATGATCTTCAATAATATAGCATTCATGTCATATAACAGCCTTAGAAAACGCCCTAAAATGATATTTGACAGGAATGGGACAAGGTCTTTCAATAGAGGTTAAAGTTGAGCTAGGGTAAATTGTTTTGTGGCTATTAGATATGCATAAATAACAAATAAAAGGGTGAGCTCAGCCATTTTAAGGTAGGTTAGACCATGCCCTATGCTATATTTTGCTTCTAGATAATTTATAGAGGCTAATCCCAAATTATGAGCCACCCCGCAATTAAAATGAAATATCTATACATAAATCAGACCTAAATCCCTAGCGATTGCCCTAACTGTCTAGGAGAAAGAAAAAGAGATAAGATATTACTAAGTTTTATGGAGATCAACACACTATTTGACCAACACCTTATCTGACTAGGGTTTAATGGAGTCTTTATGGCATAAGGGGGGATGCCTTGAGGCATCGACTTCTAAAACCCTGGCTATTGCTCTTGTGAGGGTAGAAATTAAATATAGGGTCTGAACACAAAGAGTTTTCCTATAAGCCTTAAAGAAGGCAACTTCACATGTAATATTGAAGCAAAAATTCATCAATAATAAAGTGTTTAGTCATGGAATAATTGAAACCCTACTTTAAACATTAAAGCATGCAAAATATCAGTAATAGACAAGAAACTTACAACAAGCCTCAAAGGAACTTCTTTCAATCCCAGGAAAATGTCTCCAAGCAAAAATCACATCCTTTGGCAAGTGGCATCCATATATATCACATTTTGCCCAATGTAGTGAAGAAAGGCTAGATCACAGTCTCTCAAAGAGGAATAGAATACAATGTGTGATGATGAGAAATAGAAATGACGGGAAGCTCTATTTATATGACATTGATCTGACTCAAGTTTACAATAATTAGACTAATGAATCCCTATTGACGAGTTTACTTTATATCTTTCATGAGAAATAGGTTATAAGCCAACCTCATAGCTCAAAAAATAACAAAAGTGCCACGAAATCCCACACGCGTGGGATAAAATGCTCCTCAAGCAAGACGTCACCCTCCAAATGAATTCGCTAAGGCACCAAAAGGTGTGATATGGGCTAATGAGTGCTACATAGTCCAAGATGCATCATCAAGAATCATGTGCAAGCCTCCAAACTAACTCTCTGCCAACATGTCATGTCCATGGTCCCTACATCACCCTTGAAGGAGCAAGAGGGGTGGTGTGGCACTCTATAACTCAAGTGTTGGCGCTCCAAAGTGATGTTCAAGCCCTCCCATGTAATCCTAAGGAAGATCATCGTCATCCAGGCTCCAAAACAAGTGATGCCCATCAAATAGTGTCAAAACAAGCTTGGGGGCATCCTAGGTCCATTGGACACATCATCAATATCCTCAATACCAAGCTCCATGTGCTCAGTGTTTCAATATATGAGGGTTGCTCTGAGGTTCAAGCATCATGTGGGGTCATCAAATAGCCCAACGCTCTGCTCTACATAGATTAACATTGCATCAGCAAGGTCAATCTGTGTGTGTGTGTGTGTGTGTGTGTGTGTGTGTGTGCAATGGATGGTATGGCATCTACTTCTCTATTGAGAAGGTGGGAATCTCACCTCAAGAAGCCTTTACGACTATGACGAGAACACGCTAACAAAACCCCCTCCAGATCGAGTGAAAATCAGCAATAATTAGGTAACAAAAACCATGGATGTGTCATAGTGAACCATAATTAATGTTAGGGGCACAATAATGCTTCACACAAAGATCACGTTCAAATATCTAGGATGGCTAGATGGATAACAAGTCCCAAGTTAGCCCATCAATCCATAGGTGCATGTCAAGATGGTGGCAATAGATTGGGCATGACTTTAGTGCAAGTTGCCATAGCTAATGACCAACTAATGGTAATCTGACATCTTGAGTGTATAAATGTAGGGAGGGAGCAATCGTGGAGGCATGAGTTTCCTCTTTCTTCATCCTGCGTTTTCTACCCCTCTAGTGTGCCTTTTACTTTTTTATGATGATGCTTTGATTTGGGTGCCTTTCTCAAGAGCCCAAACTTGTTTTTTGAGATTTAGCATTTATTACCCTTTAATGACGAGGCAATTTCTCGCTCATCAGGGTTGGGACAATATAAGGGTTCCCTTTTATGGATGGAGCATCATGACCAAAAAAGTAGGTCAAATGGATTGAAGAAAGAAGTGAAATCAACAATAACCACCTATAAGAGTGCTTAGCGCTACTCCAAAAGCATAAAATAAGATGAAATAACATATAGGAAATACATGGAAGGGCAAGTTCCAGTAATGTAAGCATGAAGAAAGAGACAAAGAAAGGGTTATATATAATAATAAGGCCCTAATTTGATATCTACATCAAAGATAAAAATATGATAGGGACAAGGGGAGGACAGCCACTATCACCCTAGTCAGTAAGAAGGGATCTATGTGAAGTCTATGTAATCTAAAGAATCTAGAGAGGACCAAGGGGATCGAGTTGAGATCCTAGGTGGAGGCCATAATTCCATTAAGGTACCCCTAATACTCAAGGTCATCTATATGAAGTCAGTTGAAAATTTAATGTGTGGTACTCTGTATGGAGTGGATCCAACTCTCCAATTCACAAAGATACGTAGCATCTCAACCCAATACTGTCTTAACTAAGAGTTGGGTCATGCATTAACCCTTGAAGAAACCCTAGTGGGAACCAATTGTTGAGATTCTGGGGTAGCATCGGATGTGCTCTAGCTCCGAAACTTTGTGGAGGGGCTGGAACACATGAGATCTCCAAGACCCAGAGAGCGCTTGGAGAAATTCCATCTGGTGCAAAAGTTATTCAAATAATTAAATTTTTTAACGAGGACCCTAAGTCTAACTTAAATTAATTAAAAAATTAAAGGTGAATTAATTTACGCATGATGAGAACATTTAAAGTGACGTGGATCAAGCTATTTCAAATCTTAGCCGTTGATTAGAGATTAGATCACGGTCATTGATTTGTCAACGAGAAAAGTATAAAGGAAGGGCTTGGGGTCAGATGGAGAAGGACACACAGAGTCTAAGAGATCGAATTCTTCTCACGGAGCAAGTGCTTGGACAAAGATCAAATCTGAGTGACTCAGAGAAGCAGTGAGGGCCAGATGTAGTGATTGGTCAAAAGGGTCGAGAGTACAATGCAAAGCAAGGGCAGCAAAGATGCAATGGAGGCAGCACATCCAGCAGAGGGTGTGACGCAGTCCCTTAAGAGGGTGACGCAAGCCCACGCAGGGGCATCGCAGTGTCTCCAAGGAAAGTCCAAAATTTTGCTGGACACTAGGGTTTCTGAGCCTGGAGGAATACAGTATCAGAGACCACGGGGAAAATGTCTTAGTTGTGCCGATCGATGTGGACGCTTTGAAGAAGTTCAACGAGAATCAAGCGCGGGCAAAGTGCTTGATCATGGATGGGGTGAAGGATCACGTGGTCCCACACATTGCCGGGAAGAGGACGACACATCTGGACATCCTTGACCACGTTGTACCAAGGCAACTCCGTCCAACGGAAGATGCTTCTAGAAAACTAGATGCAGATGTTCCAGATCCATAAGGAAGAAGAGATCGATCCGTTCCTCTCCAAATTGCAAACAATCTGAGATCAGCTGATAACCATGGGGGCAACTCCAGATGGAGGACTCTTGGTGAGGATTTCCCTGAATGCAATCATTGATGAGTGGGAGACCTTTTCCAAAGAATTTTGCACAGAGCACAACTCCCAAACTGGTGTGACATGTGGGCTATCCTTCGACAAGAAGAGATCCGGAGGATGACCAAGAAGGAATTTAGCAGCGAAGGTAGCAAAGTGAAGAAGGAGGAGGAGGAGGATGTGGCCTTCACATCGAAGAGACAGCGATAGCAAGGGAAGAAGAAGAAGGACCTATCAAAGGTCCGGTGCTTCAGATGTGGTGAACTTGGACACTTCGCCAGCACTTGTCCTAAGAGGAAGGACAAGGAATCTTCAGATTCCAAGGCAACTGCAGTTAGAGGGGGCAGTGGTAGTGAGGATGATGTCGCAATGGGTGCTCATGTGCCTTGAGAGAAGAGGTGGGAAGATAATGATCTGTAGAGCAGCTACAGATGGGAGGCAGGATCCTCGAGGTGCCAAACTCTTGGATCACATACAAGCTACGGGAGCCTTAAGATAGTAGCAGGATGATTGGAGCAGTGGGTGCAGAAGATCATGGAGAAGCAGAGGCAGTGCTGGGACGTTGGAGAATAGACTAGCGCAATGCAGAGGCAGCATCAGCGTGGAAGCAGCAGTGCAGAGGCTGATGGGACTTCAGTAGCACAGAGGGGCAATGCAAAGCAACATCAACGCAAAGGCTCTAGAGAGATAGCGCAGCGTAGTAGCCGAGCGAGCTTCAAGGATGATATGCAGCCCCACTGACTTGTCTGTCAGTGATTGGGTAGAGGTGCTTCAGTTGCTTACTTCTCAGCAACTAAGTTGTAGTGCAGCAATTGGCAGCATGACGCAACAATTTGAGAGGGAGTTACAGTCCAGATGTGGCAATGTCAATGACAGTGACATGGGCAGCAATATAGAGAGCAACAGCGCAATGGATGAAGGGCAGCAGGCCAAGCAACAACGCGAACACCGATGCCAGAGATCAGGGGCAATGCTTCAGTGTGGAAGTATTGCTAGGGCACACTCCTCACTAAGAGGGAGTGTTGAGATTTTGGGGTAGCATCAGATGTGCTCTAGCTCTGAAACTTTGTGGAGGGGCTGGAACACATGAGATCTCCAAGACCCAGAAAGCGTTTGGAGAAATTCCATCTGGTGTAAAAGTTATTCAAATAATTAAATTTTTTAATGAGGACCCTAAGTCTAACTTAGAAAAATTTAAAAATTAAAGTGAATTAATTTACACATGTGATGAGAACATTCTAAGTGACAAGGATCAAGCTACCTCTAATCTTAGTCGTTGGTTAGAGATTAGATCACGGTCGTTGATTTTTCAACGATAAAAGTATAAAGGAAGGGGTTGGGGTCAGTTGCAGAAGGACATACAGAGTCCAAGAGATCGAATTCTTCTGACGAAACAGTGCTCGGAGGTGCTTAAGACAATGGGAACATGATCTACTAAGATTAAGCACGGGTTAGATAAGATATGATAATTATATTAATGTCCAACAAATGACCACAAAAGAAGGTCAATGGCACTATTGAATACAACGATGTCAATACCAAGCAAGACTGCTAAGGTCTCCTTTTATAAAGACCAAAAGATAAAGTTAAAACATGAAGTCTATATGCAAAAACATGGAAAAACCCTCGAATCCAAGTGCGGGTAGTCACAATGGGAGGGAGATGTACAGATGGAAAGGATCTAGGGAGTGGACCATGGTTTATTAGATCTACTTCTCCTAACATCTAAGACCGAATGAAGAGAACTCCATATAGGATGATGCCCTGAGGAAGAACTGTTCAAAATTATAATTAGTTTCAGTCTTCATAATGCAGAATTTTCATAATTAATAAACTGATTATTTTTACTAGCATGCTCTTTTTCATGCTTAGATTTATTTTATTTTGGGGAGTGGACCATGGTTTATTAGATCTACTTGTCCTAACATCTAAGACCGAATGAAGAGAACTCCATATAGGATGATGCCCTGAGGAAGAACTGTTCGAAATTATAATTAGTTTCAGTCTTCATAATGCAGAATTTTCATAATTAATAAACTGATTATTTTTAGTAGCATGCTCTTTTTCATGCTAGGATTTATTTTATTTTTTCAAGCATGGGTTTCGTGCTCAAGTCAAATTCTTATTTTATTCAATCGTGTTCTTCATGCTCATTATTATATATTGGTCAAAGTCAAAGGTTTATTCATAGCCTAGAAAAAGAATTTTCAAAAGATGTAATTTGGGTCAAAATCACCTAAAGAAGCCAAGTCAGCCCTACCTCGGAAGGGACACCTATTTGACTCCCTCTGGACAAGTTTAAATAAAGGACAAGTTAAGCTCATTTGGTGACACAAATTCGCATCATCTAATCTTCTATTCTTCTGCAGTAGAGCAAAAAAGAGAGTGAATTCATGGGAAGTAAAAGGAGGCCGAAAATCTGATCTTTCTAAGTCTCGCACATGTAAACGAGATGCCTATCCTAAACTTGCATGTGTGGAAATTCTGCCACGACAAGTCTCGTGTTCGTAAATTGAAGTTTGTTATTGTTGTTGTATTTGTTGCCATACATGTTGATGGACTTATTGTTGGAAGAATATCTTGAAGGAGGGCTTGACTTGGCATCTTAAAGGTTGAGTCTTGTATTGGTCTTGGGTCTTGGATATCTCACTTTGATCTGATTCTATAAGAAGAGGATTTGTTTAGGTCTTCCCCCTTGTGGGGTTTTTCCCTGGCTTGGAGCCTACATCTCTGTGTTCTTACAAGATCTAGATACTCTACTAGACTATTACTAGACTATTACCTGGCCATTGTAACTAGTTGTTGATGTCTAGTTGATCTTGTTTGCATGCTAATAAGGGATATGGCTTGCTGACAACGTTGAGGTCTCTAGGGATGGGAAATGGTCCCTCGAGTCCAAGCTAATTTGGAGCTAGAAGCGATGTTGTCATTCACCTATCTCTTGGTGCCCCTAGATGATGCGAGCATCGTAAAAGAATGAGGTGATTTGTTGAACGGGATCATGTCTAGGAGGAGGTTGGAGAATGCAAGCATGTAATCTGAGGACCTCCTACATGTAAAGGGAGAAACATCTCTGGCCTAAGTATTGGAAAAAATTGTAAATGGTTTGGATCCCCTTGAACAAGCAATGAAATCTCCCATGAATCTCATAATAAATGGGGCAACAAAAGATAAATTGCTCCTCTGTCACAATCTCTCGAAGATGACATGATTGGCCAATCATGTTTAAGTGGTCTATATGGTGGTCCATCTCAATCTGTAGTTAATGAGAGACAACTCTAAACTTACCTAAGGGGATTACAAGTGTGTGCATCCAATGGTGAAGCGTGTAATAGGGTCAAGCAATGATTCCATCTCTCATCATTATGAAGTGGTCAGCATAAAATGCCATCTTTGGAGGAAGAGGAATTCATTTCTTGTTGGGTTGATACAAGGTGGCCAAGTGCACACATGCAATATCTAAATGGAGGAAGTCAATCCAACTTAATACCAATTGACATAATAAAATTTCAACTCTTTTGTACCAACATTGAGACTAAGTCAAAGGAATAGTTGTTGCAAAGGATTTTGATGAGATGTAGGCCATGTATGGATATCTATCACATCCTTGCACAGTGTCCGCAAAACTCCATACACAATACAAAAGTGAGATAAGACTGAACACTACCTCAAGTCTGAAGGGACAAGCACAAAACTCTGTGAGCATAATGGGTTGAGGAATTATCTTTTTGCACCGAATGAAGCACCAAAAAAGGATGGTCTATACTCTCCCAACAGAAGACCACTTAGACTCTACTAAGCTAAGTCCTCTAACCTTAGATCCATATAAAATTGTGGTCCAAACAAGAGTGTCCATAAGCTATATCTTGGTCTGATTCATATAGACACTCGATGGGTGATGATATGGGTCTCTAAAATTCCAATGTCTTTGAGTCTTTGGAACAAGAACTCCCTAGGGACAGAAGGAAAAGCTTTCCCAAATTCTACAAAACGATAGTACACTTTTGAAAAGCGAAGATATGCTTCCTCAATGATGGTGCTAAGTGTGAGGATGTGATTGATAGTCAAAATCCAACCTATATTGTAGCTTTGAGATGTCAATGCTCAAGCTCCCTAGAGAGCTTCAAATGGAGTATTGTAGCAAAGAACTTCAAGAATGTGTAGCTTGCCATGCTAGTCTTCTAATAATTGTTATTGGAGATAGGGCCTAATTTGTGTATTGGTGAGTAATGTAATGTGACCATGCCGATCGTAAACCTATAAGGACCACATGATTAAAGAGATCACCCAAGTAAGGAACAAGAGGGCAAAGGTCGTGTTTAAAGAAGTCTACATGGAAACCATCCTTATCTATTGCTTTTTTATTGTTCATCACCCAAACAACCTCTCTAATGTCCCTATTCACCACTCTCGAATGTGCTCTAAGTGTCAAATTTTGCAGGGAGGCTTAGGCACATGTATTCCAAAGAACCTAGAAAGCATTTTTGAAAATTCCACTCAGATAGTGTTTTATGAAAATAATTAATTATTTTTAATGGGACCCTAAGTCTAAACTTAGGAAATTAAAATAATTAAAGGATATTAATTAAAACAGAGGGTGAATCTTCCAGAAAAGGTGGAGATCAAGTCAAGTTAATCTTAGTTGTTGATTAGCGATTTAATCTCAGTCGTTGAAGTCTCAACGAGAAGATTATAAGGACTTGATGGGGCATTTGGAAAACACATCGGGCAGATACTCAGTTACCTAAGAAGATCGATTTTCTCACTGGCTGATGTTCGGCAAGAGAAAATCAAATCAAAGGGAGAGTTGTAGGTTGTATAGAGAGGGCAGCAGCATGAGCTGAGAGTACAGGATCAGACCAGAGCAAGCAGCACAGAGGAGGGACATCACAGAGGTAGTGATGCAATGGCAGGGACAGGGCAAAGGTATTGACATTGGGACTGCGCAGAGGCTGACGCAGTGAGACAAAGAGAAGCTCCAAGGCCTCTCCAGGGTTAGAATTTCACTGTAGTGCAAGTGAGAAAATTGTTTGTATATTTCTCACAAATATTCCTCTTATATTCTACTGGTTATTTTTGTACAAGAGATTTTGTTGAAGAATAATAAAGAAACCCTCATCTACTGCATCGGTTTTCCCACATTGGGTTTTTCCGAGGACAATTGTCCAAAAATAACTGTGTTAATGTGTTTATACTTCTGCTAGTATTTTTCCTTGCATTTACTTTCCGCAGAAAAATAACTGTGTTAATGTGTTTATACTTGTGCTAGTAGTTTTCCTTGCATTTACTTTCCGCAGAATTTTTGTGAAGACTGCAGTGTATTTTATTTCGATATTTACCATAGCAAACGATAAATAATTTGTTCAGTTAAACAAACAGAAAAAAACTAATCAGTTATTGTAGTAGGATTCCGGATAGCGGAATTTTCACATGGAATCGGAGTCAAGAAAATAGATCCAGAAGAGCCAGTGTTGAACAGAAGAGGGAGATCAAGAGACTGCGTAGGCAGTGAATCGGATTCCCTAAAGGATTGCGCAGTCTAGTCCAGTCTAGGAGGACAAATTTTCATGGAAAATCTCTCTGAGTAAGTCAACAGAGAGAAAGGTTTCCGGATCAAAATTTGTCAGTGACAGAGGGACCTGTGCAGCAGGCTTAGCGCAGGGCAGTCTTCAGGAGGGGCGCAGTTTTCGCTGGATCGCAAAAGCATCAAAAATCGAAGGAAAAGTAGCACAGATAAGTATCAAAAATCTAGATGTCTTTGAATTATCTTTCAGATTAGAAGAAGACTTCGCATGTTTGTCAAGTTCAGCGTCTACAGGTTTTTGGTACATTGATAGCGAGGCTTCAGCTCACATGACTGGAGAACGAGAATATTTCTCGAGCTATCAGGAAGAGCATATGGACTTCTAGATCACTATGGGAAACAAAACAAAATGCACTCCAGTAGGTAGAGGCACCATAGCATTTCAGAAGGAGGCAGGAACCAGCATCAGAGCCACTAATGTGTTACATGTGTCAGGGATAGGAATGAATCTGATTTCAGTGTCCCAGTTACAAGATAAGGGATATGATGTATACTTCATTGGGAAGAATGTAAAAGTCAAACATCCACGCTGGAAGAAGAAGAGGAAAATTGGAGCTCGAAGCAATAGACTCTACAAATTGCAACTCGAGTCTCCAATGGCACTGATAGGCAGCAATCTTGATGGCGAAAGAAATTTGAATGAACTGTTGAGATTTTGTGTATTTGGGTTAGCATCAGTTGTGCTCTAGGTCCCAAATTTTGAGGAAGGACTAGAGTTCACCTGATCTACAAGACCTAGAAATGGATTTGGGAAATTTCATCTGGTTTAGCAGATATTATATTAATTAATTATTTTAATGTATTTCCTAAGTTAAAACTTAGGAAAATAAAATAATTAAAGTGAATTTAATTAAACATGTGATGAAATTGTCTTAAGTCACACGGATCAAGCTTTCTTTTAATCTTAGCCATTGATTAAAGATTTAATCTTGACAGTTGATTTGTCAACGAGAAAAGTATAAAGGAAAGGCTTGGGGTTGTTTGTAAAGACACATAGATACCAGCATGTAGGCGGTGAGATTCTGAGGGCGGGGTTGTAAGAACATAGAAGTGCCCGATTGCGAAGAGGGGTGAACCAAGGGGATGATGCGACCGCAGGGAGGGAATACACGAGCGGGAAGATGAAAGCAGCTCAAGGATAGCACGGAGGAAGGCAACGGCGCCACGGCGGACAACGTCATTTCTGAAACCCCTTCGGGGTTGCGCGAGAGACCATAGAAGCGTGTGATGGTGCCTCTAACCATTGTAAGTACTTGGGTCCCTTCGGAAAACTACGTTGAGGGTTTGGAAGGCCATCCAAGGGTGACGCAAAGACTTTCGGGGGCTTCGAGAGGCTGTGCATTTCGGGGGGCAGCGCTAGGGCTTCTGTTTTGGATACGGCGGGTTCTGTAAATCCTATTTGAGGGTGTGGATTAGTCAGTATTGTTGGTCTTAGATCAGCCAGGTGCTGCAGATCTAGAGTTTTCTCTATAGGGTTTTCCAGATCTGGAACCCAGAGTTGTGTATTCAGAAATATTCTTAATAATAGAGCCCTCCAGCAGCCAGAGACCGGTTTTCCCACATTGGGTTTTTCCGGGGACAGTTTGTCCAGAAATAACTGTGTCACTTTGTCAATGTGTGCATGTGCTTATTCTAGATCTGAATTGGTAGAGATCTATTATGTGTTTTGCTTGGGAAGAGATTTCTAGCCTTAGCACAAGTGACAAAGATTGGGAAGAGATCAGCTTCTCAGAGAGTTTCTTGCCAAAGGAAACTTGCAATTTGATCAAAGGATCAAAATAGAAGCTGAATCATAGTTGATTTGGTAGATTTCCAAGGAGGGAAATCAAGTGTCAGAGGGAGCAGAGGGTGACCAGTTCGTAAAGGACCCTAGATCCAGATCTCTAGTATAGAGAGGAGTAGCTTCGACACATTCTGAGTAGATGGCTCTCATGGACTGCATGATCAGGATAGGCTAGAGGGCCTCTCAAACTTTTCAGTGTGGAAAGCAAGGATCCTGATTGTCCTTGAGGCATACGGTCTAAGAAACCATGCAGAGCAGACTCTGACCACACCGACAGATGCGGATCTCCTACGAAAGCATAGGGAACTGTTGGGCATGCCAAGCGGTTGATAATGGACAGTGTCAAGGACCATATTGTACCACACATAGCTGAAAAGAGGACAGCTAACGAAATGTGGAAGGCCTTGACTTCCCTGTATGAGGGAAAATCAGTCCAAAGAAAGATGTTGGAGGCCCAAACGAGGTCAATCATGATGACCAAGGGAGAAGACATCGAGCATTTCCTCTTCAGATTGCAGTCAATCAGGGATCAGCTGACTACAACAGGTGCAACCGTAGATGATGCAGTGATAGTCAAGACTACCCTCAATGTAGTCACAGATGAGTGGGAAACCTTTGTCCAAAGTATCTTGGGCAGAGCGGACCTCCCAGATTGGGACAGCTTGTGGTCAATCCTGCGGCAAGAAGAACTACGCAGATTCACCAAGAAGCAGCACAGCCCTGGGTTGAGCAAAGCAAAGAAGGAAGAGGAGGAAGATGCAGCCTTGGCATCGATGAAGCAACCGAAGAAGAACAAGGATATTTCAAAGATCAAGTGCTTCCAGTTTGGTGAAATGGGACATTTTGCCAGCCATTGTCCAGAAAAGAAAAAGGACAAGGAAGCATCTTCTTCCAAAGCAGCTGTGGCAAATGATGGGTCAGGAGATGATGTAGCCATGAGTGCTCATGAACCACGGAGGTGGGGTGACATGGACACGTAGAGGAGCTACAAGGAAGTAAGGCGAGATCCTTGAGCAGCTCATCTCTTCGATTATAAGCGAGCTACGGCAGCCTTAAGACAGTAGCAGGACAAGTGGAGCAGTGGGTGCATAGATCACAGATGAGGCAGAGGCAGAGGCAGATCTGAAAGCTGGGAGGAGCAGCGCAGAGCAAAGCAGCAGCAGCGTAGAAGCAGTAGTAGCACAAAGGCTGATGTGACTTCAGCAACGCAGTGTAGTGTTGCTTACGCAGTGCAAAGTTGCAACAGCGTAGAAAGCTTCAAAGGGACAGCGCAGTGCAGCAACAGCGTGATAGGTTTCAACACAAGGAACTGATGTGACTTCAAGAGTGCAAAGGGAGTCTAATTACACAGGCAGAGCTGTAGTTGTGCATCGTTCTTTAGATGCCAGCACAGATCTATAGCCTATGGAGCTTCAGTGATGAGGATGCAGCCCATCAGACTTGTTTGTCAAAGATTGGTCAGGAGATTCAGTTGTTTCTCTCAACAACTGAAGTTGCAGTGCAGCAGATCAGCAGTGGTAGTGCTATGAGCAGCACAGATGCAACATCTTGAGAGGGCACTGCAGTACAGAGGTTGCAGTGGCAATGACAGAGTCATGGCCAGTAGTACAGAATGGCAGCAGCAGTGCAAAGTTGAGTGGCAAGAGGCCAAGCTTCAGCAGCACTGAACTAGTGCCCAAAATCATGTAATGAATAAGTGTGATGTGTTACTAGAGCACAACCTTGATGCTAACAAGGAGTGTTGAGATTTTGTGTATTTGGGGTAGCATCAGTTGTGCTCTAGGTCCCAAATTTTGAGGAAAGACTAGAGTTCATCGAATCTACATGACCCAGAAATGGATTTGGGAAATTTCATCTGGTTTAGCAGATATTAAATTAATTAATTATTTTAATGTATTTCCTAAGTTAAAACTTAGGAAAATAAAATAATTAAAGTGAATTTAATTAAACATGTGATGAAATTGTCTTAAGTCACACGGATCAAGCTTTCTTTTAATCTTAGCCATTATTAAAGATTTAATCTTGGTCGTTGATTTGTCAACGAGAAAAGTATAAAGGAAAAGCTTGGGGTCATTTGTAAGAGACACAGAGGCAGAGCACAGAAGCTAAGCTGAGATTCTAGGACGGGGTTGCTAAGAATTCTCAAGTGTCTTAGTTGCAGAGAGGGGAATTTAGACCAAAGGGATGATCTGATCCCAGGGTCTAGAATACACAAGAAGCAGAGAAAGACCGGCTCAGGACGGCGAGAGGAAGGTAGCGACGCGACGGCGGGGACGGTGTTTCGGGGAAACCCTTCGGGAGGTTGCGTAGAGACCCTTAGGGCGGCGCGGTGGCCTACGTCACCGACACGGGAGTAACGCAGTCGCCCCTACGAGCGACGGCGAGGTTTGGACGCCATCAAGGGCGATGCGAAGCTTCGGGGCTTCGAGAGGCGTATTTGTGCATTTCGGGCGACGCTAAGGTTTCTAGGCACGGATGCGGCCCGAGTTTTGTAAATCATGTTTGAGGGTGTGGATCGATCGGTATTAGATAAGCCAAGTGCCCCAAGAGCACGTAGATCTAGAGTTTTCTCTGTGGGTACTCGGTCTGGAACCCGAGTTGTGTATTCGAAGAAATATTCTTGAAAAATAGAACCGCAAAGCAACCGGGGAGCCGGTTTTCCCGTAAGGTTTTCGGGGACAGTTTGTCTAGAAATAACTATGTCACTTTGTCTATGTGTGCATGTGCTTATTCTAGATCTGAATTGGTAGAGATCTGTTATGTGTTTTGCTTTGATGTTAACTTGAATTTATTCAGTTGATAACTTGTATAAGTAGGAGAAGCTTAACTGGATTAACAGTAATAATTTCTGCATAAGAATTAAGATTCAGAAATTTCTACACGAACTATGGCATAGGTAAATGGGACATTTGCAGCATGGAGCACTAATGATGCTCAGAGAGACTGTCACTGGAGTTCAAGTCCTCAGCACTGAGCATGATGACGTATGCAAAGGATGCGTACTAGGGAAGTACGCTAAGGCAGCTTTTCCTAGAAGTGATAACTGAGCAGAGGGCGTATTAGGATTGATACACTCAAGGCATTTGTGGCACGATGTCCACAAGAGCTCTCAACGGTGGCGAATACTTTGTCACCTTCATTGATGATTACTCCAGGAACTCCTGCATCTTCTTCCTAAAGACCAAGGATGAGGTCTTTGATCGGTTCAAAGAGTTTAATGCTCTCGTGGAGAACATGAGAGGGAAGAAAGTAAAGGTGTTGCGCTCAGATAATGGTGGAGAATATACAAGCAAAAACTTCACAGGTTTTTGCGCGAAGGAGGGCATCAAGAGAGAGTGGAAAACTCCATACAACCCACAACAGAATGGTGTAGCGAGGCAGAAGAACAAAACTATTGTTGGGCAGCAAAAGCTATGTTATATGTCCTAGACTTGCCTAGATACTTATGGGCAGAGGCATGTAACACAACTGTGTATATCCAGAATAGAATTCCTCATAGAACATTGCGGAAGAAAACGCCTGAAAGATTTTTCACAGGGAGGAAGCCGGAAGTAGGTCACCTTCGAATATTCGGAAGTCTAGCATATTGTCACGTGCTAGATGAGAAACGTAGTAAGCTTGACCAGACTACAGAAAAGGGGTATATCATAGGATATAGTGAGACCTCAAAAGCATACAGAATCTACATTCCTAGAAGCAGAAAAATTGTAGTAAGGCGAGATGCTAAGTTCATGGAAGATAGAGCTTTCAGGAAATCTCGTGAGATGCCAGCAGAGGATCATTGAGAAGAAGTTCCTTTTGTCCAACACCAGTAGAGGCAACAGGGAGGACAGGCAGGAGGGCAGACACTAGGATCAATTACAATGACCAATCCTAGCATTTCCTCGGGAGGAGAAGATTTTGGAAGTTCTCAACAGATGGAACAACTAGAACAAGAGGAGGAATTGAGAGAACCTCCTACCAACAGTGGTAGAACCAGGAGGGAGGCATGGTAGACACTGAGGGACATAGAGGAATTCATTGGAGCTCCCAGAACCAAGAAGAGGCAACACAGACAACATGACAGGTACCAAGCATTGGTATTACAGGTGGAAGAACCCTCCAGGTTTCCGGAAACCGTACAACACCAAGTATGGGTGGTTGCCATGGTAGAAGAGTACAATTCTATCATGACGAATGATGTCTAGGAAGTTTTTCTTAGACCTGAGGATAGATCAGTTGTAGGATCAAGATGGATCTACAAGATCAAGTACGCTGCAGATGGTAGCGTGGAGAAGTGCAAGGCCAGGTTCATGGCAAAGGGGTATGCGCAGAAGGAAGGAATTGACTATGAGGATACCTTCGCCCCTATAGCCAGATACACCTCCATCAGATTTGTTATATCCCTAGCAGCTCAAGATGGGATGGGATGGGATGGGAGATTCACCAGATGGATGTCAAGACGACATTCTTGAATGGGGTAATAGAAGAGGAGGTGTACATAGAATAGCCTGAAGGCTTCGAAACCCATGAGAAGAGAACTCATGTATGCAGATTGAAGAAATCCCTGTATGGGCTCAAGCAGGCACCCAAAGCTTGGAGAGGTCGGATTGATAGCTACTTGCAGTGGTTGGGATTCGTCAAGACCGATCCAGATCCCAATCTCTACTATCTGATGGTGGAGAATGAGCCATTAATTCTGGTATTATATGTAGATGATTTGTTTCTTACAGGGTCATCTAGTCTCATAAAGGACTGCAAGAAAAATCTTGAAGCAGAATTCGACATGAAGGATATGGGGTTGATGCATTATTTTCTAGGGTTGGAAATGTGGTAGAAGAATGGAGAGATCTTCCTAGGGCAAGGAAGATATGCTACGGAAATTCTAAAGAGGTTCAGAATGCAGGATTGTCGATCAATGGAGACAATTATGATCACCAAATGGAAGAAAATAGATGCATCAGGGATAAGTAGACCCCACCTTGTACAAACACCTCATTGGGTCACTCACGTTTCTGGTCAACACCAGGCCAGACATTTGTTTTGTTGTCAACACCCTTAGTCAGTTCATGGTGGAACCAAAAAGGGTACATTGGGCAGCAACTAGGCACATTCTCAAGTATGTGCATGGAGCAGTCCAATATGGGTTGAAATACACCCGAGGAGATGATGTCAGATTGAGTGGGTTCACAGATGCAGATTGGGCAGGGAGTACAGCAGACTGGAAGAGTACCTCCAGGTAATGTTTCAATGTTGGATCAGGAATGATATCTTGGTGCAGCAGGAAGGAGAAGTCGGTAGCACTGAGCTTAGTCGAAGCAAAATATATTGCAGCCAACACAGCAACGTGCGAAGCTATATGGCTTAGGAAGCTTCTTGTGAGCTTGTTCAGGAAGAGGATAGAATCGACTATTGTTTATTGTGATAATCAGTGTTGTATCAAGCTCTCTGAGAATCCATTATTTAATGATCAGTCGAAACACAGACATCAAATGTCATTTTATCAAAGACTGTGTTTAGCGTGGGACAGCACAGCTACAGTATGTCCCCATAGGAGATCAGGTAGCAAACGTACTCACAAAGGCTCTAGGAAGAGCTAATTTCATTGAGTTTAGGGAGCATGTGGATATGGTTCACCTGCTTGCTTTTACCTTTGCCTTTGCCTCCACTAGTGGAAGCCTGCTTCTTTGCTTTGCCCTTCTTGCCTCTTGCCAACAATGCCACATTGTCATCGTCCTCCACCTGTTTGGCTGCCCCAAGATGGTTCTTTCTGATCTCATTCTAAATGTAATCATCCCACAACCTTTCCCATCCGGGAAGGTTCTCACGTACAACAATGCCATCCACAAAACTCTCCCAAGTCTTGGGAAGACCATTCAAAGCAATTCTCACCAACTTAGTGGGTGCAATGGTCTCACCTACGGTTTCCAACTCATCTCTCACTGAAGTGATCTTTGTAAGGTATATTGTAGCACTGTTAGTCTTAGCCATTTTAATGGCCTTCAATTTCTCCTTTAGGACAATTTTCCTGTTTTCATTTGAGCTCTGGTAAAGACTGGTCAAGGCTATCCACATTTCATGTGCATAAGTCTTTCCTCTCACATGAGGAATGACATGATCTTTGACTCCATCCAGAATCAGTGTTTTTGCCTTAGCATTATTTTTGTTGTACTCTGCTAACTGTATAGGGTCAGCAGGTACTGCTACTAGGTGCTGTGTGGTATGTACCAATGTTGCAAACATCGACATTGAGATAAAATTGACAAGGATCCGGAAAACCAAAAATTCGTAAAAATCGGGAAAATATCGGTAAACATCGACAAAATAAAGATACCATCAAAATATCGGTAACAATCGGCAAACATCGGCTAGGCCAAAAAATCGTGATTTCGAGATAAAATCGGGATGTTATCGAGATGTTCACAACACTGGTATGTACCATAATGCCCCAGACTTTTGATTCCTCAAAGATGCTCTAGATTCTCTCCCTCCATGCACTGTAGTTGCTTTGCCCATCCAACCTGTCTTCAACCCTCAAACCCAAAGACATGTTTCACTGTCCTAACAAATTGAAACTTTCAAATATGGGAAAAGGTTTCAATTTTCTATGTAAAAATCAGCTTGTTGTGAAAACACTTTGCTATCCCAAACTGCACTTTTCTGCCAACCAAACTTTGATACCATGTAGAATTTTTAGCCCCCACTCCGGTTATCAGTTTTCCTTATCACTCCATACATATAGTTTTAAATCTTAACATGATAAAATTACTAAAATCTAGAAATGACAAAAATTTCTAAAAACACAAATTTGGAGATTTCACCACTGCTAGAAAATGCAGAAATAAAACATGGCAAAATTATGACAACCACACACAGAAAATAACACGGTGATTTTTGGTCAATGTGACCCTGGAAAAACCCCCTACAACTCTTGGGGAAATCCTGTTTGAGAGCTCTTCTTTATTCCTGAAAATGCTTTTACAGAGAAACTGAAATACACAATAAAAATTCCAGCAACCACAAATTACAACTTATCTCGATTTCCATCCTTGAACTCCACCTCGAAAAATGCGCCAATCAGCAAATTGTCAAAACAAAATTTTTTACAGCAATAAATAACATCATTAAATGTTGTACGGCTGCCTCGAAAAATGTGCCAGAACAGGGTGTACATAGTTGTACGGATTGTACGGATTTGTACAACAATCCTCGAAATTTGTGCCCATAATCTTCCTCAAAAATTGTCCTGAAGTTGTTGTTCCTTTTCTCAAAAGTTGTCCCGAAATTTCAACAGTCCTTCTGAAGACAAGGAGAAAGAGAAAACCATGGCAGCTTCTGCAAAGATAGAGGGCTTCTTAGAGAGCTTTGATCAGGAGTTTGGATTCATAGCTTGTGAGGCCTCCAGTGCAGGATCACTCGCCATACAGGTTCAAAAGGAGTGTGCACTCTCCACTACTAGCAGAGCATCTTCTAGCATTTGGTATGTTGACAGTGGGGCTTCTCGTCATATGATAAGAGTCCAGGAGTACTTCTCAGAGCTTTCAGAGAGTGATACAGATATGGAGGTAGTACTTGGTGATGATAGCATTGTTAGAGCAGTCGGTGTGGGGACACTGACATTTGATAGGGAACCCAAACCTCCCTTGAAAGTGTCAGATGTTCTATATGTGCCTAGAATGAAGAAGAACCTGATATCCGTCTCAGCACTTGAGGACAGAGGGTATGAGGTGTTGTTCAGGAGAGGACAAGTGCTTATATATCCTAAGGGATCTCCAGCTTCTTCAACTAGAGTGATTGGTGTGCGCCATGCTAAGGTGTACAAGCTCTCATTCTAGCCCCTGATGGCATTGAGTAACAGCGCTAGAGACAGGATTGACAGCAGATCTAGCAGTTCATAGTTGTGTGAGATTTGGCACCGCAGGATGGGGCACATGTATCATGGGGCCTTGAGGACATTGCAGGAGATCACCACTGGTGTTCCAGATTTCAGTTATGATCACCTTGATGTTTGCAGAGGTTGTACTATAGGGAAGTTTGCGAAATCCCCCTTTCCGAGCAGTCACAACAGAGCGACAAGGATACTTCACTTGATCCATTCCGATGTGAGTGGTCGGATGTCTCATGTATCCTTGAGTGGTTATGAGTATTATGTTATATTCATTGATGACCACTCCAGGAAGACTTGGATTTATTCCTTGAAGACCAAGAGTGAGGCCTTCAAGCGGTTTCAAGAGTTCAAAGTTTTTATTGTGGTGACCCAGACAGGTCAGAACATCAAGGTACTCAGGTCAGACAATGGAAGGGAGTATACCCTTGGTGAGTTTGTTAATTTTTGTGCTGATGCAGGCATTAGGAGGGAGTTTACGGTTCCTTACAACCCCCAGCAATACGGGGTAGCAGAGAGGAAGAACAGATCCATTGTAGGGGCTACCAAAGCCATGCTTCATGATCAGGGGTCACCTATATTTTTGTGGGCAGAGGCTTGTAACACTACTGTGTACTTGCAGAACAGGAGTCCACATCATGCCTTGGCAAATGTGACTCCGGAGGAGGCTTTTTCTGGGAAGAAGCCTGATGTTGGGCACTTTCGTATCATTGGGTGCCTTACATATTCCTATGTCCCCAAGGAGAAGAGGACCAAGCTAGAGCCCACTGCAGACAAGGACATCTTTGTGGGTTATAGTGAGACCTCAAAAGCTTATCATATTTATATTCTTGCGAAGAGGAAAGTGGTTGTCAGGCGGGATGTGAAGTTCGAGGAGAGGGATTTCAGGAGGTCACGGGAATTGCATTATCTAGAGTCACCAGACCCTCAGGAGCACCTCAGTCAGTCACAAGGATCCAATGGTCAGGAATCATGAGGTACATCGATTACAGTGTCAGGTCCATCAGTGAGCAGTGGCTCTCATAGTCAGGTGGGTGGTTCTTCGGGCAGCATGCAGGGCAGTCCGCAGAGCAATTCACTGGGTAGTCCACTGATAGATAGTTCGCACGGTACTTCAACTTCTATAGGCATAGGTTCAGGCATGAGGTCAGTTGGCAGGGCTTCAGGAGTTCAGGCTTCTGATGATGATGAGGATTCTTTCACTCCGATGGGAGAAGTAGGCTCAAGGAAGAGGAAGCCCAAGTGGCTTCAAGACACCTTGCAACAGGCCACATCAGTTGTTGGGCCAAAGAGACAGGTCAGAGAGAGTAGACCACCTGAGCAGTTTTGTAGTTAGATGCCATTAGTAAATAGCATCGTTGATACTTAGCCTTCTAGTTATGAGGAGGCAGCCAGCCAGGAGGTCTGGAGAGAGGCCATGATGGAGGAGTATTCTTCTATTATGAAGAACGATGTTTGGGAGGTAGTGTCGAGGCCTAAAGGTAAATTAGTTGTTACTTCCATATGGATCTACAAGATAAAGCATGTTGCAGATGGCAGCATCGAGAAGTTTAAGGCTCGGTTTGTGGCGAAAGGGTACTCACAGGTAGAGGGAGTTGACTATGATGACACCTTCACTCCTGCAGCTCGGTATACATCTATTCGCTACGGTGCTTTAAGGTGCATGGGAAGGAGTCCCATGTATGCAGATTGAAAAAGACACTCTATGGCCTGAAGCAAGCTCCTAGAGCTTGGTATTCAAGCATTGATACATACTTGCAGCAATTGGGTTTCACAAAGAGTGAGGTTGATCCGAACCTATACTTCATTGTGGTAGGTGAGGAGCCTCTCATTCTGGTGTTGTATGTTGATGACTTGGTCATCACTGGTGCAGAGAGACTCATTGAGGGCTGCAAGAGAGATCTTGCTTCAAAGTTTGAGATGAAGGATATCGGATTGATGCATTATTTTCGGAGATTGGACATGTGGCAGGAGGAGGAGCATTTCTTCTTGGGACAAGGGAAGTAAATTGTGGATATTCTTAGCAGATTTCACATGGAGGACTACAAACCTATGTCTACACCTATGATCACTAACTGGATGAAGCTTCACGCTTCAGATTCCGAGTTGGTGGATCCTACTCTATACAGACAGTTGATTAGTTCCTTGATGTATTTGGTCAACACTCGACCAGATATATGTTTTGCAATTAACACTATGAGACAGTTCATGTGTGAGCCCAAGAGAGTGCATTAGGCAGTTGCAAAACACATTCTTCGTTACTTGCAGGGTACTGTGGATCATGGTCTTGATTATAGACAGGGTGATGGAGTGAGACTGGCAGGGTACACTGATTCAGATTGGGCAGGTTGTGCTTCAGATAGGAAGAGTACTTTCGGGTGCTATTTTGGGTTGGGATCGGCAGTTGTGTTGTGGTTCAACCGGAAACAACAGTCAGTTGCATTGAGCTCAACTAAGGAAGAGTATATGGCTATTAGTTTGGCTAGTTGTGAGGCCATATTGCTTCGCAAGATGTTGTTTGGCTTATTTGGTCAGGCATTGAAACCTTCAGTGATTTACTGTGATAATCAAAGTTGCATATAACTCACAGGGAATCCAGTTTTTCATGACAGGTCAAAGCATATCATGATCAAGTATCACTTCATTCGAGACTATGTCCAAAAGGGAGCTTTCAAGCTTGAGTACATTTCCACAGATGAGCAGGTAGCAGACATTTTCACCACAGCATTACCACGGGGCAAGCATGTCTATTTCAGAGACAAGACGGGAGTGGAGAGGAACACTTTCCTCGGTAAGAGGGAGTGTTAAAATTTGGGTACCAGAGGAAAAGTGGTTCCCTAAGGCTTTGATCTTTGACCTAGGGAAAAGTGTCCAAATTTATTTGTACTTTTCTCCTAAAGTGACTTTATAAGTGGTAAAGTCAATCTAATTTAAAAGTGACTTTATAAGTGACATTTTAATTTTAAAGTGACTTTATTAAAGTCAATGAAAAATTAAAAAGTGAAAAAGTGACTAAGGAAATAAAAGTCTAAGTGGGTCTTTATTTAAGTGGGGTGAGTTAAAAAATAAAAAGTGAGAATTAAATGCACATTTATTCTCAGCCCTTTATCTAAAGCTATCTCGGCCATTGGATTTAGGGATTCCCAAAAAGTCACTTAGGGTTAGGATAAAAGGAGAGAAGAAGAGAAAAGATCATTTAATCTTTCATTAGCTATTGAGAGAAAGAGAAGAGAGCAAGTAGAAAATTTCTTAGCAGTGAGAAGTTGGAGGGTAGCAAGGAGACTTTCAGCAAATCCATACAGCAGCATTTATTAGCACGCATCCCAAGGCAAAATCCGTACAGCAAGAGTTTGGCATGAATTCCAAGGAGGAGAGGCATGAAAATCGAGAAAGAGGGGCAACAGCTTCAGCATAGATTTCGAGGCAGATTTTGGGCACGAAAACCGACTGCTGAAATTTCGGCACAAATTTCGAGAAAAGGAACCACTTCAGCACAGTTTTTGAGGCAGACTCTGGGCACGAATTTCGAGGATTGTTTTACAAATCCGTACAGTCTGTACAACTCCATACATCCTGTTCTAGCACGTTTTTCGAGGCAATCGTACAGATTTTAATGTTATTATTTATTGCTATAAAAATTTATGTGTTTGACAGTTTGCTGATTGGCACATTTTCCGAGGCGGAGTTCAAGCACGGAAATCGAGATAAGTTGTAATTTGTGGTTGCTGGAATTTTTACTGTGTATGTCAGATTCTTTGTAAAAGCATTTTCAGAAATAAAGAAGAGCTCTCAAACTAGTTTCTCCCAAGAGTTGTAGGGGTTTTTTCCAGGGTCACATTGACCAAAAATCACTGCGTTATTTTTTGTGCGTGGCTGTCATAATTTTGCTATGTTTTATTTCTGCATTTTCCAGCAGTGGTGAAATCTCCAAATTTGTGTTTTCAAAGAATTTTTGCCATTTCGAGATTTTAGTAATTTTATCATGTTCAGATTTAAAACTATATGCATGGAGTGATAAGGAAAATTGATAACCGGAGTGGGGGCTAAAATTTCTAAATTTCTCATTAGAAAGGATGCCACATCCTCATCATTTGACTTCCTCATTCTATACAACTTGTTCCTCAATGATAACTTTTGTCTTGTTGTACTTACCGAATACATATTCAATAGCTTGTCATACATAGCCTTTGAGGTCTTTAGATTTGCAACGAATGGAGCAAGAGAATCTTTAATGGATTCCACTATGATCCTTTGTGCCCTTACTTCCCCTTTCTTCTATTTTGCTAGTTTTTGTGTCTTATCTTTCTCTGGTTCAGTAATTTCTCTAGTAACATATCCCATTGCTTCTTTTCTGTGAGTTTCAAGTCAATTATTTTCTTCCATCATAGATAGTTCGAAGCCCCAATGAACTTATTGCTCTCCTTGCAAGAACCCATGTGACTTGAAGATTCAGACATAGTGTAATAATGTAATACTTGATAACCAAGTTTCTTCTTGATTCTTTCAATACCTTTGGAGAGTTCTTGATGATGTCCTTGAAAGATGTTCCCTGGGATTCCTCCACCAACAATTTCCAAGCAATGTTATCGGAACCGAACTGGTTATCGAACTGGAAAGCCTTGTGGACCGGGAACCGGACCAGAACCGGAAAAAAGCCGAAAAAAAAAAACAGTTTACCAAAAACACATAAAATATTCATATTTTAAAGAAAAACCAGATATATTCATGTACATCCATATTAATCCAAACCATTTAAACACAAATATGCAAAAGTTTTCATTTATATAGGTGCAAATAGCCAAAATAGCACTTAGTGCAAAACATCGTTGAACCAAAAAAGCAACAAACATCAAGAAACAGGCTCTAAAAGGCCTTTATAGTCCAAAATAACATGCTAGATCATAGTATTATACTATAGCCTACAATACTACAAGCTACATATGATCAAATCATCAATCATCATCAGAATCCTCATCCTCCTCATCCTCATCTGAAGAATGAGTAGCATGAGCATCCAAGTCTACAATGGGATTCCGGTTCGGAGGGCCGGTTCAGATCGGTTTTGCCTCCAAACCGATCAGACCGGCCAGTTTTGCAGAGAACCGGTTCGGTTCTGATAACATTGCTTCCAAGATTTATGCCTTGCAAATAGACTCCCTTCTGGCGAGATCAACACCCTCCTTACGGGATTGATGTAGTCTTGATCTTCTTCAATGTAGAAATCGTAGATTAGAACGGTCTTCTACCAACGAGTCTGTTGTCGCACAGAATGTCTAGGCACCGCGACAATGGCTCAGATCGGGGGATATCACCCTGATCCCCAATCTCTCTATTTAAGCTGACTCCTTGCAAACTTAGGGGGGTAGACCCTAATGAAATGAAGAAGGAGAACTGATTGGAAACCAACCAATTCAGGAGACCCAGTCAAACGACCAAGTACTTGTTTAAGATTTAACAAGATTTTACAGATTTGATTAGATTAAAAATTTAAGACCAATGCCTTGTGGAGTCAAATTATCGCGTTACGAAATTAAGATCAAGTAGTTGATAGGTAACTGCTGCTAAAAAGGACAATTATCCTGCTATGAAAATACTAATCCACCACGACAATATTCAATTTTTCAATTAAATGCTCAATTTATCAAACTGGAAAATAAGACCTTTTCAACAATGCAATTTAACCTTCGATTAAATATAAGCTCATAATGCATTTAAAGGGAATAGAACATTTTCATAATCTTCCAATACCATGCATCAACAATGTTCGAAGTAGGAAATAAAGACATGCAATTTATCATCAATTGAAATATTATCAAAGTTGACTAGGCAATTAACATCAATTTCAAGCAATTTAAAACCACAATTAGAGCTAGTTAAACGATCATCAATCCCAGCTAAGCATGAAAAATACTTCGAACCAAGTGCAAGCTTTAAAAAATTTAAATTCCGAAAAGATATTTTTTTTCTAAGACTATTCTATTAACATGCACATAATATACAATTCGAAACTTGCCTCCGGAATTGCTATGCTAGCCAATTCCGGAGGGAGCAAAGTTCAGAAAAACAAAAATGTGACCCCCCCAGATGGGGAAACCAGTCCAAAAATTACTGCCCTAAATAGGGAAACTAGCATTAGCAAAAAAAGACCAAGAGTTTATCGCATAATTCAGAAAAAACATGATATCTGAAAGATGAAACAACACAAAGAGAGGTAACCTCTCATTTCTGAGGCAGCATGGCATGCTACTTGTCATGAGGCGGAGGCTCTTCAATGATGAGACACCTGTAGTCGTCTGACAAATCCTCATCTTTCTTCGACTGTTGCGCGTTGAACTCAGGCGTGGTGGCGGTACGCACAAGGCTGCCTTTGTCTTCCCCCTTGTCATCAATAGAACGTTCTCGACTGTCGCTGCCGCTGCTGGAAGAGCGCGCTCCCGATTTGGCCCGCAACGCCTCCGACTTCCAGGAGTGCTGAGGGGGAGCAAGGGAAATTGTAGATTTCCTGAGACGCTTTCTCGAACCAGAGCCAGCAGAGTTGGATGGCGTTTCCTGAAAGCTCACAATGAGGGTGGCGGTGACCCGAGGGCGGTCCAGTGTGTAGTCATAATGAAACTAATATGAAATTTCCTCAGGAGGAGGGGGGCAACTGTCCTCATGGATTGAAATGGGCAGGTGTGAGGAATGGCCTCTGCCACGGCCTCAACGGCATCTCATCTGGTGCCTCCGCGGCATACCTGAGAAGGAATGAGCGTGGGCAAGTGGAGAAGTAGTGGGTGGCTGGTGTGCAGAGGCGTCAAGGCAAGCAGGGCATGAATGTCGCAGAGGATTTTGAAGGTCGTCAAGGAGCAATGAGCAGAGAGAGTCGAGAAACTGAGGCTACAGGAGGCGAATGACAGCGTAGAGGGGAGAGGCGCCATGAAGTAGCTCACAGGGTTGCGAACCGGACAGGCATTAACGCGGGAGGTAGAGACAATAGTGATGGCGTGACGCAAGCAACTAGAGGAATTAATAGCTGTAGGAGGAGCTCCACGGCGAGCAGCTGGAGGAATTAATAGTTGTAGGAGGAGCTCCATGCATGGCCATGTGGCTAGGCCATGTGCCACGCTGCGGAGCCACCACCTCCCTTTTCGATTTAAGCACCCGCATCCGAGGAATTCCGAAAAGATATTATCATGAAAGGACCCTTGAATTTAAATGCTAAACATTTCAAATAGTTCTGAATTAAAATGATCTTCCAGAAATTTCAATTTAGTTTATAGTCAAACTTTGGATAAAAATTTAAAAGTTCACCTTTGACTATGCAATAATTTAGATTTTCCACCCCAAACCACTTTAAAAAGAAACAAAATTAAAAGTTAATGAAATTTTTTACAAAAATTGAAAGTTAAAAAATTTGCATTTTTTTATTCTTTTGACCTTTTTAAAGGCTAGAAGTTAACGAATTTTTAAATTTTTTTCTATTTTTTTATTTTTTATTTCGTTTTTGGTTTTTTTTTTAAAGATAAAAAATAAAATTTAAAAGTTAATTCAAAATCAAAATCAAAACTATTTAAAAAAAAAAGGAAAAAAAAATGTTAATGTTTTTATTAAAATGAAATGTTAAAAAGAAAAGAAAAAGCTTGAAAAATTCCTAACATAAATCCAAATCTGAACTTTACAAAAAAATTTTAAAAAATGAAAAATGTAAAGGTCAAACCTAAACAAAAAAAAAAAATCAAATCAAAATCGAAAAGTGTTAAAAATTTGAAGTCGAAATGCAAATGCGTTAATCCTTTATTTGTTTTTTATTTGATGTGTTAGGTTAAACAAGGGATGAGCAGGAGGAGGAGTCGTCTAAGGCTGCAGGAGGAAGATGCAACGCGAGGAAGCAAAGTAGAGAGGGATGAAGCTCGATGGAGCGTGGCAGCCATTAGCGTGAAGGTGGGGGCTTGGATTAGTGGAAAAGGATGCGGCTGCAGCGAGGGTGGAAGAAAAGGTCGAGGACAGGAGCCAGCAAAGATAATGCGGTCAAATGGATGCGGCGGATGAATGAAGGAGAAAATGCAGCATGGGAGTCGACGATGGAACTGCGTAAAGATAATATCGAGCAACCAAAAAATATGGCAGCCAGCAGAGAATGAAAGGCTTGCGATGACTGTCGAGCAGGATAGGAGCAACGAGGATAAATGAAGTTGCGGCATATGGATGCAATGGGCAGGCGTCGTGAATGCTGAGGGATGGCAGCCAGTGAGGAAATGGGGCAGCGAACAAAAAAGATTGCAAGCCAGTGGGGATACGGATAAGCTGATTTCGAGGAACGATGCAAGCAGGAGCAGAGCAAGGGAGCAGCTATAGGCATACAACGCAGGCACACAGATTTTTCGAATTTTTCCTGATTGAATTTGATTTAAAACAAATGCACCTGTAATTATTTAATTCTTAAGACGAGATACTGCCCAGATTTGTAACCCAAAACAATCCCGAGGCCAAATCTTACCCTCCAAGGCATAGATATGGCTCAGATTGAAAAAAATTCTGAAAATCTCCCTGTAAAATCTGCACACAACCAGAAACAAGGAACCCAAACCCAAAAATATGCATAGAAAATAAAACCCTTAAAACCCTAGTGAGTTAAAAAATAACGATATTTGCAAATTTACAGTGTTATTCTACAGATCAAGAGCCCTCATCGCCAAATTTAAAACCATTTCGCACAATTAATAAAAAACAAAATTAAGATAGGCACAAGCCCAAGAAGACCCTACAAAAAAAAATATTTCGTAAGATAACTTCAGGAATTAGGAAACAATGGGCTTTTTCAGATTTCCCCAAACGCTCAAATCTTGAATAATGATCTATGCACACTTAGATTTGAATTTTAGATTAATAGTGATTTAAAAAATAACCATAAGACCCTTCGGAAACACAGATAACTGATATTTCTGTCAAATCAAAATGAAATTTAAGAAAACCCAGAAATCTGCACAAGATACCTGTATGCAGATCAATCCAAAAAGGCTATCAACCATTGAATGCCAATAAAAGTAGCAGAGTTTAGAGACAATCTCACCACATAGATATAGAAAAAGAACACCAAAGTTTGTAACCCTAAAGTCTTTTTGTTTATTGATCAGCAAAAAGTACAAGAGCTTCTGAGAACAAGTGCAAGATTCATATATCGGATGCCAATGACAGACAAAGACCTCTATTTTATAAGATAAAATCTCCAACGGCTAGTCCGGTTGATCAATGTCGAAATAATCTCGACTGTTAAAAAAGATTTAATCATCTTTTAATCTCGTCCGTCGAAATTATAATTTTTTGAGGAAATTCGAATTTATCATTTAATTCCTCTTTAATTAACTCAAAAATTATATTTTTGAGTTAATTACCTCAAAATTTTGACCTTCACTTAACCACCAAGGCCCAAGGGTCCAAAATTTCTCGAAATTCTCAATATTCCCTTGGCCTGGGACCTTTAAAAATTTATTTTTTAGGGTCCCACGAATTTTCCCTTTGAAGAATTTTAAATCACCTAGGACTTAAAATTAATTAAATTTCTGGCTTAGGATTTTTAATTTAATTTGGCCAAAAAATTTAATTAACTGACTAAGACGGGATTTAATTATTTTTCCAACCCTCTTTACATAAGATAAATACATTTTGACACATGAAGGGGGAAAACCCATTCGTGATAAAACCTCAAATAGATACCGAATTCTGCGACTCAAAACATGAGCTAGTAGACCAAGTAGCTTGTAATAAAATAATCTAGCCAATTAGCTAGGGTTATTCTCAAACTACTTTTACAAAGACTCGATATAAAACACTAGGACTCAATTAATATCTTGATGTTAAAAACCACCCTAGCTTTGGGGTGAGGCTGGAGAGGAAAGCTCTGCCGATCACTGTGTCGAGAAACACAAATGAATCAGTGAGACAAAAAATATCCTAGGATAGAAATCGTCACCAAAATATTAGGCTTACATAGGTCGTTACATACATGATGGTCGTACTTAGATCATTTACATCATAAACATGCGGAATGGGTTTACATTATTTATAGAGCTGTCGTCTGACGATGAAATCTGAATGGCATGAACACCTCGAACATGATAAATCCCATTTTGCAAAATGGGGGTGTACTGCTATGGGGTCGTTGACACAGAGTGGTCAACAGAGTCTTTAACCAGATCCCTTCAAGAGACAATTTTCCCTGTAGTCTTCTTCTTTTAGGCTTTGAAAGTTTCCTATCCTTTCATCAACAATTCTTTCTAGTGTCCTTCCAGCTGCATTCCTTGTTCACCTTAGCTCTGATACCATGATGGAAAAATGGATAGTGTCAGTTATTAGTCTTATTTTTCCTTAACCTTGATATTTTCTTGTGAATCTCATTTATCTTCTTTGTGTTCTTTTCATCAAAAAATATCAAGAACAATAATAGCAACAATAGAGGACACAAATATTAGGCTCTCAACCAGGAAAATGTTGTTTTTGTAGCATCGAAAAGTGTTCTGAGTCTCACACTTTGTAAGGAGGCTTGGACATCAGTATTGCGAAGAACCTAGAAACCGTTTATGGAAATTCCACTCGGTTCATGTCTTATTAAAATAATTAATTATTTTAATGGAGTCCCTAAGTCTAAACTTAAAGAAATTAAATAATTAAAGGGTATTAATAAGACAGAGTGTGAATCTTCTAGAGAATGAAGATTAAGTCAAGTTTTAATCTTAGCCATTGATTAGACTTCTAATCTGGGTCGTTGATTCATCACCGAGAAGATTATAAAAGAAGGTTTGAGGGTCATTTGGAAAGTAAGTCGGCCATTCACTCAGTACCCGAAGGAAATCGATTCTGAAGGAATAAAATTCGATTTCAGAGGGAGAGTTGTAGGGCAGAATTGTAGAAGCAGAAAGAGAAGAGGGAGTCAGCGGTGACTGAGCACGATGACAGAGGGAAGCAGAGGTCCACAGAAGGCAGCACAGTGAAGCCACGCAAAGTGACGCAGTCCAGCGGATGGACTACGTAGAGAAACACGCAGACGAACGCAAAGGGAGTCAGAGGCTCTTCCGAGTGTCATGAAATTTTCGGGAAGGACCAAGAATTTTGTCTCAGGTGTTTTCTGATTATATCTACCAGTGTATTCCTTGTAAAGATTCATTTGTTGAAGAATAATAATAAAACCCTCATCTACTACACCAATTTTCCCACATTGGGTTTTTTTTAGGACAATTGTCCAAAAATAAATGTGATTGGTTCTTATGCTTATGTTATGCATATATAATTGTGAATGTTGCAGTAGTATTTATTTTAAAGTTTACTGATATTTCTGTAAATAACTTATCGAAGTAATAAGTAGGAGAAATAAATCTATCACTGCAACTATAGATTTCAATATTGAAATTTTTACAGAAAAAACCCCTAAAAGGGGAAAACCTAGAAACTCTTCTCTTCTTAAAATCCGCTTCAAATGAGATATAAAGACCAAAACCCTAGACCAAGTCCTCCTCCAAGTACCAAGTCTGCCCTCCAACAAGTCCTTCCCTGATTCTGCACCAACCAACATCAAACTGCAACTTCAACCTGCCATCTTCATTAATGCAACTCCCCCTTCAACTTCGACCTTGCAATTTTGGCCTTGCAACTTCTCTGGAAACCCTAATCCAGCCTCCTCCAAAGACCTTTCTAGAGCATGACAACTCTCCAAGGTCAACGAGGTCAATATAGGGTTTCCTCCCTTCCAGCTACAAGATTTTGCACTTTGTCCTATTGCAACTCAGACCTGCAATTTCGGCCTCCTTCTACAACACCAAAAACCCTAGAACTTTGCACATGTGAGAGAGACAGAGCCCAAAAACAAGAAACTTTTGTTGGTCTAAGGTTGTCATTGATGTCAATATGGGGATCAATATTCTTGTAAAGTTCTAATAACCTTAATGGCAAACCCTAGCAGTGACATCATGCAGACCTCGTATAAGGATGTCCTTGCTCATGATGACAAGTCCCTCTTGGTTATTTAGGATGCTTACTCTTCATGAAGACTGGATCCAGCATGATGTCAAGATGACATGGTTGAAAATTTGATGATGACATGGAGGACCATTTGATGACATGGACAATGATTAGGGACATGACATGAAGGACTAGAAGAACCCTTGATGGTACATGATGGCATTGTTGGAAGATCTCATTTAATGATCTAGATGATGGTTGAAAGACTCCTTGAAGTTCTCCAGATGGCAAATGTTCTTGGGGTGCCAATCATGTCCGTAGAAGCTCTTGATGACTTATGTGGACTACACTTGATGGATAACCACCCTAGATGACATGATGACATGATGACATGGATGACACTATGAGCCTATGAGCCTATGATGAAGAAGGCAAACTATGAAGAAATCAATGCATGAAGATGCCCAACACTCGAAGACATTTTGCTTCTGCACTAATAAATGACCAGACACATTAAAAATATATTTTTCACCATCTTAGAGGCAGAATTTCTTTGTGAGACCTTCACCATTCTTTAAAGCATAATTTTAGCTTTCCAATGAGCTATTACTTGGCTCGAAACTCCAAGTGGTTTGGGAGATATGAATTTTTGAAGTTAAAGAAAATAAATCTATCCTTGAGCCGACCTGTGCTAGCCTACTCATACATGTCGGCTTCACTCCAAAGGGACATGTATATTCGTCATAAATCAAATCCTATATATATATGACGTCTAGCACCTCATTTGAAGCAAGAATTTCGGCGAAGATTTCATAGAAGAGGTAAAAAACGCAGCAAGGCTAAAAAGGAAGTTGAAGAATATGTCTGGGCAAAACATTAGTAGATCTGTGGAGCATTTATTCATGACGTGGACAGTCTTTTGAAACAGTTTTTTAAAAGCAACCCTTTGAGACAATTTGAGCAGACCTAGGAGGCATTTTTGAAGCACTCCCTTGATGTCTTTAGAGCAGCCCTTGAAAAGATTCTGAAGCAGCATTTTGTAGACATTTTGGAACAGTCTTAGAAGAAACTTTGAAAGCACCTTGGAGCAGATTTTGAAGGGCTCTTAAGATGACATCTCAAGCAGTATTGAAGTGCCTTGGAAGCCATTACTGGGATAGCCCTTAGAAGATCTCTTGAGCAGACTTAAAAGCTTGTTGGTGCAGACCTTGAAGACATCTTGTTGAGAAGCCTGAGTTGATCGTGGAGTATCATTTCTTCCTGGCTTCCACACATCCTTTTTGTTTGAAGCATTATCATTCTTAATTGAGGGTCCACCTGCATAGCCAAGCCCCGATTTATCAAGGGGGGATCTTTGATGACTTAGGATGTCATCTAGGGTTTGGGAACCCTTCAAGTTCTTATTTAGCATGTCAACTTCCTTTTCAAGAGAGACGATTTCTCCTTTCAAATTTTCACAATCTTCATCTTTCATGACTATTTGCTTCGTGTGCTTCGATTTTAAAGGAGATAATACTTGATTTCACTATGAAGACTTCTTCATTATCCTTTGCTAGATTGTTCTCCATTTTTTTTATTCTTGTAGCTTCACATGTTTCGGCCTTGAGAAGATTGATGTCTGATTTTAGTTTGAAGATTTTTTCATCCTTTTCTTCTAGTTGAGATTTAAGAGGGTAGACCTCTTCCTTGTATTGACCAATCTCTACTTCAAGATTGTTCAAGCTCTTAAGTCTTTGTTCAAGGTGGCTTGACAAAGTTTCTTCCCTTTTCTTTGCCTTATCCAATTGATTTGTCACAGATATGACTTCTTCATGATGCTTTCTTTTGTTTTGATGAAATTCCTCTTTAAGTTTGGCGAGCTCCTCATCTCTTTCTTGTACTTGAAGCTTGACAAAGTCAACTTCCTTCCTTGTCTTGTCTTGGTTACCATCTTGTGCTTTCTTCTTAAGTTCCTCATGTTCTTTTTTCAAACTGTTAATCTCTTCCATGGAAGCCATAAGTTTATTCAGGAGATTTTCTTCAAAGTCTTCTTTGTTCTCTTCATCTTCTAGGTCTTCATTAGCCTTGTTGTCATCTCTCTTATCTTCAGCTTCCTTGATGGATTCTGGACTTCTTTCATGTTTTCCATCATCTTCTTGACTAGAGATAATTGTCAACATTCCTTCTAAGTGAAGATCATGAAGTTTGTCCCATATGACTTTTGCTGATGAACATTTTTCAAAATTGGCCTTCACAGAATTTGGCTACCCACTCAAAACTGCCTTCATTGCTCTTGTATTGTACTCCTTGGATTCTTTGTCCATCGTGTCATTAGTAATCACTGATTTCCAAACTTCAATTCCTAGAGTCTTCAAGAAATTCCTCATTCTTGCCTCCCATATATCAAAATTTCCATTGAACAATGGAGCCTTCGCAAGTTGATTGACTTCAATTTCGATGGTTGAGGAAGACACATCTTTAGGAGGATTGCAGACTTTCTTCCTTGGCTTTGCCATTTGTGTTCTAATGATCGACCTTCAAACTGTTACACTTCAAGTGAAGGTATTGGCTTTGATACCAATTGTTGGAAATACTGAGAGGGGGGTGAATCAGTATTTCTTTTTAATTGTTAATTTTACCAGTTAGATCACTTATATTTAGAACACAAAATGAACAATGATGGAATAGCTACTTTTATTAATTTCTTCTTTACAATAAGTAAAGTACAATAATGATATAGGGCTCCAACCCTAGATGAAGACAATAATCTTCAATCCTTCCAGGCACCAACCTGTACTATGCCAAGCACCAACTTGGATTTCTCCATGACGGGGGGAGCAACATGATAAGGGGAGCACCTGGGAACCCTGTTTTCCATTGATGTCAAAGGGGGAGAAAATATTGGAAGGGCAAGAATATTTCCATCAGTGACAAACGGGGAGATTGTTGGTCTAAGGTTGTCATTGATGTCAATATGGGGATCAATATTCTTGTAAAGTCCTAATAACCCTAGCAGTGACATCATGAAAACCTCGTATAAGGATGTCCTTGCTCGTGATGACAAGTCCCTCTTGGTAATTTAGGATGCTTACTCTTGATGAAGAAGATTGGATCCAAAATGATGTCAAGATGACATGGTTAAAAATTTGACGATGACATGGAGAATGATTAGGGAGATGACATGAAAGACTAGAAGAACCCTTGATGGTACATGATGGCGTTGTTGGAAGATCTCATTAATGATCTAGATGATGGTTGAAAGACTCCTTGACGTTCTCCAGATGGCAAATGTTCTTGGGGTGCCAATCATGTCCTTAGAAGCTCTTGATGACTTATGTGGACTACACTTGATGGATAACCACCCTTGATGACATGATGACATGGATGACACTATGAGCCTATGACCCTATGATGAAGAAGGCAAACTATGAAGAAATCAATGCATGAAGCTGCCCAACACTCGAAGACATTTTGCTTCTGCAATAATAAATGACCAGACACATTAAAAAAATATTTTTCACCATCTTAGAAGCAGAATTTCTTTGTGAGACCTTCACCATTCTTTAGAGCATAATTTTAGCTTTCCAATGAGCTATTACTTGGCCCGAAACTCCAAGTGGTTTGGGAGATATGAATTTTTGAAGTTAAAGAAAATAAATCTGTCCTTGAGCCAACCTGTGCTAGCCTACTCATACATGTCGGCTTTACTCCAAAAGGACATGTCTATTCGTCAAAAATCAAATCCTATTTATATATGACGTCCAGCACCTCATTTGAAGCAAGAATTTCGGCAAAGATTTCAGAGAAGAGGTAAAAAACGCAGCAAGGCTAAGAAGGAAGCTGAAGAATATGTCTGGGCAAAACATCAATAGATTTGTGGAGCATCTCATCTTGACATGGACAGTCTTTTGAAACAGTTTTTTAAAAGCAGCCCTTTGAGAGAATTTGAGCAGACCTAGGAGGCATTTTTTAAGCACTCCCTTGATGTCTTTAGCGCAGCCCTTGAAAAGATTCTGAAGCAGCATTTTTTAGACATTTTGGAACAGTCATAGAAGATTCAAGAAACTTTGAAAGCACCTTGGAGCATATTTTGAAGGGCTCTTAAGATGACATCTAAAGCAGTATTGAAGTGCCTTGGAAGCCATTACTGGGATAGCCCTTAGAAGATCTCTTGAGCAGACTTAAAAGCTTGTTGGTGCAGACCTTAGAGCGGATCTTGAAGACTTCTTGAGTAGTTCTTGAAGTGATTCTAATGCAAGTTCTTGGGGATGATCTGAAGCCTACCTTGAGTACTAATAGAGGCATCTAGGGGGTAGCTATTAGCAGAATTTTGGAACAGTCATTGAGGAATTATTGAAGGTGTTTAGATCAGAATAAGAGTCGGTTTCATAGCAGCTTTAAAGACAGTTTTGGAAGATCTCCTGAAGTGGATTTTTTGGAACATATTTGAACTTTGAAGTAGTGCTTGAGCACCTATTAAAGACACCTTGAAGGATACTTGAAGATACTTGGAAGACTTATAGAAGTTGGTCTTGGAGATATTATTGGAGACCATCATGCATTGAAGCCATCATGAGGTGACTTTGGAGATCTTTGGTTGGATATCATGAAGAGCAGTGGCGACACCTTCATGATAAGAAAAGGTTGTCATTGATGAAGTGATTTGGAGAAGACATTGCTGAAGAGATTGACAAGGTTCATTGAAAAAGATATTGGTTACCATGAAGAATCATCAAACATATCTTGGCGAATTGAAGCTAAGGGTTGGATCCCTAGAAGTTGAAGCCTCATAAGAGACAAGGTTGGTGCCTTGGAAGATAGGGTTGCAGCCCTAGAGGATAGGAGTCCTCAAGAGACCAGATTGGAGCCTTGGAAGATAGGGTTGGAGCCCTAGAGGTCGTAGCCTCGTAAAGTCCAAGTTGGTGCTTGGCATAGTACAGATTGGTGCCTGGAAGGATTGAAGATTGGTGCCTTCATCTAGGGTTGGAGCCCTATACTATTGTATCGGATTTATTGTAAATAAGAGGTTCAAAAAAGTATTTATTCTTATTGTTCATTTTGTGTTCTAATTATAAGAGATCTAAACTGGTAAAAGCAACAATTGAAAAGAAATATTGATTCACCTCCCTCTCAGTATTTCCAACAACTTTGTCCTTCTTCGTCCTTTTTCTTTTCTTGTTAGTTACATAGGATACATATTGAAATGAGTACAACAATTATGAAGACCGAAACTAGTTACATTTTCAGCAGTTAAGAGAGTGCAAGGCTCTTTTTCAGTTCACTCAAGGCGCATGCGGAAGTTAAACTAGAGCACATGACCTTTTCTCTCTTCTCACTCCATTTCGCTAGAGATAACACATGAAGAACTTGAGGAGAACACATGCATTTAGATCCAGATTACCTCTCTTCATTTCACTCTACTCAAGGTGCATGGGTGAGTTCAACTTGGACATGTTTGAAATCACTTCACTCTTCATCACTTCTAATAGGGCACATGGTTGCGCACATGGGTTGAGCGCATGGGATCTCTTTCACTTCACCTCACTTCATCATGAGTTAATGAAGGCACATTGCATGAGATTGGTGCCTCCTTTCGAAGAGGGGTTCCATAAAGAGAGGTTAAATGGTACAGTTTTCTTAAAAATAGTCAACAACATTTCATCTCCATCATTTTTCTTCTTCTTTTCGTTTTATCTATAGTTTGAGCAGGGCATATTATTGCAAATTATCTTGTATTTTGCCTCTATGATGCAATCAATCTACTAACCAATACAAAGACAAAGTTCGACCATGCTCCTCTCAGAGCTTCTCAATTCATGGATGAAATATTTCATGTTCTATGTAGCAATATAGATAGTTTTGCCTTTGTTTTGATTTTATCAATCACTTAGAGTGCATTCTCTTCTCTTTTTCATATTTTGTTGATTACAAATTGAAATTCTTGCATTATTTATTATTAATCAACCATTTTTATGATTTTATCCTTGGGTGTATGATTGCATGCCAAGGATCCATATTATGCGTTGATCGATCTTGCTGATTTGCAAATTTTTAGATGATTTTCAGTGTGTGACAAACTAGGGTCCCCCCAAGATTGGAAAAGCATGTAATGTCCTCTTCCAATTGATTGGCCAAGGGAGGACGAAATAGCCTATCCAACCCTGTAGGCTTTAGTAATTGATAAATGGGGAAACCCATTATCCAATGTTTTTGTTGCAACATTGGGTAAATTTGGGGTAATTGAGGCAAAACTTGTGGAAGAAGCCAGAATTAGGGCTAAGTAGAGGGAAACTTGTAACCCCTCACATTAGAAGAGACCCCTAAGGAATCTATAAATAAGAGAGAGATGAAATCATTTCATCATCATTGATTGATTGGATATCTCTATTTTGTGAGTTGAGGCTCTAAGGGTTTTAAGACCCATATACCCTTTCATTGGTTTTGATGATGATGATCCCACCCTAGCCAGTCCTTTCCTTTCTCTCGTTGGTTGACATAGTTGTGTTGAGACATATTCATCTAGGTTTTCTGGCATTCAAGGGGAGAAGTCATGGACTATTTCTGGGAGATATTCTGTGGTAAAGGGCAGCAAGACACTTCTAGGGTTTGCCTGTGCCAGCGCACTAACTCTGAGGCTTTACCGTGGCAGCAAGCTACCTTTGAAGCATTTATGATACAGCGAGATACTTCCAAGGCGTGTGAAGATCATACCCTAAGGACGTGGGGTTGAATGGATCCAGAAAATTGTCCCTTGAGTTAAATAGGGTTGTTTTTGGAGCTAGCGAGTTAATCTTCAATGGCATCGAGGTCGTTGACGTGGCATTGCAGCCAGTGGCATAGTGGATCACCTCCTAAGGAAGTGTCTTAAATCTTCGAAGCAACGGGTCACCGTCTAAGACAACATATCACTCCCCTGAGGCAATTGAAGGGCCATCCCCCCTTACTCAGAAGAAAAGGACAAACCAGGAAGTAGTTGACAAAGGTGACAGTAGGGTCATGGGTCACCTCACTAGGGCAGTAAGAGCTAGCACTGATCCACTGTTAAGCTACCTATGATGCAACGGAAAGCAAGGCAGCAATCAAGACTGCGGGTGTAACTGAAGAAATGAAGAAATTTACAAAGTACAGGAGTAGTCGGGACAATACCTTATTAGAATTTGTTAAAATAGGCTTCGAGTAACTATGGAAACCAGCCACTGTATGACGGAATTGAATAGTGAGAGTTGGAATTGAATAGTGATAGTTGGAATTGAACAATGATCATTAAGATAGTTGTTATTGTAGTTTATTGGTGGAACATTGGCAGTATAGGTTTGTTGTTCATTGGACAGTTGGCCCTAATTTACAATTGGTTGTTAAAGTGTTTTATATTACTAAATTATTAGGGTTGACCCCAATGTTTGCAGCAAACATAGAATAAATGTTGTAATTTCAAGTATTGTACATATATCAATGTTCCACGACTCAAACTCGTATAAGACTCGTCAAAATACAAAAAAAAAAAAACTTAAAATATGGTAAATTTTAAGTAGAAAAAAGAAACTAATGATAGTTCAAATCCTTATAAGTTATAAAAACCACAATATATGCAATAATTCATAACATCATCTCATATCTATAAAAGTACAACATAACATATTCAATTTTTGTAAGCAAAACATTTAGATACTGAATAAGAAAAGGAATCATGATTCCATAATTAAAATCAAAAATGTCAGCAAGTTCAAAATTCAAATACATGTCATAAATGATAGATGATTGTCTCATAACAATCTTGAGTCTCATCACTCATGGATGACCACACCTAAATAAGCCCTCGTGGAGCTCATGGTATCATCGGAAGGTTGAAGCAACTGTGACGCAGGTGTATTAGGAGTCTCCATTTGAGATGGCAAACTAGAGATATCCTCAATCTCTTCATCAAGCCAACTCAAATCAGGGGGCTCCAATCATGATTCCATAATTAAAATCAAAAATGTCAGCAAGTTCAAAATTCAAATACATGTCATAAATGATAAATGGTTGTCTAATAATAATCTTGAGTCTCATCACTCATGGACCACCATGCCTATAATAAGCCCTCGTGGAGCTCATGGTAGCATCGAAAGGTTGAAGCAACTGTGACGCAGGTGTATTAGGAGTCTCCATTTGAGATGGCAAACTAGAGAGATTCTCAGTCTCTTCATCAAGCCAACTCAAATCAGGGAGCTCCTCCTCCACAACCCTATCAGACTCTAAATCAATAGTATCCAATAAAATTGGATCGGTATCCTTTGGTTGCACTTGTTTTGTGAGCATTTGAAGGTTGTAGTAGATGAAAACCAACTTCTCCAACCTCTCATGCTCCAAATGGTTTCTGTTTTTGTTGTGGATGTGCTCAAACACTGACCAATTGCACTCACAAGAAGAAGCACTACAGGGCTGACTCAAAACTCTGATGGTGAATTCTTGTGATTGCAGTGCCTCAAAGCCATAATCTATCCACCAAGGAGTTGTAAAAAAATAACAACAAAGATTATCAGTTTGCAATGCCAAACATATAAAAGAGAACTAGCAAAATTACAAGCTAAGTTCTAACAACTTGCACTTACAAGGCATTTTCTTGTCCTTGAGACGTTGGCTTGAGCTGAATCCAAACATGCCAGATGCTTCCTTGTACATAATTCGTTGTAGGTTGATTTTGTCTTGAATATCTACATCTGGGAACATCTTCTCAATGCATATCATGAAACCTCTCATCACCTCGAAATCTCTTTGAATGTTAGACCCCTCATTATAGAATAAGCTCGGACTGAGATATGCTCCTGTTGCATGCAATGGTGAATGTAGTTTCCTGTCCCACCTGGAATCAATAATTTGCCATATAGGAAGATATTTAGATTCATCTCCCTTATAGAGAGTCTTGACGACCCCTTTGGCCCTATCTGTAATATTCCGAATAGGAAATAGACAGTAATATAAAGCAACATAAACAAGTAACTACAACAAATAGAGGGACATCATAAAAACACTGCAAACATAGAGAAACATTAAGCCATTTTATTATAATCTAAAAGATAACAATAGATACAAAGGTGATCAGAATGATGGCACCTTGGCTTGCTCAAGGCAAGCTCGAAATACTCTCAAAATCCCTCAGCAAATGGCTGCTCTGTCAAGGACTGCGTAACTCCAAATGTTGCAGCTACTGCTGCCAGAACTGCTGCTACTTCCAAAATGGAGCAGCTGCTGCTGCCAGAACTGCTACTACTTCCAAAATGGAGCTGCTCTTTGGGGTTGTTCCCCTGCTCAGAAACTTGTGAAACTTTGGAAATGAGCTCTCCTCCAATAACTCGGAAAAACCCAGGAAGGAATCTCGGAATTTGACCTCCCTTGGAAAATAACGTACTCCCAGGGAGTATGGTGGCCCTGAATGATCAACCTGCAGGTGATGGCCTCCTCCTACTGCAAAATGATGATTTGGGAGGGGTTGATCCCTTCAAAATACCCTCAGGCTGAAATCCCTGATATCCCCTCACTCTCGATGCTGCCTCCTCTCCAAACTACGTAATCCCTGAGAGAGACTGTGTTATCCAAGTGACTGCGTGATCTCGGCTGAAGGTACTATGTGCTCTCCCCAAAAAAATGATGGTGGATCTCATCAATTGAGCGGGCACTCAAAGTCCCCCAAGGCTGAGGTTGGGATCTCCGCTCGAAGACGCCCATGTGCTGAACAGCACTTGCAGACTTTGCTCAACAGCAAAAGCGTGCTCAATGTCAAAAGACGACAATCATAAGATGCATAATAGAATGACTGAATGGTGAGCCTCCACTCCCTTTTATGCTTGAGAGCCTTACTCTCACCCGAGACCCACTCAACTGCGTTGTCCCTCCTTGACTACGTTGTCTCTACCACTGTGCTGTCATGGGCCCACGTTGTCCCACATTGCCCCTTTCCTCACGCTGTCACTTGGCTCTCCTGGGCCACACGTTGCCAACTAATATTTGCCTAAGTGACTTTAGGGAATTATTATTTCCTAATTGTGGGTTATGGGTCCCATCACCCCTTTTATTAACTGACTAACATTAGGAAAGCAAAACTAGGCAAAATTAATATTGCCAATTAGCTGCTGCTAATTGGGAATATTACACTATCCATGCCCTCATAAATATATCCCATTGGAGGTTTCTCTCCATCCATCAATCTCAAGACTTTCACAAGGGGCTCAGTGAAGCTGACAATCTCAGTGGCTTTGTCCCACAAACTATCACCAAAGACAGATGCTTTCACAGACAATGCTTCTGGTTTTGTGCTATCTTTCCAAAATACCCATTGTTGGCTACAAAACATTCTTCACGTTTGGTACTCATACAAAAGGATTTGGAGGGAAACCGTGTGACAATTGGGCGACTAAGCTCACCCTGTGTGAATTCCCTCATAAGGTTCAACACCTAAGCATGATTATAAATATACTTGGTAATTTTCTTGCATTCTTGCACAACATCTAGCACCCACTCCAACTTCCCAATGTCCTCTAGTATCAAGTCTATGCAATGGGCAGCGCATGGAGTCCAAAAAATGTTGGATATTTGGCACAAAACAACCTTCTAGCTGCTACATAATTTGTTGAATTGTCCGTGATTACTTGGACAACATTTGCAACCCCAACTTCCTCCACCACATCAGCCAACAATGTAAAAATTAAATGTGCATCTTTTACATTTGCAAATGCATCAATGGACTTTCAGAACATTGTTCCTTTAGGGCAAACTACAACAAAAGTTATTATTGTTCTACCCCTCTGATTTGTCCACCCATCACGCATAAATGTACAACCTGTAATTTTCCACGAGCTTTTAATGCTCTCAAATTGTTCCTTCACACACTCAAGCTCCTCATCTAGCTCTTTCCCCCTGAGTGCATTATAATATGGGGCTTTGTATCCACGGCCAGCACTTGCAATGGCATCCACCATGGGCTGATAAAAATATGACTTTGCATAGTTGAATGAAAGACTGTTATGGTACCAAAACCTCCTCACTGCCATATCTGCCTCCTTCCTCTTCTTTTCATTAAAACTATCCAAGGTTGGTTGAGATCCTGGAGTTGTACTAGGAGTGAAGAAAGAAGAGGTTATACTCCTCCTTGCCACAACACTTGAAGAGAAGTTACCAATACCTGGACTTTGAATCTGTGTTTCACTCTGAGATAAAGATCTACCTATCCCAACAATCTCACCCTTCCTTCTTGCCCTCTTAGAAGTTTCTTCTTTAATGGCTTGCAAAGCAGCTGCCATTTCAATAGCGACTTCATCAGCGCAATTTTGACAACATCCCACACCATTCCCAAGAATTCTAGCTAGGTGATATTTTAGCCTGTTTATGCCTGCATGTATTATGGCATTGCAATATTTGCACTTGACATGATGGTCATTACCGGCAATGATTCGTTGACCATGTGCCCATGCCGGATCATGAGACTTTCTAGAACCCTTTGGTGGCATCGTGACGAAATCTAGAAGAAAAATATTAAATTTTTAAAATCTAATTGATATTTTTTTTTGGTTTTTAAATTTTTAAATTTACAATTTTTTTGGCCCTGTGGCTGAGTTTCTCAACCACACAGAGCCGATGTGTGGCTGAGTTTCTCGTTTCTCATCCACACAGCACCCCTGTGTGGCTGAGAAACTCAGCCACATGGCCTTCGAGCTGAGGAGCCAACCCGCAAGCCCTTGTGGTTGAGTTTCTCAGCCACACAAGGTCGTTGTGTGGCTGAGAAACTCGGCCAGGGCCAAAAAAATTGCAAATTGCAAGTGAAAAAAAAAATAAATTGAATTGATTACATAAAATTTAAAAAAAAATATACACAATCAGCAAAACAATGAAACAAGGATCATGAAGCCTACCTGGACAGTGTGCTGATACTCTGCCAGTGCTACTACTCTCCCAGTTCTGCGACTCCGCCTTGCTGTTACAGTGTGCTGCTACTCGCCAGTGTTGCTACTCCACCAGTGTTGTGACTCTACCAATGTTGCTACTCTGCCAGTGCTGCTACTCCGCCAGTGTTGTGACTCCGCCTTGATGTTACAGTTTGTTGCTACTCCGCCAGTGTTGTGACTCCGCTAGTACTGCTACTCCCAAGAAAACAGAGGACTATACAACTGTCGAAACATCTATTGCTTTCAAAATGTCCAGTTCTACATCGCCTGAAACCATATATCTGCTCCAAAAGCTAGGAGTAGATGATGGTCCCTACATTTACCAACATTCCATGATCATGAGCATTGAAAAAAAAACCTTACCACTTTCCTTGCCTATGCCTCCGAAAGGGAGAGAAGTGCTTATAAACCATTTTATTCCCTCCAAATTCCCTTTTCCTCCATCTCATTTCCAAAAAAAAAAATAGAAAAATCCAAAAAATTTGAGAAAAATCCAAAAACGTTTGCCATTTGTTGTGGACCGGGCCTTATAGGGGTCCGATACGAGTCCTATCAGAAACCCGCGGGTCTTATGCGAATGGTGCTTCACTGATATATATATATATGATATTTTTTTGCATTTATATTAAAAAAATCATCCCAAATACCAAATTAGTTGTAAAAGACATGAAAACATGCATATTTTTACATAAATAAAGATAGATATGGCATCCACGATTCCATTATACATCAATGATTAATTATTCGAGCATCAACCGCCTAGATTCTAGCAATTACTAACATACATCAACTTTTTAAGCATATCATAAAACATAAAACATTTAGAAAATAAAATCATCAAACATTCAAGTAAATTATATAGCAAGTGAGAAACTGTCAGCATGAGTCATGTCCAAAATTCAAATAATAATGTTTACAAAATAGGCCACTTGGCCACCACCAAGACTCAAGTACACACTGAACGAAGAAGAGTAAGACAAAGAAGTTCAAATTCACAACAAGACTACAGGTCTAATCTATGACAAAAGTAGTAAAATGTGAATATATCTACTAATCACTCCTCCTTCCACCACGAACAGGATGTGAACCTCCACGTGCTGGTAATGAATAAGATGGTGAAGACGATGGCTCTGGAAGTTGTGGCAGTGGAACAGATGAAGATGAAGCCCCTGTTGTTGGTGTTGAAGCATGCAACCTGGGAACCAAGGGACTGGATGGGGGTGGCATCTCAACTCGATCATCATCATCCTGGATAAGAGCATCCTCCAATTTCTCTAATCGCAACACTCCATCCTCCAAATTGAGCTCCTCTAGAATTTTGTCCCAAGCCTTAAGGTCTTTATTAGTCTTTGCATCATCACAGTAATGGGAGAACAATTGCAATTTGTAGTGAACATAAACCAAGCTCTCTGCCCGGTCTGCATTAAACTTGTTCCTTTTAACATTGTGGATCAAAGAATAAGAGCTCTAACACCTCTTTGCAGAAGAAGTGTTTACCACCTGTGATAGCACCCGCAATGCCAAAGTTTGTAGAATTGGAGCAGCACCTCCATGCATGTTCCACCACTCAAGAGAAGATAAATTCTTTCAATCTCTAATTGCATGCATGCTCCCAAATGGACCAATGCTAAGCATCTAGTTGCTCAAATGTTTTCGTAGCATGGAAGAGTCCTCCTCATCATGGACTAATTTACCCAATACTTTCATATAACCAAATAGAACCTCTAGATCTAGGTGTGGTTTTCTCCTGCTCCCCCCCCACCCCTCCAAGTGTTGGTGTTGAAAGCCATCATGGATGACAGTATTTAGGTGTCGGGACTCGTAACATACGCTAAGGTGTGCAATGGAATGCTTAGCATATCCATCGTTTTTCCACCGCTGCACGAATATAATTGTACGACGTGATATCTCTAAGCTTAACAATGTCTTAATCTGCCCCAACATGTTATCAAGTTGCTCATACACCTACTCAATTATTGGTCGATCTAAATCTGTAAACTTGATCCTGTAATAAATTGGTTTGGTGAATTGCAAAACATATTTAATTTGTGACCAAAAGTAATTGTCAAGAATAGTGTCCTTGGCTACATTAGCACCGTCTCTATTAGTGTTAATGTCCTCCCATGATTCAGAGGTCGCCACATTAGTTAAAGCTTGTCTCACCTTCATTACCCACATAGAGGTGAGGTAATAACTTGCAAATCTTGTTTCTGCAAGTTTAACCAACTGCAACTTGGAGTAAGTACCATAAAAGTAGTTTACCCTTGTATGCCCTATGATAAATTTAGTGAGTTGCTTCCCTCTCTTGTAAGTTCATTAATACATCGAGACTCTTTATGCTTCACAATATCATGCATCAAAAGATTTAATGTGTGCACCAAGCACTTCGCCCAAAACATGTGAGGATGAGTACGCTCAATAATTTTTCCTATTGCCTTACAATTTGTTGCATTATCAGTGGTCACTTGAACCACATTATTAGGACCAACATCTTTGATTGATTGCAATAGGAGATATGCAATGTTTTCGAAAGTTGCACTGATGGAGGACGAGTCATGACATGTAATAAACATTGCACCACTAGTAGAAACACCAAGAACATTTATCAAATGTTGGTTTCTAACATTTTTCTACCCATCTAATATAATGGATACCTCACAATCCACCCACTCATTAGTAAAACGTGTCAAAGCTCTTTGAACCTTTGTTTTTTCTCTTTCTAATAACATTGTTCTAGCTTTCTCATAGTTGGGGCTCTTGTATCCTTTTGGGGCATCATTGATGGCCTTAACCATATCACGCCAATAGGGAGAGCGAAGCACATTGAATGGTACACCGCAAGAAAAAAGAAATAGGATTATCCTTCCATCCACATCATCCCTCCCAGCAACATTCTGGAAATCGCCTATTGATCTTCTACTTCCAGAGATTGTAGAAGTACCATGAGGAGATAAGCTACCAAATCTAGAGGTTGCACTTGATTCAGAATGAGTTTTTTGTTTCTTGTTTTTCTGTTGTGCAACCTCCTCTATTCGGATGTATTTTCTTCTTTGTTCAACTCAAACCTTTGGGCAAATTGCTATCCCCACAGCACCTGTTTTGTCATCATTGTCCACCACCCCACAAAGGTGCCTCCTCACACGGGTATATGAATCACTATATGGTTTTCCTCCATGACAACCATGAGGGCACAAAAACTTGTAGCTTCCACCACATTTTCCCCCTTCAAGTTTGGTCACATAATTCCACAAGGGTGTCAATGCAGCTTTCCCCTCTAACATTTCAGTGTCCTCTTCATCCCCTTCCTCTTCAAACCCTCTGTCCTCATCATACATTGGGTCACTCCTATGGGGACCACTATCCTCTTGTTCTTCTTCCCTTCTATTCCTACTCCCCCTTGCCATCATGAAAACCAAAAGTGGAACGATACATAGAAGCCAAAAGAACACCATTTTGGAATATGAAGATACATGGATAACCTGCAACAAAATGAGCAAGAAGAAAGAATGGAAAAGAGTAGGAGAAGGAGGAAAAAAAATACAAACAACAATGACAAAAAAATGAGGGTGTTTGGGGTTTGCCCTTACCTCTTTAGCTCTTGTAAATGTAATGGGAATGGCAAAATGAAAGCAGACCTCTAAGGTCAATCTATCAAGGGAAAACCAACAGATTGACAAAGGAATGGGAATGGAAAAAATGCATCCAATCCATGATCATCTTGTTGATGTGTTAGGTGGTGCTCATGCTAACAGTTTACATTGACTTGGATACTCTAAACAATGGAAATAGTAAACATAGATTGAGGTTTACTGTGGAATATTATTTGATGAGCAAAATGAAAGAGGCCTGTGGACAGAATGGCTGAGGTAAGCACAAGGGGATAGCTCAACCATTTGTCATCAATATTGTTGGGGATTTGGCTAATTACCTGCCAGGCTGCCAGCAGCTGCCCGGTTCAATTTCCCCTATGTGAGGTGCCCTACTCTACATCAATTGATTTATTAAGGATGTCATCCACAAATGTGGACACACATCCCTTGGGTTTCTACATGATGTTTTCCTTCGAGAAAAATGATTCCTGGGATAAAAAGGATAATAATAATCAGGAAAAGATTAAAAAATCAACATGTTTTCAGTATGATACTGAATCACACTGATGAGGCATGTATACTCTGTAGTACTGTTCCAAATAGGAATAAACTAAACCTCAACCCAAAAACATAGATTGATTAATACAAGAAAACCCAACATTGCAAGTGGGTGAAATAGGTGATCTTATAGTGCTCTTTCTTCTAGATCTTTATTTAATATGTTATGAACACTTTAGCACTGATTTGGAGATGTTATATGTATACTCACTCGTGTATGTCATCCACAAATGTGGACACACATCCCTTGGGTTTCTACATGATGTTTTCCTTCGAGAAAAATGACTGCTGGGATAAAAAGGATAATAATAATCAGGAAAAGATTAAAAATCAACATGTTTCAGTATGATACTGAATCACACTGATGAGGCATGTATACTCTGTAGTACTGTTCCAAATAGGAATAAACTAAACCTCAATCCAAAAACATAGATTGATAAATACAAGAAAACCCAACATTGCAAGTGGGTGAAACAGGTGATCTTATAGTGCTCTTTCTTCTAGATCTTTATTTTATATGTTATGAACACTTTAGCACTGATTTGGAGATGCTATATGTATACTCTCTCGTGTGTGTCTTTACAGGTCTTTAATTCTTTTATGCTCTGTTTAAGTGATGTAAACTTAAGTGGATCTGACAGACCAACTTTTCTATTAACCAGAATGGCCTTTTCTTAAGAAAAATGAAAAGCCATGGAAAATATTCACCACATACAAAGTAAAACACACAAATCATTTTCAACACAAGGTTTATCATGGAGAATCATTGAAAACAAAAAACTTTACCATTAAAATTACAGGCTTCAGCTAAGACAGACTTACTGCTTGGTGAGGAACGCTCTTTATTTTGGACCTCACAAAGTTCTCCATTTCCTGCCAAAAGAAAAAATTACAAAATAAAGTGCATTCATTTCTTATAGATATAACAAACTATTTCTCAAGATTCTTTATGTTTATAGAAAAATTTTACTCAATCCTGTAGAAACTAAAGGTAAATGACAAAAATGGACAGTGGAAAATTAGCAGACAAAGAGAATGAAAACTTCAAAGCTAAATACCAGGAAAAAAATAAAAGAAAGTATTATGATGGTAAGATGTTCCTTCGCAGTGACCCAAAGTCTCGTTTCTTTGAGGTCTCATTGCAAAGCCTTTCATATTTTTTATGACCTAGGAAAAAATCCATGAGCTACAACTAAAAAACAGATAAACAAGTTTTCAGGAAAACAAAGTGAGAAGAAGATCCGTTTACACAAAAGTCAAAAGAAAAGAAGCAGGTTAGAAAACAAAATGGGGATAAAGAGATTAGTTCCTTTTCAACGCAACATATAAAACTACCCTGAAATAGATTCAACCAGTCACAAAGATAAAGCAAAGCCCATCATGGGAAAGTCTTGCTGCAATGCCAAGAACAGAAACTTAGTTCTGCCAAACAAGATAGTGCTTAGTAATTCTGTTCAATTTTTAACAAAAATTCATGAATAGGAACTGAAATCATCTACTATGGACAGGATACACAAATATTTGCAGAAATAATCAATAAACTGATACAATGATGATGATTTATACAGTCAGTTGAACTGTTATTTAAACAGCACAAAGAGATTGGTTACAAATATAGACAGGCCCGTGTACTAATATAATGTAAATAAGAGTAATAATACTTATTGATATATGTTTGGTGTACTACATGAACCATATGGAAATACCAAAAGCAGGGACAATGAAAAAAGCAATAGATGCAAATTTAACTGACACCTCAAGAAATGAAAACACAATGAATTCTTAGAATTGTTCAAATGTAGGTAGAAAGGTTTCTTCTTATAGCAACCAGGAGTTTCTTGTGCCTTTCTGATGTTCTTGAGAAGCTTTAGTCCTTGTATCTCATAACACAGGAAAAGCTAATATTTATGAGATGAACTATGTTGTGTTGAAAAACAAGTCAAGAAAAAATATTCTAATTCTATAGTGACAAACCACTGAACAAAACTGGTTAACAATTTTTTTTAGGGATAAACTGACCACAAATCCTTTTCACCCCAAACTTATCCCGATGCAGCTTCAAACAGTCAAAAAGATAAAGAGGATTACATCACGAGGATTAAGTTGCACTGAAACGGATATGGATATGGGGTTTGAAATCGATACGGCAAATTTTCAAAAAATCTGGACACATTACGTTAAGGAAACGGCATATATATGTGTGTCTGTGTGTGTGTGACAAAATAAGAGTTCCATATTACTGTTCATCTTTTAGAATCTAGATTCTATATCTAAAATACGTAATCATCATCATGAATTCAACATGAACAAATCATCATCATAAATTCAGCAATTAGCATAAACATTGTCATCATCAATAGTGAATATTATAACATTGAACATATCATCAAGTTTTTGTTTCCAATTTCAATCATCACCAAAATGGAAAAATTAATAATGCTAAACACACACTACATAGTACAAAATTCAAATTACAAAATGAACTATGATTGGCAGTGTACTATCATATGACATATTATGGTATTCAATGTTCATTGTTAAAAGGTTTAAAACATCATTAATTACATTTACATGTCATCAAATATGTCTTCATCCATGTAATTAAGATCCACATTACATTTGGATCCTCTCCAGTAGTGGGAGCATTGCTGCCATGTCCACTTGAAGATGCAATTATTGGTGCCTCCTCATCAAACAAAGTCATATGAGACATGGCATTCAACATCATATCCAAGTCAGTTAACTATGGTTCCACATCCCATAGTTTGGTGGACCCAAATTTGTATCTATCACTCTTGTGTGACATAAGGTGAATGTTCGAATGAACATACACTAGTTCCTCAACCTTCTTGGAGCCCAATCTGTTTCGCAGCTCGCTTCACCGAATGGATGAAGCCATATGTACTCCAGTTTGTGTATGTTGAAGAGAAACTAGCAACCTGTGACAAGATCCTGATAACCAATTTTTGGATATGTAGAAGTTCCCAGCCATAGTATTTCCACCAATCAATTGGACTTAATATGGCCTTGTGTTGGAAAATGTAATTAGGTTCAGTCTTCATGTAATGTACTTGAGTCATTTTGTAATATACTTGACAAAAGAATAAAGAAAAGAATTATTATTATTATTATTGTGACTTATTAAAGCATGTGTTTCATGCTTGGGTCACCATTGTTTAGGTCAAACTCCCCATTGAGTAAATAGAGTCATTGTACATTTAAAGAGACTCTTCTTGGGCTTTTGAATCATGTAAAAAGGTTTAATATTGAGTAAAATATGAATTATGTGACCTCCGGAGTCCACACCAAGTCGGCCTAAAGGGGATCATGTCGGCCTAAGAGACACCTATTCGACCTCACCTAGAGCCTATACAATGAAGGAAATCGAATTCATTTGGAGCACACTCTCTCACAGTAAGTTCGATATCTCTTGTAGGCTAAGTTGCATGAAATGGTGAAACGGAAACAAGTTTCTGAAACGGGAAATGATACAAAACGCGACCTCCCCAAATTTTGGAAACGGAGAAACGCGGTGTGTATATATATATATATTAATTGAAATTTATATTAGAATTTAGGACATTTAAGAAATGTTATGTGAAATCATTTTTTTATAAGTTTAGAAATCCATCTTGAAGCATCGAAGAGACAAAAAAACAATTAAAATAATATTAAAAGGCACAACAACCGAAAAAATAAATAAATAAATAAATAAAGGAAACGCGGTTGTACGGTCGGGAAACGCGTTTCCAATCGTACTGGCAAAGTTTCCCGTACGAGAAACGTCCCAGTACGGCCGGAAACAAGTTTCTTGATCGTATAGTACGCGTTTCAGCATTTCCGTTTCATTTTTTTACGGAAACGAGCCCTAGACCCACGTTTCCTGCAACTTAGCTTGTAGCTGGGAAAAACTTCGAAGTTTGTTGTCGGGAAGCCGAAAGAAGTGCGCGTTTGGGGAAGTCTAAGGAGAAGAAGAAAAATGAAATTTTGGTGTCTCTCTCTCTATGTTTCATGCCCTAGATTGGGAGATCAAAGTCTTCCAAGTCTTGCTGTTGCCGGAAGCCATCTGCTGCTAGAAGTCGCTGCCTAGTCGAAGTTGTTGGAAAAGGGTCGAAGATCTAGGAGATTGACTTGATGTGGAGGGAAGGTCTGGTATATGTCTAGGGTGAAGAGTCTCACAGAATACTATTGAAAGGAAGAATTATCTTGACTGGGTTTTCCCCTCGAGGAGGATTTTTCCTTTTTATAGTTCCTACATCTGGGGTCTATTGTTTTATGTGTTGTTGTTATGGTAATTGCTTGATGAACTAAAAGAAAGAAGATATAAAGAATCGTAATAACAAGAAACATCACAAGTAATTATCAAGAATAAGAAAATCTTTCTGCCTTTATGATTTTCTAACATGGTATCATAGCTTTGGTGAAGAAGGAAGAAAAAGGCAGTCTTCAACACTTGATCAAGGAACCATTCAAAGGATCATCTCAGGGAAGGAATCTACTACACTCTATGAAGATGTCTAACACAATCAAGGGAGAAATCAAACTTGAAGGAGCCTCAAACTACAAGTCCAGGTAGAAGAGAATTGACCTCATCCTTGAAAAGAATAAGGTACTGGACTTGGTCAAAGGAAAAGTAAAGAAGCCAACAGAGGATTCTGGTGATGGTGACAAAGTGAAATACAAAGAAATAGAATTAGTAGCCATGACTCTAATGGTAGAAGGAATAAAGGACAACCTTGTCACATTCATAGCCAACATCAACCATGCTCAAGAAATATATGAAGCCTTGTCGAATTTATTCACTATTAAGAACATTGGTCAAGTAGATACTTTGAAGAATGAGCTAAGAACTACAAAGATGACCAAAGACGACACAGTGGCCTCCTTCTTTGTGAATATAGCAAGAATCAGTGATGAAATTTTGGCCATTGATGAAATTGTTCCAGACAAAGAACTCGTGATCACTGCCCTATTAGGATTTCCACCTACTTGGGGTGCATTTACTGCAGGACTTAAAAAAAAAAGGAAGCTCCCACCTTTGAAGAATTATGGATTGCCTGAAGTCAGGAAGAATTATGGATCTCATTAGCTACCAATTATGAAGGAGTATCAAATGTCGACATTGCTCAACATAAAGGAAAGAAATCGAAAGGACCAAGAAAGAAAGTTGACATATCTAAGGTAGAATGCTATCAATGCCATAAGATGGGTCACTATAGGAGTGATTGTCCCGACAATCCGAGAAACAAGAAGAGAGAAAGAGATCACAGTTCAAACCAACATTGTTGAAGAAGAAGACTCAAAGAAAGCCAAGCCCGAGGAATCTAACATTAGCGACTTACACTACTAAGTCCTTTGCTTGTAGCCTTACATATCTTATTTTATATTTTTTATATTTTAGAATTTATAGGTTTCTAACATATTTTTGGAAAAGACATTATAGGTATCCCTCAAGCTTTGGAGGGAGCCCTCAACAACTCCCAAAGATAAGTATCTCATTTCTTTTCAGTTTTTGATTTTATGTACTTATTTAAGTTTTGATTATACTAATCGCCTTTCTCCCTCTATTGATCTTGATTAGGAAAAACATCTGCTATATTCTCAAGGAGTATGAAGGAGGACCTCTCAAGACAAGGTTTGTCAAGAAACAAAGGTATGCTTTAAAACATTGATTTCTTTATGATAAATGTTCATTCCTTTGACAATCTATTACTAACATTTACGTGTCTAGCTATAGTGAATCATATTGATTCTTATTTTGGGTGATTCATCACTTGATAAATCTACCCACCACACTCATATTCTTGATCGATTTTGCAAGAACCCTACACAAGTTCTGGAAAACCCTAAGCAAAGGGTATGCTAATGTGAATGTTTGAAACCCTAAACTGCTTAACATTATAATGAAATGCTATTTGACGTTTTTATTTATGATGTCATGTTTAGGATTTTGGTATGATCAGAAAACCTAACTGTTAGGGTTGAATGATAAGGTCTAAAATACCGAACCTTTGAAACGTTGATAATCTTGGGTTTGTTATGTTCCTATATTGAAATCCTAACTCATTAGGGTTTGGTAGAATGTGTAAAAAAGACCCTTATAGTGTCTTAGAAATGATTTCCTTAGAATGTGTGTGTTTGTCCGATCAAACCCTGGTCTAATCCAATTTGTTATTGATATGTTATGAAATCAAATACCTTTTCTTGATGATGAATCCATAGGTATGGGAAGATATGTCCTTTTTGGTTGAAATTCTATCTTGGTCTAGGTCTGTGTATGTCTAATGTATCAATGTTGTCGGACATATGATATGCCTTTGCATGATTATGAATTCCTAGATACATGTGTTGACCTACTTATTAATGGTCAGAAGTCTTAGGATTTAGTTTAAATCCTTGTCTGAGATTCTAGGATGATATTTGGAAATCTAGGGTTTTGCAACTAAGCCCTTGTAGCGGTTAAATTCTCTAGTATGTGTGATATAACAATCTGAGATCTATTTATATAATGATTGTTGAGCTTGTGAGAATGAAATTCTAGGGTTTTGAAATTGAACCTTGGTAGAAGTGAAAATCTCTAATGAATAATGATAATATGATGGTTTGAGATTTGTGTAAGATTAATGAAAATCTGAGTTTTGATTAGATTTGATGGTTGATTGAAAATCTAGGGTTTGCAACTAACTATAGTGAAAGTTGGTCATATTAATGACTAAGTTGTGATTGACTTTGATTGATTCTCTTGTATGAAATCTTGAATTTGTATATATCTCTAGTGGAAAGTCTAACATATGAATTCTAAAAGTTATTAGATATCTTGTAGATCTATATTTAAATTGTTTCTAAGGTTTGTTATATGTTGTAGTAGGGTGTGTTACACCTTTGAAAGAAGCATTGAAACCCTAGATAAAATAAAAGTTGTTATGAAGTAGTCTAGGGTTTATGACAAAGTCCCTAGCAAAATGTTGAAGAGCATATGTCTCCTGCTTGTAATTAAGTTTGGGTATCCGATATGTATAAAGTTGAAATGCTTCTGTGATTCTGATATGGCTAACTTCATGCTTCTATAGATTTGGTTGTACTTGCTACCAAAGTTGTGTAGGTACACAATCTTCAATAGGGTGAAGATGCTCGTTGATGTGATAAGCATGATGGGGATGTTGATAACTGATGCGATGGTTGGAAGCCACGAAAGATTCTCTAATGACGAAAATAATAAGTTGATCTCCCTGAGGAAGCCTGAATAGAAAATATCTCCCTATGATTAGAGATTGAATGAAGATGTTCCCTGGTTGAGAGGGAGGCCATAGCTTGGTTTTGATTGAAGAATGAAAATTTCGGAGGACATGTTGCTGCATGAAAAGTAGGAGAAGGAATGTATATGATGAAGGAATCTTTTGTCAAAGATTCGGTTGATAGTCCGGAGGTTTGTATATGTTTATGTACATGTGAAAGTAGCATATTATTGATTGGGGTTGTGTTTGTACAAAAAAATTGCTCGAAGGATTTTGATAGCATGTTGGTTACCAATTAGTTTGATTGGGAGAGATTGGTCATCCATGATCTACTGGATCAAGGGGTGTTGAGGCTTTGCGAGTGAAGCATTGCCTAGGAGGACATATGGCCAATACTTTGTGTTGATGTCTAAGTCCCAAAGTAGGGAAGGGTGGTGTGGGTCATACAGCTCTGACCATTGATATGCACCTAGGTCCCTAGGTTGATGTTTAACAAGTAAGCCTGATGGTACCTAAAGGGGCTAAAAGCTTAAGTCCATCTTCGAGAATCTAGTCCATGGCATTGCAGTGCCTAAATTGTTGAGAGACAAATGGATAGATTGCCTTGGTGAGGAATCTAATCCATGGCATTGTGATGCCTAAAGTTCTTCATTGTTCATATAGTATGAGATCTTCCACTGTGTTTGTATATGATGAATACCTCCATAGTTAAGATGGAGTGTTGGAAAATGTAACTAGGTTCGGTCTTCATGTAATGTACTTGAGTCATCTTGTAATATACTTGACAAAAGAATAAAGAAAATAATTTTTATTATTATTATTATTGTGAATTATTAAAGCATGGGTTTCATGCTTGGGTCACCATGTTTTAGGTCAAAGTCCCCATTGAGGATTTCTAGGATTTATTCTGAGTTAATAGAGTCATTGTACATTTAAAGAGACCCTTCTTGGGCTTTTGAATCATGTAAAAAGTTTTAATATTGAGTAAAATATGAATTATGCAACCTCCACACCAAGTCGGCCTAAAGGGGATCATGTCATCCTAAGAGACACCTATTCAACCTCACCTGGAGCCTATAAAAGGAAGGAAATCGAATTCATTTGGAGCACACTCTCTCACAGAAAGTTCGATATCTCTTATACCTGGGAAAAAGTTTGAAGTCTATTGTCGGGAAGCCAAAAGAAGTGCAAATTTGGGGAAGTCCAAGGAGAAGAAGAAAAATGAAATTTTGGTGCCTCTTTCTCTCTGTTTCATGCCCTAGATTGGGAGATCGAAGTCCTCCAAGTTTTGCTTCTGTCGTAAGTCATGTGCTATTGGAAGTCATTTCCTAGTCCGGAAGAACTATGGACTGCCTGCAGTCAGGAAGAATTAAGGATCTCATTAACGGACAATTATGAAGGAGTATCAAATGCCTACATTGCTCAACATAAAGGAAAGAAATCGAAAGGACCACGAAAGAAAGTTGACATGTCTAAGGTAGAATGCTATCAATGCCATAAGATGGGTCAGTATAGGATCAAGCCAACATTGCTGAAGAAGAAGACTCAAAGACAATCAAGCCTGAGGAATCTGACATTAGGGACTTACACTGCTAAGTCCTTTCCTTGTAGCCTTAGAAGTTAGATATCTTATTTTATATTTTTGATGTTTTAGAATTTATAGGTTTTTAACATATTTTTGGAAAAGACATTTTATGTTTTTTATAAGTTTATAGGTATCCCTCAAGCTTTGGAGGAAGCCCTCAAAAACTCCCAAAGATAAGTATCTCATTTCCTTTCAGTTTCTAGTTTTATGTACTTATTTAAGTATTGATTATACTAATCACCTATCCCCCTCTGTTGATCTTGATTAGGAAAAATATTTACTATATTCTCAAGGAGTATGAAGGAGGACCTCTCAAGACAAGGTTTGTCAAGAAACTCATATTCTTAATCGATTTTGCAAGAACCCTAGAAAGGTTCCGGAAAACCCTAACCAAAGGGTATGCTAATGTGAATATCTGAAACCCTAAACTGCTTAGCGTTATCGTGAAATGCTATTTGAAGTTTTTATTGATGATATCATGTTTAGGATTTTGGTATGATCAGGAAAACCTAACTTGTTAGGGTTGAATGATAAGGTCTAAAATACCAAACCTTTGAAATGTTGGAAATCTTGTGTTTGTTATGTTCCTATATTGAAATCCTATCTCATTAGGATTTGGTGGAATGTGTGTGTTTGTCTGATCAAACCCTGGTCTAATCCAATTTGTTATTGATATGTTATGAAATCAAATACCTTTGCTTGATGATGAATCCATAGGTATGTGAAGATAAGTCCTTTTTGGTTGAAATCCTATCTTGGTCTATGTCTGTATATGTCTAATGTATCAATGTTGTCGGACATATGATATGCCTTTGCATGATTATGAATTCCTAGATACATGTATTGACCTACTTATTAATGGTCATAAGTCTTATGATTTAGTATAAATCCTTATTTGAGATTCTAGGATGATATTTGTAAATCCAGGGTTTTGCAGCTAAGCCCTAGTAGTAGTTAAATTCTCTAGTATGTGTGAGATAACAATCTAAGATCTATTTATATAATGATTGTTGAGGTTGTAAGAATGAAATTCTAGGGTTTTGAAGTTGAACCCTAGATTAAGATGTTTAAGATGTTTGCTTTCTGAGGTTTACTGGAAAATATTATCTTTGAATGGGAGGTAATAAGGGAATACATATTTCAAACTATGAAAACCTTCCTTTTAGATATATAAATTATTACAAACATGGCCATTGTGCTCTCAAAAAAAATTCTCTTCAAAAGTAAACCAAGGAAGAGAGGAGAATCGAGCCCTAAAACAAGAGGCCACAAAGAAAGATGACATGTTGGCAGCTAACAAGAGGAAGACTCGCTCCAAGATACACAAGGTTTGTGTCAGGTGAATTAAGGAGGGGCCAAAGGCGATGAATCAGAGAGCCAAGTGGCTCTTCCTTGACCCATGATCAACTCACCTGTGAATGACACTATGGCTCAGCCGTCCTACCAATCATCAGATATCCACTATTTCCCTTTAGTGTCAAGACAAGAGTTTGAGTTATCTTAGGGGTCAAGAATGTATAGGATGAATCTGAGTGAAGTTCATAGGTGTGGTCCACATTAGGCGTGGGCATGACATCAAATGTTTTCAATATACAGTTTACGATGGCAGCATCACAGTGTCTTGACTTGGTTTATATAGCATCACCTATCATATGTACTTAGCAGGAAATGAAGACTCCATGGCCAAATGGATAACGCACCAGTTAATTTTTTCAAGTTCAGAAGACCAGCAAGGCAATTTTGCCCCTTTTCTCTTTATTCTTCTATATGTTCTCTTTTCTTTCTTCATGCAAATTCCATACTCTCATGGGGGAGTTGTAAAAATGTCACTAGCATGATGAACTCATATAAAAGGCTAGACAGTTGGGACATTGTTACTAAGGAAGTTGCTCCATAGTGTTTATTTTCACTTAATTAATTATTTTTACTTTTCAGCGATAAATAATTATTTGAATGGAGGCTTCTGTGAGTAGAAACATTTAGATGATTGCCTTCTGGATCTATCACATAATTGTCTTCCAGATCTTATGTGATGGATCCAAAAGATAATCATCTACATAAATAATTAATTCAGTTTTTTCACTCAACCTCCAAAGTTGGAATGTGCCTTAATAGTTAGGCCTTGAGTGTAATTTCTAAGTCTAGGGTCAATTATATAACCATGCTAGGCATTATCTTAAGTCTCACGGAATTGCATTAGGTTCTAGTAGGATTTTCTAATAATTAAAAGTTTCCTGCAGAAAGGGAATTTTTAATTAATTTTTATGTAACAAATAAAAAAGTGGTACTAAGAAGCTTGTATGGCATGTGAGTACTCAAATTTCATGCTCAAAATACCAACATTATCCTAGTACCCAATTTGAGGTGGAAAACATTAATTTTTCATGATCACTTTTACTCAAAAAGTGAGGAAAAATACACAGAAAAATCAGATATTAAATAACTGGGAACATGTCAAAAACATGTCTCCAGTCAATAGGAGTGACTAAGCACTCAAGAGGCAATTAGGACAAGTCAAGATGAAGTGAAGAGGCCAAGTCAAGGCCCACAAGATGGTTGCCATTGGAGGTCGAGTTAATGTGCCAGCTAGTAGGAGTTCAAGGGTCGAGTTGTCACATCAATGGGGGAATCGATTTGTTGCATTAAGTGGGGCTGAGTTAATTTAAAGAAAGGTCAAGTTGGATGGTGAGTTAAGTGGGGCATGTGGCAAAGCCACTCCCACTCTCTCTACACTTTCTCCACTTGGATCCTACGTGTTCCTTCCCTAGCATACGTGGCCCTCTTCTAGATGCTACGCAGTCCTCCTTGGAGTGACGCATCTACACTTGGCAGCTCGCATTCTACTTGGAGAATTCACTTGGATTTCATTGGGATCTTCTCCCCCTCTGCTATAAATTAAAGGCTCCTCTCTTGTACAAGCCAGTATTGAAGCTTGAGAGCTTGGGGAATTGTTGCTACTTTGTAATTGTTCATTTATTGTTTAATAAAAGAAGGCTTTGGAGGCTCATGGTGCATTGAATCTTGTGTGGTTTCTTGGAGTACTAATGGAGGTCTAATTGTTTTGCTTTAGATTATTGTTGTAATAGGCCTTTGAAGGGGTGTTGTCACCCATTAGGAATGGACTTTCAAATTTGGTTATTTTCTAGTCTATTTGCTTGCTTACACTTTGATATTTACATTATATCTTCATCTCAGTTGACTGACATATTTTTGAGATATCTCATGTAGGGAGCAACACCCATTAGGAATGGACTTTCAAATTCAGTTATTTCCTAGTCTATTTGCTTGCTTACACTTTGAGATTTTACATTATATCTTCATCTCGGTTGACTGACATATTTTTGAGATATCTCATGTAGGGAGCACCTATTTACTAACAATTTGTTTTGGCAAAGATCTTTAAGTTTTACAGGTGCCTCAAGCTTGAAGATTTGAGATCTTCCTTGGTTGGAGTACCCATTTTCAAGAACATAAGAAGCTCATTCCCACCTTGTATCAAGATCACCTCCAATCCTTTGAATATTTATCCAAGCTTCTTTCTTGATCCCTTCTCAATTCTAAAGAAATTTCTCTCATTCTTGGTTCGATTTCTGAGACATTATTGTCAAATCTAGCAAGTTAAAGGCTCACTTTCGTTGTTGTCCTAACAAAAACAAATTGTTAGTTTTTGTAGCATCGAATGTTGTTCTAGTTTTGAAACTTTGTGGAGAGGCTAAAACACAAGAGTTCTCCAAAACCCATAAATCGTTTCTGGAAATTCCAGCGAGAGTTGGCTCAATTAAATTAATTGACGATAATTAAAAATTTCCTAAGTCTAACTTAAGAAAAGTGGTTAATTAATGCGAATTAATTGAGAAATGTGTCAATCGTCTAGAAACTCACACAGATCAACTTGGAGATGATCTTAGCCATCAATTAAGATTTATTTTTGGTCGTTGGAGTCCCAACTAGAGATTATAAGAAGAGGTTGATGGGTAGATGGAGAACACACAAGTGCAAATACTCAATTGCCCATGCAAGTCAAATTCCCAATAACAGGAGTGATTCAACAGTGGAGATCGATCCAATGGGGTGAGTAGCAAGTGGCAGGAGCGGTCAGTGATATCCGAAGGAAGATTTTCCAATTCCAGAGAGTCAAAATAAGGGAGTTCGAGTTTGCCCAGAGGGTCTACGCAAGGACTGCGCAAGCTGCAGTAGCAGTGCAGTTCGATCTAGCAGGAGGAGTAATTGATTCAATAGTTGGTGTCAAGATTTTGATCAGAGGGTCCAGTAAATCAGTTCCAGAGCCGGAGAGAAGCAAAGCTGCATATTTCAAGAGTTTCCAGAGGTAGCAGCAGCAAGGCCTATGCAAGCACTGCACAGAGGCTGACGCAAAAGGAAGTGCGATTTGCTGAGGGGCCAATTTCGGGAACTGAAATCAACTGTGGGGTGAGGAAAAATCCTCATGATAATTTTGCCAATGATTCTCACATATTGGATTGCCAGTTTGGCATCCAAATTATTATCCTCAGATTTTCTATTGCAAATAATAATATAAACCCTCGGCTGTTGCAACTGGTTCTCCCACATTGGGTTTTTTCGAGGACTTTTGTCCAAAAATAACGATGCCATTTTTATGTGTGTGTGTGTGCTAGTATTTCTTAGTTTCCAATGCTTTTATTTTCCGTAGTATTTTATTTGTGAAGATTGCAGTGCTATGTTGCACAAAACTTCTAGGAACCTGACGTTTCGGGCCATACCCGTACCTAAAAATCTGGAACTTAATTAATTGTCATCTATGGGTCTTATTCTCTTTTTGCTTGCAAGATAATGTGTTATTCGCTTACTTTATATATATATATATATATATATATATATATATATATATATATATATGACGTTTTGGCCGATGTTTCCATTTTTGGGAGGTGACGTTTCTAAGCGTACTTGTTTTAGAAACTCCGAAACATTTCAGCGCTTCATGCAACTTAGTTGCAGTGTGATTAATTCGTCGTTGTCGTAGCAATAAACTACATAATTAATTTTAGACTTAGAAGAATTAATTCCAGTTGCTGTAATAGAAATTTCGTAGTGAAATTTTCACATGATATCAAAGCGAGTTTTGTTGAGAAATCTAGGGCAGTGAGGGGATGATTTCTCTTGCTAATGGTAATTGTTTGTGATATAATTTTAATTTTACTTCATTTTCTTCTTCTTTTACATGCTTATTATTATGTATTCGCTTCATCAAATAGCCACCAAAAACATAAAGAACAATGAGACAAAGGACACAAGATATAGGCTATCAGCTAGGGCCAAAACCTCTACAATCTTGAGAGGAAACCCCACAAATTTCTTCTTCTTATAGAATCTTCAATTGACTAATTCCAAGACCTAGACCCTTGACCAAAACTCGTCCAAGACCAAGTCAATGCCTTCCCTTGCAATGCCTTTCCACAAGGTTAACCTCAGTCAAACTAACCTTCTAGTAGCAGCAGCTTCTCCTTTGACCTTATTTTTCGAGCCTGCAACTTCTTGACTGAAATATGGCCTAACTGCAGAAACTTAGGTTGCACTTGTGAGCAAGAGCATGGAGGAAGAGTCCTCCTTCTTCGTTTGGTGTGATACCTCTTCTTCAATAACTCGGCCTTCAAAATGATCTTTTTTCCACCCAAGATCCGACCTCTAGAATGACTGTCATATTCGGTCTTTCAGCAGTAGTGATAGCCCTAATTTTCTTTCGCACGTGTGAGGTATTTTAGCCCAAAAACAATTCCAATCTTCAAAGTCTTCTTTCTCCTTCTTCCTCGCTATCTAAGAGTCTTCTTGCTTCTCCTTCACACTTTTTCCTTCACTCGAATGCTTGATCTTTTGAGGGAGGCCGAGTAATCCAATATATAGGCTTTTCTCCGTGCTTCTAGGCCGACTTTAACTTCACTCCCAGGCCGACATGTTCTCTTGATAGGCCGACTTGAATGTGGCATATTGACAAGGTCTTGGAGGGTTTGTTTGACTCATTCTTTGACTTAAATAATTTTCTTACAATATGTAACATACCCACATGGGTCTTTCATACATGGCAATGGCTTTTAATGACTTGATGACTCAATGACAAATCCTAAGAGCTCTCAATGGGAGCTTGACCAAAAAATAAATCTTCTTGAGCATGAAACTCATGCCTCAAGATCAACAATAATAAATTTACTTTTCTCATTATACCAAATACATAAAATCATGATTACATATGTCATTATGAAGGCCAAACCTAGTTACATATTTCAACACTCCCTCTTAACTAGGGAGGTATTCATAATCCATGCAAGGTACTTGGACACTCTCAATCTGAAGAATTTTCATAATAAGAATCAGATTGGTAACCCATCTATATAGCACTAAGTTGCACGAAACGGGGAAACGGAAACGAGTTTCCAAAATGGGAAGCGATACGAAACGCGACCTCCCCAACATTTGGAAATGGTGAAACGCGATAGCGATATATATATATATATATATATATATATATAATTTAAATTTATATTAGAATTTAGGACATTTAAGAAATGGTAAGTGAACTCATAAACCTACATGATAAATTCAAAGCATAAACTATTACAAGTTACAAGACATTTACTCATGAATGATAACAGAGACATAATAAAAATAGCAATATCGAAATATCTGAAACCAACCTTTACTATATATCAAAATCTCAAAATCAGCCTTTATTATATATATGAGGCAGCAAGTACAATAAAGACTGAGGCTGCAAGTACAGTAAAGACTTTGAGCATGTCAAGTCAAAATTTTGTTTGAGTGATGGGTATATTTTTAGTAGGGTCATGATAGAGGAGTTTGACAACCAATGTCACTAACATCAAGGTACATAGAGGGATTGGTGCTCTTGATTAAATACGAGTTCCATACCCTAATACATGACAAAATCCAATGGAAACATTGCAATCACCCAATCCTGAAATCCTGAAATCCTGAAAAACTGATAAGTCTCCTGGATTTTGAATGAGATCTAAAATTCTACTTTCTCCATATGAAATGCAATGAGGTCGAAACCACTCTCAAACATCCCAAGTCATTTCATGGTAATGTTAAAAATTTAAGTAAAAGGATGAAAATGAAGATTAAGGAGAATGTCACACGGTATGTCCCTCCAAGACTATTCTTATCTTGGATTCCAAGTCCTCAAAGAATATCGGTTCTCTACAACTACTCTTATCTTGGATCCCCTACCACGTCCTTAAAGAGTATCGGATGCCAGATGCTTACCCAATCCTCCATTTTTTCTTCCCAAGTGAAGATAAGAATGATGTGTCCATCTCTCCCTCTCGGCTAGGGAGGATATACCTATTCCAATGAAGGAATATACTCATTCCTATAAAAGGAATGTACCCAAGCTCCCTCTAAGCTTAGGGACTAGCTTCAAGTTTCTACCAAGTTAATAAACTTGCTTCCAGGTTCCCTCTTAACTAGGGACCAATTTCTAGCAACAGCTTTTTATTCATTGTTGGATATCATGGGACATTCAGCTGCTTGTAGCGCTCCTCCATTCTATGTCATGAATTTTATCTTTAATATTATGGAGCCTTCATCTTTGTAGGGCATCGGCAATCCATCACTTTCCTTCACAAGCCACATTGGTCATGCCATCCTTCTTTATGTTGGAAAGTGATCTTCTAGTCCCCATCTGGCTTTTTCTTTATACAACTACCTCTTCCACGTCATGTTTCCTCTAGGATCTTTCATCCAACCACATGAGTGCTTAGTTGTAGGTGACATCTACAACTCTCTTTTAGTAGCCCTGTATTAACCCAACCAAATGTTTTCCAAAAATCAAAATGGACATTAAATTAAAGTTACCTTTTATGATGGCCTTTCATCATGACATATGTTTGCTTGCAATATCAGCACCCCGCACATATATTTGACAAATCTCCAAGGTATACAATGCCAAGGGTCTCCTTCTTTTCCAGACTTCATCAGGGTCTTCATATCTTTCCCACGAAGATATCATTGTCAAATCTTTTTAGTCATTAGATGTTGATTGTCTTCTCCATAGTTGCATCTTTCATGATCTCTTCCTTTCTTTATTCACACATTGTTTCCTAGGAAATTCCAATCATTTGTCCCTTCATCTTTTTCAACCACCTCATATTCCATATGATGACATATTATGTTGATTTTATCTCGTAAATATGTGAATCATGCCTTTATGCATTCTTTTAACGAGAGAGATCCCTTTCCTTTGATCATACTCATGAAGTAGAGAATGCATCCTTACTATCTACAACTATATAATGACATGAATTAATTCATTAAACATATGCATACATGCCTCTTTTGTTCTTTGGTCATCTAGACTTCCTTTAGCAGCTTCATGTCCTCGATTGAGAATGCTTCAATAATCTTTGACATGCTACACTCCTTCATCATCATACCATCATTTTTCAAACAATGAATCCCATCAAAGTGGAATTCTCAACGAGACATCTTTCAAGAGATCAACCTTCTAATGAAGATTCCAGCAGAGGATCTTGACTATCCTTATCTTGCAAATGCTCCTTTCCAATGATGTATGATGAGCTCCATAGTAGATGACTCTTTTCTATCCATAAGCACTACTTATGCCTCTAGTGAGGTTATCAAGAGCTACTTTCTTCTAATAATGGCTGTCATAGACTTCAGCGATCTTTCAAGCTTCCCATAATGATGTCATGAGCTCTTTATTTTAACCATATGCTATTATGATGCCATCCCCTAAAATGATGCATCCTATCATGCTTCTAATGCTTCCTACCATGATTTTACAAAAACTGAAAAGAACTAGGTGGAGAAGACTTATCTCAATCATAGTAGAGATCTTTTACTTTTTCCTTGTTAAAATTGGACAACTAGGTCCAAAATCCATGTTGTGATGCTCAGATGAAGATACCAATATTTTTATTAGGTTCCTCTTTCGGAGAGGTGTAAGATCGATCTAAAATTGATCTTAATCCGATGAGCAGAACATTTATTTTGAATTTATTTTTAATAATTTCAAATATGTGCAGGTCGTCCTTAAAGTTTTACACCCGCAGCAGATGTGTCACACACCTCAGTGATTGATATAAATAGAGTCAACATTGGAGGACTTTTTCACTCATCTCATCCTCACACATCATCTCCTCCTCTGATTTAGTACGAGCTCCTTAGAAGCAGTTTCGGTTCACACGTGGGAAAGGTCAAATTTACTGCAGCTAGGGTTTTGACGAATTTACTGCAGCTAGGGCTTCCACGCAAGTTTGACCAGCATTGACTTTGGTCAACGCATGGTCCAAAGAGGATGAATTTTGGTGGAGACTTTGATTTTGGAAGGCCGTACATATTGGCACAAGAATCCAGGTCAAAAGGTTGACCGAAGACCGATTTGCGTTGACTTTCTTGTTGTTGTCCTGCGTTGACTTTTCTTGACAGTGTTGATTTTTCTGGGGTTGACTTTGGGTTGACCATGTGGCTACTTTGAGGACTGTTGTGACACATGCTGGGTTGGCTGACCAAGGAGACTTTGCTGGTTGAAGCACCCTGTTGACCGTCGTAACGCACCACCACATTTTTCTATTTCTGGTTTGTCTTCTGTAGATCCACTGGTATGTTCTATCAGCATTTTACTTGATTGTTTATGTGATTGTTGTAGTGAAAAGTAAAGTTTCATCAAGCATATAACATCTACATAAATTTACATGGTATCAAAGCTGAGGTGAAGACAAGCCCTATTTGTAGCAATCACCGAAGAAGGAAATGGGTTCCACAAACTATGGCTTCAAGGAGGATGACAAATTGACTGGGAAGGATGACTTCCATGCTTGGAAGATGATATTGGATCTCAAATTGGAAGACCAAGATGTCATGGACTATGTGCAGGGTAAAATCCACTGCTATTGTTACTGCCAAAACAAAGTACAAGAAAGGGGAGATCAAAGCAAAGTTGATGATCAGGGAATTCATTCATAAGAATCTGGTGGCCTACATCTTTGAGCTAGGCACATCCAAAGAGATGTATGATAAATTGATCCTCATGTTCAAGGCCAACAATACAAATCAATTGAAGAATCTGAAGAAAGGCAAGGATGAGTCTGTCTAATCATACTTTCTGAAGCTGACCGAGATCAGGAACAATCTGCTGGCTATTGGGGAGACAATAGTTGATCGAGAGATGGTACTCACCACACTTGGAGGGCTCCCATCCGAATGGCATGTGTTCAACACTACCATTCTCACTAATAATGTGATACCTAACTTTGACGAGGTACTGTCGAGATGCGTTCAAGACGAGACAAGAATGAAGGAGTATGAAAATGAAGGGAATGTTGCCTACGCTGGTCATTCTAGAAAGAAGAACTTTGGTGGTCCAAAGAACAAAGGAAGAGCAGGGGCACAAGGAAAGAAGGGCAAGTGTTACACTTGTCATAGGCCAGGTCACTATGGAGGGATGGCAATCAAAGGTACAACAGGTTCCAGGGAAAGAGGAAGACTCCCTCCGACGGAAATGATCAACCTTTCAAAAGGTCAAGAGATTCCAAGTATGAGGAATCAAATGTTGTTGATAAAAGAAATGAATTCATCTCCGCCCGACACTATGGATGTCTCGTTGATAGATAGTGGTGCCTCAAGGCACATCACTGGGTTCAAGGAAGCACTCTCTGATATGGTTGAGAAGGATACTAATCTGAAAATTATCCTTGGAGATAATGCCACATATTCTGTGAAAGGGACAGGGACTGTGACCCTCCACTTGTCTCAAGGTCAAGTCCTCCGCTTGTAGGATGTACTCTATGTACCTAATTTGAAGAAGAACCTTGTATCTATATCGGCCATGGAAGACAAAGGTTTCAATGTGGCATTCATTGATGGAAAGGTGCGGATGTGGAAGAAGATCTTCAAGGAAGCTATCACGTTTGGGTCTAGAATTGATACACTCTACCAGGTTGGAGGAAGTCCACTAGGAGAAATGACATGAGATGCTATCCGACAGACCGATAATGGCACTGAATATGAGTCGAGCGAGTTCAAGAAATTTTGCAGAAGAGCTAGCATCAAGAGCGAGACCACAATGTTTGTGGGCTATAGCAAAACTTTGAAGGCCTATAGATTCTATGTGCCCAGTCAAAGGGAAGTGGAGACATGCCACGATGTCACCTTTGATGAAGATGCTTCCCTGAGGAAAGTAGTCAATCTTCTGAGATCTGAGGAAGATCATGAAGCAAGGCCTGGAAATCAAGAGGAACGGAGGATGAGACGGTGCCTGATGTTGAAGGACCGATGGACCCAATTGATCCACCTCCTTCACTAGGAAAGAGACCATCATGGCTCAGAGACACTCTCGAGGATGCTGAGGGACATATGGCCCCAAGGGGGACATTTCGTGAAAGCAAAAAGCTGAGTAGATACCAAGGGTATCTAGCAGCCATGAGTACTATTGAACAATCCAAGCCTGGATCTTTTGAGGAAGTCGTAAAGCATCAAGACTGGAAGGATGCTATGCACAAAGTACTAGGTCTGTGAAGAATGATGTCTGGGATGTGGTTCCAAGACCGGAGGACAAAGCAGTTGTCACCTCAAAATGGCTCTACAAGATCAAATATGGATCTGATGAAAGTGTTGAAAAGTTCAAGGCAAGATTCGTTGCCCGTGGCTTCTCTCAAAAAGAAGGAATAGACTATGATGACATATTTGCACCTGTGACCACCATTTGATCTATCATAGCTTTTGTTGCTACGCAAGGATGGAGTCTTCATCAGATGGATGTAAAGACCGCATTTCTACATGGTGCGATAAAGGAAGAGGTGTATGTAGAGCAACCTCTGGGGTTCGAAGTCCAGGATCGGGACACCCATGTCTGCAGGTTGAAGAAAGCCCTTTATGGGTTGAAGCAAGCACCTAGAGCTTGGTACGAGAGGATAGAAAGCTACCTGATGAAGCTGGGCTTCACTCATAGTAATGTTGATCCAAACCTTTACTTCAAGGTTGATAGAGAGAAGCCTCTCATTCTGGTGCTATATGTGGACGACCTCTTCCTGACAGGCGCTGACCCTCTCATTCATCAGTGCAAGAGGGAGCTCACTACTGAGTTCGAGATGAAGGACCTAGGACTGATGCACTGTTTCCTAGGCCTGGAGGTTTGGCAGAGACCTGGCGAGATTTTCGTTTCTCAAGGAAAATACATTGTGAAGCTTCTGGAAAGATTTGGTATGGTGGACTGCAAGTCTGTGTCGACACCAATGGAGCTCAACTTTAAGAAGTTGAGTGGCAGCGTTGTTGGGCCCGTGCTAGCAAATCCTACTGAGTATCGTCAACTCATAGGGGCCCTGATGTTCTTAGTGAACACCTGTCCGGACGTATGTTTTGCAGTGAACACTTTGAGTCAACACATGGTTGATCATAACATTCACTGGGTTGGTGCCAAGAAACTGTTGAGATATCTCTGTGGCACGTTAGACCATGGGCTGAGATACACTGCCGGGAGTATGACACTCCATGGATATACTGATGCCGATTGGGCTAGCAGTGTGGTGGATCGCAAGAGCACATCTGGATGTTACTTCACACGTAGATCTGCTTCGGGCAAGAAACTGAAGTCGGTAGCCTTGAGCACCGCTGAGGCTGAATACATTATAACATGTATGGCCTGTTGTGAAGTCACTTGGTTGCGAAAGCTCTTCAATGAGTTGTTCGAGCGTGTGCTAGATGCCACCGTTATCCTTTGTGATAACCTGAGGAGGATTCGTTTGTCATAGAATCCCGTGTTCCACGAACGACCCAAGCATGTTGATGGCTGGTACCACTTTATCCGAGATATGGTACAGCGAGGCATCGTAAGGCTCAATCATATAGGAACTGATGAGCAGATCGTAAATATTCTCACAATGCCCTTGGGGAAGATCATGTTCCTAACCTTCCATGAGAATCTTGGAATCGCGGAACGACCCTATTCTGACGGTCCTGTTGGACGATGAGCTCTGGGAGCTCTGAGGGGGCCTTGGGGATAGTTCCTAGGAGCTATAAGCACACACGGGGCTAGGCTTGCCAAACCTTCTGGTGCTTCTGCCCCACCATTATGATGATTAAGTTGGTTCGTCTCTCATGATCTGTGCCCCGTATGCATCCTACCCATTTGAGTTCCGGACTCATGGGAAGTACCTCTCATTTGGCCAATGAGGTGGGAAAAGCTAAAGAATAGTAGCAAAGACTGATGGACGCATCAAAGATTGTCGTACTCTCTATCTAGGATGGCACGGTCCAACCACTTGATCTGGGATCAAGTCTAGAGAGGTTTCGGACCTCCAATTGACTTCGGGTCAGTGAAACTAACTTCGGGTTAGTATATGACTCTCTTGAGTCCTAGTGAGGTTTCAAACCTCCTACTGACTTCGAGTCAGATAAACCAACTTCGGGTTTGTATGAGACTGTTTGTGAGTCCTATAGAGGTTTCGGACCTCTAGGATGAATTTGTCAGCCGAGAATGATGTCTTTGTGACTGACCCACTTCTGTTCTGAAATAAAGAGGCCGGCAAAGCAAGTTACGGCAGGATGACGCACGATGCTTGATTGCACAGGTGGATGGAGTTCTCCCTAGTTGAGAGGGAGTGTTAAAATTGGACAACTAGGTCCAAACTCCAGATGCTCAGATGAAGATACCAATATTTTTATTGGGTTCCTCTTTCGGAGAGGTGTAAGACCGATCTAAAATTGATCTTAATCCGATGAGCAGAACATTTATTTTGAATTTATTTTTAATAATTTCAAATATGTGCAGGTTGGCCTTAAGGTTTTACACCCCCCGCAGATGTGTCACACACTTCAGTGATTGATATAAATAGAGTCAACATTGGAGGACTTTTTCACCCATCTCATCCTCACACATCATCTCCTCCTCTGATTTAGTACGAGCTCCTTGGAAGTAGTGTCGGTTCACACGTGGGAAAGAAGGACGAATTTACTGCAACTAGGGTTTCCACGCAAGTTTGACCAACGTTGACTTTGGTCAACGCATGGTCCAAAGAGGCTAAATTTTGGTGGAGACTTCAATTTTGGAAGGCCGTACATATTGGCACAAGAACCAAGGTCAAAAGGTTGATCGAAGACCGAGCTACATTGAATTTCTTGCTGTTGTCCTGCATTGACTTTTTTGGACAGCGTTGACTTTTTTCGGGTTGACTTTGGGTTGACCGTGTGGTTGTTTTGAGGACTGTTGTGACACATGCTGGGTTGGCTGACCAAGGAGACTTTGCTAATTGAAGTAACCTGTTGACCGCCATAACGCACCACCACATTTTTCAGTTTCTGGTTTCTCTTCTGTAGATCCACTGGTATGTTCTATCAACGTTTTACTTGATTGTTTATGTGATTGTTGTAGTGAAAAGTAAAGTTGCATCAAGCATAGAACATCTACATAAATTTACATTCCTTCTTGGATTTCTTCTTTACAGCTTCTTCCACTTCTTCAATGATATGGGGTTCTTCCCTTCCTCTTTTGTTGTTGAGCTTAGGACAATCTCTCTTGTAGTGCTCATATTCTTGACATCCATAGCATTGAACCTTCGCCATATTCTTCTTCCTTTTCTAAGGACCAAATTTTCCAAACTTCCCTTTCCTTTTTGTTATGGCAACATACGCTTGATTTTGCTCATTTGATCCTACATCACTTTTTTCCTTCAACCTGGTTTCTTCTATCTTCTTCATTGAATGGAGTAGCTTCCTTCTTTCCATAGATGCTTGATGTGAAGTTTCCCCATTCCTCTGGTACTGCCATTGAGCATTATGGTAGTCATTTCCTTGTCAAACATTATTTCTCCTAACTCTTGTAGTTGGTCCCTTATTTCAGATGGCATATATTTATTTTGATATTTCTAATTTAGATACATAGGGAATGAGGGGATCCTTAATGGATTCTAAGAGAATCCTTTGAGCCCTTACTTCCCCCTTCATGAATTTTGTAAGTGCTTGAGCTTCTTCATTTGGAGGTTTAGTGATTGAGCCCTTAACATGTTCCATGACCTCATTTTCTATGACGTTCAGATCTGTTATTTTCTTCCATGCAAGAAAGTTTGAAGCCCCAACCAATTTGTTCCTTTCATTGCAAAAAGATATTTTTGTAGATTCAGATGTAGACATAGATGTACTTACTTGTGAAGATGCTTCACTTCAACATGTTGCCTTCTTGATTTTGATGATGAGATTGATTATAGTGGACTTCTTCTAGAAGAAGATGTCTTTCTTCAAAAATGTTTCTTGACCCAAGGAGAGGGAGATCACCTTGAATTTTGATGATGATAACGATGCCTTTGATCTTGCTTCCCTTAGATGAGTAGACTTCAAGATGCTTTGATTTGAATTCCTTTCCTTGAGTGGAGATAGGATCTTTCAGATCTTCTTCTTTGATGTGATGATAGAGTGAGGATCTTAAAAAGTTCCTATAGATGCCTTCTTTGAACGAACTAGGGCTTTGACTTCCTTCAAGATGATGATGTGATCCTTGTCCTCAGAGTGTCTTGGATATGAGAGAATTTTCTTAATGCTTTGATGTCCTTGATAATTTCCTCGAACTTCGATTCTTGAGTGTCCTTCATTGAGTTGCCCTTCCTTGACTTGTCACCTTAGCTTTGAAACCATGTTGAGAAATCTAGGGCAGTAAGATGGGATGATTTCTCTTGCTTAAGATAATTGTTTGTGATGTATTTTTAATTTTACTTCATTTGCTTCTTCTTTTACTTGCTTATTATTATGTGTTCCCTTCATCAAGCAGCTACCAAAAACATAAAGAACAATGAGACAAAGGACACAAGATATGGGCAATAAGCCAAGGCCAAAACCTCTACAATCTTGAGAGGAAAACCTATAGAATTCTTCTTCTTATAGAATCTTCAATTGACGAATTCCAAGACCTAGACCCTTGACCAAAACCCCTTCAAGACCAAGTCAATGCCTTTCCTTGAAATGCCTTTCCAAATCATGATTAGATATGTCATTATGAAGGCCAGACCTAGTTAAATATTTCAACAATTTTGACATACAGGAAGCTGAGAAGCGGAGTGGAAAATTCATTTTTCAGAGGGAGCAGCAGGACGTATTTTTTTGGGGTTGCGCAATGCCTAGCCAAGCAGTGTGAATTGTTGGGAAGAATTTGATTTTCAGTTGCAGGTGGTAGAAAAAGTTTGAATTTCTCAAAAGTGATTCTAGCATGCAGATGGAGCAGTAGCAGCTCGGTATTTTTGCTGAGTAGATTCCTTGTTTGGGCGCAAAAGGACTTTGCAGCAGTTGCTATAACGAAATCAGCACCGAGTAGAAGAGAAATACCACATAGAATTATACTCAAGATGTCTTAAGCAAATTCCTTCGATATTTCCAGTATGGCCATGGACAGATGTGATATTCAAGGGGCTTCAAAATTGTCTTCTCAGAATCCTATTGCAACAAACTGATATTATTTCTCCTACTTGATAAATTAAACAATTTATTTACTATGTTCTACAAGTAAATATTGAAGAAAATACACTGCAACCTTCACTAAATAAACTGTGGAAATTAAATGTGGAAACAAGATCTGAGCAAGAAAATTAAAGACACATGACACAGTTATTTTTGGAATAATGTCCTCGGAAAAACCCAATGCAGGAAAACCGATGCAGCAACTGAGGGTTTGTATTATTAAGCAAAAGTTTTTGAATACAACTGGATGCTCAAATCTGGCAATCCACAGAGAATCTGACTAACAGAGAACTAGTGAGGATTACCTCACACTAACAATGGAGATTCGGTACTAACACAACACTGAACCAGACAGCCCCACGCTGCCTCTACGTTGGCTATGCGTCACTCTGCCTCGAGACTACATCACCTCCTTCTGTTGGACGTTCTGCTGGCTGGATATTATCTTATGCCCTTGCAGTTTCACACCCCAGCACTTCGGCACTGGATCTGACTGATCCTTAGCAAAACTTCGAATCTCCTCAAAACTTCAGCGTTGCCTCTGCATGGCACTGCGCTGCCTAGCGTAGCCCCTATGCTACCTCTTCTGTGTCCTCTTCTCTGCCTTCTCTGTGATGTATTCTCGGCTCAGGAAAAGATCTTCCAAACGAAACTATCAATGTCCCTCACTAAAATCGAATCAACTCGATCAAATCCTTCGGTTGCTTTGCGCTGCTCACTTGAGAAATTCAATCTCTAGACTCACTCGGTGTATTTTCCAAATGCCCATCGAAGTCCTTATAATCTTCTTGTTGGATAAACAACGGCCTAGATTAAAACATAATCAACGGCTTGGATCATATTGACTCGATCTCCGTCTTTTTCTAGAAGATTCACACGCAGTCCTATTAATATACTTTAATTATTGTAATTCCCTAAGTTTAGGCTCCCATTAAAAATAATTAATTATTTTAATAAAACCCCATCCGGGTGGAATTTCCCAAAATGCTTTCTGGGTATTTTGGAATACATGTGTCTAAGCCTCCCTGCAAAATTTGAGACTTAGAGCACATCTGATCCTACCAAAAATCAATAGTATCATCTTGGCATCTCGTCTCAACTCTGCTGAACACTGTTATAGATAATGAAGAAGAATTGATTGAGAGTGAGTCACAAGACTTTACCACTTCACTAACAAAAGTCAATCTAGGGGTAGAACCCCAATCAGACTTGATCCCAGATCAATATGTTGAACACCATGCATCCTAGACATAGGGAGTACGGGAGTACACGATGCGTCCCTCTGTAGTGCTATGGTCCCTATCCACTTTTCCCAACTCATTGGCTAAATGAGAGGTACTTCCCATGAGTCCCAGACTACATGGGTAGGATGTATACTGTGGCAACAGTAGGAGAAGGTGAACCACTCATCCCGCTCATATGCCACAGGAGATGGTGAACCACTCATCCTATGCATATATCATCAATCATAGGGGAAGGTGAACTGCTCACCCTACACACATGTTATCAATTGTAGGGGAAGGTGAACTACTCACCCTACACACATGTCAACCATCATGGGGTATCACAAGGGAAGGTGAATCACTCACCTTGTACACAGGGCACCTATAGGGGAAGCTGAACCACTCACCCTATGGTCGCTCATAGATCCAAGAAGTACCACTGTAGGGGAAGGTGAACTACTCACCCTACACACATGTCAACCATCATGGGGTATCACAAGGGAAGGTGAATCACTCACCTTGTACATAGGGCACCTATAGGGGAAGCTGAACCACTCACCCTATGGTCGCTCATAGATCCAAGAAGTACCCCAAGCCCCCAGGAGCTCCCAGAGCTCAATGTCCAACTCAAGCGCGACCCACATGGGAGGGTCCTTCCACGACTCCAAATCTCTCTCAGAAGGCTAAGAATTTGACCTTCCCCAAGGGCTTTATGAGGATGTCTGCAACCTACTCATCAGTCCCAATGTGTTTGAGCCTTATTGCTCCCCGTTGTACCATATCCTGGATAAAGTGGTACCTAATATCAATGTGCTTGGAGCGGTCGTGGAACACGGGATTCTCTGAAAGGCGAATCCCACTCTGATTGTCACAACAGATCACGGTGGTATCCAACACGTGCTCAAATAGCTCACTAAAGAGCTTCCTCAACCAAACAGCGTCACAACGGGCCATACTAGCAGCAATATTTTCAGCATCGGCAGTGCTTAGAGCAACCGATTTTTGCTTCCTGCTCATATAGGAAATTGAAGCAGATCCCAATGAGAAGAAACATCTTAATGTGCTCTTTCTATCCATTAAACTGCCAGCCCAATCAGCATCAAAATATCCATGTAGCCTCAAACTCTCGGCAGTGTATCTCAGTCCATAGTTGATTGTGCCACAGAGATATCTCAAGATATTCTTAGCAGCAATCCAATGTATGTGATGAGGCTCAACCATAAACTGACTCAAAGTATTCACGGTGAAGCATATGTCAGGTCAAGAGTTTACCAAGAACATCAGGGCCCCCACAAGTTGTCAATACTTGGAAGGGTTTGCCTATTCGGGCCCAGCAAAACTTCCACATAGCTTCTTAAAGTTGAGTTCCATCGAAGTGGACAATGACTTGCAATTGACTATCCCACATCTCTCTAGCAGCGTCACAATGTATTTTCCCTAAGAAAGGAAAATCTCGCCTCGTTTTTGCCAAACCTCCAGGCCTAGGAAATAATGCATCAGTCTTAGGCCCTTCATGTCGAACTCAAAAGTTAACTCCCTCTTGCATTGATAAATGAGAGGGTTCGCACTGGTCAGAAAGAGACCATCAACATAGAGGACCATAATAAGAGGCATCTCCTTTTCAACCTTGAAGAATAGGTTTGGATCAGCGTAACTCCTTGTAAATCCCATCTTCACGAGATAACTGTCAATCCTTTCGTACCAAGCCCTACGGGCTTGCTTCAACCCATAAAGATCTTTCTTCAACCTGCATACGTGTGTCCTTTGATCTTGTACTTCAAACCCTTGAGGTTGTTCCAAGTAGACTTCCGGCTTAAGCGAGCCATGCAAGAAAGAAGTTTTGAGGTCCATTTGATGTAGGCTCCATCCTTGGTTGGCAGCGAGAGCAATAATAAATCAAATCGTGGTATATCGGGCAACGGGTGCAAATATCCTATGTTGCCAGGAAACGTGGGTGCGGGTGCGGGTGCGGGGACGGGGACGGGGACGGCATTTTTTGAAACAGGGTGCGTGGGTTCGTCTGGGTATTTTTATATTAATATATATTATAAATTATAATTTATAATTTATATATCATATATAATACTATATTTTGGACCTAGTTGCCCAAAATTAACACCTTTCCAGCTAGGCAGTTTGTCAAACATATCACATGTTCTTTGTTGCAGGTGAGTTCTCTTGTTTCAGTTCAGATTGGCCTTTAAAATCAGTGGCATAAACTCATAGATATCCCACAACAGAGATGTATTCATGCATTAAACTCAGTAATACAAATATTATTCGAGTAACACCATGCCGTAACAAAATCTGCCACTTTCCACTAACATTTTCAACTCGGAATTTTACAGTGAAATACTATTTATTGTGAGACTAAAACAGTGAGCTGATACAGTAGATAGGACGCATGGAACCTAGTTACTTTGGGTTGATATGATGACAACATCCTCTTCAACACTTTATATCAGATTTCAACAACCCAGAATATGTGAAAGTTGTGGTCTTTCTGAGTAGTATATTTCTGAAGATGAAGATAAACAGCACTAATGGGTGTATATACAAAATATCAGCGCACTAGGACAGCCCTCCAGCTGTGGTCTGTGATATACGCTGCCCAGAAATGCATGTACAGGTTCACATTTGATATCAGCTCTTGTGGTTCCAAGCAGAACTGATCCTAGAGGTAGTACGCTGCCCAGAATGTGTTTCCAACAATGATGAGTGCACAAGAGTGGCTTATCGGTTATCTCCTTCAATAAACTCTCCAGAACTCGTGGACAGCAGGAAATCAAAGGCTTAAGCTTAAGTTGTGCATTATACTTAGACTCACGTCCCACCAGAGAAATGTTCATGAAGAACCCTAAAGAACCCGAAATTCGGGTTCTAAGTACCCAAACGATGGGTTTTTCATACCAAAAGAACCCAAGAACCCGAATTTTTTTTTTGAAGAACCCGGTTCGTTTGGGTTCTTCTGAGAAGAACCCGTACCCGAATCCGGTACTTGGGTGGGTGCGGGAACCCGTGCAACGTAGCAAATATCTCATCATAGTCCATTCCTTCCTTTTGAGAGAAGCCTCGAGCAAAGAACCTAGGCTTATATTTTTTAGCACTTCCATAAATCCCGTGTTTGATTTTCTAAAGCCATTTTGAGGTGACCAAAGACTTGTCCTTGGGTCTAGGCAACACGTCCCAGACATCATTCTTCATGATAGATTCATATTGCTCATTCATCGCATCCTTCCATACTTGGTGTTTTATGGTGCCCTCAATGTTGATTTCAGGTAGCATTGGATGTGCTCTAAGTTTCAAATTTTGTGGAAAGGCTTAGACACATGTATTCTAAATAACCCAGAAAGCGTTTGGTGAAATTCCACTCGGATTGTATTCTATAGAAATAATTAATTATTATTAAAGGGACCCTAAGTTAAAACTTATGAAAATAAAATAATTAAAGGGTATTAATAGAATATGAGTGTGAATGATCTAGAAGAAACGGATCAAGTCAAAAGTTAATATTAGCCATTGATTAAGATCTAATCTGAGCCGTTGAATCTGCAACAAGAATGTTATAAGAAGGACTTGAAAGGTTATTTAGAAAATATATTCGAGAGACACAGAGAAAATATATTCGGACGAAGATCAGATCTAAGTGATTCTTCATTGCAATGAGGGGCAGTATCACTGGTTGGAAGTTTTCCTGAGTCGGAGTACTCAGCAGCAAAGACAGAGAGAGCCACAGGATTACGCAGAGCCAGTGACGTAGAGCCTACGCAGTCACTACGCAGAGTTGAATAGGGGAAATTGTTTTCCTGCCAGAGAGATAGTGCAGAGCCAGTTTAGAACCCAGAGAGATTTTCCGGAGGCTCAATTTCCAAGCCAGTAGGCAGACTAGTGCAGAGGCAGAAGGGCAGCCGAGTTGTGACGCAATGACTGCATAGAGGCAGCGCAAGGCAATCCAGCCTTGGTGCAAATCAGTCCCAGTTTACCGTGGAGGATTGAGGTTTGTCTCACGAGATCTCTTTCGTCAATTTTGTTGAATAATTTGACAGTTTCATCTATCAAAGATATGTACTCAGAATTTACTGCATAATAACATAAACCATCAAATATGTTGCACCGGTTTTCCCGCATTGGGTTTTTCCAGGGACATTTGTCCAAAAATAATTGTGTCGAATGGTTGTGTAATCTGTGTATGTTGATATTTGTTTCCGCACTTAAATTTCTTCCACAATATTATTTGTGTACGTTGTAGTGAATGGATTTCAATATTTGCATGTAGAACACAGTAAATAATTTGTTCAATTAAATAAAAAATAGAATATTTTCCATCAGTTGCTGCAGTAGGATCTTGAGTTTACGGATTTTTCACATGGTATCAGAGCTTGTTTAAGTTGAGTGCAGGCAAAACAAAGAACAGATCCAGAAGATCTAGTGTTTGTGAAGTCGGGATCAAGGTGCTTCAGTAAAAGCAGATAGATCTCCCGGAAGATTGCGCAGTCCAAGCCAGGAGGGCTAGTAGCTGCAAGGAAATATCTCTCCGAGTGAGCCGACAAAGAGGTAGGATTTTTCCAAATCACAGTTTTGTCTGAGGCAGAGGCAGCAGTGCAGCAGATCAGGAGTCAGCATTAGGAAGCACTGAAGAAATACATTTTGGGGGATTTTCCTGACCTCAGTGAGTTTCTAGCCCAAGAAACTCAAGTTCCCCGTGCAGTAGCAGCATTTTTTTGTGGCTTACTCCTCAAGGAGTGTGTAGAGCCAGTTGTGCAAAGGGTGAGAGGCAGTAGATCGACAGCAGTTGGGTGAAATGGCCACCAACGGATTGCATGACCAGGACCGGTTGGAGGGTGCCTCCAACTATGTGATCTGGAGGGCAAGGATTTCCTTCCTTCTAGAGATTGTTAGATTGGCCCTCAACTGAGCATCCGAGGAATACAAAGTTTTTGTCCAGAGTATCCTGGGCAGAGAAAACTTGTCAGACTGGGACTCAATGTGGGCAACTCTTCAGCAAGAAGAGATGTGGAGAGATTTACTCAAGTGTCAACTTAAGGGCGGTAGCAGCAGCGGTTCAAAGACCAAGAAGAAAGAGGAAGAGAATGCAGCCCTTGCATCAAAGGGGCAGCATGAGCAAAGCAAGAAGAAGAAGGATCTATCAAAGATCAAGTGTTTCCGGTGTGGCGAGATGGGTCATTACACGACACAGTGTCCTCTCAAGAAGAAGGACAAAGATGAGAAACATGATCCTCAAGTTGGAGTAGCCAAGATAGAAGAGGATGATCGTGCGATGATGGCTCATATATCTCCAGGAGAGAGGTCGGTTGATTTGGAGTTGTAGACCCAGAAATCTACAAAATGGGCAAGATCCTTGAGGAGTCCACCTCTTAGATCATCACCTTTCTAGGGGAGCCCAGAACAGAAGTAGCAGGATGGACAAGAACAGAGGAGTGAGAAGTGATATTGCAGTGGTTAGCAGTGCCAGAATCTGAGCAGCGCAGAGCAGAGGCAGCAACATCGCAGAGGTCGATGAGATTTCGACAGCGCAGAGGCAGTGCAGAGCAGCAGCAGCGCAGCAACTTCAGAGAGACAGCGCAGAGGCTAGTTGCAGTCAGATCTTCATCACTGAGATGCAGTATACTTGTCCAATTTTGGATGATTTTCAGTTGCAGTGAGCAACTGTGTTGCAGTGCAGTAGCAGTTAGCAGTTGGCAGTGGCAGAGTCAATAGCAACACGGATGTAGAATTCAGAGGGAGTTGCAGTAAAGTAGCAGTTGGCAGCAGTACAGATGCAGCATTTGTGCAGTGTTGATGGACAGTAGAGTCAAACATCAGCAGTACAGACAGAGATGCTTCAAAGTCAGAACAATATGCAGCAAGACATATTGTTAGAGCACATTCTTCGCTAAGAGGGAGTGTTGATTTTTGGTAGCATCGGATGTGCTCTAAGTCTCAAATTTTGTGGAGAGGCTTAGACACATGTATTCTAAATAACCAAGAAAGCGTTTGGTGAAATTCCACTCGGATTGTATTCTATAGAAATAATTAATTATTTTAAAGGGACCCCAAGTTAAAACTGACGAAAATAAAATAATTAAAGGGTATTAATAGAATATGAGTGTGAATGATCTAGAAGAAACAAATCAAGTCAAAAGTTAATCTTAGCCATTGATTAAGATCTAATCTGGGTCGTTGAATCTTCAACGAGAAGGTTATAAAGAGGATTTGAAGGGTCATTTAGAAAATATATTCGAGAGACAGAGAATCTAGAGATCGAATTCTTCTGACGGAGCAGTGCTCGGACGAAGATCAGATCTAAGTGATTCTTCATTGCACTCAGGGGCAGTATCACCGGTTGGAAGTTTTCCTGAGTCGGTGAGTACTCAACAGCAAAGACAGAGAGAGCCACAGCATTACACAAAGCTAGTGACGCAGAGCCTACGCAGTCATTGCGTAGAGCTGCAGAGGGGAAATCGTTTTCCTGCCAAAGAGGCAGCGCAGAGCCAGTTTAGACCCCAGAGAGATTTTCCGGAGGCCCAGTTTCCAAGCCAGCAGGCAAACCAGTGCAGAGGCAGAAGGGCAGCCGAGTTGTGACGCAGTCAATGCGCAGAGGCAGAGCAGGGCAGTCCAGCCTTGGTGCAAATCAGTGCCAGTTTCCCGTGGAGGAGTGATGTTTGTCTCGTGAGATCTCTTTCATCAGTTTTGCTGAATGATTTGACAGTTTCGTCAATCAAAGATATGTACTCAGATTTTACTGCATAATAACATAAACCCTCAGATCTGCTGCAACGGTTTTCCCACATTGGGTTTTTCCGAGGACATTTTTCCAAAAATAATTGTGTCGAATGGTTGTGTAATCTGTGCATGTTCAGATTTGTTTCCGCACTTATATTTCTTCCGCAGTATTATTTGTGTAGGTTGTAGTGAATGGATTTCGATATTTGCTTGTAGAACACAGTAAATAATTTGTTCAGTTAAATAAAAAATAGAAGATTTTCCATCAGTTGCTGCAGTAGGATCCTGCGTTTACGGATTTTAAACACTCAAATGTGCATGGTTCAGCTTGAACAATAGTACTCATAGCAGCCAAATAACCTTGATACCTGTTTGGCTTCTTATTTTCACGAAATATCCCTCTTGGAGCAGTATGTCTTTCAGCATCTTCGAGAGTATCTTTGAGCCATAGTGGTCTCTTCCTCGAGGTAGAGCGATCACCAGGAGCTGCATCAATAGGATCCAACGGACCTTCAATATCAGGCATAAGCTCATCTGTCAGAGGTTCATCCCGTTTTTCCGCAACATCACCATTATCCTTCTTTGGGATAGAGAGATCTATGGCTTTCCCAAGGACAGTATCTTCATCAAAGGTGACATCACGGCTTACTTCCACATCTCTTTGACCAAATCCATAGATCCTATATGCTTTCGAATTTTCACTGTAACCAATGAATACACCTTTCTTCCCAAATGATTCCAACTTGTTCTTTTCTCTTTAGGGACATGAAAGTACACGAGACAACCAAAAATTCTAAAATGAGAAATATCAGGTTTCTTACCAGTGAAAACTTCCTCGAGTGTCTTGAAATCCAATGCTTGATGCAAGCTCCTATTTTGAACATATACGACAATGTTGGCAGCTTCTCCCCATAAGAAATTTGGTAGGCCTTGATCATGGAGCATGGCACAAGTGGCCTCCATGAATGTTCGATTCTTTTTTTCAGGGATGCAATTCTGCTCAGGAGTGTATGGAACAGTGGTCACCCTCTCTGCAAAAATCATTGAATCCATTTGATTCATTATGGTTCCATTGTCGATCCTCAATATCTTGACCTTCTTCCCTGTTTGATTTTCCACCAATGCTTTGAAAGAATGGAACCATTTGAACACTTCATCCTTCCAGACAGATCAGAATGGACCAATTGAAGAATATTGGTAGTCTTGCTTTCACTAGAAGGGAATGGTCCCTTTGTAATTTTTCCAGCAGCACAACCCTAACAAACACCTTCATGATTCATGTTGAACTCGGGAATATCTGTGACCATCTTCCTTTCCCTAGGTAACGCTTTGTAATGTAAGTGGGCAAATCTTCGGTGCCCTAAGTCAGATTGAAGTGAAGTATCACTCGCCAAAGCTCCCAAAGGACTTCCACCAACTTGATAGAGACCATCAACCCTAAATCCAAGAGTAAATGCATATTTAGGGTTTCTTTTCCAAATACGTACCTTTCCATCAATGAATGCTACCTTGAAGCCTTTATCATCCATTGCAAAAATAGACACCAAGTTCTTCTTCAAATCGGGCACATACAATACTTCTTGTAGATGAATGGTTTGACCTTGATTCAAGTGAACAGTGACAATACCTATCCCTTTCATGGGGTAGGTTGCATTATCGCCAAGTATGATCTCTAAATTAGTCTTCTTCTCAACCAAATTTGAGAGGGCCACCCATGTGCCTAGTGAAGTGCCTTGAGGATCCACTATCAATCAACCAATGATCAAACGTGTCTATAGGAGAGCCAATAGATAGAGCGGAAATAAATAAAAAACTCATCTTGTAATTCTACAACATTACTTTCATCATACCTTGCATTCCTTGTCCTATTGGGAGGTCGACCACTTCCATTTTGACAGCGGGAGCATTCCTCTTTCCTTTGTTATTGAACATGTTGTTCCTTTGATTGCCAATGCCATTGAAATTGTTATGGTTATTGTTGTCATCATCCCTTGAAGTATTCTTCTTGTGAGGACACTCTCTAGCATGGTGGTCGAACCTGTTGCAAATGTAGCACCTTCCTTTCCTTCCTTCTTTGAATCCCTTCTTGAAACCTTGACCCTAACTCCTTAAACCATCATTATTCTTCCTCTTTGCATGAGTGGAGAAAGCAATAGGTTCATTTCCATTGGAGAGTCTATCTCTCTCCATCATCCTTGTTTCCTCTTGAGTGCATTTAGCCAATAACTCATCGAAACCAAGTATCCTGTCATTGTTGAGAATAGTGGTGACAAATACATCCCAAGGTCTTGTAAAACCTCCAAGTGCAATGAGAGTGAGCTCCATGTCTGCAACAACTTCTCCAATGGATAGTAAATCATTTTTTATTTGAGTTATTGTCATGAAGTAGGACTGGATAAACTCCCTTATTCATCTTGATGTCCTTCAACTTGTTTTTGAGAAAGAGGATCTAATTTGCATTGTTCACTTTGAACATCCCAACGAGCTTATCATACATCTCCTTGATGTTTCCAAATCAAAAATATAAGCAACCAAATGCTTTTGAATGGAGCATTGACCTCACCTTTTCTATACTTTGTTTTAGCAGCAGTCAGTGCATTTGAAGGAGGCTCCAACACTTTTCCCTGCACATAGTCCATTGCATCATGCTTTTCCAAAGTTAAGTCCAAAGTCATTTTCCATGCATGATACTCAGATTTGTCATTGAGCTTGTCCTCAGTCTTAAAGTAGGATGTAGATGCCATGGAGACTTCTCCAATAGTCTTGTCCAACAGATCTCCCTTAGTGATTGCTCTTCTCTCTCTTGCTTGGGTTTTGTCTTCACCTGGGCTTGGATACCATGTTAATTTTAGTTAACAATGGTATATCCTATGCTTAGCACAATTACTTCAATGTCCTTTTAGCAACCCAATGACAATTTCCAATTTAGTTTCCAATAGCAATCACATTGACAGTGACTGTAGATAGAACATGAACAATAAAATGCAGAAGACAAGCCAAGACAAGAGAACACCAAATTTGGCTAAAGTCAGGGAAAAACCCCAAGATGGGGAAAACCCTTTGATCAATTCTTATTATTATATCAAACATTCAGCAAAGAGAGAGAGAGAGAACAATAAAGTCAAAATTGACTTTCCAAATGATGATCAAAGCAGCCCTGTCAAATCTGAAATTTTCTGCAATAATCAACAGCCCTAACCAAAAAGTCAACGTTGGTCAAATCAGCAGCAAACATTCCTCTTTCGAGCTCAGTCAGAGGCATTCAAACTCGACCCTTTGAAGTGGTCAAAGTCAACCCAAAATAATCACTAAATCAGCAGTCAAACTTGGTCAAATTATGCACTTGAAGTCTACAGTCAACTCTACGGTCAGCCCTGCAGTCAACCTCAGTTAATGTGTCCAGATTACCTCGGTTCTTGTGCCAATCACTGTGGCCTTCCAAAACCAAAATTCTAACCTTAAAATTACAGTCAAGCTGATGGTCAAAGTGTCTGGTCAACGCTAGTCAAACCTACAACAAAGATCTAAAATTTCGGCCTTGTAATCTACCCTAAAATTCGTCCTTGCAACACGTGTGAGAGAATAGAAGTGCCCAATAAGTTGTACAAACCAATTAGAGGAGAGAGAAGAATGTGAGTGATGAGATGATGCCAAATGAGGTTTGAGGTCTCTCATATTTATACAAGTTGTTGAGGGTGAAGTGACACGTCTCCGCTTTATGAGCCTACATCATGATGTCGCTGACCTTGACAATTTGCATATGTGTTAGCATAAATTCAAAAGCACATTTCTGCTTATCCAAATTTAATGATCATTAGGTTAATTTTGGTCTTATCGAAATGAGGAATTCAATGCAATAATCATCTCCATCAAATGAGTTGTCCAGAGTGGAATTTGGCCCTAGTTGCCAATTTTAACATTCTTCCTTCCATGAGATTCACCAGGAAGAAACCAGCAACAAGAGATGTACCAAGCCAGATCTTCTTCCAAACTTCGACCTTCCTCATCTTCTCCATCTTCTCTACGATATTTCAGACCAAAAACATCCAAATGTGTGTAAATGAGGTCCATCTACCCTCAACTTATATAGATCAGGGCCGAATTGGCATCTAGAGGGGTTTTTGTCCCAAAATTTACACTTAAAAAAATCTTTTTCTTTTTCTTTTTCTTTTACAATAGGTCCAAAATAGGACTTTGACTCTTTCACTCAAAAATCTAAAAGCACGAAGAACATGCTTATCTAGAAAATAATAATATTTTTCTTTTTCTATTCTTTTGTTTTTTACATAAAATACATAATGATACAAATTATGAAGACCAAAACTAGTTACTTTCTCCAATACTCCCTCTTGAATAGGGAGGTATTCATAATGGTACACTTGGTACAAGGATATTCTCATAAGAAGAGTCGGATTGGTAAGCCATATATAAGCATCAACATTATGACCAGCACTGTCATTGAGGCCCAACTTGACAAGCTCAACCTCATTCGAGAGCATTATGTTGGGAGGCTTTATGTGAGATATTGCACTACCTCTAAGGCACATACGCCATCCAAATGTTCATCGAGCATGTCGTTTTATAACTATTCTTATCTTGGATTTTTAATCCTTAATCCTCAAAGAATATTGGTCCTCTACGACCACTCTTATCTTGGATACATGTCCTATCCTCAAAGAGTGTTGATACCTTTCCTCTCTTGGATTGCCTATCCTCAAGGAATCCACAAATGCTTCATCCAATCCTCCACCATTCTCTTTCCATGGCCTTCACTTAGACTTAGTCCTGGGCAAGTACATGACACATGGAGAAGAAAATATAAATGTAATGTCCATCATCACTCCCTCTCAATCAAAGAGGATATCCCCATTCCCTCTTGATTAAGGAATAGATCCTTGCTCTGGTTCAAGGAGACTCCTTTACTCCCTCTCAAATCTAGAGGAGTTTCCTAACTTCTTTTTCAATTTGAGAAGTCATAACCACAAGCTCTCTAGCTTGTACCATAAGAGTATCAACTACATATTCTTTATGGAGTAGTCGCATGGTTCCTACTTTCCTCGATATCTCTTCCTTCAATCTAGTGATAGGGTTCAGGCCATCAACCTTGCATATCACTTTCCTTTCTTTATCATTAATGAAGGCATTATATTGAGCCTTATCAAAATTCAAGCCAATCATGGCTTCCTTTGAAAGTGATCTTTGTTGAACATGAACTTCGAGTTATCTTCTCACACTCCTACCTTTCAATCTCAAGATGATAATTTGAACATCTTGACTACATAATTGCTAGGACCATGTCTTCAACCCATACAGTTGAACTTGCCTCAGTTGTCGTCATGTATTCCTGCAATATCCTTCCAGGCAGCAAAACAATATGTTAGTCAGATAACCAATAACAAAATGTTAATATCAGACTTACCATATCATGATGGCCTTCTCATTAAATCATTAGTTTATTTGAGTTCTACAAGATCAACATCCTTTCCCATGATCCATCTCCATATGAATCTTTCTTCATGCATTCATTTTAATCGGAGTGCCCATGGATCGAGCTTGATTACCAAGATGTAATATCTTCCTTAGAGTCGTCATTGTTAACTCCCTTATTTTCTTCGAGAGACTATACTTGATGTTGATAAACATTGTTATATTTATGCCAGACAATCTTGTGAGAGAGTCTTGATCTCTTTCCATACCAAAGTATGTCACATTTCTTCTTTCGAACATCATGCATCCATATGGAAAGCTTATCGAGCACATTTTAACTTCATTTGACAAGATTCTTATAGATATGAACCTTTTCTTGAAGAGTTACATACAATATGCATACCTTTGCTTTTCATACAATCATCTAGCCATCCCTTTTGAATGAGCTTGCTTCTTATACCTGGAACTTCGTCTCAATTAGATAATTAGCCTATTTTAAATATTTCCCATGTCTAAACTAAGAGAAATTGGTTAATTAATCAGTATTAATTGAGAAAGTTGAGAATCATCTAGAAACTCACACGGATCGATGCATAAATGATCTCAACCATCAATTATGTTTTAATCTTGGTCATTGGAGTCCCAACTGGAGATTATAAGAGGAGTTCGTTGGGTAGATGGAGAACATACCAATGCAAATACTCAGTTGCCCAGGCAGTTCGATTTTCTCAGTAGCAGAGTTACAACATAGAAGATTAAGCCAAAGGGTGAGTAGGAGGTGGAAAAGAAGGTCAGCAGCATTTCCAGAGGAAGTCTTCCAGTTCTAGAAGAAGCAATGAGAGCGAGTGTGAAATTCCTAGAGGGTTTGCGCAAGGACTGTGCAAGCATAGCAACAAAACAATTCAATCTAGCTGAAGGAGCTAGTGATTCAGCAGCAAGAGGCCAGGATTTTGGTCAGAGGAACTAGTGAGTCAGTTCCAGAGCCAGAGATAAACAGAGTTGTTGATTTCAGAGTTTTCCGGAGGCAACTACAACAAAGTTTGCGCAAAGGTTAACGTAGAAGGATTTGTGTGTGGCTGGGGAGACAGTTCCGGGGACAGAAATCAGTTGTGGGGTGAGGAAAAATTCTCACAATAATTTTGCTAGTATTTCTCTCAGATTGGATTGCCAATAAAGCGTCCAAATTATTGTACTCAGAAATTTGATACTACATAATAAAATAAACCCTCATACTGTTGCAACGATTTTCCCACATTAGCCTTTTTCCGGGAACTTTTGTCCAAAATAACGGTGTCAATTTTATGTGTGTGCTAGCATATTTCTCAATTCCTATTTTGACTTCCGCAGTATTTCATTTGGTGAAGAAATTGCAGTGAGAATATTTTGTTATTTTGCTATAAACAAAATAAACTACATAATTAATTTTTCAGTTAGGAGAAATATTTCGAGTTGCTACATTTCAAGGAATTTTCACATGGTATCAGAGCATATTTGACGGACAGAAGGCTTAGAATCGAGGGGAGAAAATTTTGTTGTTCAGAAGGAGCAGTTGGACAAAATTTTAAGGGGTGCGCAATGCCTAGCCAAGAAGTATGAATTGCGGAGCAAGGGTTTGATTTTTCAATTGCGGGTGGCAGAAAAATTCGAACTATCCAGCAAAGGGAGCGGCAACTCAAAATATTCACAGACCAGATTTCTTGTCTAGAGATAGAGGTTTTGCAGTAGCTTGCTAGAGCAGATTCAGTGCCGGAAGGCAGAGAAATAAGCACACTAGAGTATACCCACAATTATTCAGCATGGCCATGGATGGAATTGATATTCAAGGGGCTTCAAAGCTATCTTCCAGATTGGAGGACGAATTTTCTTGCTTATCAAGCTCAGCGTCATAGGGTGTTTGGTATATAAACAGTGGAGCGTCATCTCACATGACATGGGTTAGAGAATATTTCTCTAGCTACAATGAGGAGCAGATGGATTTCCAGAATATGATGGGAAACAAAACGAAGTGTACTCCAATAGGGAGAGGTACCATCGATTTTTAAAGGGAGTCGAGAGCAAGTACCAACGCTACAGATGTACTGCATGTGCCAAGATTAGGTATGAACCTAATTTCAATATCCTAGCTACAGGATAAGGGATATGATGTCCACTTTGTAGGGAAGAGGGTGTTTGTCAAACACCAAAGCTGGAAGTGGGTGAGACAGATTGGAGTTCGAAGTAATAGGCTATACAGGTTGCAGCCTGATTCTCCAATGGCACTGGTAGGCAGTGACAGTAGCAATGGGAAGGAACTGAATGAGCTATGGCATAGGAGAATGGGAAACCTTCATCATGGAGCACTCAAGATGCTCAGGGAAACAGTAACAAGGGTTCCAAAACTTGGCACAGAACACAATTATGTATGCAGAGGATGCGTGCTTGGGAAATATGCTAAGTCAGCATTCCCAAGAAGTGACAGTAGAGCAGATGGTGTTAGGACTTATACACTCAGACATATTTATGGCACGATGTCCACTAGAGCTCTCAATGGAGCCAAATATTTCGACACCTTTATTGATGACCATTCCAGGAAAACCTAGATCTACTTCATGAAGACCAAGGATGAGGTCTTTCATCGTTCAGGGAGTTTAAGGCTCTCGTGGAGAATGTGACAAGGAAGAAGATTAAGGTCCTTCGCTCAGATAATGGTGGAGAGTATGTTGATAAAGACTTCACGAATTTTTGTGCGAAGGAAGGCATCAGAAGTGAGTGGACAGCTCCATATAATCCACAACAGAATGGGGTAGCGGAGCGGAAAAACATAACTATAATTGGGGCTGCAAAAGCAATGTTATATGACCAAGATTTGCCTAGGCTTTTGTGGGCAGAGGCATGTAACACAGCAGTGTATATTCAAAACAGAACTCCTCATAAAGCATTGGGAAGAAAACGCCAAAAGGAGTCTTTACTGGGAAGAAGCCAGAAGTTAGTCACTTCAGGACCTTCAGAAGCATTGCTTATTGCCATGTGCCAAATGAGAAGCGCACCAAATTGGATCATACTGTAGAGAAGGGGTTTCTCGTAGGGTATAGTGAAACCTCAAAGGCATATAAGATCTACATTCCTAGCAATAGGAAGATTGTGGTGAGACGAGACGTAAATTTCATGGAGGACTGAGCTTTCAAGACATCCCATAAGATGCCTACAGGAGATCGGAATCAACCAGCAAAAGCTCCATTGGTCCAGCAACAGGGCCAGTCACAGGGATCTAGTTCAATAACTAGTACGAGCATTTCCTCAGGCGCTGGATATCCAGTGAGTTCACAGCAGACGAAGCAACAGAGGCAGGATGAGGAGAAATTGGTTGAACCTCCCACAACTAGTGGTCAAGCCAGCAAAGAGGTCCGTCAGACATTGAGAGATGCAAAGGAGTTTATTAGAGCTCCTAGGACGAACAAGAGAGAGCCTCGACGGCCTGATAGGTACCACAGATTGGTGGCTCAGGTTGTAGAACCTTCCAGCTTTCAGGAAGCCACATAGTGTCAGGTGTAGGTAGAGATGCCATGGTATAGGAGTACATCTCTATCATAACGAATGATGTTTGGGAGGTAGTACAGAGACCTGAGGATAGATCAGTTGTAGGTTCTCGTTGGATCTACGAGATCAAGTAAGCTACAGACGACAGCGTGGAGAAGTAGAAGGCTAGGTTCATGGCAAAGGGGTATGCACAGAAAGAAGGGATAGATTATGAGGAGACCTTCACCCCGGTTGCTAGATACACTTCTATCTGGTCAGTTATATACCTAGCAGCTCAGATGGGTGGAAGATTCATCAAATGGACATCAAAACTGTGAAAATTTATGAATCTACTAAACAGAAATCCTACTACAGAAAATCTAATTTAATTCTCCTACTTGTTTATTTTATTCATGAAAACATCGAAGTAATTACACTAAAGCCTACACAATTATACAGATCAAGTACTGAAGAATAAGTAATCATGGAGACAAAGAACACAGAATTTTACGGACAAATGTCCCCGAAAAAACCCAATGCGGGAAAACCAGTGCAGCAGCTCTTGAGGATTTTTATTATTATACAGATTTCTGAGTACAAACTAGGGTGCCAATGTGACTCACCCAACAGAGAATTTCCTTGGCAGAAGTACCTCTATTCGGAAACAAATATTATGGTTGATCCAGCATCAAAATGACGAACCCCACAGGTGCCTACCGTCTACGCAGTCCCCATCAAGCTTTGCGCTAGAACTGCGTCACCTTTCCTAGTGGTTGCATCACCCTTCTTCGATCTGTTGAAACTGAGCCCGATCTGCCCCACAGAAACCCCAGCGCTGCAGCCTCTGGCTCTACGTCACCTCCTCCTAGACTGCGTCACCCCTCTCGACCTGCATTAGCTCTACGTGAGCCCAGCTAGGACTGCGTCATCCTCTCAAGGGCTGCGTTGTATCTCCTTGGTAGATCTGCCTCTCTGCAACTGCATTCTCGGCCTTAGATTCGAAATCCCGCTGCTGAATTGCCCCTCACTACACTGCAAGCTCACTCTGAAATTCTCAGCAAACCGCGCCCCAGAATTTCGACTTAGCTCAAGTGCTGCCACTCTGTGTGTGTTCTCCAACTGACCCCAAGCCTTCCTTTAATACTTTTCCAGTTAACGAATCAACAGTTGTGATCTAATCTCTAATCGATGGCTAAGATTAGAAAAGACATAATCCTCGTCACTTAAAACATTCTCACCCACATGTTTAAATTAATTTACTTAATTATTTAATTTCCCCAAGTTAGACTTAGGTTCTCCATTAAAATAATTAATTATTTGAATAATTTAAGCTCGAGGTGGAATTTCTCCAGCCGATTTCTGGGTCTTGGAGATCTCATTTGTTCTAGCCCCTCCACAAAGTTTTGAAGCTAGAGCACATCCGATGCTACCCAAAAATCAACACTCCCTCTTAGCGAGGAATGTGCTCTAGCAATACTTCACCCCAGAAGCATCGCCCTGCTACCCAAAAATCAACACTCCCTCTTAGCGAGGAATGTGCTCTAGCAATACTTCACCCCAGAAGCATCACCCTGATCCACGGCATCGGTCATCTACGTTGTTGATGCTTGGTTGCTGCCCCTCATCTACTACGTTGTTGCCTTCTGTACTGTTGCCCATGTTACTGCCATTGACACTGCCTCATCTGTACTGCAGCTCCCTCTCAAACGCTGCATCATGTTGGACCATAGCACTGCCACTGCTAACTTTTTGGAAAGTGTACCTAGGATCGGTCTTCATATTAACTATGTAATTATGTATTTATGTAATGAAGAAGACAAAGATTAATAATATATATTTTTGGCATGCTTGCTTCATGGGTTTCATAAGCAAGGTTTTATTATAGGTCAATAAACTTCTTCTTGATGTTTATTAGGGATTTGTCTTCTGGTCATAAATGTACAAATTAAAGAGTCAAGTCACACTTGCATGCCTCAATACCTTGCCAATCAAGCTTGAAGACATGGCACAAATGATGATTAAGATCAGCGTTGGAAAACCCTTCAAGTCAGCCTTCGTCACGCAAGAAAATACACTCTACAAGTCAGCCTATAAACAATGTTCAAGTCGGCGTCACTACACATGGACAGGGCGGCTCAATTCTAGGTTGGATCAACTATATATACCCCATATATATTGCGCAGAAAAACAAATATAGACACTCACATTCCTTTGTGTTTTTTGGACAAAATTAAGAGATAAGGACTGTGGATTGCAGACATCAGGAACAAGGTTTATACAGTGAAGAAGGTGCAAAGAAAGGAGATGTAACATAATATATATATATATATATATATATATATATATATATCTGTGTGTGTGTGTGAAGATTTGCGGACTAGATTGCAGGAATAACTTTTGATATATGACTGTGTTAAGGTGTGAAGAAGGACTGCGTTGAAGGACTGTATATTATTGTATTAAAGTGCGGAAATAGGACAGCGTCGAAATGTAAAGAAGGACAATATTGAAGTGTGGTTATATGACAGTGTTTTGTACAAGAAAGGACTGCAATAAGTGCAAGAAGGCATTGTGTAAAGATATCATCATAAGGTGAAATGCTCAGTGAAAGGAAATAAGTCAAGTGTACAGTGAGCCAGATTAAGGTACAATGTAAGACAGTTCATGATACGATGCTGATATCTCTAATAAGGAGCCAAGTAGAGACCGAGCTCTCTAGCTTTGGTGCAGTACGGTGCAGGACGGTGCAAGAAAGAAGGATCAGCTCAAGGTGTAAATGAAGAAGAAGTGACGAGGTCTTGGAGGCATACAAGGGTCAAGGGTCTGTGTCATGGTCATGGTACTTGTCATCTGAAAGTCTATAAGAAGAATTTCCTGAGGGTTTTCCTCTCCAAGAGGGAGAGGTTTTGGCCATGGCTTGAAGAGCCTAAATTTGTGTCTCTTGTGTTTTGGTAATTCAAGAAGAGAATTTGAATTAATCACTACCCCTCCAAATTCTCAACATAATTGTTGCACTACAACTTAGTTGTTGAGATGTAAGCAATTGAAACATCCCAAAGACTTCACATACAAGTTAGTCTGAGTGCACCTCGATACTAAAGCACCCTCTGTTGCTAATCTGCACTGACCCTCTAGAGTTCTACGTTGCTGCTGCTCTGCACTACGTAAGCACTGCCTCTGCGTTGTTGAAATCCATCAACCTTTGCGTTGTTGTTGCACTGCTCGAGACTTTAACATCCTAGTTGTGCCAATGTTGCTCCATCATCCTCACACCAACTGACTCCAGTCATCCTGCTACTGCCATTAAGGGCTCTAGTAGCTCGTATGTGATCCAAGAGTTTGAGACACCTCAAGGATCCTGCCCCTCTTCTCCCGAGGCACATGAGCACTCATAGCAACATCGTCATCATCTCCATCATCGTCCTTAGTTGCGGCAGCCTTCGAATCATATTTATCTTCACCCTTCTTCTTCTGAGGGCATTGTGTGGCGAAATGTCCTAGTTCACCACACCTGAAGCGCCTGACCTTTGAAAGGTCTTTCTTCTTCTTCCTTTGTTGCCCATGTTGTCCTTTAGATGCAAGAGTCGCATCTTCCTCCTCCTCCTTGATCTTGATCCCTCCACTACTCATGCTGGCCTTGGTCATCCTCCTGACCTCTTCTTATCGAAGAGCTGCCCACATGTTTTCCCAACTCGAAAGTGCTGCTCTGCCCAAAATGCCTTGGAAAAAGTTCTCCCACTCATCGGTAGCTGCATTAAGAGCAGTCCTCACCATAAGACCTTCATTAGGTGCGGCCCCTATGGCAACCAGCTGATCACGAATTGCCTTCAATCTAATGAGGAAGGGGTCGATCTCTTCTACCTTCAGCATCTAAAATAACCGAAGTTGATTCTCCAGAAGCATTCTCCTCTGGACAGAAGTCCCCTGATACAATCTAGTCAAAGACGTCCACATCTCATTTGTTGTATTCTTCTCAGTAATGTGTGGGACCACATGATCCTTGACCCCGTCCAAGATCAAGCGCTTTGCCTTCGCTTGAGCTTCCTCATACTTCTTCAATTGATCAGCGTCAGCAAAAACAACAACTACACTCTCAGCAAGATGCTTGATGCGTGTAATATTCCCAATTAGCAGCAACTAATTGGTAATATTAATTTTTGCTCAGATTTTGCCTTTCTAATGTTCTGTCATAGAATAAAGGGGTGATGGGACCCATAACCCAAACATATGAGAAAATAACTCCCTAAAGTCACTTAAACATATTTGGATTTCAACATGGGGCCCAAGGGACCCAACTGACAACGCAGGGAGAGGGGCAGCGTGGAGACAGCGTGGGCCATGACAGCGCAGTCTAGGAGGGACAGCATGGCATGAGGGGACAGCGCAGTTGAGTGGGGCCCAAGGGTGAGCTAGGATCTCAAGCATAAAAGGAGGTAGAGGCTAGCTACTCATTCATTCTATTATGCATCTTCTAATTTTTTGTCTATCAGACATTGAGCATGCTTACGTTGTTTAGCAAAGTCTGCAAGTGTTGTTTAGCACATGGGTGTCTCCGAGCGAAATCCCAACCTCAGCCTCGGGGGACTTCGACTGCCCGCTCAAGTGAGGAGCTTCACCATTTTTTTTCAGAGCAGAGAACGCAAAGCCTTTCAGCCAGGAGCCACGCAGTCACTAAGGCAGTGCAGTCACACTCAGAGATTACGTAGTCTTAGAGGGAGGCAGCACCGGGAGTGAGAGGAGATTGGGGATTTTAGCCTGGGAGAAGTGTGAAGGGATCAGCGCTTCACAAGTCATCTTTTGGAGTAGGAGGAGGCCATCAATACCAGTTTTACAGTTCAGGGCCAGCATACTCATCAGGACAGCGTGATTTTCGCAAGGGGGTCAAATTCCAGGGTCATCCTTTCCGATATTCCTTCTTGGGTTTTTTCGGGTTTTTGGAGGGGAGTCCATACCCAAAGTTCCATAATTTTCTGAACAAGGGATCAGCCCCAAAGAGCAGCTCCATTCCAGCCAGAGGAAGCAATTATGGCAACAACAGCAGCAGCTCAGGGAGTTACGCAGTCCAGAGAGAGAGAACCATTTACAACAGGGCTTTGAGAGTAATTTCAGCTAGTCTTGAGCAAGCCAAGGTGCCATCATTCTGATCACCTTTGTACTCATTTCCCGTCTTTCATATTATAATAAAATGGCTCAGCTTTCCTGCATGTTTGTAGTGTTTTCATGATATCTCTCTATTTCTTGTAGTTTTCATTTATGCTGCTTTATATTGTTGTTTATTTCCTATTCAAAATATTACAGTGGTATTAGAGCTCATAGACTTGGCTCAGCCTACGGAGCAAATCAGTCTATGACACCTAGAAGAAAAGAATACATCACTTACCGGAAAAAGCGGTACAGGAGCCAAGAGCGGAGGCTTGAAGCCACATTTGGAGAAGGGGACCTCGTTCCAATGGAGGACGCAAAGGAGAAAGAACCCATGGCAAAAGAAACAGATGAAGGGAAAGAGTTCGGGAATCTCCTCCTGAAGTCTGTGCAGGAACTCTCGAGGAAGATAGAGGAGATGGGTCAGAAGTTTGACAGGGATAACGGACAGCGCGAAACCCCAAGGGCTTTTCACATCGGAGAGGGATCCAACACTTCCCATCACACACAGGAGCAAAACACAGCACAGCAGGTGGTGCCACACACTCCCCCACGTTCCACGATGCCCACAATCTTGACTATAGGGACCGGAATGGGAGGACCCCAGGAGCCGGAGGTGGCTCATACGGGGACTATTTTGCAGAGTATCAGTCATATGGGCGAGAGTTTGGTGAAGCCCTCACTTTCCACGATTTTTGCCAGTGCAAGAACAACAATAGACCCCATAACCAGAACAGAGGTGGTGGGTACACACAGCGAGGTGAGCTACAATGTACCGTGGGAAGATTTTCTTGCCAACTTATGATGGGTCATCTAAATGTTCAGCAAAATCTTGGGTGGAGAAGCTGGACATTTACTTTCGGCTTAATCAGATGGCAGAGGTGGAGGCCATCAAGGTGGCAGTGTTGCACCTTGAGGGAGAAGCCCATGACTGGTGGTTCCATGGGATGGCCACGTTGGGTCACTCGGCAATGACAGCATATGCTGAGTTCACCCCGAGATTAGTGGAGAGGTTTGACCGAAAGGATCCGAAGGAGCATTTTGTCAAGTTGACCAAGCTCAAACAGACTAGGAACCCGGAAACATACATTTCCGAGTTCTTGAGACTTTTAGTGATGGTACCAGACTTGTCCGCAGCCAGGAGGATTTACATGTTCACTAATGGGTTGGCAGAACCTCTGTGTGGGTTAGTCAGGTCCACTAGGCCTGCTACACTTCAGGATGCAGTCGAGAGGACGAGAGACTTGCAGGATGCTTTACCCAAGACCAGAGCTCCTTTCCCCCAGAGGTCGGCATTTCAGCGAAAGGGGAAGGACACGAAAGTTCCACTGCAGAATGGGAACCAAGGTCGAGCGCCTTTGGACGATGATACCTGGAGAGACTTGAGACGGAGGAAGCTATGTTTCACATGCCAGGAGCCATGGGCACCGGGTCATCGATGTGTCGCAGGGAAGGCACATTACATAGAGGTCTTCTCCGACAGTGAGGGAGAAGAAGATGCTTATGATGACACAAAGGGACAGGCCAGTGTTGTAGTGCAGACAGGGGATCATCCACCACCTCCACCCCCAGGAGCAGGAGGGGCAGCGTTTGCACCCACAGGAGGAGTCCTTGCATCTTTGTGAGGAGTTCTGAAGTATCTAACACTGCGTGTCCAAGGCACAGTACAGGGACAGCGTGTTTCAGTTCTGGTAGATAGTGGGGCCACTCACAACTTTATTGATGCCCAGCTAGTAGAGAGGAGGGGCATACCGACAGAGAATTTTGATGGGTTCCCACTTCCCAGTACTAGTGCCGGGTGCCAGAAGTATGCAGTGTGCGAGATATGTTCCAGAAGGGAGACATAGAGTGGGCAGTAGAACTGCGTATTTCAAAGGCAGGGACCACAAGGCAAGCAGTTCACCCAGATGTGCAGTCAATTTTCGATAGATACTCCATGGTTTTTGGGGACATACCACCAAGGCAGCCACCGGACCAGGGGTTTGAGCATACCATTGAGCTGGAGCAGGGGATCCAGGCAGTGATCACCACACCCTATAGGCACCTTAAAGCCTGCAGGGATAAGATTAAGAGAGCCATTCATGAGCTCTTAGCACTGGGACATGTACGGCCCAGTACTAGCCCATTTGCCTCCTCTGTTGTATTGGTGAATAAGAAAAAAGGCACACTGAGGATGTCCATCGACTACAAGGCACTCAACAAGAAGACGATGAAGAACCGATACCCCATTCCTAGGATTGACAAGCTGAGGGGATCGAAATTCTTCTCCAAGATCGATCTGAGGTCGAGGTACCATCAAATCCGAGTGAGGGACCAGCATGTCCCCAAGACAGCTTTCAGATGCCATTATGGCCACTTCGAGTTCTTGATGATGCCCTTCTGGCTAACCAACACACCGGCCACTTTTCAATCTTGCATGAACCACATCTTTCGTGGTCAGTTGAGGAAGTTCGTGTTGGTGTTCTTCGATGAATCCTTATATATAGTCGCACTTGGGAGGAGCACTTACAACACATTGAGGCTGTAGTGCGTATTTTGGAGGAGCAGCATTTCTATGCTAAGCTCTCCAAGTGCGAGTTCGGGTTGACAAAGATGTTGTATTTGGGGCATATCACTAGTGTGGACGGAGTGAGAGTCCATGAGGAAAAGATCTGGGCCATTCGGGAATGGCCAGAGCCGAAGAACGTGACAGAACTCCAGGGATTTGTAGGCATCTGCACCTACTATCGAAAGTTTGTCAAGGGATTTTCCCAGCTGGCTGCACCACTCACCGATCTCACCAAAAAGGGGACATTCAACTGGACTGATACTGCACAGAGAGCCTTTGACAGGCTCAAGGAGGTGATGAGTAGCTGCACAGTGTTGGCTTTACCGGATTTCACGAGTGTGATGCTTCGAGAGAGGGAGTAGGCGCAGTTTTGATGCAAGGAGGTCACCCCATAGCTTTTGAGAGCAAGAAGCTACTACTGCATGAGAGGTTGTATCCTATATACGACAAGGAGATGCTGGCCATTATGCATGCATTGGTCAAGTTTCGGCAGTATCTGGTGAGCAGCAGGTTTCGGGTGAGGACTGATCACAATAGTCTCTGGGTTTTCCTTGCGCAGAAACAGTTGCAGGAGAGGCAGCAGAAGTGGGTCAGTAAGATCCAAGCTTATGACTTTGACATTGAGTATGTCAAAGGGAAGATCAATGTGGTGGCAGATGCTCTATCACGCAGACCAACAACGTTGTCCTTGATGAGCATCGATACAAACTAGAGGGCTCAGCTACTAGTGGAGTACGCCAAGGACCGCTTTGCTTGCGAGGTGCTGGATGACCAGATTACAGATGACAGGTACAGGGTGATGGATGAGGTCATCTACTTCAGAGACAGGATTTTCTTGACTGGGAATTCTCAAATCTCAGCTCAAGGAGAAGATACTGAGTGCCTCCCATGATTCACCATTATTGAGCCATCACGGATTCACGAAGACTTACAGGGCTATTCGGGAGAGGTTCTATTGGAGAGGCCTCAAGGAGGACGTGCTCCGGCATGTCAGGGAGTGCGAGGTATATCAGAGGAACAAGGGGGAGATGAGCCACCCTACCAGATTAGTACAGCCGCTTCCCATTCCGGAAGGGAAGTGGGAAAGCATCTCTATGGATTTCATTAGCGGGTTGCCCACGATGCAGGGCAAGGATTGCATCTTTGTGGTCGTTGATCGACTAACAAAGTATGCTCACTTCTTTGCCATATCAGCATGGTACACAGCTGCACAGGTGGCAGAGCTGTTCTTCCGGATTCTTTTCAGGTTGCATGTTCTTTCGAAGACCATCGTCAATGACGAAGATAGCCATTTCATGGGTGGCTTTTGGCAGGAGCTCTTTCATTTGGTGGGTACGGAGTTGACTCCTAGTACCAACCTAGATCCATCTAACTCTGGATCTATCATGCTCCAATAGGGATCAAATCTCTCGAGGTGCAAACCTATTTTTTGAATGCAAAACTTGAGGAAAGGTTTGCACCTCGAGAGATTTGATCCCTCTCGGCGCATGATAGATCCAAAGTTAGATGGATCTAGGCTGGTTCCAGTCAGAGGCATCAACGTCACATTTTTCAGATTATTAAAATTTTTGTATATTTTTGAGATGTAAGATGGATCTAGGCTCGTTTCAGTCGTGTGCTGCCAAGGAAAATCTATCAAAGATATGATTAATTTTATCAGTAATATGTAAATATATCAAATATTAATATAATCATTTTAAATATGCTAAATATTTTTGAGATTAACTTGGTCATTTTTATTTTAAATTTTCTTAGTTACCTCAGTTCGTTGAGATGACAATTATTGTTAATAACTATAATGATGAAAAATGATGAAATTTTTTTTTTAAATGCAAAGTGACAATAATAGTGTTGAAAGATAGAAAATGTGAATAATAAGAACGTACTCATGTTACAATCAATCTCAAACTATTTTCTTCTACTATTCTTATTTCCTCCCTTGTTAGTTTTGTTATCTTTTCATATCGATTATATGAAAAATAAAATTTAAATCGTAAACCATTTAAATATTTAGCTCGATCTGTTGTAGTAAACATGATACCTTGTCTCTCTTGCTCTCCAATATTAATAGCTTAAATTACTATAACACAAAAATCAATCTACATTGTTAATAACTTTTTGTGCTTACACTAAAATCAATGCATATTGTTAATCCAATCACTTTAAAATTAATGTACCTTCATATATCCAATTACATCAACTCATAAATCAACATATACATTGAAATCAATGCATTTAATGCAAGCAATCAAATAAGATTAGAAAATAACTTTTACATTGAAATCAATGCACCTAATGCAATCAATCAAATAAGATTATAAACCAACATCTACACTGAAATCAATGCATTTACTCAAAACAATCAAATAGGATTAGAAATCGCCATCTACACTGAAATCAATGCATTTAGCGCAAACAATCAAATAGTATTAGGAATAATCTACATTGAAATCAATGCATCTAGTGCAAGCAATCAAATATAATTATAAATCAACGTCTAAATTGAAATCAACACATCCAGTGCAAGCAATCAAATAGTATTAGAAATCATCACCTACACTGAAATCAATGCATCTAGTGCAAGTAATCATATATCATTAGAAATAAATATCAACACTAAAATCGATGCATCTAGTGCAAATAATCAAATAGGATTATAAATCACCATCTCCACTTAAATCAATCCATCTAGTGCAAGAAATATTCTTCCCTCTCTCCACCCTCCATCCATATCTATATCCCCATCCATCTCTTTTTTTTGTCTCTATCTCACCCCCCTAAACACACACGCTCTCGCACTCCATATATATCATTCTCTTTGTTGATCACCCTCTCTCCCCATATCTCTCTTCTTCCCTCTCTTCCCCTTCTCTCCCTCTCCCCCGCTAATATCTCTCTTTCCTCCTTTTGTCCTCTCTCTCTCTCTCTCCATCTTCCTTATCACTCACTCTCTCTCTCTAGGAACCAACATCTACACTGAAATCAATGCATTTACTCAAAGAAATCAAATAGGATTAGAAATCGCCATCTACACTGAAATCAATGCATTTAGTGCAAACAATCAAATAGGATTAGAAATCATCTACATTGAAATTAAGTCATCTGGTGCAAGTAATCAAATATAATTATAAATCGACATCTAAATTGAAATCAAAACATTCATTGCAAGCAATCAAATTGTATTAGAAATCACCACCTACACTAAAATCAATGCATCTAGTGCAAGTAATCAACTATCATTAGAAATAAATATCTACACTAAAATCGATGCATCTAGTGCAAAAAATCAAATAGGATTAGAAATCACCATCTCCACTTATATCAATCCATCTAGTGCGAGAAATATTCCTCCCTCTCTCCACCCTCCATCCATATCTATATCCCCCTCCATCTATTCTTTTTTGTCTCTCTATCTCACCCCCCTAAACACATGCGCTCTCGTACTCCATATATATCAATCTCTTCTTCAATCACGCCCTCTCCCCATCTCTCTCTTCTTCCCTCTCTTCACCTTCCATCTATATCTCTATCTTCCCCTTCTCTCCCTCTCCCCCATTAATATCTCTCTTTCCTCCTTTTTCCCTCTCTCCCTCTCTTTCCATCTTCCTTATCTCTCTCTCTCTCTCCCTCTCTCTCTAGAAACCAACATCTATACTGAAATCAATGCATTTACTCAAATAAATCAAATAGGATTAGAAATCGCCATCTACACTGAAATCAATGCATTTAGTGCAAACAATCAAATAGGATTAGAAATCATCTACATTGAAACCAATTCATCTAGTGCAAGTAATCAAATATAATTATAAATCGACATCTAAATTGAAATCAACAAATTCAATGAAAGCAATCAAATTGTATTAGAAATCACCACCTACACTGAAATCAATGCATCTAGTGCAAGTAATCAAATATCATTAGAAATAAATATCTACACTAAAATCGATGCATATAGTGCAAATAATCAAATAGGATTATAAATCACCATCTCCACTTATAACAATCCATCTATTGTGAGAAATATTCTTCCCTCTCTCCACCCTCCATCCATATCTATATCCCCCTCCATCTCTTCTTTTCTGTCTCTCTATCTCACCCCCCTAAACACACACACTATCGCAATCCATATATATCAATCTCTTTGTCAATCCCCTCCTCTCCCCATCTCTCTCTTCTTCCCTCTCTTCACCTTCCATCTATATCTCTATCTTCCCCCTCTCTCCCTCTCCCTCGCTAATATCTCTCTTTCCTCCTTTTGTCCTCTCTCCCTCTCTCTCCATCTTCCTTATCACTCACTCTCTCTCTCTCTCCAGATTTCTCTCTCTATGTCTTTCTTCTTACCTCTCTCTCCCTCCCCCTCCAAGTCCATCTCTCTTTCCCTCCCTCTCCACTCTCTCACATCCTCTCTCTTCCTTCCTCTCTTTCCCTTTATCTCTCATCTCTCTCTCTCTCTTCACCCACCAACTATGTTACTATATCCCTCCCTCTCTCCTTATATCTCCTTCTCTCCCTCCTTATCTCCATCTCTCCTTATTTGTCTCTTTATCTCAGCCCCAAAAATACATGCTCACTCTCTGTCTATCCCTTGTCACTCCTTCTCTCTCTCCACTTCTCACTCTCTATATTTCGTATTTCCTACATCTCTCCCCCTCCAACTCCATCTCTCTATCAATCCCTCTCTCCTCCTCTCTCTCAATTCCTCTCTCTCGTCCTTCCTCTCTCTCTCTCTCTCCTAACTCCCTCTCTCTTCCCTGATCTCTCTCTCTCTCTCTCTCTCCCCCCATCACTCTCCTCCTCTCTCTCATCCTTCCTCTCTATCCCTTTCTCTCCCACCTCTCTCTCTCTCTCTTTTCCCTCCAATCCTCTCTCTTCCCCCATCTCTCTCTCTCTCCCTCTAATCCTCTCTCTTCCCCAATCCCTTTCTTTCTCTCTCTCTTTCCACCCCTCTTTCTCTCCAACTACATTACTATATCCCTCCCTCTCTCCTTCTCACTTCTTCTCTCCCCCTTCTTTCCATACATCTTACTTTGTCTCTTTATCTCACCCCTAAACATACACACTTTCTCTCCATCTCTCCCTTATCACTCTCTCTCTCTCTATTTCTTCTTAGCTATGTAAACTAATGAACATAACACTGTAAGATAAAGCATATACAATATATAAATATGAAAAGAGGTTTTATTTACTTACCATACCTCTCGTTTATTTATATTTTTATTTATTTACCATACCTCTTTTATTTACTATGGTATTTGGCCAATAAGCTTGTTATATAATTATATTTTTATTTATAATCCTATTTGTGATATTGTTATTTATTTACCTTACCTCTTTATACCTCTTTTATATTTATTTATTTACCATACTTATTTTATAAATATAATATTTGGCCTATGGTATCAATATTAATTTTTCCCATGGTATTCATCCCATAGGCTTCATCTAAATAATTTTTATTTTTTAAGTTTTTTTAAATATAAAAACGTTTATGGAGTAAATATAAAAGGAATTTTTATGTATATACCATACATCTAGTTTATATATATATTTATTTATTGACCATAACTCTAGAGTAAGTATAAATTCATTTTATAAATATTTAATTAAAAGAAATATTAAAAGGTATTGGATTTTGATTGTTTATGTTGAATTAACTCTATTCCTTTGATTTAGGAAATGGGATTGACTTTTGTGAAGAGTAAATATGTTTAAAATTTTACTTAACTTGAAAATTCAATGTGATAATTTTTTTTGTTAAAGGTAAATTTATGATCCATTCAAATTCACATATATAATTTACTATTCATTCAAATTATATACATAATACATAGTTATATTAGAAATTGATATATGTTCTAGCACAATGTGATTTTTATTTTTTATTTTTTTATTTTAATTTAAAACTTAAGCGTACATTTTGTATGAGGACGTGACCTACCGACATCTAAGCCAATTAACAGACAAGTTTTCAAGTTTCAATCACTATCATCACCCTCAGACAGATGGGAAGAGAGAGATAGTGAACAAGTGGTTGGAGGGCTACTTGTGAAACTATGTCACCGGGTAGTAGAAGGCATGGCTGGGTTGGCTGCATTTGGGAGAATTTTGCTACAACACCACTTTCCACATGTCTATCGGTATGTCTTCGTTTTATGCTTTATATGGATATCATGCTCTGACTTTTGCTGATGTTATGTTTGGAGCTAGCAAGGCTCCCAGGGCCAAGGACTGGATCCAAGAGAGCCAGGATATACTCCGAGCTCTTAAGGACAACTTAGCCACAGCGCAGAATCAACAGAAGCTATATGCCGACAGAGGGCGGGTAGAGAGGCAGTTTGAGGTAGGTTACTGGGTCTACCTATGACTTCAGCCATACCGACAATCCACGCTGAAGCGAAAAGGGGCTGAGAAGCTCAAGCCCCGCTTCTATGGACCTTATAGGGTGATCCACCAAATAGGGGAGGTTGCTTATGAGTTGGAGCTGCCAACAAGTAGCAGGATACATAACATCTTCCATGTGTCATGCCTGAAAAAGTCATTGGGGCAACAGGTGACTGCAACAGAAGAGCTCTCACCTACAAATGATGAGGGGCATTTGGTGTTACAACCAAAAGCCATCTTAGACACCCGGGAGAGACAGCTACGGAGCAGGACAGTTAGTGAGTATTTGGTGAGATGGAGGAATTTGTCGGATGAGGATGCCACTTAGGAGAATGAGAAGATTTTGCAGCACCCATCTTTGCAGTTGCGTGAGGACAAGCAACATTTTGGCAGGGAGGATTGTAATATTCCCAATTAGCAACAGCTAATTGGCAATATTAATTTTGTTCAAATTTTTCCTTTCTAATGTTCAATCATAAAATAAAGGGGTGATGGGACCCATAACCCAAACATAGGATAAAATAACTCCCTAAGGTCACTTAGACATATTTGGATTTCAGCATGGGGCCCAAGGGAGCCAAGTGACAGGGTAGGGAGAGGGACATCGTGGAGGCAGTGTGGGTTAGGTAGCGCAATGGCAGCGTGGGCCAAGACAACGCAGTTTAGTGGGGACAACGTGGCATGAGGGGACAACGCAGTTGAGTGGGGCCCAAGGGAGAGCTAGGGTCTCAATCATAAAAGGAGGGAGAGGCTAGCTACTCATTCATTCTATTATGCATCTTCAGATTTGATGTCTATCAGACATTGAGCACACTTATGTTGTTTAGCGAAGTCTACAAGTGTTGTTCAGCACACGGGTGTCTCTGAGCGGAGATCCCAACCTCAGCCTCGGGGGACTTCATGTGCCCGCTTAGGTGAGGAGCTTCACCATTTATTTTCGCGCAAAATGCAGAGCCTTTTCGCCCAAGAGCCGATGCATTACCAAGGCCACAAGAAGGATACCAGAGATTATTGAGCCCCAGTAGGGAGTGCGCACTTGAGTGAGAGACTGTGTGATTGTACTCGTATAGTATGAAGGACTGTGCCTCTGACAAGTCATCTTTATAGGAGGAGGCCACCATTCCCAGGTTTTACGTCTGTGTGCTGCCGCACTCATCAGACAAACAAGATTTTTCCATAAAATAAATTCTGTCGCGTTTCCGGAATTCCTTCCTGGTTTTTCCGGGTTTTTGGAGGGGAGTCCATACCCAAAGTTTACAAATTTTTTGATAAAATAACCCTAAAGAAGAGTACCATTCCAATGAGAAATAATTAATAGCAGCATATCTCAGTTACGCAACTAAAGAGAGCAAGATTTTTATTAAAGTAGAAATGAGACATCAGCTGCTTTACAAGCCACAACACCATTCTGATCACCTTTGTACTCATTTCTCGTCTTTCATATTATAATAAAATGGCTCAGCTTTCCCCCATGTTTGCAATGTTTTCATGATATCTCTCTATTTGTTGTAGTTTTTGTTTATGTTGTTTTATATTGCTGTTTATTTCCTATTCAGAATATTACAATGTGATACTCATCCAGGACAAATAGGATCCTAGCCTTCCAGATGACAAAGTTGGATGCACCATCCAACCTGTCCTGATCCCTCGGTCCATGTGTAGCCATCTCTGCTCAACTGAATATGACGAATTGATTCACTTCTCCCTCTTTTGTTGTTGCCCCAGCAAAACTCGTATCTGGGTTTCTTGGCACTAGAAACCCTCTAAGGAATCACGCTCCCTATGAAAAATGATTTCCCTCCCAGAAATCCTCCGCCAACTGATGTCGAATTGGCCCTCTCCAATCACTCTTTGTTGTTGATCAACACTGGATCTAGACTTCTTGGTGAGAAGTCTTCTGAGGAAGTACTTTCCCTTACTTTGCCACGCCCTGCTAGACATTGTTCTGCACCAACAAAAACAATGCCCCTCCAGCAACTACTAAAGAAAAACAATCTACACTTCCAGCCACGGCAATCGGAGGCTCAAAAATTTTCTTTTGTGTGGCCAAAAATAGCTTCTTTACGTTATCCTGAACCTACATCGTCACCTCTCCACAGCTCACCGTCCCTCTGCGTGAGCTCCGCAGGTGACTCGTCCACTCCTTCCTTTTCTCTGAATACTGCGTTGTCCTCGGGACAACTGCCTTCTAACGACAAATTTTCTTCCATCTTGTTGATGGCTTGACTTTTCTAATGTGCAAATGCTTTGATACCATGTGAAAATTTCTGAATCTACTAAACAGAAATCCTACTGCATAAAATCTGATTTACTTCTCCTACTTGTTTATTTAACTTTACAAGTTATTTTCTGAATTATTCATAGAAACATGAGTAAATACACTGCAGCCTACACAATTATACAGATCAAGTACTGAAGAATAAGCAATCATGCAGACAAAGGAAACAGAAATTTTCGGACAAATGTCCCTAGAAAAACCCAATGCGAGAAAACTGGTGCAGTAGCTCTTGAGGGTTTTTATTATTATGCAGATTTCTGAATACAAACTAGGGTGCCAATGTGGCTCACCCAACAGAGAATTTCCTTGGCAGAAGTACCTCTATCCGAAAACAGAAATTATGGTTGATCCAACGTCAGAATGACGAACCCCATAGGTGCCTACGCAATCCCCAGCAAGCTTTGCGTTGGAACTGCGTCACCCTTCCTAGTGGTTGCATCACCCTTCTTCGATCTATTGAAACTGAGCTCGATCTGCCCCACAAAAACACCAGCGCTGTAGCATCTAGCTCTACATCACCTCCTCCTGGACTCCGACACGCGTGAGCCCAGTTGGGCCTGCCTCACCCTCTCAAGGGTTGTGTTGTCTCTCCTGGGTAGATATGCCTCTCTGCAACTGCATTCTCGGCCTTAGATCTGAAATCCCGCTGCTGAATTTCCCCTCAGTTCAGGGCCAGCGTACTCATCAGGACAGCGTGATTTTCCCAAGGGGGTCAAATTCCAGGGTCAGCCTTTCCGGAATTCCTTCCTGGGTTTTTCCGGGTTTTTGGAGGGGAGTCCATACCCAAAGTTTCATAATTTTCTGAGCAAGGGATCAACCCCAAAGAGCAGCTCCATTCCAATCAGAGGCAGCAGTGACGGTAGCAGCTCAGGGAGTTACGCAGTCCAAAGAGAGAGAGCCATTTATAGCAGGGTTTTGAGAGTAATTTCAGCTTTCCTTGAGCAAGCCAAGGTGCCACCATTCTGATCACCTTTGTACTCATTTCTCGTCTTTCATATTATAATAAAATGGCTCAGCTTTCCCCCATGTTTGCAATGTTTTCATGATATCTCTCTATTTGTTGTAGTTTTTGTTTATGTTGTTTTATATTGTTGTTTATTTCCTATTCGAAATATTACAATGTGATACTCATCCAGGACAGATAGGATCCTAGCCTTCCAGATGACAAAGTTGGATGCACCATCCAACCTGTCCTGACTCCTGATCCCTCGGTCCATGTGTAGCCATCTCTGCTCAACTAAATATGACGAATTGATTCACTTCTCCCTCTTTTGTTGCTGCCCCAGCAAAACTCGTATTTGGGTTTCTTGGCGCTAGAAACCCTCTAAGGAATCACGCTCCCTATGAAAAATGATTTCTCTCCCAGAAATCCTCCGCCAACTGATGTCGAATCGGCCCTCTCCAATCACTCTTTGTTGTTGATCAACACTGGATCTAGAATTCTTGGTGAGAAGTCTTCTGAGGAACTACTTTCCCTTACTTTGCCATGCCCTGCTAGACATTGTTCTGCACCAACAAAAACAATGCCCCGCTAGCAACTACTGGAGAAAAACAATCTACACTTCCAGCCACGGCAATCAGAGGCTCAAAAATTTTGCACTGGCCCAACAAGCACTGCGTTGCCTCTGCACAGCTACATCATCACCTCTCCTAGCTCTGCATCCCTCTGCGTGAGCTCCATAGGTGACTGCATCACCCTTCCTTGCCTCTCTCTAGATCTGCGTTGTCACTCGGGACAACTACCTTCCTGCAGCAAATTTTCTTCCATCTTCTGTTGATGGCTTTAGCTCTTCCTAATGTGCAAATGCTTTGATACCATGTAAAAATTTCTGAATCTACTAAACAGAAATCCTACTGCATAAAATCTGATTTACTTCTCCTACTTGTTTATTTAACTTTACAAGTTATTTTATGAATTATTCATGGAAACATGAGTAAATACACTGCAACCTACACAATTATACAGACCATGTACTGAAGAATAAGCAATCATGCAAATGAAAGACACAGAAATTTTCAGACAAATGTCCCCAGAAAAACCCAATGCGAGAAAACCGGTGCAGCAACTCTTGAGGGTTTTTATTATTATGCAGATTTCTGAATACAAACTAGGGTGCCAATGTGGCTCACCCAACAGAGAATTTCCTTGGAAGAAGTACCTCTATCCAGAAACAGAAATTATGGTTGATCCAGCGTCAAAATGATGAACCCCATAGGTGCCTATGCAGTCCCCAGCAAGCTTTGCGTTGGAACAGCGTCACCCTTCCTAGTGGTTGCATCACCCTTCTTCGATCTGTTGAAACTAAGCCCGATCTGCCCCACAGAAACACCAGCGCTGCAACCTCTGGCTCTACGTCACCTCCTCCTGGACTTCCACACGCGTGAGCCCAGTTGGGCCTATGTCACCCTCTCAAGGGTTGCGTTGTCTCTCCTGGGTAGATATGTCGCTCTGCAACTGCATTCTCGGCCTTAGATTCGAAATGTCGCTGCTGAATTTCCCCTCACTGCACTGCAAGCTCACTCTGAAATTCTCAGCAAACCACGCCCTAGAATTTCGACTTACCTCAAGTGCTGCCACTTTGTGTGTGTTCTCCAACTGACCCCAAGCCTTCCTTTAATACTTTTCCAATTGACGAATCAACGGTTCTGATCTAATCTCTAATCGACGGCTAAGATTAGAAAAGACATGATCCTCGTCACTGAAAGTTAGACTTAGGGTCTCCATTAAAATAATTAATTATTTGAATAACTTAAGCTTCGGGTGTAATTTCTCCAAACGATTTTTGGGTCTTAGAGATCTCATGTGTTCTAGCCCCCTCCACAAAGTTTCAGAGCAAGAGCACATCTGATGCTACCCAAAAATCAACAAAAACAACATTCTTGAACGGGGTGATAGAGGAAGAAGTGTACATAGAACAGCCAAAAAGCTTCGAGACCCATGAGAGCCACACTCATGTGTGTAGATTAAAGAAAGCTCTATACGAGCTCAAACAGGCTCCCAAGGCATGGTGTGGTCGGATTGAAAGCTACTTGCAGCAAATGGGATTCGTCAAGAGTGACACAGATCCCAACCTTTACTATTTGATGGTAGAGGGTGAGCCACTCATCTTAGTATTGTATGTGGACGATCTCTTCCTAACAAGGTCATCAGGGCTCATAGAGGACTGCAAGAGGAACGTGGCAACAGAGTTTGATATGAGGGGATTTAGGGTTGATGCATTATTCCCTACGATTGGAAGTGTGGCAGAAGGACGAGGAGACCTTCCTTGGGCAAGGAAGATATGCTACAGATATTCTAAAGAGATTCAGAATGCAAGATTGTAGACCCATATCTACGCCCATGATCACCAACTAGAAGAAGATTGATGCATCTGATGACAAGGATGTTGACCCCACCTTGTATAGACAGCTCATCATTTCTCTCATGTATTTGCTCAACACTAGGCGAGATATTTGCTTTGCAATCAATACCCTCAGTCAGTTTATGGTAGAACCAAAGAGGGTGCATTGAACAGTAGCAAGGAACATTTTGAGGTATGTGCATGGCACAATCGAGTATGGGTTGAAATGTACACGAGGGGATGACAACAGACTATGTGGGTTCACAGATGCATATTGGGAAGGCAATTCAGTAGACAGAATAAGTAACTTTGTGTACTGCTTCAACGTTGGATCGGGGATGGTTTCTTCGTGCAGCTGGAAGGAGAATTCAGTAGCATTGAGCTCTGCAGAAGTAGAGTACATGGCTGCGAGCGCAGCTATGTGAGAAGCTATATGGTTTCGGAAGTTGTTGGTAAGCTTGTTCAGGCAAAGGATGGAGGCAACCAGTATCTATTGTGACAATTAGAGTTGCATCAAGCTCTCTGGGAATCCAATGTTTCATGACAAGTCAAAACACATAGATATTCAGTGTCACTTGATCAGAGATTGTGTGCAGCGTGGAGCGATCTAGCTACAATATGTTCCCACAGATGAGCAGATTGCAGATATACTCAGGAAAGCTTTAGGGAGAGCTAAGTTCGTCTATTTCCGAGAATAGATAGGTATGGTGGAGAACCCGTTTAAGTAGCAGGGGCAGAATATTTAGGATGTTTCTCAGTTGCAGTAGTTGCAATTGTAGCAACAACAAATGAGAGGGAGTTGTAGTGCAGATGCAGAGTTGGCAACAGTATAGTAGTGTCAGCAGCAACAAGGATGCACCATCAGAGTTGCGCAGTGGTTGGTGGGCAGTGGCAAACCATCACAGTGGCCATACATCAGCGGCGTGACAGAGGGTGTGTTGTAGCAGTAGTGCAGCATTAAAACGCCTTCCTTGCTAAGAGGGACTATTAGTTTTTGTAGCATCGATGGTGTTCCAATCTCGAAACTTTGTGGAGAGGCTAAAACACAGGAGTTCTCCATAACCGAAAAATCGTTTCTGGAAATTCCACATAGAAGTGTCTCAATTAGATTATTAGCCTATTTTTAAATATTTCCTAAGCGGTTAATTAATCAGTATTAATTTAGAAATGTGAGAATCATCTAGAAACTCACACGAATCAATCCAAAAATGATCTCAGCCATCGATTATGTTTTAATCCTGGTCGTTTAAGTCCCAACTGGAGATTATAAAAGGAAGTCGATGGATAGATGGAGAACATACCAGTGCAGATACTTAGTTGCCCAGGCAGTTCGATTTTCTCAGTAGCAGAGTTCCAACAGAGAAGATTAAGTCAGAGGGTGAGTAGCAGGTGGCAAAGGAGGTCAGCAGCGTTTCCGAAGGACGTCTTCCAGTTTTGGAAGAGGCAGTGAGAGGGAGTGTGAAATTCCTAGAGGGTCTATGTCAGGACAGCACAAGCATAGCAGCAAAACAGTTCGATCTGACTGGAGGAACTAGTGATTCGGCAGTTGGAGGCCAGGATTTTGGTCAGAGGAGCCAGTGAGTCAGTTCCAAAGCCAAAGACAGAGAGAGCTTTTGAATTCAGAGTTTTCCGGAGGTAGCTACAACAAAATCTGCAAGAGCTCTACGCATAGGTTGATGCAGAAGGATTTGCATGTGGCGAGGGAGGCAGTTCTGTGGACAGAAATCAGCGATGGGGTGAGGAAAAATTCTCACAATAATTTTGCCAGTATTTCTCTCATATTGGATTGCCATTAGAGCATCCAAATTATTGTACTCAGAAATTTATTGTTGCATAATAAAATAAACCCTCATACTGCTGCATCGGTTTTCCCACATTGGGTTTTTCTAGGTACTTTTGTCCAAAATAACGGTGTCATTTTTATGTGTGCGCTAGCATATTTCTCAGTTCCTATTTTTGCTTCCGAGGTTTTTTATTTCGTGAAGAAATTGCTGTGAGAATATTTCGTAATTTTGTCGTAAAAAAAAATAAGTTGCATAATTAATTTTTCAGTTATGAGAAATATTTCCAGTTGTTGCATTTCAAGGAATTTTCACACTTAGACCATCTGCATTCCTTCATCCTTCAAGAGTATTGTTTCTATACTAGATGGAATATATACCAATCATGATGCTACCACCAAGGATCTTCCAAAATGATGATTCTTGTGTGATCTTTATGATCCCTCTTTGCAAAATGACTCCCACTAACATGATGTTAGAAAATGCTTGGATGAACAATAATATGCAATATGGTTCCAATTTTTTCATTCTCTTTAAATTAGATGATCTTTCCCAAAGAAAATCAAATAAGTAGATTCTATTTTTTCTACTATCATGTGCTTTTATCTATGACGTCGTGCTTTATAACAACAAAGACTCTTTTAGAAAATGCAACAATGCATGCTTACTCTTTTAATCATCAATTCCTTCAGGGTCCTTAAAGATCCCTTCTTCCATCATGCTCATCATTTTCGAGTAATTAACAAGCACGAGTGTTTCTTTGATTTGTTCTTTCATCCTTCTTATCTTGCTTCCTTTATGTCAATATTGCCAATCTAGGGTTCCATGGTTTCTCAAACGGTGCATCTCTAAAGTTTTAGTTACAAACCCTTGTTAGAGTTTTACTTTCAGCGGAAACATTATCCCTAGGGTTTTTTAAGTCACTTCCTAGGATTTATCCAATTCAACCCTGGCTAGGATTTACCATATACCCTAGATTATCTGCAAACCCTAGACATTTTATTTCAATGGCTAAGGTTTCTATAGAGGTAATAAGCGAAAAATAGGGTTAGGTTTTTTCATCATTTGTAGGGTTTTCTAATCCAAATGCCATCTAGGGTTTACAAACCCTAGATACCCAAACGTAAGATCTACGTACCCTAGATTTCAGTCATACGCTTGTAAGAACCCTAACAACTATTATGATCCTTAATTTACAAAATAAAAACAAAGTATACATACCTCATGTCTTCCTTTTCGCAAGGATTCGTTGATTCACTCTTTCAACAAAGGTTCACGTATCTTCTTCCAAGCACCTTTGTCAAAGTCATTAATCAATGATGACTTTCATCTAATTTTTCTCAAGGCTTCAAGTCGACTTTATGTAATTTTTATACATACTCAACATATTGTTGTAGATATCAATAACACCTCACAGTCATCTTCAGCCATATCGTTAAGGTATATTTTCTTAATGAGGTATAATCGATGCCAAAGAATCGAGATCGTATGACACCTAGAATCATGGATCGAGTGGATTTCATGAATGCGAGCCATAAATCGATGTTACTGTCATCGCGGTGTCTTGAATACAGGACAATGAGCCATGATATGTGAGCCACGATACTTCAACAGATGTGTACCATCTAAATCTCTTATGATGTCATTATTAGAACCGAATCTTAGATATTCAAGTTCAAGCCATAAATTTGATTATCCGAGCCTAATATAGTTACAGTAATACGTTAACTTATGCGAGTACCATGACCAATTCCACTGTTGTCACCATAGTTATATCTTTGTGCGAGCCACAACGGACTTCTGAGTGCATATATCAAACGGAGTGCAAGCCATAATATAATCTCCAGAATATGTATATATATTACGATGCATCGAGTCATTGTTTCGACCATCAGAGCGATTGAAGTCATTCATATGCTCAGAATCCGTATGAAAAATAAATGTGAATGATGTCGCAGTTTAGAATCATCGATGTTATCTTCAGATCGATGTCATACGATGATGCTAGCGAGTCAAAAGTTTTTCTCAAAATTTTGGCCTTCTCAGGTGCGAGAGCTTTGTTCATTTCCATCACGAGAATGTTATCGCTCTCGCATTCTGTAATGTCTCTCTATAGTGCGGTGTTAAGGGCATTGATCTATCCGTTCTCTGCGAATTATATGAAATAATTAGGACATGAACTTTATTTTCCAGGTTCAAGCCATACAATCCAATCGTATAGTTGAGCGATGCTTCAACTAATTCGAGCCATAGTTAAGATTGATGTCACAAAAAAACCGTGCCCAAAACTTTATATATCGAGCTATTGAAAATTCAACCAATATTAATGTGGTCAGGAGCCACAGAACCATGAATGTGAACTTCACAAGTAGGGTTTCCACAGAGTCTTCAACATAATGTTATCTGAGTGATCTCCAAACCTCCTTCTATAGCCTGCCTAAGCTCTGATACCATGTTAGAAATCAGGATGTTTTAATCTTATTAATAGATTTCCATTACATGATAATAACTTGTGAGACTGTTAACAGTGTTATTACTATGTTTTTCTTCCATCATCAAGCAATTACCATAAAACATGAAGATCACAGGAAACAATAGAACACAAGATATAGGCTCCAAGCCAGGGCGAAACCCCTCCAAGGGGGGAAACCGAAAAAATCTCTTATTATAGAATCAGAGCAATTGAGAAATCCAAAACCCAACACCACAAAAATTTCCACCTCTAGATGCGAAGGCATAATCATTCTTCCTTCCATTAGATTCACCAGCAAGAAACCAGCAACAAGAGATGTACCAAGGCAAATCTACTTCCAGACTTTGGCCTTCCTCATCTTCTCCATCTTCTCTGCGATATTTCAGACCAAAAACATCCAAGTTTGTGTAAATGAGGTCCATCTACCCTCTATTTATATAGATTAGAGGGCATGCGAATAGACATGTCCATTGGGGCAGAGCCGACTTGACATGTAGGCTGACTTGGCATCTAGAGGGGTTTCTGTCCCAAATTTTACATTTAAAAAATTATTTTTCTTTTTCTTTTACAATAGGTCCAAAATAGGAATCTGACTCTTTGAGTCAAAAACCTAAAAGCACGAAGAACATGCTTATCTAGAAAATAATAACAATTTTTTTTTATTTTCTTTGTGTTTTACATAAAATACATAATGATACAAATTATGAAGACCGAAACTAGTTACTTTCTCCAACAAGACCTGTGGTTTTGGAAGGGTTCCTGTAGCAAAGTTTAAAGTCTGCCCAAGGCATATAACTTCAACACCTTATACTATTTAGAAGCAGCGTTGGAGATCAGTTTTTTTGTTAAAGTTTCAAACTCGTCTGGAGAAATCTCTGATGGCTAAGTAGATTGGTTCAGTGGTTGACCCAAAACTTGGTTTGAAGGCTTTCTGTGACGGTTCTTTCCGACACTTTGAGGCTATTTTGAGGACGGTTCTCAGTGACCATTTCTGTATTGTGCTAGACAAATTTCAGAGACTTGATCAGAAATCTAATTGTAAATTATATATGGCATAATCTGAAGGCTTGCTGAACTCATCATTGTTGAAGTAAATCTCAGTTTGAAGTGGCTTCAAAGGATTCTTTTAAGGCTCTATTAGGACTTACTCCAAAAGTGGTTTTTTGAGTCTTCTTGAAGTCTGATCAAGACCCTTGTTGTGACATTTGTCCACATTCTGTCGAAAGCTTGTTCAGGTCAACTTGCTTAAGGCATCCTCAAGGCAAGGTAGAGGTCGTGGTTAAAGAATACGGTCACAAACTTGTTAAAGTAAGATTTGTAGCAAAGGTAAGGTTTGGACCTGATCAGTGACATCATGAAGAAGTTCATAAAAGGACATATTCAGGGCAGAACGCTTTGCAAATCTGAAGCAAATCAAGTGACAAATATTTTCATCAGAAAGCTTAACTAAGGTATGGAACAAGAATTGAAATTGCTCTGTTCATGATTGAGTTATTAGTTTACAAGGGTCTGTTTTGTAGCTTGCCAGTTTACAAATTTTCGGCATCTGAAGCATACATCAGCAGAAAGGGTTGTTGACATTTCACTATTGCATATCTGACATATAGCAGATTCATATATCTAGGGCAGAAAAGCTTTGGACATTCCTATTTGTGACTGATCTCTGGCCGAGTTTGCATGATGACATATGACTGAACAAAAATTGACCAGCTAGGGTTAGATGCACAGTTAAAGAGTACCTTGAACTGATCAAAATATTGCAGGACAATGTACATGTTGAGCAAAAGCAAGCAGAGTTTGTAATTGCAGGTCGATATTAGAGGGCTGAGGTTAATAGTGTACTTCACAGATTTTATGCTACTAGGGTTTGATCATTTGAGCAGAAGCAGAGCATAGCTGCTAGGGGCATATGCTGATGCCATTAGGGTTTTGCAGAGAGCTTATTGATGTCATGAGTAAGATGAGCCTTGTGTTGCAGTGTTGCTGCTACATTGATGTTGTTGGGGTTTCAGATATGAGACTTACGTATGGTATTGTTGATTTGTATTGGCTGAGAGAGGTAGGCTTTTGTATGGCCAGAATTTCTCAAGGGTAGTTGTCGATGGGACAGCTCATAGTGCATTGATTGTATGGCACAGACAGTGATGATTGCAGGTTGATATAGTGGCAGAAACTATGGAAAACTTTATTCAGTTATCTTCTATCTTAAGGGTCGCAGGGTGGTGCAAGGCAGAGAGTGGAGTCTCCTTCAAGTTGGAGCCTGAGAACACTTCAGGGCAGCAGGGTGGTGCTATGGCAGGTAAGAGTCTGCATGGTGTTAGAGCATCCTTTCAGTCAAAGCTGATAAATTGGAGCGTTGGAACATCCTTCCAGTTGGAGTTGCTAAATCAGGGTGTTGGAGCAACCTTTCAATTGGAGCTGATAAATCAGGGCGTTGGAGCATCCTTCCAATTGGAGCCAACAAATCAAGGTGTTGGAGCATCCTTTCAGTTGGCTCTGATAAATCAGGGGGTTGCAGCCTCCTTCTAGTTGTTGCTGGAGAATTTTGGAAGTTGGAGCTTCTTGTTGATGTAACTTGAAAAGACCTATATTAAAAATGTTCAGTGGTTTTTCTCTCAGAAGGGTTTCCACTTAAAAATCTCCTGTAATGTCTTGATGTTGTGCATTGTTGAATGGTGTTGCTGATTTATGTTTTGATGCTAATGTTATTTAATGCTCTGAAGATGAAAATTATCCAACTGAAGTGAAACACTGATTCACCCCCCTCTCAATATTTCCAACAAAAATATTAGTTGCAGCTCAAAGATATCACAACAAAGGCCTCAAAGATGATGCACCTAAGATGCAAATTGACGTGAATAGAAATGTCCAAATTAGTTGACCCACCACAAAGGGACTACCAACATAAGTAGTCCAATGACCTCTGCACAACTTACCTCAGTGGGGCATCCTTTCTTTCTGTCCTCGTATTTATTGTGAAATTTACTGAATTTTGAATGTAATACTTCGGCGAGGTATACCCATTCAAAGATGCAACTTTTACAACAAATGGAGCAAATGCCTTTGTGGACATTTTAATACAATTATTCTATTCTATTCTCTACAAAGATCTTGACACCACAAAAGTTTTTTTCAGGCCTTCTCAACACGTTTTGGCTCTGAAACTAGTCCTACTCTGATACCATGCTTAATTTTATATACATGCATACATAGCAAATTAAACACAATCACACTAGAGAGAATAATAAATGTCACACAAGTTTTTTTTCAGACCTTCTCAAACACGTTTTGGCCCCGAAACTCGTCCTACTCTAATACCATGCATAATTTTATATACATGCATACATAGCAAATTCAACACAATCACACTAGAGAGAATAATCAATGTTTAATATATCAATGAGACAGTTATCACATCACCTAGAGCCCAAGGTGAGCTACCCACATAGGTGAGCACCCTCATTGGTCAAGTGTCACCAACACAACGTAACTATATTACACGGACATTTATATTCATGCTATATTCTAACACCCAAAAATATCATGGGACATGCCAGCAGCGAGACATCCCTTGGATGTCTCTAAAATGTGGGAAATCATTCTTGTCCACACAACAAGGACATTTCCCCAAATCCACATCTCCTCGAGGAACAAGCAAACAGAACAGAAACATCCACATCGGAAGAATGTGACAGAAGATTAATAGCCCAATTTTCTCTCTTGCTTTGAGAATATATCATTATAATCACAAAATAGTTTGAACTTTGCATACAAGAGATATATCATATGTTATGTTGTATAATCTAAGACGTCAAAAAGACTGTTACTAATCTATTAATATTGTGGAAATCAAACAATGATTTCAGATGAAAAGGCTTAATTTAGATGAGGTGAATCAAATGAACATAAAAAAATGAAGTGAAATAGGGTATGCACCATCATAGAAGAGCGTAGGAAAATACCTCATCACCATCAGACCCAGATGTTGCCTGATTCCTAAAAAACAATCGATACAATAAACAATGTGTCAAAATTCTAACTACTGTCCTTTTTATGTAAAATCAATGTATAGCTCGTACACAAACAAAGCACATTTCAAGTCCCTTTGAGGCAACATGTCTCGAAAAATTTACAAAGTAGAAACTTTCACCAAGTATGTTGATATATTGCTAGACTTAAAACATCAAATGCATAAAGAAACAATAATGCCTTAAAAATAACAAAATTTATAAAGGATCCAAACATGTAAAATTGTAGTGACACCAAAATTAGAAAACAGATATTGCAGCCTTGCTTAACAATTTATTGGCAACTCAATATAACATGCATAATCAAACCTGTATGCTTGGTCTAAGAAATATGACCCACCTTTAATATGCCCAAAACAAAATCTATTGAAATAGGATGAAGTCCAATTTTTTTCTACCCAAGTTAAAGTTGAGAATATTACAATGTGTAAAGATTTGGCTATCGCTCCTAGCTGGAGAAAAATGTCAACCTTAAAGAAAACATAGGTACATTAAAGTAAAACATAATGGAAAAAAGTTCATCCAATGCAAAGGATAAATAGAAAAAAAAAAAAATGAAAGCTTTAGATGGCCCTTTAGGTTGTATGGTAAGGGATGCTTTTGGAAAGGATTGTTGCAGGTGGTATGCCAGAGATGGACCCCTTGGCAAAGTGTGGCATCCATGCTGCTCTTGGAGACTTTTGGGCTCGAGTTGGTGTCCACACATTTATCAAACTCATATGCATAGTCTAAGAAATGACCCACCTTGAATATGGCCAAAACAAAGTCTATTGAGCCAGGATGAAGTCCAAAAGTTTTCTAATCAGAAACGGACAGCCCAAAGTTTGAGGACAACATATACTCTAGTTCAAGTTGAAAAGCGTCACAATGTGTAAGACTATGCTAATGCTCCTGGCTGAAAAAAAAGGTTGAATATGAATAAGGATAGCATAGCTAGAGGTAGAAGGGCAGCATATGGTTAGTATAATGAAAACGGAAATTGAACACATAAAAAAAACCAAGATAAACTCGAGAGGGTTCTCATTTTGCATTGCATATATGAGAAGAGAAAGCCTTCTTGTAAAGGATTACATACTAGTCGATTCAATCCACTTTATGAATGTGGGATAGGCCAAGAAACAAACTAAAGCAGAATAAAGCATAAAAGCATAATATAAACTAAAGGCAAAATGACTTTACTAATGCCTCTGCATAGTATGTGATTGACCATTATTAAGTTGAAATTACTCTCCCTTAATGGTTAATCTACTAACCAGACCAAGCTTATCCAGAAATTTTACATATTTGTGAGGAACCAAATACTTGGTAAAAATGTTTGCAGTTTGGTACTCTGTGTGATAGATCCATTCTCCACAAGTAGTATGATGAAGTGACAATGCATTCCACATGCTCAGGATGCATCCTCTATAGCCAAACCGCCTCACATGACTTCCTTTCACTGCTCCTCAATATTATGCTTCAATCGATGAAAGGGCTATTGCATGTTGCTTCTTGCTAGTCCATGTGATAGCACTTGTGCCAAGAATGAATACATATCAAAAGGCACATTTCTATCATCCACAAAATCTACCCAATCAAAATCTAGATACCCACACAACCTAGAGTCTATGTCTCTATTATACAAAATGACAAAATCAAGTGTCCCTTTCACATATCTCAATTCCATCTTTGTTCCAATCCAATTTTATACTTTCCACACTATCATGAATCTGGAAATGAAGCTCACAATTGTTATGAATAAAATATTCATAAGAAAGCATTAATTAAATATATTAATTAATTAATGGCCCATAAATTACTTAAGGGCAAAGGGTCAAAAGGTGTGACCACTCACCTTCATGGCCAGTCAATGCCTATATAGGCACACCACCACGAAGGATTGTTATCACCATTCAGATTTTATTCAATAATGCAATTACAAATTACTCTTACTTACAGAACCTACACACAATTACTTGCATATTGGTGTTTTGTCCTCTACAATGGTATTAGAGCCTCGTATCGATCCTACTTCATCACTCAGTGTTGAGATTTTGTATAGTTGGTGTAGCATCGTGTGTGCTCTAGCCCTTAAATTTTGTGGAGGGGCTAGAACATACTTGAACTCCAAAACCCAGAAATTGTTTTGAGAAATTTCAATTGGTGTTCATGTTATTCAAATAATTAATTATTTTAATGTATTTCCTAAGTCTAAACTTAGGAAAATTGAATAATTAAAGTGAATTAATTAACACATGTGCTGTAATGTTCTTAAAGACACAGATCAAGCAGTCTTTTAATCCCAGCTGTTGATGAATGATTTAATCTCAACCATTGAAGGGTTCAACGAAAAAGTATAAGAGAAAGATTTGAGGGTCAGTTGGAGAGACACACACAGTTGCGGAGCTGAGAAATAGATTCGGAATTCTAGGGTAGGGTTTGCTAAGAATTTCCAGAGGAATTTTCTGCAACAAGGGGTAGTATTGGCTAAGTGGATGATCTGATCCCAGAGCCAAGAGTCAGTATGAGGTAGAGGAGCAGCAACAAGGACAGCACAGAGAAGCAGAGCAGCAGGTACGCAGGTGTTGCGCAGCCGCTATGCACGACAACACAGAGGCTCCAAAGGGCTTCAAAAATTACGCAGAAGGTCTCCAGGGCCAGCGTAAGGCCTGCGTCACCCTCTTAGGTGCAGAATTGTGCCTAGCTAAGTCAACAAAGGCGGGAGGAAGACAATTACTCAACAGATCTTAGCCAAACAGATTTGAGATTCGATCAGGAGGATCAAAGAGTGTTGTATGTTTGTGTTTGGGTGAAAGATTTCCAGGAGGGAAATCAGTCTTCAACAAAAGCAGCACTAGAGGGTTTCTAGTCACCAAGAAACCCAGATCCAAAGGGAGAAGAAGTATTATTTTTGTCAGATCTGAAAAAGATGGCTCGATATGGACTGAGGGATCAAGATAGATTGGACGGCATGTCCAACTATGTTATTTGGAGGGCCAAAATCCCTTCAGTTCTGGATGAGTATGGTCTCAAATATCACGTAAAGAAGGTTCTTGTTGTACCAACCGATACAGATCCTCTAAAGAAATATGAATAAAATCAAGCGCAGACTAAGTGTTTGATCCTAGACAGAGTCAAGGACCACGTTATTCCTCATATTGCTGGAAAGACTACAGCAAATGACATGTGGGTAGCCTTGGACACGATGTACCAAGGAGGCTCTGTCCAAAGAAGAATGCTTCTGGAGAACCAGATGCGGTTGTTCCAAATGATGAAGGGTGAAGAGATAGATCCATTCCTCTTCAAACTTCAAGCTATCGGAGATTGGTTGGCATAGGTGCTACTCCAGATGAGGGGCTCTTACTGAGGACTGCCCTAAATGCAGCCTCTGAAGAATGGGAAATGTATGTCCAGAGCATTCTGGGAAGGTCAGCGTTACCATCTTTTGCTAACATGTGGGCTATCCTCCATTAAGAGGAGATCATGAGGATCACCAAGAGGCAAAATATCAGTGGTGAAAGCGGAAAAGCCAAAGTAAAGGAGGAGGAGGATGATGCAGCCCTTGAATCAAGGGAAAAGAAGCAGCAAGGGAAGAAGAAGAAGGACCTTTCCAAGGTCCGGTGCTTTAACTATGGCGATCTTGGACACCTCGACAGCACTTGTCCTAGGAAGAAGGACAAAGGATCTTTTGATTCCAAGGCAGCAATAGTAAAGGATGATGGCTCTAATGATGAAGCAGCCATGAGTGCTCATACACCTCAAGAGAAGAGGTGGGGTGACATGAATCTATAGAGCATCTACAGATAGAGGAAGGATCCTTGAGTCAGCCCTACTCTTAGATCACATACGAGCTACGGGAGCCTTAAGACAGTAGCGGGATGAGTCGGGAGATGGTTGCAGAAGGCCACCTTGAAGCAGAAGAGGGAGCTTAAGAGCTGAAGAGGGAGTAGCGTAATGCAGAGGCAGCAGCGCAGAGGGGTTGATGGGACTTCAGCAACACAGAGAGGCTGTGCTCACGCACTGCAGTGTTGCAGCATAACAATGCCTCCAGAGGACAGCGTGAATTAGCATCCAAGGAGCTTTAGTGATAGATGCAACTTGACTTATCTATCAAACAGTTGGGCAGAGGTCCTTCAGTTGCTTACTTCTCGGCAACTGAGTTGCAGTGCAGCAGTTAGCAGTGGCAATACTATGGGCAACATGATGCAGCAATTTGAGAGGGAGGTGCAGTACAGATGTGGCAGTGTCAGTGGCAGTGGCAGTGGCATGGGCAGCAGTGCAGTGGATGGAGGGCAGCAGGCCAAGCATCAGCAGCACAGAATCCAGCTTCAAAATCTTGTAGTGCATGGTGTGAATGCAATACTAGAGCACACTCCGTGCTAAGAGGGAGTGTTGAGCTTTTGTATAGTTGGTGTAGCATCGAGTGTGATCTAGCCCTGAAATTTTGTGGAGGGGCTAGAACATACTTGAACTCCAAACCCAGAAATTGTTTTGAGAAATTTCAGTTGGTGTTCAAGTTATTCAAATAATTAATTATTTTAATGTATTTCCTAAGTCTAAACTTAGGAAATTTAAATAATTAAAGTGAATTAATTAACACATGTGATGAAATGTTCTTAAAGTCACGGATCAAGCAGTCTTTTAATCTCAGTCATCGATGAATGATTTAATCTCGATCGTTGAAGGGTTCAACCAAAAAGTATAAGGGAAAGGCTTGAGGATCAGTTGGAGACACACAAAATTGCAGAGCTGAAAAATAGATCTGGAATTCTAGGGCAAGGTTTGCTAAGAATTTTCGGAGGACTTTTCTGCAGCGAGGGGTAGTATTGGCTAAGGGGATGATCTGATCCCAGAGCCAAAAGTCAATAAGAGACAGAGGAGCAGCTACAAGGACAACGCAGATAAGCAGAGCAGTAGCTACGCAAGACAGTGCAGAGGCTCCAGAGGGCTTCAGAAATTACACAGAGGGTCTCCAGGGCCAGCGTAAGGCCCCCGTCACCCTTTTAGGGGTTACGCAGTCCCTCTCTGGGCAGCACAGTGGCATTCTGAGGCTAGCAGGGCTAACGCTAGGGCTTCAAGGGCAACGATGGGGTTTCTAGGGCCAAATCTGGGTTGAGTCTTGTAAATTCCGTTTGAGGGTGTGGATCAGTCAGATATTTGGTCCTAGATCTATAGGTTAGCTACAAATTTGATTTCTTTTATTCTCTGTCAGGATTTCCAGATCTAGAACCCAGATTTACTGTACTCAGAATCTACTTAAGAAAATAAACCCTCATATCTGCTGCACCAGTTTTCCCGCTTTGGGTTTTTTTCGGGGACTTATGTCCAAAAATCCATGTGTCACTTTGTTGGATGAGCGTATTATTCAGTAAATGATCAACATGTGTAGACTATAGTTGTGTTTATTTCGATATTTTCTTTAACTAAATTTAAATCAAGTAGGAGAAATAAACCATGATACTTCAGTAGAATTTTCACACTCAGTGGTACATCCATTATTGTATTTTCTCCTTCTACTCAGCCTTGCGTAGCTCCTTCCCGACGCTAAATTGTCCTATCTAATCATTTTTCTTGTCCCTGAGTTACCCCCAGCACTCCTTGACCCATCATCTTCCATTGTTTTGTCGTCGCTTGCTTACGCCCTCGTCCATGCCACGGCTCCTACTCGGACAACTCACCATCACAGGCCGACAACCCTGTCATTGCACCCTCGTGTCACAAATTCTCTATCGACCGTTTTCATCTGACAGGCACCCGACCCAGCCGCCTGTCTCTGCCATCCACCGATTCGAGACCTGTCTATTCTGCCTATTCCTTTGTTTACCCGCGATAACCACGTTTTTTTTCCAAAGCTCGACAACCACCGAGATCACCGTTCCAATCCACTGTGGTCTGATCCTTCACCACTATCTCATCATTTTTTTACCGCCAACCGCTGCTCCCGATGGCTCTTCTGTCTTGCCGCATGACCATCCTTCCATCTCCCAACATTTCGTCACATCGCTATTGACTGTGTCCCAGCAATCTAACAGTTTGATTCTCTGTCTTACCCTAGTCAAAGTCTGCACGAGTTCAGTCATGTTTTCTTTTAATCGTGACCCTTTTATTCATTTAATTCATTATGAAATTATATATATATATATATATTACAAAAAACAATCAATTATATAATTAAGAATATACATATTATACAAATTATATGTGTGTGTGTGTGTGTGTGTGTAATTAATTAATTAAAAAAAATGGTTCCGCCAAGAAAAAGGGCAAGATGGTGAGCAATGAGAAATTACAAGTTGACGTTAATTGTTACCGAGACGAAGTCAACAGTGTACGTTATCGCCTCAGTAACATAGAGAAATCACAAGCGGAGTTTGGAGAAGAACAAAAAAAGTTGACGTCGATGATGGAGCAAATTTACACAAGGACTTCAAAATCGATGAGACTACTCGAAGGCTTAATGAACATGGTGAACAAATTAATATGCTAATAGAAAAAATGGACACTTTGATGTTGTTGTCTAGCCCCTATCAGGAGCCAACTAATAGTCTGCCAAATGCAAATGAATATGAACAGACAAATCCACCTAAAATATATTTTTCAAGAAGTCAATATTACACCAAAATTCCAGAAAGAGACTATCAACAAAATAAAAAGGAGCTCCCAAAATACAATGGTAAAGACCATAAAGGCGTTATAGTCTAGCTTAACAAAATGGAAGCCATTTTTGAATTAAACCCAGTAATAGGCGAACGAGAAAATATCATGACCGCATCCAACAATTTGGAAGTAGAGGCATATGATTAGTTCCTATGGTCGTCTCGCAAATGTGATGTTTGTTCCTTTCATTGGAAGACCTTCGTGGATGCCTTACTAAAACTATTCTAAGACGAAGAAGATGATGTCTATGAAAAATTTGTTCATCTCAAGCAAAAAGGATTCATAAGCGAATACAAACGAACAACTTCTTAAAATGTATAAAAGTATACTTAAAGAGTATATTCGTGCAGAATTGAAATTGTACAAACCTCAAACTATCGAAGAAGCTAGACATGCAACAAAGCTTATTGAACAAAAACATAAGTTCAAAATGTCATAATTCAAGGAAGACGAAGACCAACAACAATACTCAAGTAAAAAAGATGCAAATAAATGTAGGTACTGTGGAGACAAAAGAACATCAGGACACAAATGCCTTAACAAAAATTTATGTACTTACGAAGTTGAGAAGGAATGAGATACTTCAAGTAATAATTCAAAGAAAAGGATTAAAAAAAAAAATTGTCGCAATTGCGGAGAAAATTGGACGTCAGGAAATAAATGTGAAGACACATCCTTATGCTACTATAAAATACTAGATGGAAAGTAAGTTGAAGTACAAGAACCTGATGAAGAAATCATTGTCACACACAATGAAGATTCAAATCCTAAGGAACCATCATTAGCTGCAATCTCATGTGTCCAACAAAATCAAGATGAAGAAAGCAATTCTTCAAAAGGTCAAAAACAACAAGTCGCTGCAAAATGACCAAGACGAAAGAACACTAAGCCTACTACTCTAAAAACAATGCCCTAAAAACCTAGCTTAAAGGGCTCATAAGAGGTAGAAATGACAATATACTTGTAGATTTTGGCAGTACTCACAATTGTATAAACATTCATCTTGCTAAACAAATTGATCTTTGTATATGCCCAATCAGGACCTGACCATGTCTGTCGCTACTGGGCAAAAGTTCAAAGAAATTGGAGAATGCCATAAGGTTTCAATCCAGATACAAGAACTAGAGCTACAAACAGATGTATTTTCCCTACTACTCAAAGAAATGGATGTAGTTCTAGGTGCAGAATGGTTAATACAACTAGGAAGCTTGTACTACAAACCTTGAAGAACAGTTCAGGGAGTTTAATTGGCAAGGATGACATTATAAATTATATGGTATTAATGCTTACAGCTTCAAAGAAGGTACAAGTACACATGGGGACTTCACCAAGCACAAACAAAATCGAAGTAAAGATGCCATTCCATAGAGACGTGTTCAACTATAGGAATCCTTCTTGTTATGCTTTCAGGACAAAGCATCTCTAAAGGGGGTGGCAATGTTATGAATAAAATATTCATAAATAACATTAATTAAATAATAATATAAATAATAAATTACATAATTTAATTAATTAATGGCCCATTAATTATGAAAGGGAAAAGGGTCGAAAGGAGTGACCACTCACCTTCGTGACCAGTCAATGCCTATATAGGCACATGGCCACGAAGGATTGTAATCACCATTCAGATTTTATTCAATAATACAATTACAAATTACTCTTACTTACAGAACCTACACACAATTACTTGCATATTGGTGTTATGTCCTCTAACAACAACATAGCTCAAATCAAGCCTATTGATTGTACAACATATCAAGTCCCCCGCTGCTTTCTATAGACTGACACACTAACTGTCTTAGAATCGGTCTTAGCCGAAAGCTTCGACCCCTTCTCCACAAGTGTAGACGAGATTTTGCAGTCTCTCATTTTGAACCTATATAGGAACCTCGTTGTATATTTTTTTTGTGACACAAAAATGCGACTACATATTTGCCAAACTTCTATTCTTAGGCAATAACGTAAGAGGCCTAGATCAGTCATGTCGAAAGTTTTACTCATATTAGATTTGATCTATTCTATAATACTTGCCTCACTACCTGTAATTATGATGGCATATACATATATGAGCAGTAGAATGATATCATTACCCATGCATTTAATGTAGAGATTAGAATCTAAAGGACTCCGCTAGAACCCCTAGTGCCTATCAATTTTATTGTACCATGCCAAGGGCGCTTGATACATACCATATAGAGCCTTCTTCAAGCTATACATAATATGATCCTTCCTTGGAACCTTAAAAACCCTATGGCTGATACATGCATACTTCTCCAAATCTCCATGTGTTGATGCACCAATTATTGTGTGAGGTTCCACACTCTGATTTTCATTACATTGATGGAATTTTGAAAATTTGTTGTTGGCTCCATCAAAATCTTTGACTTGGGGGAGTCTCGCCTCTCCTTTCTTGGATAATTATGCTTGTTGCTTGATGGTCTTCTTACATGTTCTTACCTTGTTGTTCATTCCTTGGTTGCATATTTGACGGTTGTGGAGCATGCTATCTCATTACTATATGGTTGATAAGTTTATCTTGGATATATCGATGATGGTTCTAGCCACCCAAGAGGTTATATGATGATCATGGTCGGAGGTCGATGTATATTGACATTGTTGTTGACATTTCCTAGTGACTTGGAGGGTTGATGTATGATGTTGGTGTCACTAGGATGGGGTGTTCTACATGAACCTCGTGTGTTGGATGTGTGACGGGGGACACACTTGATCACTAAATGGGGTTAGCAATTTCTTATGGTCCCCTTCTCTCATGATGTTGCTATGGTGGGATGATTCGTGTTGCCTTCGTGGGATTTTTCATTTTCCTATGCAATTTATGATACAACATTTTTAGGACATTACCTGGGGCGAATGTGTTTCACAATGTTAGTGCCCTCATTGATGTCATTTCCTAAGTTTTAGTTAGAAGGGAAGGATACTACATATGGTTTGATGGTGATCTCACCTTTTCCTAATATTCCATGAATTTTGATGTAATAATCCCTTGGTGGTGGTGCACCTTATGTTAGGTTCTACTTTTTTTGTTATTATGATGGGATTTTTCTAGGGAGAACATAATTTATTTACATCGTACAACACTTTATTACAGTGCAGCTTCAATGGTACACATGTTCATGAATATTTGGAGGGGAGGATAAAGTTATATTTCTGAACTCACCTTTACGCATAAAATGTTGAGGTTGACTTCATTATTCAATGGTTAAATTATTCTTATTTAACCTAAATTAGATTAATAACCATGACCTCCTAATTCATTGACTTCCTCTTCACACTTACAGGATTAGGTGGAGTTGGTTGAGGCTTCTAGTGTTGTGCCCCCATTCTTGGACATAGTTACCAAGGCATGCATTATTTTATTTTTTCTTGGAGAGGTTGGCACATTTCTCTGGGGCGCACTCCCTTAGGGTTGGTTAGATATCTTTATGACATGGCATATGGAGTAGTATTTTAACATGGAAGTGCAACCACTCTTGGCACTTTCTCCTAGGGCGCACTTCATTGGAGAATTTTTTATTATTTGGGGGTGTGTGGGTGGTTGAGGTAGTTACATGGCAAAATTTTCTAGCATGCCCCTCTCCTAGGTGCTCTCTCATCTTCATTGTGTGGATCTCCCAGCTACACTTTCCATCTTTTGACATTCATTAAAGAATACCCTCACATCTTTGGCTTGGCATCATAAATTATTTTATTAGAGATAGCTATGGCAGAGTTTTTATTTTATGGACGGTTGTATGTCATACTTGTAGGGCCACACGTGAGGCTTTTGCATGTATTTAGTTGGTCCTATTACTATTTTTGAGCATATCCTTGGAGGGTGCACTCATGGAGATGCTTCTTGCTATTCTTGGAGATATATATATTTTTTGTTTCATGGAGTTTTGGCATTATAAAAACCCTAAATCGCACTTATCTCTTTGGATTTATCTCGTGGAGATAGTACACTTGCTAACGTGGGGTTTTGACTACTTCCTTTCTTGTGGAGCGCTCCATCTACTCAGCATCTTGCATGGTACTCCAGGGAGTACAATGCCTTGGGATTCACATATGTGGATTAGTTACATGCTTCTTGTGGACCACTTGCTACTTTTGGAGGTTCTCCTACAAGAAATATTTTTTTCTTCTCTCTCATGCACCTTGAAAGGCACACTTTGTGAGCTTTTCTAAGTGGGCCCTTGGGAAAATCCTCCTAGGTTTGACATTATTTTAGTATATTCTTCTTGCATCCATATTGGAGGGCAAATTCTTTGTGGACCCCTTGTAGGTTGACCTAGTTCTCATGCCTATTTTTAATTGTACTCTCTCTCTTGGAGACTCTTGATGTAATTGTTTTATTATTTTTGGAGGATGAGTTCTCTGTGAGAAACTTATATCCACACGTTGTGACATGGTCAACCATGGATTGAAGAGATTTTTAAATACTCCATTATTATAACACTTGTTTGAAGTGCCATGGAGTAAGTTAGCAAATAGTAATTTTTTTGTATGAGAGAAGAGACTCATTGTATAAAGAGAAGCTCTCTCTCCATTGCAATGGTAGTTGGGAATTTGGGGTTTAATGAACTCTCCCCTTGGGCTACATTGTACATTTTGGCAAAGCTTAAAGGAAGATTTGAGGTGTAATTTTATCATACGTGAGGCTTGATTTTTGCATGCTTTTAATGTTGTTGGATAATTGTAGGAACTTACAAAGAATGTTTTACGAAGGCCTTGTAATGCAATATTTTCCATTTGGATAGGAGTAATGTGACGAAGTTCTCCTTATTTTATTTTGTTGTTATATTTATGCATACATTAATCCTTAACCTATCAAACAAGTGGTTGATGTAATTAAAATATCATTGTATGGCAGCACCTTCCTCAACTTGTTCAAGAGTTGTACCAATAGCACTCTCCAAGAGTTATATATATATAACAATCATAATAATAAGCCCGTGGGGCTTGGTCTAGTGGTCAGCGGACGTTATGCTAAGGCGTTCATGCTGTTAAGCAGGTCATGAGTTCAATCCCTGACCCTTGCGGTCGATGACCCGGGAAGCGTTCGTGCGGGCCTAGCATTCTCCCCTAGGGATTATAGTAGTAGCCAGGGGGATTCGACCCGTGTTACACGAGTACAATACCTCCGCCGTTGCTGATTCCTCTAGTCACCCCCAAAAAACAATCATAATAATGATTAATTAGTGAAGAAGAGGCATGTTTCTAAAGACGTGACCATTCATGAAGGGGCACCTTCCTAGGTATATAAGCAAGTCCTCATTTGTAACAATGACCATCTCATATCTTTTGCACGTTTCTATATAAATATATTTGTCCTATCATGGATATTTATATATTTCAGATCTTCTCAGTATTCTGTTGTGTTTATGAACTTTGTTCATAACATGCTAAAGTTGAGATTCTGAGATCTTTCTTGAGAGCATTTTCGGCCCTGTTCTGAGGAGGCAATGTGTTGTCCTGAGGCATAATTTCGGCCTCTTTTGAAAATATTCCTAAGGCAAATCCGAGTTGAGCTAGGACTATTTTAGGGCCGCAGTAAGCCCTGTGGAAGCTGCAGCTCTGAGCCACCATCTCAGCCCTTCCTGAGGCCATTTTAGGACAGCACTGAGGCACAAATTTTTGGCTTGTCTAAGGCCCCTCCTGAACCCTGATCAGAGGCTTGTTCTGAGGCCACTCCTAAGGCACATACAGTCTGTCAACAGTCTGATTTTTTGAAGTGCAATTGAAGTGATTTTCGGCCTGATCTGAGGCATTCCTGAAGTTGATTTTAGGCCTGATTTGTGGCCTTGTCTGATGTTTCTTTAGAGGACAAGGAAACCAAGTTTCGACTGACTCTTCAAAGGCTACTTCTGAGGTCCAATCCAAGCATTGTGTGAACGCTGAGTTGAGTTGGATGAGATTGAGTTTAAGTGCCTAAGTTTAGAATTGAGTAAAGATTGTTGAAGGGGGCAGAATTATGTAGCATACTCAGTACGAGTTTGTAGGCCTTAGTCAAGGAGAGATCAAGGCCTATTCTGACAGTCGATAAAGAGTAATTTTAGGCCTCTGTTAAACCACGGTCTGAGGTGACTTTGACCAACGTTTTGAAGCAAAGTAAGGTTTGTTTCAGACCTCAGTTAAAGGGAACAACTCTTTTGGTTTGTTCTGGCATAGAATCCCTTTGGCTTGCTCTGGTCTGTCATGACGTAGTGTCTGCTATGATCTGGTGCAGGTATATGATCGTGTCTTGATGCAATCAATGGAAATATGTGTCTTAGTGAACATATCAACAATCAAGGTAAATCATGAGAAAAGTTATGATCAAGGCTATGGCAATATAAATGATCGCATGGTGGCACCTTCTTTGATCGAGCACACAGCACGTTACTTTCATATGCTCTAAGGCCGTGATCTGATATCTATTTGTCACATTAGGCTGATGTATGGGTGTGTGCCTATGTTATACTTTTGAGAGTGATCAACACAAAAATCAATCTTCTATAATCAAAGTTCAAGTGTTGGCTATCTGATCTCAGCACATGAGTTGATGTTCCGGCACGAATAAGCTCTGGACCTGGTGAGGACTATATTACTGAGTGTTGATTGTAGACCTGAGTTATTTAACTAGTAATCTGATTATTTGCCAAGATAGAGTATTGCAGGATTTATATCTGCATGGCTAAGTGACCAACACTGGTTGTTGAATTCTGTTAATCAATGACAGTAAGTATGTGTCGAGAGCACTGTTAAAAGAAATCAGCTAGGGTTTAAGTTGTAGAGAGATCATTATATCACTAAGCACTGTGTTGCTAGTATGATTACTATAGATGAGCAGGTTGTCAAGTTAGTAAGCTTGGCATAGTTTGATATGCTGTTAGGATTTCAGGCATGAGACTTGTATATGGTATTGTTGAAGTGTATTGTTGAGAAGAACTAGTCCTGTGTTTAAATTTCTCAGGGTTTATTGTTGATGGGACAACACATTCATGTTTGTAATAGTGCAGTGATTGTACAGCAGTGGTATTGCTAGCAGTGACATGATATTGCTTCAGGGGAAGTGTTGAGAAGTCTTGACAGCAGTGGTTGGACAATGATCAGAGCAATGATTGTATGGCATAGACAGCAATGATTGTTGGTTGATGCAGTGACAGGGACAGCAGCAAATCTTATTTAGGTATCTTCTATCTTTAGTGTGGTAGGGTGGTGCAAGGTGGAGAGTGAAGTCTCCTTCATGTTGGAGCCTGAGAACACTTCAGGGTGGCAGGGTGGTGTTAGGACAGCAAATTGATGCTAGCAGGTTGTTGGAGCATCTTTCCAGTTGAAGCTAGTAAAACCAGGGTGTTGGCGCATACTTTCAGTTGGAGCTGATAAAACCAGGGGGTTGGAGACTCCTTCCAGTCATTGTCGGAGAATCTTGGAAGTTGGAGCTTCTTGTTAATGTAATCTTTAAGACATATTAAAAAGTGTTCGGTGGTTTTTCTCCCAAAAGAGTTTCCATCTAAAAACCTCTTACGTATTGTCTATGATGTTATGCATTGTTGAATGGTGCTGTTAATCCTTAATGTTTATTTGATATGATTAAAATTGTTAAAAAGTGCCCAATATTGGTTCACCCCCCAGTATTGGTGAATATTCCAACAAAGGCAAGGTGAAGAAAGAACCAATGCAAAGATCAATGACAAATAAGTGGACCAAATGGTTTCCACCTCTGCTCTTTGCCGAAGAAAAAAAAAATCAAAACAAAGGTAAAAGTGGGGCAAAGGTAGAGTATGAATATAAGGGCACTCCATCCCCACCTTTTTTCCTTCCACCGTCATTCAAAGAAAGTGCAACTAAGTAAGAGTAGAAGCAAAAAAAATTAAAGGCAAAAGAAAGGTGAAAGATAAATTATCAACAATGAACCTCAATGTGGTAGAACCATGGGGAATGTATCTCAATTGATGGTTATGGGAATTGATACCAGATTTGATGTGCCCACCGTAGTTCCAACATGGGTTTACCTCCACCACCTCCCTCTAATCTACCAGGATGACCAATCAATGTTGTCCCTCGAAATATTGTTGGGGTGATACATTAATAGAGATGAGACAAAAGCTGGGAAATTTGCATCTGCAAGGATCTATTTTGAGGTCAATATGGTGAAATGCCTTCCAAAAACAGTGGAACTAAAACTACACAGTTGGCATACATAGCCTCTAGACTATGATAAGATAGATAATTTTGTTAATGTCCAATGAATGACCACAAAAGTAGGTCAATGGGACTAAAGAGTACCAATAGTATGAATACAATGCAAGAGTGCAAGTGTAGCTCCTAGAAAATGTTGAAAATAATGTAAAGAAAGAAACCCGGAATAGCACAGCCTCAAAACATATGTATATAACCATGACATAGGTACTGTGATACAAAATACTAAGTGAGTTTGTCCAAAACTAGAGAAGTGGACAACCCAATATCTGTTCAAAAGAAAGAGAAATCCGACAATGAAGCCAATGATGTGAAGGTCTCCTTGTCTGATGGACGAGAACGAGGGGGGCAAAAACAGTGATAGCTACAATTTAAATAAAATAGATACCACGAATATAGAGATTTATCCAAACACTATAAGAATAATGAGAAACATCTTACAACAGAGAATTCCTTAATGAACAAAAGGCCACATCCAACTAAAAATCTCTTGGCCCAAGCAACCAACACCACCAAAGGCAACACTTGACTAGGCAAGGAAAAATAATTTGAAGTCCTATGCTCAATTGAACAAAGAGTATAGTAAACTTTGAGAAGATTCCTCATGTGAAAATTCAAGCAAAAGTGGTAGTTGAAAATGAGCAACATTTCATCATATCAACTCCCTCTCTCAAAATCCCCTCTAGCATTAATACGACTGTAATATCCCTTAGGGAAAAATTACCCTTAGGGTTAAAAGGAACACATGACAAACAATTGTATTCTAACTAGTATCACAGTAATCTCTCAATTTTGCAAACAGAAATAATATTGAATGTAATAAACAGTGTAACCAATATTAATTCCAGCAACAATGCATACACATTAAGCCAATCCAACAATATATAATTGGTTATAGACCCACAGTCCGTCCAATATCACACTAGAGTTTAGATTCACAACAATTGCTAGCAAACACTACTGTCCTAATTGGTATGACATTACAACCATCCTCAGTAATCAGCCAAACTTTGTTGCCTCTTTGCTACCACTGTTAACTAAGCCAAACTTTGTTTTTCCACAGAAATGTTTGAGGCTGCAAAGAAACCTCAGGGAATCTCACTGTCACAACTGAGCCTTAAAGCCCTTCGCTAGCACATATATAACCATAAAGGTGGGTCACTGCCATAAGAATACTTCAGGAGTGGCCCGCAGCCACAAGATTGGTTACTCAAACGCTCTCTGCCCAAAAACAATGTCTCAAAGTCTACACTGTTAGATATTTCTGCCTTATAAATCACAAGTTGTCACAAGAAATACCTTGAGATTGGTCGCTGCCTCAAATGTTGTCTCAATGATGGTTCGCTTGCTAAGATAAATCCATCAGATCTAGCCCAGGGAACTTGCTGCCAAAGATTAACCTTAGAACTGATGTGTTGTCACAAGAACATACCTCTAAGATGAATCGTTGCCTCAAGTAGAAGCTCAGGAAAATTTTGGTTGACCAATTAGTGCCTCTGAGTTATGGTGTTGCCTCAGATTACCTTGGATAATGTCACAAGGGTGATATGTTGACCAGATCATGCCCTAGAATTAACATGCTGCCACGGAACCCCCTTAGAAAATGTCACAGGAGTGAGCCGCTGCTCCAACAAAACCTTGAACTGGCCTACACTGCCACAAAACCTTGATGAGTCGTTGCCTACAGTGTCGTAAGTTGTTATTATCTATTTTAACCACAAACCTGCCCCATACGAAGTATTGCCTGAATTTCGTCAAAGAGTGCATAATGGTGAGCATCTCTTTGTCATACATGGAATAGAGTCTCTTTGGATGCCTGAGTTTCCGGCTCTCGAAAGCTAACAGGTGTTTATTTTGCATTAGCAAGACTCCCATCCCTTAGTTGGAAGCGTCGCACTCCAATAAAAAGATGTGGTTGAAATCAGGAAGTGCCAATACCAAGCAAGAGCTCATCACCTCCTTGAGCTTGTTAAATGCTCTATCAGACTCTTTTGTCCACCTGAATGTCCCTTTCTTTCTCAATCTTGTCAATGAAGCGCCTAACTGAGAGAATCCTTTGACAAACCGCATGTAATAGCTGCAAATCCCAAGGAATCCTCGTAACTCAATAAGGTTCCTAGTTGTGTGTCAAATCCGGTAAGGCCTATGTTTTCTCCTAATGCACTTGTACCCCTTGCGCACTGATTATATGTCCCAAATAAAGGATCTTGGTCATTCCAAACTCGCACTTTGATGCCTTGGCATAAAGTGATTGCTCCTTCATAATGCCCAAAAGCTCATCCAAATGTCCCAAGTGCTTCTTCCATGTTTTGTTGTGTATGAGGAGGTCATCAAAGAACACCAATAAGAACTTCCTCAATTGCTTGTTGAAGATGTGGTTCATAAATGACTGGAAAGTGGTCGATGCATTGGTTAGCCCAAATGGCATGACCAAGAAATCAAAATGCCCATAGTGGCACTTGAAAGTCGTCTTATGCACATATTGCTCTTGGGCTCGGAACTGATGATATCCTGACTGCAGATCAATCTTTGAGAAACATACCACTCCATGCAACTCATCTAGAAAATTGTCGATTTTGGGGATGGGGTACCTGTTTTTTATGGTCTTTTTGTTCAATGCTCGGTAGTCAATGCACATCCTCCATGTGCCATCCTTCTTTACCAAAACTATAGATGAGGCAAATGGACTCAAACTAGGTCTGATGTGGCCCATAGTTAGCAGTTCTTTGATGGCCTTCTCTGTCTCATCCTTGAATTTCTTCAGGTGTCAGTAAGGTGTGGTGATCACATGTTTGGCCCCTTCCTCTAGCTCTATGGTGTGCTCAAAGCCCTTGTCAAGAGGTCTCCCTAGGGGAATCTCTCTAAACACCTGGTCATGCTTATTCAGCAATAGTTGAATATCGGCTTGACATTGTTGGCTACTATCTAACGACTTTTGGCTTGTAATCAAAAAACTATTGCGTAAGCTATATCCCCATGACTATTTATAGCCTCCGTTCTCTTAGTTGAAACAATTTGAGGACCGCCATTAGACATACCTCTCAATACTACCTTGCTATCATTTGATGCCCTGAATTCCATCTCCATTACCTAGTAGTTTATTAAGAACTTTCCCAATGAGTATAACCATTGAACCCCCAACACAACATTGATGTCTGCAAGATCTACAATATAAAAGTCAAAGGCGAACATGTAGTTAGTAGTTACCTAGTATCACACTCAAACGTGGGTTCACCTGTGTGCGTGTGATGTACCCAAGAGCTACCATAACGTTGAAGCCTTCAAATTCCTCTATGGAAATACCTCTTCTTGCCACCAAAGCTGCAACGATGAAATTGTGCGTGGCTCCACCATCGACCAAAGTTATGATTCGTTGCCCCTGTATGACCCCTTTGATCCTGAAGGTGTAATATCTAGGGACGCCAAAAAGAGTGGCGATAGTACCACCCTTTGATTCTTGTACGAGGTCTCTCATCTCCTTTAGTCTCCTCAAGGGACTGCTCTTCTTTGGAAGTGTTAGGCTCATTTCTTGGTGTTGGCATTATATCTTCTTCATTGTCGTTGTCTAACACTACTTTAATATAGTGGACCTTCCCTTTGCCCAAGCATCTATGACTTAGTTCCCATGGCTCCTTGCAAGTGAAGCAGAGCTTCTTCCTTCTCAACTCCCTCTGAGTCTCGTCATCCAACCTATCCTTCCCAATCCACTTTGAAATGGCTTCTTATCTTTGTTCTTCTGAGGGATGAATGGTTTGGAAGGAAATTTAGCTTTAGGTATTGCATTTCCCATGTCTCGTGTCTTGGTGATGGCATCTTGTAAGGTAGTGGGCTTGAAGGCCTTGACCCAACCACGTAGGGGTTTTGCTAAAGCTTCGGTGAAGAGCATAATCAATCTCTGCTCAGATATGTCTGTCGCCATGATTGCTACCCGTTGAAACTCTGAAATGTAGGTCGTCGGTGTTCCTGTATGCTTGAGTTGTGCTAGCTCCCTGTAGTGTATCTCTGAATCCTTCCAATGAAACTGGTCTATCAATCTTTGTGTGAAGTCCTAATAGGAAGTGATGCTAGAATGTCCCATGGTAACCAATCCGTGGTACCACTATTCATGTGCTTCTCCTTCCAAATGCAAGGTGACAAATTTGATAGCCTTTGCTTCCAACGCTAGGTTAAGTTGGAAGTAGGTGTCTAATTTTTACACCCAAGCCCTTGTCGAGCATTTGGATGACCCATCGAAAGAGGGAATGGACAGTTTCCCAACCTTGCACAATAGATCATAGTTTTGTTTGTGTGAGCCTAGGCCTATATTTGTACTTAATGCCACTAAACTCATTAAAGGTCATGGTCGCTCGAGCATCTTCTCCTAGTGATGCATACTCTTGGAAATATTCTGTAAAATCTCCATTTTGTTATGTGGTTCGTTGGGTTGCCTGCTACTACCCCCTTACTAGCTCCCCCAAGATGCCAAAAGGGTTATCTTGCTCTTCTCTGTTTGCCATGACTGAGTTGTGGGTACCCTTCTTCTTCGTGATTGTAACATTTTCTCTTCTAGAAACATTCAAAATTCATATGCTCATAGGCTAGCAAGATGCACAGCTCCAATACCACTGTAATATCCCTTAAGGAAAAATTACCCTTTGGGTTGATAGGAACATATGAGAAACAACGGTATTCTAACTAGTATCACAATAATCTCTCAATTTTTCAAACAAAAATAATATTGAATGTAATAAACAGTGTAACTAGCACCAATTCCACCAAAAACTCATACACATGAACCCAATGCAATAATACATAACGGGTTAGAAACTCGCAATCCTTCCAATATCACACTAGAGTTTAGATTCACAACAATTGCTGGCAAACCCTATTGTTTGAATACCATTGGCATCCATAGTTTAATAAAGTATGAAAGCCTTTTGATAGTTCTTTCGAAAAGAACCACTTATAGTTCATGGATGGCAAGCTATGGAAACACAATAACAATACTTGCATTGGTACACGTGGAGCATTGGGAGAGATTTATGACCTCTTGAATCCAAAAGCACTAGACTTCATTTCGACTAAGGACAACTCAACATGGATTAGTCACTCTAAATCCAATGCAATTCAGCTTGAAATTTTTCAACATATATGCCCCAAATACCTGGAAGGAGAAAAGGAATGTTGGGACTCTCGTCAAACCTTTCAAGAGTCTCTTCCCCTTTAATATAGAATTTTAAATGAAGATTTGAATCTAGTTTTGAGGATGTTCAAGAAGAAAGGAGGGACCTTCATCCCTAACCCTTGCAAAGAAATGGTAGACAACATCACAGAGAACTAGGACTTCATTGGTCCAAGACCTAAAAGAGGTAAATATACCTAGGCCAATAGGTATTTTATCATGGGAAAATTGTGGTGTGCCTCAACTATTTTTTAGTTAAGAGTTTCCTTCCTTTTGAAGAAATCCTAGCTCTATTTTGAAATCATTCCATCTGTTATATTAGATCATACGCCAATCTCATTAAGTATAGAGTAGGAACATGGTCCCATTGTCGTCAAGTTCAATCCCCTTCTAGCTAAGACATCACTTGGCCCAAGACATCATCCAAAGTGCATGGAACATTCTACTCATGGGGTTTCCATTTTATGTTTAGGAGTATAAGATCCAAGACGTCAAAAAGTGACTAAACGATTAGACAAGATCAACCAATCAAGACTTGCCAAACTTCAACATGCCATGGAAGAAAGAGGTTACAAAGTTGAAGAAAGGCAAGATGATTGAGGCCTACTAAAATCTCAAAGGGAAAAAGAGTAGTCCTAGTATATCAAATATCGAAGCTTATGGCTCAAATTTGAAGACAAGAACATCAAGTTCTTTCATAAGTAGGCAAATGTTAGATGTATTCATAATCATATGTCGAAAATTGGAATTCCCAATTGAGATTGAGTCATTTAGTTTCGCAGATTCTTGAAGAGACACATAAAAATTTTAGTGTCCTTTATAAGGAAGTTCCTTAACCCTGTGAATGCCAAGGAAAAAATGTTGAGTGTCATCCCTCAAACTATCTTTGAAGAAGATAGTCGAGAGGTCATGAAGAAAAGAATTGACTCTTAGATTAAAGCAGCCATTCAAGGGAGATGGATAAAGCCCCAGTTTTATTAGGACAATTTAAACATCATCAAAGGAGATTTTCAATAGATATTAGAAGGAGCCATTTGAAAGCTTAAACTTTGGAGGGGGTGGAAGCTAATTTACTCATATTTCCTTGCCCTTATTTCTACGAAGGGAAACCCTCACCCCATGTAGTAGACATTGGCCCATTTCGCCATGTAATGTTTCATAAAAAATCCTAACAAACATTACCGCCATCCGACTTTTCCAACTCAAGGTATCCAAACCCTAGCTAATCTTGATTGAATAGGGGCAGTATGTTCAATGCAAGCAAAGTACCAACAATATCATCCTAGTTCAAAAAACAATCCATTCCAATAACCAATAAAGGGAGAAAGTAATGTTGGTAAAATTGGACATGGTCAATGCATTGAACTACATGCAACGCAACTTCTTGTTGGAAGCAATGCAAAGATTAGGGTTCTCGTAGGAATTCCTTCCCTAGATCAAAGTAAGCATAGGTGACCATGGAATCCTCCTCTCACAAATGCCAAAATTGCAACCTTCTTCTAAGGTATAAGAAAAGCTTTCATGTGATCCCCCTCTATCTATATCTCAATGGCAAAATACCTAGGTAGAGCCCTTGAAAAAGCTAGACAACTTTATCTTTAGCTCAACATCTTATTGATAAATTTAGTAGAAGTGTCATCAGACACGTAATTTTGTTGTCAAAAAAAAAATCATTGCATAAGGAGTGAGAGGCATAGCTTATATATAACCTCTCTAGCTTTATCTCATCATGCCTTGTGTCCTTGATCAACAACTCAAGAATAATCACTATGGCCAGTTGTCACAAGGCCTATCTATCTTCTAGGGAATAAAACACTTCTAGAAATCACTTTATAAGTTTATTTTTCTAAAAATAATACATTCTAAAATAACTTTATTAACCTAGGAAAAATATCTCCCTCAATAATTACATAAACTTTGGATTTTAAGGTTAACATTCCACCCTTTAATATTGATGTTTATTTTTACAAATGCCAAGTTTTTCTCTAAACTTGGTGAATTTTATTTTTCTTAATGGCTTAGTGAAAATGTTTGAAGTTTGATCTTCTGATCGACAATATTTCGACATGATAATGTTAATGTTGATGAGAGTTCCAACAAAGTGAAACTTGGTGCCGACATGATTGGTTTTATTATGAAAAATTGGATTCTTAGCCATTTTTTTTATAGATTGATTATCAATGAAAAATGTAGTTGGAGTTTTCTAAATAGCACCAAGGTCCTGCAAGATTCTACGTAGCCAAACACTTTCATGTGTTGCTTCCCAAGCTTAAGTGTATTCTACCTCTGCTAAAGAATTTGCCATTGTTGCATGTTTTTTACAACTCCGAGAAACTATTGTTGAACCCAAATTCATTAAGTAACTTAATGTTGATGTTCTATCATCGATATCTCCTACAAACTTTGCATCCAAATATGCAACAAGTGTAATGTTGTTGTTCTTCTTATAGAGAGGCCAAAATCTTTTTTTTAGTGTATGAATCTGCTACATTCCAATGGATTTTTCTAGGTTCCTACAAGACAAATTTGGATATGTAGTTGTCAAGTAAATGAGACTGTCGATAAATTGTATATAGATTGTATTGTTCACCAATTCTCCCCTTCAAATTTTGAAAAATTGAGGTTTTGCTCCATAGGAGTAAGAAAGGGTTTACAGTATAACTATATTATGTCAAACTTCTTCAACAATTTTGTCACATATTTGGTTTGACTAAGGAAAATTTGATGATGTTGTTGTGAAACTCCTACTCCAAGATAGTAACAAAGTGGCCCCAAGTCAGTGATTTTGGATCCCTTTTGAAGTTCATGTTTCACCTACTTGATGTGATCTTTATAATTGCCTATAATGATTAAGTTATCAACATAAAGAACAATAATGACCAAATTTTAAACTTTCATCCTAAAATAGAGGGTATCATTAGACTCACAGCAAAAAATCTAACGTGTCTGGGGTATTCATCAATGTGGAAAAAGTCGGAGTCGGGATTAAATCGGCAGGTCTTCAAGTCGGGATTAAATCGGCAAAGTCGGGATTTTTTCGAAAAAATCGGCAAAAAATCGGCAAAACTAAAAAAATACAAAAATATTCATATTTTGAAAAAATCCAGACTTTTTGGAAAAAATCCCGATTTTTTCGAAAAAATCCCGATTTTTTCGAAATAAAAATAAAAATTATTAAAAAAATTACCTCCCTCACGATTTTTTGCAAAAAGTCGGGATTATAACGATTAAATCCCGACTTTTTCAACTTTCAAAAAATCGGGAAAAAATCGGGGGATTTTATCGGCAATGGAAAAAATCGAGATTTTTTTAAAAAGTCGGGATAAAATCGGGATTTTTTCCACACTGGTATTCATCCATTTTGGCATACCATGCCCTAGGTGCTTGTTTCAAGCCATATAAAGCAATGATGAGTTTACAAACTTTAGGCTCATGTCCTTCAACTTCAAATCCTGCAGTTTTGAGTCATATAGACTTCTTCTTACAAATCACCGTTAAGAAAGGCAGTTTTCACATCCATTTCATTAAGTGTCTGTTGACCACACTTTGTCAACGACCCCATAGCAGTACACCCCCATTTTTTCAAATGGAACTTATCATGTTCGAGGTTCACGCCATTCAGATTTCATCAACAGCCGACCTTCTGTATAAATGATGGAAACCCATTCTGCATGTTTATGATGTAAATGATCTAAGTAAGACCGTCATGTATGTAACAACCTAGGTAAACCTAGTATGTTGGTGACGATTTCTATCCTAGGAGGTCTTTTATCTCACTGATTTGCTTGTGTTTTTCAACACAAGTGATCGGTAGAGTTTTCCCCTCCAGCCTCACCCCAAAGCTATGGTAGATTTTGTCATCAAGATGCTAAGTGAGTCCTAGTGTTTTCTATCGAGTCTTTGTAAAAATAGTTTGGGAATAATCCTAGCTAGTTGGCTAGATTATTTTATTACAAGTTACTTGGTCTACTAAATCATGTTTTGAGTCGCAAAACTGGGTACCTATTTGAGGGACTATATGAATGGATATTCCCCCTTCATGTGTCTAAATGTATTTATCTTATGTAAAGAGGGTTGGAAAAAATAATTAAATCCCCTCTTAGTCAATTAATTAAATTTTCTGGCCAAATTAATTAAAAATCATAAGCCAGAAAATTAATTAATTTTAGGTCCTAAGTGACTATAAAAATCTTCGAAGGAATATTGAGAATTTCAAGAAATTTTGAACCCTTGGGCCTAGGTGGTTAAGTCAAAGTCAAAATTTTGAGGTAATTAACTCAAAAATAGTATTTTTGAGTTAATTAAAATGGAATTAAATGATAAATTCGTTTTTCCTCAAATTTATAATTTCGACGGTCCAGATTAAAAGATGATCAAATCTTTTCGATGATCGAGATTATTTTGACATGGATCAACCGAACTAACCGTTGGAGATTTTGTCTTATAAATTAGAGGTCTTGATGTGACATTTGCATCCGATCTTTGAATCATGCACTTGTCTTGGAAGCTCTTGTGATTTCTTTTGATGAATAAAGCATAAAGACTTTTAGGTTAAAAACTTTGGTGTTCTTTTTCTGGATCTATGTTATGATTTGTCTCTAAACTCTACTACTTTATTTGGCATTTTATGGTTGATGGCCCTTATGGATTAATCTGCATACAGGTATCTTGTGCAGTTTTCTGGGTTTCTAAAATGGCATTTTTTATTTAACAGAAAGACTAGTTATCTATTTTTTTGAAAGATCTCATGTTATTTTCTTAAATCTCTATCAGTCTAAAGTTCAGATCTGAGTGTGCAGGGACCGTTCTTAAGGTTGAGCGTTTGGGGAAGTCTTCAGTTAGACCAGCCAACTCTCAGATGTCATAAATCTGAAAAAGCTCATTGTTTCTAAATTCTCAAAGCTATCTTACGAAATTGTGTTTTTACAGGGTCTTCTAGAGCTTATGCCTCTCTTAAAATTTTCTATCTTCTAAATCGTGCTGAAATGGATTTAAATATGACCATGAGGGCCTCCGATCTGTAAATTAGCTTTGTAAATTTGTATATTTGCTCTAGGGTGTAAGGGTTTATAATTTTTTGTGCATAGTTTTGGATCTGTTCTGGTTTTGCAGGTTTGCAGGGGGTTTTCAGAATTTTTTTTAAAAGATCTGAGCCAGATCTAACCCCCAGAGGACAAGATTTGGCCTCAGGATCGCTTCTGTTGGCAGATCTGAATGTTATTTCATTAAAGGTGCATCTAAAATCTGAGTTTGACGGAAAGAATTTAAGTTTGCTGGACGAATTTTAAAGTGTACTGGGTTTTCTTCAAAGGCTCTTTTCATCTTCACGCTACCCTCGTCCATTTATTTGCTGCAGCTACCCTTCGATCTTTCTCTGTTGTCAAGCCTCCTTGTCCACCATCCAGCCTTTGCCTTTGTGTTTCCCTTGCCGTCCGTTTTCATTCTCTGCTCCTACGCATCCCTTCGACCCCTCTTCACGCCTCCCTTGTCCACCGTCCATTCCTCTATGCATCTTGTCGCTGCCCTTCGATTTCGCTCAAGCCGCCTCCATCTTTGTCGTCGAGCCCTCTGCCGTCAAGCCATCCATACGCTGCATCATTCCTCTTCCTTCACGTCGACCCTCCTTTCGACCCCGTCCAGCCTTCTCCTTAGCTACCGCTATCTCCCCTTTGCCATAGACCTGCAAACAAAAAACAAATAAACGCATTGCATAAACTCAGAAAATTTACGTATATGCATTTAATTTTCTTTATCGGTACATTCTTGTGTTGGGTTAGCGTTAGTTTTAGGTTTTAATTCAAATTCGATTTTGTTATTTAACTTTTAGTTGTAATTTTTTTTAAATTCATAGACTTTTTTTTAGATTTTATTGAATGTCAAGTTTAGTTTAGTGTTAGGTTAGTTTTAAATTAGATTCGATTTTTCTTTAGTTTTTAGTTTTAATTTTTAGTTCTTAGTTTTTACTCTTTAGATTTTAATTGTTTGGTTAATGTTAGTTTTGTTTTAAATTTTTTAGAATCTCATTTTTGTTTTAGGATTTAAAAAATAATAAAAAATATAAAATATAAAAGTATATAAAAAATTCTATAGTCAAGTGAGCTTTTAAATTTGTATCCTAGGTTGACTATATAAAATTTGTATTTTCCGGATTGGGTTATTTAGAACATTATAAGTTTGGAAATATTACAAGCATCTGGCATTTCAATTTAATGGTTATCTCATGATTTATTGATGTGGGTTCAAAGTACTTTAATGCATGGTTGTGGTGCTTTCGATTGAATATCATTGTGGTCAATTTTTATAGCAGCAGTTATATATCAGTTGCTTGGCTTTAATTTCATAACGGGATCTTTTAACTCCATAAGGCACTAGTTTTTAAATTGAAATCTATTTTGGATCTGTGAAATCTCGTTAATCTCATCAAGTATTTGGTATTTTAGCTGTGTCTCCTGGGTTGGTTGGTTTTCAACCAATCCTTTTTCTTCATTTCTATTAGGGTCTATCTCCCTTAGCTTGCAAGGAGACAGCTTAGATAGAGAGATTGGGGATCAGGGTGACAGCCCCCGATCTGAGCCATTGTCGCGGTGCCTAGACATTTTGTGCGACAACATTTTTTGGCATCGTTGCCGAGGACCCATTTATTAGACTTTAGCTTTATGACATTCATCTCTTTATTCATCTTTCATCTCAGGTATTTGGGTTAGCTTCCTGTCCTAGTGGCGACTCCATTGACTTCATCTTCCACAAGAACTTGTACTAGAAGACATCTAGGTAGCTTGATTAATCCTACTCTGGATCCTGAAAAGGTTCTGAGAGTCCGATTGCACAAGCTCTCTTCTAGTACACTTCTTGTTAATCTCGGCCAGGAAGCTCTCTCTCACATCCATTCTCTTTTTTGTGATCCGCCTCAGCACGATATCATGGATTTATATAACCTGTGTAATTTTGCTAATATTCAGGTTTATCCCCATGCTTTCCCTCAAACTAGAATGGATAAATTACCTTCTTTTCAAGGAAATGATACAGTTAGTGTCAAATCTCATTTGTTTGCTTTCGCTAATTGGTGGAATAGATTTGCAGTTGCAAATAACAATTTCGATGATTTAAAGATGAGGCTTTTTGTTCTTACTTTTGGCCAAGATGTTGCAGACTGGTTTAATGAAAAACATGATAATTCATTCGATACTTTTGAATCAATTGTAGCTGCCTTTAAGGACAAGTATGGTGATAAAAGGGAAGATAGGCATTTGATGAAAGAGATCAGTACCATAAAAAAGAAAGAAAATGAAACGATTGAAGAATTTTACAGGAGATTTAATGGTATCCTTCGAGAAATATCTCAAACTCATAAACCTCCTGATGGATCTCTTCTGAATTTTTACATTGATGCTTTTAATTCTGATACTTCATATGAGTTAAGGCGTGCTAAAACTGCAAATTATAAGGCTTGTCAATCTTTAGCTTAAGAGCTTGAAAAGGATAAAAGGGCATCAGGGAAGTCTGAAATTCCTGGTTTTGATAGGGCTACAACTAAGTTGAAGGGACCTAAAGGTAAAGTACCTCTAGAAGATGATGACGGCCCTATGAAAAAGTTAATGCAAAAGCTTGAAATCATGGAGTTTAATCAAGTGAAATTAATCTCTGACCATGCTAAGGAAATAAGCACTTTACAGTCTAGGTTGGTCCAAATGGAAAGGGCTCAAACGCAAAATTCCCAACCTAGGAATCATAATAATAATAATCAAGGAAATAATACTTGGCAGAAAAAAGGTCAGTCGAGTGAGCAGAGACCTCCGAATCTGCTTGAATCTACTAATCTGGTTGATGAAGCTCCTCCTTATTGTAGAGCTTGTGATGCTCTTCATGAAGAGGTTACTTGTCCCACTATTAAAAGAATCATGAATAGTGGAATGTTTGGGGCAACTAATCAGATAAATATTGTTGGTAAGGAGTTCTCTTTGTCTATGGAAGATTGGATGGAAGTTAAGGAAAATAGTCAAGATGTTAGGCCTTCCACATCTTCGTATAGTATCAATAATTTTGATCATGAGAGGGATTTGATGATTGAATTATTTGGTGAAAAGCCTTCTCCTAATCAAGTTTTGGAAATTGCTAAGGACAAAGGATTAACTTATCAAAGAAGGGATAAAGAGCAAGGTCATAATCAAACTCCCCCTCGAATTTTTAATCCTAGTCCTGATTTGGATATTGATTTGGGTGCATGGTTGAATAATGCTAAGATCTTGGTGCCTGTTACTGAGATTTTAAAGCTTCCTACTCAAAGAGCTAAGGTTTTAGATGTTCTTGGAGCTTCACATGTTAATGTTACTCAAGATAAGACTCCTGAAGTTTCTTATCAAGATGCCCCTATATATCTGCAAAAAATGGAGTCGGATGACAAGGATCATCAGCCATTTTTTGTTACTTTAATGGTTAATGGTTATAAATTGAATAATTATATGCTGGATTTTGGTGCTTCAGCTTGTGTCATGACCAAGAGGGTCATGGAACAGCTTAATTTAAGAGTTTCTACACCATACTACAACATATGTGCCATGGATTCTACGAAAATTGAAGTTCATGAGTTAATCAAGGATTTACAAGTTCATTTATCGGTTTACCCTAATATCATGATTGTTATGGACATAGTTGTAGTTGATGTTTCGGATGCTTGGGGTATGTTGTTATCAAGAAAGTGGGCCTCTGATCTAGGAGGAAGTATTCAGATGAATTGGTCTTATGCTATGATTCCTTCCCCTAGAGGTGAAGGGTTTGTGAAGCTTAATAGAGAACCTGAAAGAAGATTCCATGTAGAAGTTCCTAAAAGACCTCATAATGAAATAATTAAGGAACAACCTGACATGGGGAATTATGTTATTATGTCTAATTTCACGGTTCCCTTATATAACAAGGTTGATGAGAAATTTGAGGACTTAAAGGATCAGGTTTGGTACATGGATTTTGATGGTGCAAGCATCTAGGTATGGTAAGGGTGTTGGAATTGTTTTGAAGTCTCTGCTTGGTCGTGTTTTAAAGTTTGCATATAGACTTGAGTTCGATGCAACCAACAATGTGGCTGAATATGAAGCCTTGTTGTTGGGTTTTGAGTTGGCAAAAGCTTTAAGAGTTAAGTTGCTCAATATCAAGGGAGACTCTGATATGTTTATCATGCAAGTTAAAAATAAATTTACATGTAAAAATCAAAGGTTAAGGAATTATCGAAATGCTGTGTGGGATGTTATGGAACATTTTGATGCCATTAACCTTGAAGCTATTCCACGAGAAAAGAATAGCCTGGCGGATGAGCTTGTTGTTGCTGCTTCTACTTTACAATTATCTGATAAGTTAATTAAGGATAAGATAAAAATGGAAATTATTTTCAGACCTTCGATCCCAGATAATTTAGAGCATTGGCAAGTTTTTAATGATGAAAAGCAGGCCATTCGTTTTCTTAATAATTTGGATGAGTTTGAAAATTTTCGGATAAGTTCTAAGGAGGATGGATCTGAGGATCATGATGATATTATAAAACCTTCTCCTAGGAATATTGTTGCTTTAGAGCAACACTTTGATCGACATGATGCCACAACGCTAAAAGAGGACAATAAAATGGATCCGGGTGAATTCATTGAAGTAAATCTTGGTACTTCTAAGGACCCTAAGATTGTCAAAATTGGTAAAGGTACTAATGAAGAAGAAAGGAAAAAGTTGACAAATTTACTTCATGAGTATAGGGATGTTTTAGCATTTTCGTATGATGAGTTAAAAGGATATAGGGAAGATGTCATGCAACACATTATCCCTTAAAAGATGAGAATGCTAAACCTTTTCGTCAAAAGCTTAGGCAAATAAATCCTAAGTTAGCCCCTTTGGTTCAGAAAGAGCTTTCAAAAATGCTCGCAGCTGGGATCATTGCTCAAACTAGACATTCAACATGGTGTTCCAACCTGGTGATTGTCAGGAAGAAGAATGGTACCATTAGACTTTGTGTTGATTTTAGAAACCTTAATCTAGCATGTAAAAAGGATAATTACCCTTTGCCCAACATGGAGACTATGTTGCAAAGAGTAACAGGTTCAGGAATGATGTCATTGCTAGATGGTTTTTCTGGATACAATCAAGTTTGGGTTAAATAAGAAGATCGTCACAAAACTACATTCACCACACCATGGGGTACTTTCAAATACATTAGAATGCCTTTTGGGTTGACTAATGTTGGGGCTACTTTTCAAAGGGCTATGGACTATGCTTTTAAAGGTTTAATTGGAAAAATTATTGAAATTTACCAAGATGGTCTTATTGTTTTTTCTAAAGATGGTATTACTCACATAAGTCATCTTAAGCAGGTCTTTGATAGATGTAGAGAATTTGGAATTTCCTTGAATCCGACTAAATCTGTTTTTGGAGTAACTGAAGGGAAATTACTTGGTCACATCATCTCCAAAGATGGGATCAAGATTGATCCTGAAAGAGTTGAGGCAATCCAAAAGATTCCTCTACCTCATAATCTTAAATCCCTTCAGTCTTTTCTAGAAAAAACCAATTTTCTTAGAAGATTTATTCCAAATTACACAGAAATAGCTAAGCCCATTCAAAGTCTTCTGAAAAAAAGATGTAAAATTTTTGTGGAAAGAAGATGGTAAAAAGACCTTTCAGGGGATTAAGGGTGCTATTTCTCAAGCTCCTGTTTTGGCGAGTCCTAATTATTCAAAGGATTTTATGATTTTCTCTTTCGCTTTTGAAGATACTATTGCTGGTGTCTTGCTACAAAAGAATAAGGAAGGTCACGAACAACCTATTGCTTTCATTAGTAGAGCACTTCAAAATTCTGAATTAAAGTATACTACTATGGAAAAGCAAGCCTATGCTTTGGTTAAGTCTCTTAAGTATTTTAGGACTTATGTGGGTTATTCTAATATTATTGCTTTTGTCCCGCATTCCGCGATTAAAGATATCTTAACTCAAACTGATTGCTTAGGGACTCGTGCTAGGTGGGTTACTAAAATTCAAGAGTATGATCTAGAGATTAGACCCACCAAGTCAGTCAAGGGTCAAGGCTTGGCTGAAATGATGACCGAGGGTAATGAGAAAGCGCTTGGTTTGATCTGTCTAAATGATGCATCTTCGCCTGAGCTGCAAAGGTTAGGAGAGCATGAAATGGTATAAGGACATTATTTATTATTTGTTAAATCTTACATGTCCTGACCATTTAGTTGCTCATAGAAGAAGGGCTCTTAGATTAAAAGCCACTAAGTATTGTCTCATGAAGGATGGCCTTGGATGGAGAAATCCTGAGGGGATAATACTTAGGTGTGTTGATGAGATTGAGTCTAAAAAGTTGATTTCTGAGTTTCATTCAGGATTTTGTGGTGGTCATTATGCTGCTAGAACTACCGCCCACGAAATCCTGAGAGCTGGTTATTTTTGGCCTTCGATTTTTTCAGACGTGCATAAATTTGTCAAAAGTTGCCAAGCCTATCAACTATTCACTAGGAAGCAGAAGCTAGTTGCCTTGCCCCTATAACCTGTGGTTGTTGAAGCACCTTTTCAACATTGCGGTCTGGATTTCATCGGGAAATTCCATGAAAATTCTAGCAATGGCTACTCCTAGATCTTAACTGCGACTGATTATTTTACAAAATGGGTTGAAGCTATTCCTGCTAAGAATGCCAATGAAAAGGTCATTATGGACTTTATTGAAAATCAAATCATTACTAGATTTGGCGTCCCTGCCAAGATCACTACTGATAATGCCAAGGCTTTTAGTTCTTTTGAATTTTCATCTTTTTGTTTTAAGTATGGCATTACTTTATCTCATTCATCTAACTACTATCCTCAGGGTAATGGCTTAGCTGAATCAAGTAATAAAAATCTTATAACCATTATCAAGAAGATAGTAGGAGATAATAAGCGATCTTGGGACAGCAAAATCAAGTATGCTTTGTGGGCAGATAGAATTACTAAAAAGAAAGCTACAGGTAAAAGTCCTTTTGAATTGGTTTATGGCTTGGATGTAACTTTGCCTGTGCACCTTAAATTGCCAGCTTACCAACTCCTTCAACATTTTTCCACTGATAAAGATGTTGTTCAAAATAGAATTGATCAGATTGTGGAGTTGGATGAAACTCGTAGGAAAGCTTTAGGTAATGTGTAAGAATCAATATAACATTAAGAAAAGCTTTGATAAATCATCTTGATCTAGATCTTTGCAGGTTGGAGACATGGTATTACTTTGGGACAGAAAAAATGAAAAGCCCAAAAAACACAAGAAATTTGACAGTTTGTGGCTGGGACCTTATATTATCAGAGGCATTGCTGGACCAAACTCATTCCACTTGAGCACGTTGGAAGGCGAACCACTTCAGTTACCTGCGAATGGCCAACTGCTCAAGTTGTTCTTCAAAGATGACATTTGATGCCATTGGGCATCCTCTGTATTGTATTTCTAACCCTACTCCTTGTCCTTTCAGCATTTCATTTATGTAGTTAGATTAGATTTACTTTTCATGTCAAGTAGAATAATAAATGTTAGAAGAGCTTCAATTTTTCATGTGCTTAATGTTATATGATGATATTTGAATGGACACTACTTATGTAATTTTGTGTGTTGCTTGGATGCAGATTCTGTATTCTCACATTCCTTCAATGAAGCAACATGTCCCCAAGTAGAGCCAGATGTTGACCACACTTTGTCAACAACCTCATAGCAGTACACCCCCATTTTTTCAAATGGGACTTATCATGTTCGAGTTTCATGTCATTCAAATTTCATCGACAGCCCACATTTTTTATAAATGATGTAAACCCATTCTGCATGTTTATGATGTAAATGATCTAAGTAAAACCATCGTGTATGTAACAACCTAAGTAAACCTAGTATGTTGGTGACGATTTCTATCCTAGGAGGTTTTTTGTCTCATTGATTTACTTGTGTTTTTCGACACAAGTGATCGGCAGAGTTTTCCCCTCCAGCCTCACCCCAAAGCTAGGGTGGATTTTGTCATCAAGATGCTAAGTGAGTCCTAGTGTTTTCTATCGAGTCTTTGTAAAAGTAGTTTGAGAATAATCCTAGCTAGTTGGCTAGAATATTTTATTACAAGCTACTTGGTCTACTAGATCATGTTTTGAGTCGCAGAATTGGGTACCTATTTGAGGGTCTATACGAATGGGTATTCCCCCTTCATGTGTCTAAATGTATTTATCTTATGTAAAGAGGGTTGGAAAAAATAATCAAATCCCCTCTTAGTCAATTAATTAAATTTTCTGGCCAAATTAATTAAAAATCTTAAGCCAGAAAATTAATTAATTTTAGGCCGTAGGTGAGTATAAAAATTTTCAAAGGCAAAATTCGTTGGTCCTTAAAAAATAACTTTTTAAAGGCCCCAAGCCAAGGGAATATTGAGAATTTCAAGAAATTTTGGACCCTTGGGATTAGGTGGTTAAGTCAAAGTCAAAATTTTGAGGTAATTAACTCAAAAATACTATTTTTGAGTTAATTAAAAATGGAATTAAATGATAAATTCGTTTTTCCTCAAATTTATAATTTCGACAATCCAGATTAAAAAATGATCAAATCTTTTCGACGGTCGAGATTATTTTGACATGGATCAACCGAACTAGTCGTTGGAGATTTTGTCTTATAAATTAGAGGTCTTGATGTGACATTTGCATCCGATCTTTGAATCGTGCACTTGTCTTGGAAGCTCTTGTGATTTCTTTTGATGAATAAAGCATAAAGACTTTGGGGTTAAAAACTTTGGTGTTCCTTTTCCGGATCTATGTGGTGATTTGTCTCTAAACTCTGGTACTTTATTTGGCATTTTATGGTTATGGCTCTTATGGATTAATCTGCATACAGGTATCTTGTGCAGTTTTCTGGGTTTCTAAAATGGCATTTTTTATTTAACGGAAAGACCAGTTATCTATTTTTCTAAAAGATCTCATGTTATTTTCTTAAATCTCTATCAATCTAAAGTTCAGATCTGAGTGTGCAGGGACCGTTCTTAAGGTTTGAGCATTTTCGAAAGTCTTCAGTTAGACCAGCCAACTCTCAGATGTCATAAATCTGAAAAAGCTCATTGTTTCTAAATTCTCAAAGCTATCTTACGAAATTGTGTTTTTACAGGGTCTTCTAGAGCTTGTGCCTCTCTTAAAATTTTCTATCTTCTAAATCGTGCTGAAATGGATTTAAATCTGGCCATGAGGGCCTCCGATCTGTAATTTAGCTTTGTAAATTTGTATATTTGCTCTAGGGTGTAAGGATTTATAAATTTTTGTGCATAGTTTTGGAACTGTTCTGGTTTTGCAGGTTTGCAGGGGGTTTTTAGAATTTTTTTTAAAAGATCTGAGCCAGATCTAACCCCCAAAAAGCAAGATCTGGCCTCAGGATCGCTTCTGTTGGCAGATCTGAATGTTATTTTATTAAAGGTGCATCTAAAATCTGAGTTTGAGGGAAAGAATTTAAGTTTGTTGGACGAATTTTAAAGTGTATTGGGTTTTCTTCGCAGGCTCCTTTCATCTTCACACTACCCCTGTCCATTTATTTGCTGCAGCTGCCCTTCGATCTTTCTCTGTTGTCGAGCCTCCTTGTCCGTCGTCCAGCCTTTGCCTTTGTGTTTCCCTTGTCGTCCGTTTTCATTCTCTGCTCCTACGCATCCCTTCGACCCCTCTTCACGCCTCCCTTGTCCGTCGTCCATTCCTCTACGCATCCTGCCGCTTCGATTTCGCTCAAGCCGCCTCCATCTTTGCCATCGAGCCCTCCGCCGTCAATCCATCCATACGTTGCATCATTCCTCTTCCTTCGCGTCGACCCTCCTTTCGACCCCTTCTAGCCTTCTCCTTAGCTGCCACTGTCTCCCCTTTGCCATAGACCTGCAACCAAAAAACAAATAAACGCATTGCATAAACTCAGAAAATTTACGTATGTGCATTTAATTTCCTTTATCGAATTCATTCTTGTGTTGGGTTAGCATTAGTTTTAGGTTTTAATTTAAATTCAATTTTGTTATTTAGCTTTTAGTTGTAATTTTTTTTTTAATTCATAGACGTTTTTTTTAGATTTTATTGAATGTCAAGTTTAGTTTAGTGTTAGGTTAGTTTTAAATTAGATTCGATTTTTCTTTAGTTTTTAGTTTTAATTTTTAGTTCTTAGTTTTTACTCTTTAGATTTTAATTGTTTGGTTAATGTTAGTTTTGTTTTAAATTTTTTAGAATCTCATTTTTGTTTTAGGATTTAAAAAATAATAATAAATATAAAATATAAAAGTATATAAAAAATTCTATAGTCAAGTGAGCTTTTAAATTTTTATCCTAAGGTTGACTATATAAAAAATTTATTTTCCGGATTGGGTTATTTAGAACATTATAAGTTCGGAAATATTACAAGCATCTGGCATTTCAATTTAATGGTTATCTCATGATTTATTGTTGTGGGTTCAAAGTACTTTAATGCATGGTTGTGGTGCTTTCTATTGAATATCATTGTGGTCAATTTTTATAGCAGCAGTTATATATCAGTAGCTTGGCATTAATTTCATAATGGGATCTTTTAACTCCATAAGGCACTGGTTTTAAAATTGAAAGCTATTTTGGATCTGTGAAATCTCTTTAATCTCATCAAGTATTTGGTATTTTAGCTGTGTCCCCTGGGTTGGTTGGTTTTCAACCAATCCTTTTTCTTCCTTTCTATTAGGATCTACCTCCCTTAGCTTGCAAGGAGACAGCTTAGATAGAGAGATTAGGGATCAGGGTGACAGCGCCCGATCTGAGCCGTTGTCACGGTGCCTAGACATTTTGTGCGACAACAGTGTCCAATCACACTATGCAGCCAAATTTATCACCATTCTTACTCTGTTCCACTTTGTTGGTGCAAACATTTATCTTTAGTCAATCCCTTCTTTTTGAGCAAAGCCTTTAGCCACAAGTCTTGCTTTATATTTATCTCCTGCACCATTTTCTTTATACTTACTTTGGCAAACCAATTTGTAGCCAATGGGTTTATCATTTGTTGGACAATCAACAAGTTTCCATTTTCCATTTACAATTACCGAATCATATTCATTCATCATGGCTTGTTGCCATTCATTATGCTCCATTACTTCTACAAAAGTTGTGGGTTCAATGGAATCATAAGGTACTATGGCAAAATCTAATTGAGTTGAACTTCTAGTCCCTATTTTGTATTTTTCATATTCATGAACATCTTTTAGTAATTGTGTGAACCATTTTGGTCTGCTATGTTGTCCCTGTGGTGAGTTACTGTAGTAGATTTGCCCCATGCTGAAGAATCATCATCTGAAGAAGAGTTGTCTAACTCATAAATATTCATATTGGGGGCTAAGCATTTCTCAATCAAATTTTATTTTCTTTGAGGAATTGCTTTGTTTGCCTTGTTTTCCAGGTGACTAAGGAGATTATCAAGCTCTTGCACTGTTTGTCTTTATCAAAGATAGAATCCCGACTAATAATAAACTCCCATTAGATGACAACCTACATCCTTTCTTTTCATCTAAATTGCAAAGAAGAATGCATTTCACGTTGCAATTTTCTAGCTTGGTCTTTTTTTCCTTGGGAACTAAGGCATAGTAAGTTAAGCCAAAAACACGATGGTGCTTTACTGAAGGCTTAGTACCATACTAAGCTTCATATGGAGTAATTCCATCTAAGGCTAATGTCGGAGATCGATTCCTTAGATAAGGTGTTGTATGATCTGATTCTACCCAATACCTTGTGCTTAACCCCTTTAAGTGTAACATACATTTGGCCATTCCCATCAATGTGTGATTCATTCTATCTGTGACTCCATTCCGTTTTCGAGTATAAGAATTGGTTAGATGTCTTTTTACTCCAATTCCCCAATGACCATTGAATTCATTTGAAGTGAATTCGCTTCCATTATATGTTCTCAATGTGGCAATATTTTCCTTGGTGACATTTCAACTAATCGTCAAAATTGTATGAATTTTTCAAAGGCTTCTAATTTCTCCTTTAGAAAATACACTCAAGTCATCCTTGTAAAATCATCTATGGAAAGAATAAAATATTTGCATCCACCAAGAGAGGATTCCATAGGACCACAAATGTCACTATGGATTAGTTGCAAACATCAATTTTCCTGCCATGTACTAATGGGGAAAGGATCCCTCTTTTGTTTTCCAATAATACAAACTTCACTCTTAGCAATCTCCTTTTTGAAATGGGGCAATTCTTTAACCATCTCATCTACTTTAAGTTTACTAAAGCTATCAAAATTCAAGTGCCCAAATTTGTCATGCCATAATCTTAAAGAGCTAGTAGGAGATAAATCCACTAATGTTGCCAAATCTTGATTGTTCCTTGCAACCATAGAAGTTTTCCATCTTCATATCTCTTAATTATTGTATTGAAATTTTATTTTAACTGAATTGATTCTAATCCATCTATCCGCCATGATGAGTTGATGACCTCCTTGTCTAATGAGTACCAAGGACAACAAGTGTTTTTTGAATGTCGAAATATACCATACATTTGAAAATAATACTTTTCCAATTCCTAGAAGAGAAAAGTGAATTGATCCTTTTCCTTGAGGTGTATGAGTTGTGTCATCTGCCATATAAACTGCATTAAGTTCCATATCTCGATATGTCAAGAAATTATCTTTTATGTAGCAAATATGCTAGGTAGCTCTTGTATCAAGTATCCAATCATCTTCAAATTCTTTTCTTGGCAATTTGTTGGTGGCTACTAAATCTCCACATTCATTTTCCTAAATTGTTGTGAATACACAATCATCTTCTTCATTTTCTACTCACCTCAGGACGGCTCATTTGATGGAGATGATGATTGCATTAAATTCCTCTTTTCAAGAGGTCCAAAATTGATATAAAGATCGTCTAATTTGGACAAGCGGAAGTGTGATTTTGAATTTATGCCCACACATGTGCAAATTGTTCAGGTCAGCCACATCAACAAGTAGGCTCAAGAAGCCCAATGGACGTGTCTCTTCACCCACAGCGAATTATATAAATACAAGTGACCCCTCACCTAATTTGGCATCTTCATCACTCACACATTCTCTCTCCTTCTCTCATTGGTTCGCACTACATTGGGCATTCTTCTCTCTCACAAGTGTGGATCAATAAGGACGAAATTTGAGACTGAATTACAAGGTCGAAAATCTCAAGGAATTCTGCAGTTTGACCAGCGTTGACCGTGACCTTCCAGGCATCATTTGACTTTGATTTTCTAGGGTTATTTCTATCTCAGCATGCCGTATCATTTGGAACAGAAACCGAGGCATTTTGTGCACTTTGATCGCAGACCAAAATTACAGGTTAACCGCAAGTTGACCAAGTTTGATCGCAGATTTTGTGATTGTTTTGGGCTTAATATGACCAATGTTGGAGGTCGAGTTTGACTAGGGAAGACCGAGTTGTTTTGAGGATAATTTTTTGTTGCTTTGACTAGCGTTGACTTTCTGGTTAGGGCTGAAGTTAACTGCAGTTGACTGCAAAAAATGATAGGGTTGTTTTGACGTTGCACTGGGCAAGTCAATTTGACTATTGTCCTCTCTCTCTCTCCTGAACATTTTGATATAATAATAAGAAGAATTGATCAAAGGGTTTTCCCCGCATTGGGGGTTTTCCCTGGCATCTGCCAAATCTGCTGTCCTCTTGTCTCCTGCATTTTGTTTCATGTTCTATCTACTTTTACTGTCAATGTGATTAATGGTTAATGTGATTGCTACTAGAAATCTAAATTGGAAATTGCTACTAGGTTGCTTAAGGAACATTGAAGTAATTGTGTTAAGCATATAGAACATACCATTGTTGACTAAAATTAACATGGTCTCAGAGCCCAGGTGAAGACAAATCCCAAGTAAGAGAGAGAAAAGCAATCACTAAGAAAAGATGACGACGACTACATCATACTTCAAATTTGAGGATACGCTCAAGGACAAATCCGAGTATCATGCATGGAAGATGACTCTGGACTTGACTTTGGAAGAGAATGATGTTATGGACTATGTGCAGGAAAAAGTGGTGGAGCCTCCTTCAAATGCACCTCCTGTTGCAAAGACAAAGTACAAGAAAGGTGAGATCAAAGCTAAAAGAATTATCATTGATTCCGTTCAAAAGCATTTGGTTGCCTATATTTCTGATTTGGGAACATCTAAGGAGATGTATGATAAGTTGATTGGGATGTTCAAAGTAAACAATGCAAATCAAATCCTCTTTCTCAAGAACAAGTTGAAGGACATCAAGATGGATAGAGGGGAGTCTATCCAATCCTACTTCATGAGGATTACAGAAATCAAGAATGATCTTCTATTTATTGGAGAAGTTGTTGCTAACAGGGAGCTCACTCTTATTGCACTTGGAGGTCTCACAAGAGCATGGGATGTGTTTAACACCACCATTCTTAACAATGACAGGATTCCTAGTTTCAATGAATTATTGGCTAGATGCACTCAAGAAGAGACGACGATGATGGAGAGAGACATGCCTTCAAATGGAAATGAACATACTGCTTTCTCCACTCATGCAAAGAGGAAGTGCAATGTTGGTCCAAAGAGACAAGGTCAAGGATTCAAGTAGGGATTCAAAGAAGGAAGAAAAGGAAGGTGCTTCAATTGCAACAAGTTTGGCCACTATGCTAGAGAGTGCCATCACAAGAAGAATATCTCACGGGATGACAACAACAACAACAGCAATCACAACAATTTCAAAGGCAATGACAATCAAAGGAACAACAAGTTCAACAATAAAGGAAAGAGGAATGTTCTCGCTACTCGATATGGTAATGGTCGATCTCCCAAAGGACGAGAAACTTCAGGTATGAGGAAACTAATGTTGTAGAAAAACAAAAAGAATTTTATCTTATCTCCACCCTCACTACTGCCTCTCCTTAGTTGACGACCCTTAGAGTACTACATTAGTAGACCTCTCCATTTGGGACAAGATGAAGGAAAAATATTTGTTGAATTGGATTTCACTCCTTCGTTTGCTAGAATGATAGGCCAAGACAACTCTTTTCAAATTGCTCAAGAGAGTGGCACCTATCAAGCAAGTTGCAAATGAAGAATGAACATGGGGAGAGTAAAGGAAGAATATAATGTTAAAAAAGGATATGAACGTCACTTTGTACAAAATGAAATGCTCATACTCTCCAAAATTTGGAAGAACATATGGGGTGGGGGCAGTCTTCTAAAGATCAACGCCTTATGTTGCTTTAAGAACCTTCATAAGCAAGGATTTCAAGGTCCAACTATTTGCGTCCTAAGCAATGAAGAAAAGGAATCAATTTAGCACATATTCTTGTAATGTAGATTCATAAAGCAAAAAATTGTTGTATATTCCAAGATGAATCCCCCAACTCCTGAAAATTTGTTAGGATAAATTGCAATGCAACTATTGAATGAATCCATTATGGTAAAAGGAAAGGGGTAAGATCAACTTAGCAATTATAATGTACAAGAGAGAGAATGGCTACAAAGACTACTTGATACTCTAGTAGATCATTGTTAATTTAAGTTAACAATAGTATGTTCTATGCTTATCACAATTTACTTTAATGTTCCTTTAGCAACCCAATGACAATTTCCAGTAGCAATCACATTAACCATTAATCACATTGACAGTAAATGCAGATAGAACATAAACAAAATGCAGAAGACAAGCCAAGACAAGAGAACATCGGATATGGCGGATGCTAGGGAAAAACCCCAATGTGGGGGAAACCCTTTGATCAATTCTTCTTATTATTATTCAAAAGTTCAACAGAGAGAGAGAGAGAGCACAAAGATCAAATTGACTTGCCCAAATCAAATTCAAATCAGCCATGTCAAATTCTGCAGTCAACCTTCAGCCCTAACCAAAAAGTCGACACTTATCAAAACAATAGTCAAAACCCTCCTTTGAATCTCGGTCAAAGTCAGCCTCTAGCAACAGTCAAAGTCAACCCAAAACAGTCACAAAAGTTGTGGTCAAACTCAATCAACATGTGGTCAACTCTGCAGTCAAACAGGCCAGTGGTTAACGCAAGTCAAACATCCTAGAAAACCTCGATTTTTGTGCCAGTCAATGCAGCCTAGAGAAATCAGAATTCTGCCACAAAAACCACAAGTCAAAACTAGTCAAAATCACCTCGGTCAACGCTAGTCAAACTGTCTGAAATTTAGCAATTTTGGTTCTGCAATTTAGCCCAGAAAAACTTGTCCTTCTTTGCTACACGTGAGAGAGAGAGAAGGGTTGCCCAATAGTTATATGAACCAATCCGATGAAGAGAGAGAAGAATGTGAGTGATGATGATGCCAAATGAGATGTGAGGTCACTTGTATTTATACAATTCGATGTGGGTGAAGAAACACGTCCATTGGGCTTCTTGAGCCTACATTTCGCTGAGGCCGACTTAAACAATTTGCACATGTGTGGGCATAAATTCAAAATCACACTTCTGCTTGTCTGAATGAGATGATCTTTAGATCAATTTTGGTCCTATCGAAAAGAGGAATTTAATGCAATCATCATCTCCATCAAATGAGTTGTCCCAAGGTGGAATTTGGCCCTAGTTGCCAATTTTAACACTCCCTCTCAACTAGGGAGAATTCCACCTGCCAATCCATCAGTTGCCATGTACCATCTTTGTCATCTCTACTCCGCTATGTTGAACCATGAAGTAATAATGAAGAATAATTGATCGACAGTGAGTCACAAGACCTTACCACTCTCCACTGACAAAAGTCAGTCCAGAGGTAGAACCTTAGTTGATCCCAGATCAAGTTGTTGAACACCATGCATCCTAGACATAGGGAGTACGACAGTACACGATGCGTCCATCGGTAGTGTTATGGTCCCTATCCACGTTTCCCAACTCATTGGCCAGATGAAAGATAATTCCCATGAGTCCCGAACTACATGGGTAGGATGTATGTTGTGAAAAATCCACTATCCGGAATCCTATTGCAGCAGTTGATTAGATTTCTTCTATTTGTTCAACTGAACAAATTATTTATCGTGTGCTTCGGTAAATATTGAAATAAAATACATTGTAGTCTTGACAATAAAAATTTGGCGAAAAGTAAATGCAAGGAAAAATACTAGCACAAGTATAAAGTTTAAACACATTAACACAGTTATTTTTGAACAATTGTCCCCGGAAAAACCCAATGAGGGAAAACCGGTGCAGCAAATGAGGGTTTCTTTATTATTCTTCAACAAAATCTCTTGTACAAAAATAACCAGCAGAATAGAAGAGGAATATCTGTGAGAAATTTACAAACAATTTTCTCACTTGAACCATAGTGAAATTCTAACCCTGGAGAGGCCATGTACCTTCTTTGCGTCTCACTGCGTCAGCCTCTATGCAGTGACTGCGCAGTCCCAGCGTCATAGCCTTTGCGTTGTCCTTGCCACTGCGTCACTGCCTCTGCATTGTCCCTCCTCCGGTTTGATCCTGTACTCTCAGCTCTTGCTGATGACCTCTCTCTCCAACCTGAAACTCTCCCTCTGATTCTATTTTCTCTTGCTGAACTTCAGCCAGTGAGAAAATCAATCTTCTTGGGTAACTGAGTATCTTCCCAATGTGTTTTCCAAATGCCCCATAGAGTCCTTGTAATCTTCTCGTTGAGACTTCAACGGTCGAGAGTAAATCGTTAATCAACGACTAAGATTAACTTGACTTGATCTCCGTCTTTTTTCTAGAAGATTCACACCTTGTTTTATTAATACCCTTTAATTATTTTCATTTCCTAAATTTAGACTTAGGGTCCCATTAAAAAGAATTAATTATTTTCATAAAACACAATCTGTGTGGAATACATGGAATTTCCCAAAATGCTTTATGGGTTCTTTGGAATACATGTGCCTAAGCCTCCCTGCAAAATTTGAGACTTAGAGCACATCTAATGCTACCAAAAATCAACATATGTTGGGGCATCAGTAGGAGAAGGTGAACCACTCATCCTACTCATATGCCATAGGAGAAGGTGAACCACTCATCCTATTCATATCTCAATCATAGGGGAAGGCGAACAACTCACCCTACATACATGTGTCCGCAATCGTAGGGGAAGGTGAACCACTCACCCTACACACATGTCAACCATCATGGGGTATCACGGGAGAAGGTGAACCACTCACCCTGTACATAGCGCATCACTAGGGGAAGGTGAACCACTCACCCTATGGTCGCTCATAGCTCCAAGAAGTACCCCAAGCCCCCAAGAGCTCCCAAAGCTCAGTGTCCAACTCATGCAAGACCCTCATAGGACGGTCTTTCCATGACTCCAAGTCTCTCACGGAAGGCTAAGAATTTGACCTTCCCTAAGGGCTTCGTGAGAATGTCTATGACCTGCTCATCAGTCCTGATGTGATGGAGCCTTATTGCTCCCCGTTGTACCATATCCTGGATAAAGTGGTACCTGATATCAATATGCTTGGAGCAGTCATGGAATACGGGATTCTCTAAAAGGCGAATCCCACTTTAGTTGTCACAGTAGATCACAGTGGTATCCATCACATGCTCAGATAGCTCCTTAAAAATCTTCCTCAACCAAACGACTTCACAACAAGCCATACTAGCAACAATGTATTAGGCCTTGCTGGTGCTTAAAGCAACCGATTTCTGCTTTCTGCTCATCCAAGATATTAAAGCAGATCCCAATGAGAAGCAACATCCAAATGTGCTCTTACGATCCACCACATTGCCAGTCTAGTCAGCATCAGTATATCCATGTAGCCTCAAATCCCTGACAGTGTATCTCAAACCATAGTTGATTGAGCCACAGAGATATCTCAAGAGATTCTTGGTTGCAATCCAATGAATGTGACGAGGCTCGACCATAAATTGACCAAGAACATTAGGGCCCCCACAAGTTATCGATACTCGGAAGGATTTGCCAATTCGGGCCCAGCAGCACTTCCACATACCTTCTTGAAGTTGAGTTCCATTGGAGTAGACACAGACTTGCATTCCACCATCCCACATCTCTCGAGCAGCTTCACAATGTATTTTCCTTAAGAAAGAAAAATTTCAACTAAATTTTGCTAGACCTCCAATCCTAGGAAGTAGTGCATCAAACCTAGGTCTTTCATCTCGAATTCGGAAGCCAACTCCCTCTTACATTGATATATGTGAGGCTCTGCACCTGTCAAAAAGAGATCATCCAAATAAAGTACCAAAATGAGAGGCATGTCCTTTTCAACCGTGAAGTATAGGCTCAGGTCAGTTTCGCTCCTTGTAAATCCCAGCTTCATAAGATAGTTATCAATCCTCTCATACCAAGCCCTAGGGGCTTGTTTCAACACATAAAGGGCTTTCTTCAACCTGCATATGTGTGTCTTTCGATCTTGAACTTCAAACCCCTCAAGTTGTTCTACATAGACTTCTTCCTTAAGCGAGCCATGCAAGAAAGCAGTTTTGACATCAATTTGGTGTAAGCTCCATCCTTGAAAGGCAGCAAGAGCAATGATAGATCGGATAGTGGTGTATCGGGCAACCGGTGCCAATATCTCGTCATAGTCCACTCCTTCCTTTTGAGAGAAGCCTCGAGCAACGAACCTGGCCTTGAAATTTTCAGCACTTCCATCAACTCCATGTTTATTTTGTAAATCCATTTTAAAGTGACCATTGACTTGTCTTTGGGTCTAGGAACCACATCCCACACATCATTCTTCATGATCAATTCATATTCCTCATTCATCGAATCCTTCCATACTTGGTGCTTCACGACTTCTTTGAGCATACACGGCTCAGATTGAACAACGGTACTCATAGGAGCTAAGTACCCTTGGTACTTGTTCGGCTTCTTGCTTTCACGGAATGTCCCCCTTGGAGAAACATGTCTTTCAGCATCTTCGAGAATATCTTTGAGCCACAAAGATCTTTTCCTTGAGGTAGAGGGCTCACCAAGAGGCGGATCAATGGGATCCATCAAGGTTTCAACATCAGGCATCGGTTCATCTGTGGGAGATTCATCCTGCTTTCTTGCAATATCATCACTGTAGGAAGATCTCTGACTTTCCCAAGGGCAGAATCTCCATCAAAGGTGACATCATGACTTATTTCAACTTCTCTTTGACCAGGAACATAGATTCTATATGCCTTTGAAGTTTCATTATAGCCCACAAATGTTCCTTTCTTCCCAGATGCATCTATCTTGTTTCTCTTCTCTTTTGGTACATGAAAATACACGGGACAACAAAAAATTCTAAAATGAGATAATTCAACTATTATTTTGTCTTAGTATTTTTCTTATTCAAATCAAACTAGTCGTTATTCCACAACAGCTAATTGGAGTTTCCTATCTATTTAAATTGGATCCTAGATCAGATTTCTCATCTTGTCCTGATGATGAACCACACTGGCTAGTTCGAAACGCGTCAACAAAATCTACTTGAATGTGATTTTCACCGAAAGATTTTATACACAATTTATGGATCACAAAAGCCAAATTCCTAATATCAAGTTTCTTACCGGTGAAAACTTCTTCGGGTGTCTTGTGGTCCAATGCTTCATGTGGGCATCTATTTTGAACATATACGGCAGTGTTGGCAACTTCTCCCCATAAGAACTTCGGTAGGCCTTGGTCATGAAGCATTGCCTGGGTAGCTTCTATGATTGTTCGATTCTCCCTTTCGGAAACTCCATTTTGTTCAGGAGTATATGCAGTAGTTGGCTCCCTCTTAATGCCAACTTCTCTACAATAGTCATTGAATTCATTTGATTCATATTCGGTTCCATTATCGGTCCTCGATATTTTGATCTTCTTCCCTGTTTGATTTTTTACCAAGGCTTTGAAAGAGTGGAACCATTTGAACACTTTGTCCTTCTTATTTAAGAAATAGATCCATGTTTTGCGAGAGAAGTCATCCACAAAAATTGCATAGTACAAGTATCCTCCCAAAGATGTTACGGACAACATACTAGATAGATCAGAGTGGACCAATTGAAGAATGTCGTAGTTTGACTTTTACTTGAGGGGAATGGTCCCCTTGTATGTTTTCCAGCTGCACAACCATGACAAACACCTTCATGATCTATGTTGAATTTGGGCATCCCTGTGACCAGCGTCCTTACATTCGGTAAGGCTTCGTAATGAAGGTGAGCAAATCTTCGGTGCCATAGTTCAAATTGAAGAGAAGTATCGCAAGTCATAGCTCCCAAAGGACTTCCTCCAACTTGATAGAGAACTTAAATCAAAGTGTAAATGCATCTTTCGAATTCCATTGCCAAACACGTACCTTCCCATCAACGAATGTTACCTTAAAGCCTTTATTTTCCATCGCAAAAATAGATACCAGGTTCTTTTTCAAATCAAGTACATATAATACTTCTTGTAGATGAAGGATTTGACCTTGATTCAAATGAAGAATGACAGTCCCCATCCCTTTCACGGGGTAGGTGGCATTGTCTCCAAGTATGATCTCCAAATTAGTCTTCTTTTCAACCACATTAGAGAAGGCCTCCTTACACCCAGTGAAGTGCCTTGAGGCACCACTATTAATCAACCAATTATCCAAAGTGTCTGGAAGAGAGGCAGTAGTGAGGGCCAAAATAAGATAAAATTCTTTTTGTTTTTCTACAACATTACTTTCCTCATACCTGGAGTTTCTCGACCTTTTGGGAGGTCGACCATTTCCATATCGAGCAGTGGGAGTATTCCTCTTTCCTTTGTTGTTGAACCTCTTATTCCTTTGATTGCCATTGCCTTTGAAATTGTTGCAATTGTTGTTGTTGTCATCATCCCATGGTGTATCCTTCTTGTGAGGGCACTCTCTAGCATAGTGGACAAACTTGTTACAATTGTAGCATCTTCCCTTTTTTCCTTCTTTGAATCCCAGCTTGAATCCTTGACCTTGTCTCTTTGGACCAGCATTGTTCTTCCTCTTAGCATGAGTGGAGAATGTAGTGGGCTCATTTCCATTTGAAGGCTTGTCTCTTTCCATCATCCTCATCTCTTCTTGAGTGCATCTAGTCAATAATCTGTTGAAACCAGGAATCCTGTCATTGTTAAGAATAGTGGTGTTAAACACATCCCATGCTCGTGGGAGACCTCCAAGGGAAATAAGAGTAAGCTCCCTGTCAGAAACAACTTCTCCAATAGATAGAAGATCATTCTTGATTTTGAATGGAGACTCTGATGAAATTCTTAGCTTTCACCTCACCTTTCTTATAGTTTTTCTTAGTAGCAGCCAATGCAATTGAAGGAGGCTCCACCACATTTCCCTACACATAATCCACCAACCTAGATCCATCTTAACCCTGGATCTATCAAGTACCGAAAGGGATCCAATCTCTTGTGGTGCAAACCTTTATTTTAGTGCAAAAATTGAGGAAAGCTTTGCACCTTGAGAGATTTGATCCCTCTCGATGCTTGATATATTCAGGGTTAAGATGGATCTAGGTTGGTTATATAATACTATAGAATATCTTATTTGTATCTATGTGTCTCTTTCTTATTCCCTCTCTCTATCTCAGCCCCATACATACACACACTCTCTTCATAATATTATATAATATCTTATTTGTATCTCTCTGTTGTAGCATAATTTGACTCAGCTAAAAGTCAAGAGAAGTTCTCAGCAATTCAAGGTTGTTGAGGAACAGTTGTTAATATTCCAAGAAGATCTGTAATATGCTCGAAAGGATAACCACAAGCTCAACGAGGATTCATCATCACATGTGCACTGGAACCAAAATCAGGGAAGCAGCAGCATTGGAAGTGTAATCTAAGTCAAACGAGCAGCAAAGAAGAAAAGCGTGCAGCAAAGGTCAAGTCGGGTTTATTCGTGTGCAGAGCAATTCAAGAATCGGGTCGATTTACGCATTCAGAACATTGCACACAAGTCAGGGTCGAGTCGTGCAAATATACGTGCAGAACAGTGTTCGAAGGCTTAATCGCAATCACATGTGGAAGGCCTGCCCGCATATCGCAAATCGCAATCGAAAAGCTCAGGAGGAATGGCACTAAGGAATATGTTATACAGGTCGAAATGTGAAGTGTGACACAAGGGTCAGACGCGATGCAGCTCAGAACTATGATTTAATATATTCCAAGCGCACATCGCAAGCTCGGGAGGAATGGCGCTAAGGAGTATGTTATAAAGGCCGAAATGCGAAGTGCGACAACATTTCATATCACTGCTTGTGATTTGCGATCAGCCCCACCTCCACTTGCCAAGTCACCCCTACCTTTATCGCACATCCCACATCGCAAACTCAGGAGAAATGGCGCTAAGGAATATGTTATACATGCCGAAATGCGAAATGCGATACGAGGGCCGGACGCGATGCAGCTCAGAGTTAAATTGCAAAGGATTTCAAATCCAGAAGTAAGGGCCTTTCCTTTGAGAGATCGCATCGAAGGTAAGCGGAGGCCTATAACGGAGCAACATGGAAAGCCGAAATACGATGGAAAGGCGGACGTGATACCATTCAAAGGTTAATTTAAATTTATTTAAAGTCCAGGATTATTTGTAGACGAGTTGTTTTATGAAGGAACGTGAACGCAGGCAGTGGACTCGGGTAAGTGATCCAACGTAGAGCAAAGGAGAAGAGAAGATGGAACGCTGCAGGCACGAGTAGAAGAGGCAGAGTCGGGCAGGAGGAGACATGATAACATCGTTTGAAACGTAGAGGCATAGGCAGAGTCGGGCAGAGGGAGCACATGGTGACATTGTTGGAAACGCAATAGCTGGGTCAAGTCAGGCAAAGAGGCGTTATGGCAGAATTGTTCAAATACCACATCAGAAACAAAAACGACATGACAGCAAGCAGAAAAGACAAATATTTAGCTCTAGAAGAAATGCAAGGCAAGGATGTCCAATCTATCAGGGAGACACATCAACACTTCAGGAAGACGCATCAGCAACAAATCAGATCCAGCAAAAGAATAAAATTTCAAGTTTTAATTTGTTTTCTTTGTTTGTTAAGATCGAAGCTATAGTGATGCCCTCAATTGCAATGTAATAAGTAGTTTTAACAGTTTAGGTAGTCGAAGTAGTTTCAAGAAGTTCTAGCAGTTACGAACTGTTTTTGATGTATTTAAGCAAGACAAAAAGAAAGAAGAAGGGTTCCGAGTTTCGGACCTCTGGAAGACTAAAACTTTGTTACTTACTTTTCTGAAGAATTAATGAAAGAACCATCAAGTTTCCTGCAACTGTTGATGGTGATTAGTTTTTTCTGTGCCATTTTGTATTCCTTCTTCCTAGAATGAAGTGAAGTAAAGTAGTTGTCGATCTCTTAATCACATCTGTGAGTAAGAGTTAAATAACCTTAATTTGCGCTCCTTCACTCCAACTCCTCTCCCTTCACAAATTATCTATGGAACTTAAAAGTAATAGATTCAATGTTTATAGCATATTATTTTGAGTTTCCTCTCTCTCCATAAATCCATTCTGAAATTTAAAGTGATAGATTCTGTGTTACAGCATATCATTTTGAGTTTCTTCTACAGTTCTTCTTTTCCATTCAAATATCAGCAGTTAATGGCATTGTAGAGTCTTTCATTATACCAAACTATTAAGGGTTTTAAAGAATTAGTTTCCAAAGGGATTGAACGAAGACCACCTGATATAATTACTTCTGTGACACTTTTCTTTTAAATGTCTTAAGCACTGATTCCTTTCCACGACCAAGGAATTGTCTCTTAAGATACAACACTCTCCATAATAATATATAATATCTTATTTGTATCCAAGTGTCTCTTTCTTATTCCCTTTCTCTATCTCAACCCCAAACATACACTCTCTCTCTCACTGCTTCCTCCCCCTCTCTCTTCCCCTTCTCTCTCTCTCTTCGCTTTTCTCCCTCTATGTATTCCTTCTTTCCTCCCTCTCTCCCCCTCCAACTCCATCTCTCTTCTCCTTTCTCTCTTGAGTCTCTCTCCCTTTCCCTCCCACCTCCCTTTGTCTCTCCCCTCCCCTCTCTCTCTCTCTCTCTCTCCACCTATATCTCTCTATGTCTTTGTTCTTTCCTCCCTCTCTCTCCCCCTCCAACTCCATCTGAGATCTCTCCCTCTCTCCTCGCTCTTCCCTCCTCTCTCTCTCTCTCTCTCTCACATGCAACCCTCCAACTCTCGCTCTCTCTCTCTTAAATTTGATCCCATTATATTGTGTTTAAGAAAGTATCTAAATTTTAAAAAATGAAAATGCAATAATGAAAAACTTAAAAGAATCATGCAGTGTCTTTCCTCTATTATTGTTAGTCACTTTGCTTGCTCCCATTGCTTGGATCCTTAGTTAAGATGAATCTATGTTGGTTCTTAATAATATTATTTATATTATATAAATTTCACATCTTTATATATAAAAGTATTCTTGTTTTAATTTTATTAAAACCTTGATCTAATTTCTACGTTTTGTAGTCGTGAAGATAGAGGATTTAGATATATCTCAAAAGTAACTACAACCTTTTTCCTTTTAGATTTAATTAAAAAAAATGTTATAAAATTAAAATGAAATAGAATATTTAAAAAATATTTTGATTGTGAAATTATGGTTTTTGAGCATGTGGTAATAGGCATGGTATTGGCCCATGGTATTGTAACAAAGCCTATTTACATGTTAATAATATCCATGGTAATGTGTGGGTGAAGAATCTTGTCATATTGTTATAAAAAAATTTAATTGCGAAATAAGTTATGATTTTTGGGCATGTGTTATTGATAAGTCATGGTATTGTAACAAAGCCTATTCACAAGTTCATAATATCAATGGCAAAGTGGGGGTGAATATCCATGATTAAGAATATTATTACATTGTTATAAAATATTTTGATTGTGAAACAAGTTATGTTTTTTGGGCATATGGTATTGATAAGCCATGGTATTGGCACATGGTATTGTTATAAAACCTATTTACAAGTTAATAGTATCCATGGTAAAGTGGGGATGAATATCCATGGTTAAAAATATTGTCATATTGTTATAGAATATTTTGATTGTGAAATAAGTTGTGTGTTTTGGGCACGTGGTATTGATAAGCCATGGTATTGGCCCATGGTACTGTAATAAAGCATATTTACAAGTTAATAATATCCACGGTAAAGTGGAGGTAAATATCCATGGTCAAGAATCTTGTCATATTGTTATAGAATATTTTGATTGTGAAATAGGTTATGGTTTTTGGACATGTTGTATTGATAAATCTTGGTATTGCAACAAAGACTATTCACAAGTTAATAACAAAATCCAAATATAACAAATCGAATTTTATTATTTTTATTACTTTAAATTTTTATTATTAATTGAGCCAACATTTAAATGTTTCCTCTCATTATATTACTTTTAACTTTTTATTTATTACTTTTAACTTTTATGTTTATTACTTTTAAATTTTTGTTAATAATGAAGCCAACGTTTAAATGTTTACACTCATCCTCAATATCACTTTTAACTTTATATTATTTTTTAATTGAGCCAACATTACAAATGTTTACAAACTTTCTTACATTACATCTACACATGTGCCCTACCTCTCCGCGCAATGACATCATTCTCTTCCAAAGTCAAGTCCAAAGACATCTTCCATGCATGATAGTCAGATTTATCATTGAGCTTATTCTCAGCCTTGAAGAAAGATGTAGAAGCCATTGAGGCTTGTCCTTGTCCAACAGATCTTTCTTGGTGATTGCTTTTCTCCCTCTTGCTTGGGCTTTGTCTTCAATTAAGCTCTGATACCATGTAATTTTAGTTAACAATGGTATGTTCTATGCTTAGCACAATTTACTTCAATGTTCCTTTAGCAAACCAATGACAATTTTCAATTATTTCCTGTAGAAATCACATTGACAGTAAATGCAGATAGAACATAAACAAAATGCAGAAGACAAGCCAAGACAAGAGAACACCGGATATGGCGGATGCTAGGGAAAAACCCCAATGTGAGGAAAACCCTTTGATCAATTCTTCTTATTATTATTAAAAAGTTCAGCAAAGAGAGAGAATACAAAAATCAAATTGACTTACCCAAATCAAAGTCAAATCAGCCCTGTCAAATTTCATAGTCAACTGCAGTCAACCTCCAGCCCTAACCAAAAAGTCAACGCTAGTCAAAGCAATAGTCAAACACCTCCTTTGAAGCTCGATCAAAGGCAATCAAACTCGGCCTCTAGCAACGGTCAAAGTCAACCCAAAACACTCACAAAAGTTTCGGTCAAACTCAGTCAACGTAGGTCAAACAACCCAGAAAACCTCGATTTTTGTGCCAATCAATGCGGCCTAGAGAAATCGGAACTTTGCCCCAAAAACCGCAATCAAAACTCGTCAAAATCACCTCAGTCAACGTTGGCCGACGCTAGTCAAACTGTCTAAAATTCTGCAATTTAGCCCAAAAAAACTCGTCCTTCTTTGCCATACGTGGGAGAGAGAGAGAGGTTGCCCAATAGTTGTACGAACCAATTTGATGAAGAGAGAGAATAATGTGTGAGTGATAATGATGCCAAGATGTGAGGTCATTTGTATTTATACAATTCGATGTGGGTGAAGAGACATGTCCATTGGGCTTCTTGAGCCTGCATTTAGCTGAGGCCGACCTAAACAATTTGCACATGCGTGGGCATAAATTCAAAATCACAATTCTACTTGTCTAAATGAGATGATCTTTAGATCAAATTTGGGCCTCTCGAAAAGAGGAATTTAATGCAATCATCATCTCCATCAAATGATCTGTCCCGAGGTGGAATTTGGTCCTAGTTTCCAATTTTAACAATCATGAACACAAAGTTTACACCAAGCTCGTCAAGAGAGAAAAGTAGTAGCTTTTATTGGGGAAATATATATTAGATCACTTCCCTTCTCAGAGAAATGGATACAATTTGTTCTTCGGTGGGGCATCAAAAGTTAACCTAGGGGCGACAAGTGTGGCATGGGGATCATCCTCAAACCAAAAGGAATTGTCTTTTGATTGTGCAATAGGGCACACTACAAACAATAAGGCAAAGATATTGGATGCCTATCAAGGCCTCCACCTATTGGGCAAGAGAAACGGCTCTAATAGTACTATCAATGATGACTCCGTGCTTATATTCAAGGCTCTACTATTAGGGAGAGCCTCTAGCACACAAATGCCTCATAAACCATCCAGAGATCTATTCCACTAACCTTAGTGTTTATGGCTAACACTGGAGCCACCTTAGCAAAAGGAAAACTTTCATTGTAGCATCATGATGAGATTAGGCGAGAATTCAAACCCATCCCTTGATGTATACAAAATGACAAAAGAGGAAGGGGAGGGGACTCTATGTCCCAACTTGTCCCAAGCAAATATTTGAGAAAGGGAGACGGATTAAACTTGGAACCCTCCAAATCCCCCATACCTCATAACTACATACATCAAAGCAGCTTCAATGTGTGGTATTATTCTATCCCAAACTTGGGCATGTAATGCCTAAGACTCTAAAGATTAGCTCTTGCCTAAATGGTCATCATTACTACCGTTCAAAGTGTTAATGGGGAGTTATACATGGAGGGAAGTAAATATTATTTGCTCCATTTCATTCTTGGCTATATTCATCCAATCTGGGCTTGGGGCTCCTTGGAAGTTTGGCTCTAATTTCTTGATTGCAGTTTGGGAAGAGACTCCATCAACAGCACCAGCAAATGTTGCTGCTGTTATCGCCGTTTTGCGAAGGAAATTTATGGATAAAAGCAAGGTCTTCATACCTGTGAAAGGGATATAATCATATAGCAAAGACTCACAAAAACGTGATCTAGTTTAGTGGAGGAAAAATAGAAAACTTGGCACAAGAATCAGATTGCAGAGGACAAAAGGGTTAGGGATTGGTTTAAGGTGGAAAATCGGAAGTATCTTATGGTATGTTGGAATTAGGGACAAGTATCTCTCACCACCTTGAGCATCCTTTGTGGGGAATACCTCAATTTAGAGGCTTCTCTCTCCACAGTCTTTGACTCGCTGGTTCAGCTCTCAAACCCCACGCCCAACAAGATATACTTCTAGTCACCCTTGGCCACCTAGTACATACTGGAGGCTCTACTAAGGACCCTACCTCTGAAACCCAGGTTGGATCTATTGCTAGTTCTCGTTTAGGGCCTTAAAGTTTATTATGGTGGATCTGTATTATGTCATTTTATTTTTATCTTAGGGCAGTTTGTTAGAAACTAAACCTGCAAACTATGGAACAGCTGGACACTGGACCTGGCTATGTCTTCACAGTAATTTTGGGGTCTGCTAAAACTCTCTTGTATTTTGTACTGAAACATCCAACAGGCAACATTGTATTCAAAGATTTTCATAAATATCAAATGATCAGTTCTGTGCAAAAAATGGGCTTTGTTACATTTATTAGTACTCGATATTTAAATTACGGCTTTTACATCTTTAGGGATAAATAAGGTTTCCGCCTCTCATTTGTAATGTTTATCATTTCAAAAATATAATCAACAATTTTGTTTTTTTTTAAATGGTTCCATTTATCAGGAATCCACCTTTAGTTCTACAAGTGACCCCACTACCTTTGTTCTTCGGTTCTTAACTCGATGAGCTTCACTCCTATAATTATTTTTGTCGCTATTTTCAGTTCCTTTGACAGTTGTAGTCGGAGTGCCAGTTTTGGATACAAGTACACTGGAGAATCCAATTCAATTAATTTCATCAGCAATCTGCACACTAAACAGTGAAAAGTTGAAAACATGACAGCACTTTTGTTATAGTTTGTATATTTTCAAAGATGGCAATATTTATTCCTTGTAGCAAAACCATAGCTGTTGCTCAAGCTGCAGATTTATTCTTTATGCATGCACAGAATCAATCTGGGTGGCCATTCAGCATAGAATCAATCTGGGTGGCCATTCACTTTCACTTCTGACTGGGACTCTATATTCTAGTGCTACTTTTGGCAATCTTTGTGGAAAGTCTCAGGAAGTCGAATGAGATTTTCTACATCATTCCACCCTCAAAATGATGGTCAGATTGAGGTTGTTAACAGAACATTGGTCCTGTGTTTACTGCATATACCATCAGCAAAACAGAAAGTCATATAATGCGCATTTTGCAGCATAGTTACAACAGGTTTATTATTTTCTCCACAGGGTTCTCCTTTTCAAGTCTGCTATGGCCTAAGTCACAGGTTTCAGATATGAATTTGGGTTCAGCAATGATTTGATTTAGTTCCAGATGAGGTTCGGCTCAGGTTCACCATTAGGTTCACACACACACATGCATCTTTAGAATGAAATATAACAAAAAAAGTAAGAAATCGACATCAATAAACATAAAAAAATGTTATGATGGACACAAACTGCAAGGCTAGATTACAAGTTTGAGCTGTGACACAAGGTTATGAGCTTGAGCTATGGAGTCAGGCAACAGCCGTGAGGTTCAAGGAACCTCAACGATCCTCAGAAAAAATTAGGTTTGCAGAATTTCAAACCTCGAGGTTGAAATTCGGTGAACCTTTCCAGCCCTTTGAACCCTGTGGCAAAAATGCATGCTAGAGTACATGACATACTCTAGCAAACTCAAGACGAGCACAAGGCACTCTGTGATCGGCATCGAGAACTACCTTGGTTCCATAGTAGGACGAATTTCTAGTTACCCATCCCAAGGCCACAAATCCATATTTTCAGCCCTCTTTGACCAAGGACACTTTGTTTAAAGTCTGCACCTAAACTCATCATCATAGGCATACAACCACTTCGTTGGCAGAAAAGGCACTTTACTAACTCAAGGTAAGAATTGGGCAGATATTTCCTTGCCCATAGCAAAAATGGGGACAATTTTCTCTAAGCAGATAGGAAATGGTGAGATTTAATTGGTGACATAATTGTGATATAATTGTACATTTCTATATGTAACTCTGAGCTCAAGAGACAAATTGCAGATATATCATATCAACCACAAGATCCATTTCTTGATTCTATGTAAGGCATAACAAAATAGTTAAGCAATAAATAGATACACATATACATAAGAGTTTTCAATTATATAAATGTATGTATAAAAAACAGAAAAACAAATCCATGCTAACGGTCATGTCACAGAATATAGTTCTACTGATCAAGGTTAAGAGCTTTAACATTTAGTCCAACGATGACAGCATAGTCTTATCAAGGAGTCAAACCAAAACTTTAAAAGAAAATTCTGAAAATTCAAAGATATATAAGGTCCAAACACATATAGAAGCCACTCACCGCTTGGCCCTCTGCCTGTAGATTGTCACTAGAGAAAACATAAGAAAGATGATGATCAAGTTGCACACTATAATGGTGGAAACGCTGATACGGGCGGGTCCCTTTTTCTTTTTGCTCTGCTGCAACAATGTCTGTGGCTTAATTCTCCCCATTGCCCCTAACTTGTCTCAAAGGTTTCTACTCTCACTTTCTGAAACGAACAGATTAACTGAGTTAACAACAGCCAGCCATAGGAGCATGGAAGTTACAAGATATTAATTAAAATATGGCATCCAGACAAATACGTTAATTTAGGGTAGATCCAATTAGGGTTATGTTGAATATTTTCCAATAATGGACCAGCAGATGAGCCCCTTGATAAAATACCGCTATGTCTGGCTTAATTTATCAGCAAAGAGGATCGAAACGATCCTCGTGCTGACAGAGCACATGAATAGGGGAAACAATAAGTAAATTCGTCGTTAAACAACATTCGTTTGGCGAAAATGTTGATTGCATATACGATTTTTTTCTACAAAAGGTTTTAATGTTTTGACAAATACAGAATCATAATAAGGCCTCTCGACGAATAGTTTTTTTGGATCTGTTAGCTCCTCCAGAAATAAAACTTGAATAATCTATTCCCACCGGAAGGAATCAAAGGAAACAGAATTCATGCAAAGCTGTTTGTCTTACCTTCAGAGGATCGATCTAGGGACCTTGAAGATAGATAGACCTTCAGTAACACAGTCCTGAATCTCGAATTTCGAATTTTGAATGTATAGTGAATGTGAAAAGCAGGAGATGGGGAGATGAACTATTTGGTTGTGGCGGAGCAGAAAACAACGTTGGACCTCTTATAAATCAATCGATGAATCAGACAAATATGTTTTGGGGTGATCCTCTGTCTTCCCTTCTATTTTTACCCAAATTCTAACTCACCCGTCATTCATATTATACCCGAATTTGTCTCCGACTCGATTTCTCTCGATGAAATCTAGCGAATAGATCACGGTTCCATTCAGATCATGCTTGTGTAGTTGTTTCACCATGTCAATAGAGTTTGGGGAGAACTTCGCTATACTCTTGTAGGCAGAAATTTGTGGTATTTTGAAAATGTAGAGATCAGTTGGAACTACTAAATTTTATTTCTCACGTTTTTACAATTGGTTTGTGAAAAAAGGTGCATTTTTTTATTTTTTTATAAAATTTATATTAATTATTTTAAATATAGAGTAAAAAAAATAATAGATTATAGTGAATAAAAAGACATATATAATATATGAGTTAGTATATAAGTCGAAAAGCCATCGGCCCTAAAGATCTATGGTTAAATTATCCTTTTACACCCTCCAACGTAGTTTGACATGCATCACTCTCTTTTATATCAACTCCTCTTCAACCACTCTCATGGGCATTGATCTTGTGAATTACTCTACCCATCTGCTAGAGGGAGTCTAGATTTGGTCGACCCCACGCTCCATATCACCTTCGCAGTGGTCTTCACCCATCGAAGCAACGTAGACCCTACTATCACACCAGGCTCCTCTTGACTCTTCAATGGCAAGATCATCATCCCCAAGGGAAATTTGTCAACCTTGACAGTGTCATGATGAAGAGTGACCTCCACAAGGTTGGCATTACTCCCATTTTGACGTATTTAACCTTCTCCCTTTCTGTTTGTCACCTCCTATCATTGAAGCTTTACTCTCACCCCAATCCCTAATGGAGATTGCCTCGTTCGCACCTCCTTTCCTCGTTTGGTTTTTCACCCTTGTCCCTCTCCCTCCATCCCACAAGCCAGTTTCCTTAATGGTTGTCTAATGTCAAATATGTTTAGCGGCTCATATATGAGTTTAGAGACTATGGGATCAAGTCACTTATCAAAAATATATAAGTCATCTCTCTATGTTGGAGAGGATCAAAACTCCTCGAGAACTAATAAAAAATGGCACAAACATCTTAAAGGCTATCACAAAAGATTTTCCTCTCACTAATCAAAACCTCAAATGCAAGGTAAGAAATGGAACTCATATACAAATAGGATTGAATCCTTGGATAGGGTGTCAACAAAGCCACCTCACCCACTAGTATAAAAATTAGAAAATGATAGTTTGTTCACTCTAAACCAAATATCATATTTCAATTGTGTGAGGGGTCAACAAGATTGGCTATTTTTTGACAAACTCAACCTGGAGGGTGAATTTGCAATAGACTAGAATCACCACACCAAAGCCCTAAAACATTCGCATGGATCCCTATTAGACATTAAAGATCTATTGATTTAGTCTACTAGTCCACATGATGAACACTCTCCAAAATTTGGGTATCTTTTCATGGCAATGGAAGCTAGAAACAACGAGCCCCCGTGGTAGGGAAAAGTCTATGGAAATTAAAATGTCCTCCAAAAGCAAAACTCTTTATGTGGCTTCTCCTCTAAAACAATGCTCTAACACCGGATAATCTACAAAAACGATCCTTCCATGGCCTTAGTATCTGCTCCCCGTGCTCAACAAACTTTTAATCAGTGGAAGATGCATTCATAAGATGCCCCTTCACACGAGATGTATGGAAGGAAATTCAACAATTTGAAGGCCAAACATGAGTCTAGGATGATCCCTCCACAGAGGAAATTTTATACAATGGCTTTTAGAAAATCATAAATTACACATAAAGCACTTCCTGTAATTATGGCATGGGGTATATGGTTAGAGAGAAGCCAAGCCATTTTTTAAGACAAAATTCCACCTTCAATAAAGATAACCCTCCACAGTGTGCCATTTGCTAACAATGTGATCATAAAAGTCTCATCATATCTCTCATTCCCTCCCCTCAAACAAGTAATACAAATAGACTCCCCATGGGATTTTTTTGACAAGGTTGCTCAAGGTCCCCCCTTGACAAGTGGGGCACGTGGATTCTTTCATTTATCCAATATTGTTTTTTTATGCTTCTCTGCAAACAGTGGGGCAACCTCAAATAAATATGCATAATCATTTGCACTAAAACTTTTATTACAATTTTCCATGAACCAGGGAATAAACTCCATACATGTATATGGAGATTCTCACGTTGTAAGAAATTGGATGAAGGGAGAAGTAAGCATAAAAAAACTACATACTTTTGCCTATATATCAAAAAATCAAACAACAACTCACTCATCTTTAATTGATATCTTGTGATCGTGTTTACAGGCATAGGAACATCATTGCAAACTCCCTCTTGAAAGCTAGATTGGATATGGACAGAGACATATTTCAAAGCACAAAGACTGAAGAAGGTCAACAACAGGAATTTCTTCTTGACCCTTGGGATTGATTGGTAAATAAGTTTTATTTTAGAGCACACAAAGCTTCCTTTCAAATTTTTGGGAATTTTTGTTTATAGGGATGTATATGAGAAATATACATTTGACATGTGTAAATGTATGGGAAAATGTTAAAAGAATAGACATTACATCCCCATGCACAAGGGGCATGGCATTATTCATATACTCTCACAAGGTAGATTTCCATAGGAATGCCTTATGACATATGCAAAATGTAGTTTTGTTGTACGTATAAATAAAATTGCAATTTGTTTATTTGGTATGAGTAAAATAATAAGGAGACATGCAATAACTAAGAGTATGTTCAAGAGGATCAATTTGGTGGAATCCTCCCTAGGGATGTAGTGGGTCCAAACGATGCCTACTATAATTATTGCTAATGTGGGTATGATGGTCATTTATTGTAAGGTGGACTAAGTCCTTAATGGTGGGATCTTGTCTGAGGGTGTAATATAGGTCGAAGGGCATACTAAAGTTGATAATAATGTCAATATGATGACCATTTAATGTGAGGTGGATTGGATCCACTATGTCTATTATTATTAAATAAGCCCCACTAGGTAGTTAACTTTGAATACATGTAATATGACCTCATCAAACAAGGCTCACTAAGTGCTTGGTATTTGATTATGATTAGGGTTTTCTAACACATTATTTATTTCCAAGGAAATAAAATATTATATTTGATATTTCAAATATGAAATCAAAATATGCATTGACAAGTTGGTACAACTCACAAAAAAAAAGAGTAGTCGGTACTTCATTGTTCAGTTCCTTTAGCGCTTATTATAGTCATCGAATATCTAGAAAACAGTAAAGGTTACATTAACCATTTCCCATGCAAATAAGCCTACATAATCTTGAACTTCAAAACTTGCACCCATCACTAAACAATCTACAGTAAACACAAGCTCCCATCTTTTATTATTTTCTAGTCATCTATAAATAAGCATGGAATCCTCCTTATGGAGCATGTAAGGGAGTATATTATACTGAAGTTGATCTCACTAAGAGCTTGCCACTTCGAAGAGGTAAGTAAACTACCTTCAGGATTTTAATATTAAATAAACTATTAGTATTATTGATATATTGATTGCAATTTAATTTTAAGGATAGAGGATCACTATAATCGGTATTAGAGCTCTTTCTTGAGTAAAAGTCTAAGAGTTTTTTATTTTTTATTTTTTTTGGCGCATATTTCAAGGGAAACAAATAGGGCAGTGACATTTAGGTCCATTTATAAAGTCTTATGTGTAGGATTTGGAAAACTAATCGTGGATTTCAGTTCTTCTCTAAAAAATAGCAATTTAAAAAAAAAAAAAAGGAAAAAGGAAAGAAAGTGAAGATATCGTCAACTTAAAATCAATTATTTTAAGGTTTTTTTTATGATGACTATGAGTATCACATATAGTAGATATATTTGACAAAGCACCCATATTAAAGCTAGATCAATGATAATTAAAGTGTTTGTGACATTTTAGATGTAGGGTTACAATAAGGAGTTAGATAAGTATTGCAAAAGTTACACCCATTTCAACTTAAAATTTGTGTATAACAACGTGGATGTGGGTATTTGATCTGTGGTCATGTTGTGTCATGAAGCAAGGCAAGTTCATCATTAAAATGGTTTTAAATTTGGTAGGTAGAGGATCGATGAACAATTGGCGGTGTACAACTGGCAATCTTTGCCATGTGACTGCATTAAGGATAGTAGTTGGCTCAACCATTATGCTATCTTGGGCATTTACTATGGCAATATTGTAGTTTGGAATTGGGAATTTCTATCTCATGCTCAAAGCGAAAGGGTACTTTTGGATGCACGACAGTATGAGTGGTTCTGTAAATCTTAGGATTTCGAGCCACAAAATGTCCATACATAGAGCTCTTCCTCGTGGCGTCTTCACTCATCGAGGCAACTAGTTATGTTTATAGAATCCTAGTGTTCTTCTATGGTGGTGGCCTCCTGTGCATGGTCTTCAAGTGGCTCACTATGGAATCAACATACTCACTCTTGGCTACCAATCTGTAACTTCTTTGGCTTCAACATTCCTTCGTCTAGCAGATGTCTCCCCTTTTAGATCTGTCTTGGAGGGAGTGGTGAAGGGTGACTGCAACTTCACCAATTTTGTCCAAGCATTGTTACAGTTAGTAATGGCGAGGGAAAGGATGTGCTCCCGAGTTCATAGAGGCACTACAGGAAGAGGGGGCTCATGGATTTGGGCATCTTCAACATATTTTGAACTATGTTCAAGGCTTCTCTTCGGACCTCCCTCGACACATAGGAAGTTGCACCCATTACGATGAAGCCAAGGAGACACAAAGAAACTTAGCAGATTGTTTTGCAATAAATGAGAGAAGTTAAGGTCGAACTATTAGCAAAAATGGATAGGATGGAAGAAAGGGTCTCAACCCTGAGTCAGAAGCAAGATTTGTGCCTATCATAGCTCTAAGTGTTAGCTTAGGAACTAGAGGAAGATCTTGAGCTAGAAGAGGATCATGAACCTCCTACTCCATTATAGGGAAATCCCAATCAACCCGAAGGAAAATAGAAAATGACTTCCAATCTGTGCTTTTTGCAATTTTGTAAATAGGACATGTCAGTGTGGTCAAAAGGTTAATAAATTGAGTCTCCTTGATAGCGTTTATAGTTTATTTAGAATAATGTAGGAACAAGGTTAATTTTTGAATGTTTGGACCAAAGGCTTAAAACGAGCCTTCTATTATAGTCAGGGATGGTTTCCCATAGGGCATCCTCTAGCTGTTATGACTATATGTTACGTGTATTATGTTTTAATTATTAATATCATGACGAACTTTACAAAAAAAAGTTATCGTATTACAATTACCTCATTGTTTATAAACCCGATTATATCGAGACAGACACCATTAAATGTGAGATGGTTGTGTCATTTCTAGATTAAGGTCATAATAACAATTCTCTCCAAATTAAATAAGCTAAATCCATTTAAAATTCACCATCTCAATACCATAATTGTCATACTTAGAGTAACTTATAACATGCTAATTTTTTTTCAATTTTTCACAAATAGACTTACTTGTTGTTCTCACCCTTACCACAAAACTAATATCAATCCAATATGACATACTCCTACAAATTTTTATCTTTCAGTTTCTCTTATTGCTTATAACCACCATTATATAGAATCAAGTGAAACACCCAAAATAAATTCGACATTAAACATTTAAATAATCATATTTTTATTAAAAATTATATATATATATATATAGTTTTATTAAATATATATTTACCCTTCTGTCAAAGTAATTCTCATGCGTGGGTTTAATACTAAAAGTTATATATATATATTTCCCTTTTGTCAAAGTAATTCTCATGCGTGGTTTTTATTCTAAAAGTCAATTCCGTTCATTTTAAGATCACGAGGTTTACTTCACCTTTGTGACTTGTTGACTTACCTAAACTTTCAACGCTCGTGCTTTAGATACGTTTATAAATTATTGCTTTACCACACGTCACTCTTATCCAAATTCACATTTTCTTGCGTTTGGGAATGGAGGTCTGCAGCCAGTCGCCAAACCTTTGACAAGCCCCTTGAATTAAGCATATGTCCGACAGTCATGACCGAGAGCTGAGTAAGAAGTAGTTTAGGGAGATGAAATAAATAGTTTATGAAAACTATTCGAGAGTGTCTTCATTCATGCCATTACTGGACGATACCGGGGTTTGGAATTTAACGTCCCATCTCTCGTTAATCTCCATGCATCTTGAAGACCCCAAATGGATATAGTTGTTGATTTTTAGAGTACACGGATGGCATGATGAATGTGTAATAACAACAACTGTAATTGTTAATTGACACATTTATGTAGTGAAGTTTTTAAAGGGAGCAAGTTTAGCAAAACCATGTAATGAACACATTCATCTCAGAAAGTGTGAGAATTAACTAGTTAATTTTTGCACTGTTAAATGTTATTTAGGTTAGGTATCGAACGTAAATGAGAGCCATGTGCTATATTCCTTTCCCAGTGGGGTGTACAATGGAGGTTATGGATGTCTTGGAGATGGCACCATTGTAACACTTGTATTACGCACAAGTGTAAGTGGCGGGCTGAAGATAATGGCATATTATTATTATGTGTGTCGTTTGGTGTCTTAAGTTTAGGCTCACGTGATGGATGAAGAACGGTTAAGGTATTATGTGTGAGGAGGTGGGTTTCTTAGCTTGACCTCCAATTTTGGTTATCTCTTGCTCATAACTAGCGTATGGCAATTGTTTATCAAGTTTGATGTTCAAGTTTGAGTGTCAGGTGTGTGATGTTTGAGTTGGTTGGTGGTCTTGTTTGTTCGCATCTCGCAAACTTCTTTTAATATGGGCGTGGTCTACTTTGTTGGTAATTGTCTTTCATCCCACTTTGCTTTTCTTTAGGAAGGCATTATGTCAATTTCCCTGTTATAGCACCTTATGTGTGGCCTATGATCTTTTACGATGGTTAATTTGGGATATTGGAGCTTCTAGCTACTAGTTTTTTGGTGGGTTGGTGTTGGAGTTAGTTTTCCAGGTATTTCAGTTCCTTAGTCTTTTCCAAGTTGTAAATTGTTTGGGTCTTTCTCCATTTTCTAAATCACTGAAGAAGTCTAAGTCTTTGTCTTCATCTCTAGGTTCTATCATCCCGGTGTTTGGTCTTGTTGGTAACAAATTGGTAATGATTTTGCAGTGTGGTGAGTTTGATAACTTGTTAGGTCTTGGGCCTGTCGAGTGGTTTTTTATTGATGGCCTTATTATCTATTGTTATGGAATTCAAGGCACTCCTCATTGTCCTTCCTCTTCTTTTATTAACAAAGGTCTTGTTAGTGGTTGTCCTCATTGCTTATCCGTAGTTGTACTCATGGCTTTGAGGCAGAGAATGAGTAGTCGGCGAAGTGGAGGTGGAAACATCGAGCATAAAAGGTTACATCCTTTCTCCTATGATTCAACGGTCGCAACTTTCGATTATATTCCTCTTGAGGTGTGGAAGGAGATGTTGGCCCTAGAAACTATGGAAGCAAGGGATCACCCCTATTGTTCTCACTCTGAATTGGTGGGAAAGGAAGCTAAATGGATTCCTAATCTGGGTAGATTTTGGAAAATAAGGCTGCACCTAAAACATTTTTGCGTCTCCTCTTCAAGGATAAATAGGCGAAAACTTACAATGTTTTCTCGTCAATGGAAGATGTCAAAAGGATGTTATACAATTTGTGTTTATGTCTAGACAATGTTGATGCTTGTTTGGTGTAGGTGGAGAGATTTTTTGTGAGTGATTCTGGATCAGGAGATCTTACTGATCCTCTGGCAAATAGTGTGCAAACCCCTGCCTTGATATCTTCTGAGAATGACTAATATGGTGATGACATGTACTTTTGTTTTTCAGTCTGGCGATGGTATTTTGTTTTTGACTTTCGAGATTGCCTATGATGACAATGTCGTGTTATATGCATTCTCTACCGTTGGGAAACAATGGATATGGTTTTGTTTTTGGATACCATGTGATTGTCTTCATGATGGTTAAGTTGTTTGCGTTTGTATGGTGTGAACTACTTCAAAGTTGTTTTGAATCATGATGATTGAGGGTTGACACTTGTATGGTGCGTCATGTTTCAATGCCTTTTTATGAATTGATGAAGCATATCTAGACTAATTGTGGTATCGCTTATTATAATGGAGGCGTTGTGAGGCGGTACTTTGACTCAAAGTTTTGTTTGAGTTGTGGAAAAAATAAAATCTTATGTTCATATCTTGTAATTGAGGCATGTTGATTCAAGTTTAGTTGGTGATGTCCATTGTTGCTCTCCAATGCTACTGTCGCTTTAATCTGATGATTGGAAAGTTGGTCGGTCGTGGCTTTAATCACTGATGGTAGTTTGTACGTTTTTCCCTTTCGGGTGCATTCTCTATTTGCACTCACTAGTGCCTTAACTATTTCAAAGTATTGTAAGAAATCTTGGTCTTGGGCAGAAGTAGATTTGTAATACTTTGGGTTGGTTTTGGGATCTGGTTCACAAGGCAACCATTTTGGCTATGCTTGAGCCAATATTTATCATGCAACCAATGTTTTTGATATGAAATAGAAGGATGTATATATTTACAAAAAAAATAAAGAGAGCCATGTGTTATATTAGGACAACAAATTGGCCCAAATTTCATAGGATTCACTAGGGGAACAAATCAAGCTTTGATGATTCTTTGCATGAATCCACTATTATAGTGAGAAGCTTAACACGCAATCAATCTTACTGCTCAATCATGGAAAATAGTTAATCATGTCGTGATGTAAGGAAAACAAAATACACCTAGGCTAAAATTGGATATGAATGTAATGCTTAGTACATGGCTTGAAACAAAAGTTAAGAACAATTGTAAGGAAATAAAACCTATCTCTCGATATGTGGTAAGGTTGCTCGATCCCTTATTATCTAGACAAAATCCCAATGGATTTATGTTACCTACTACCAATAACAACTTTTCCACACTACCAACCGGCGTTTGGTTTGACGATGAAGAGTGTGTTGTTAAGACACTCGCGATGAAAGGTCACCGGTTCCAATCCCCCTGAAGGGAAAAAAAGAATCCAGCCATGATAAGGGTTGGTGTGGCTGAGGCCGGATGCGATCCCCAGGTGATTGTGACGGCTTAGATGCCCCTCGGTCATGGTTTCTCAAACCAAAGGTTTGGCGTGATGTCATGTTAGGACCCACATAACCAAGCCAAAAAAAAAAAAAACTTTCCACACCAAAGGATAGATGCTTCTCGGATCACCAAATCAAACGATTGATGGTAAATAATCAAGACAACTAGAACACAGGTGGCAAAGCATCTCGTAGTAGTGCATAACATATAGAATTCCTCATTTATTGGTGAAATGGGATAGAGCATGGACTTGATTGTGTTGATACTTTCAAAAACAACCTCATCTATAATTTCATTTTAGAAAATTATCTCTAGAAATGAAGGCATAAAATTATCATTCGAAGGAGGATAAAGGCAACAATTCATGACACAAAGAAGGGGGGGAGAGGGTGCGGGTGTAATTTTTGGCAAGAAGGCTGTATATTTTGAAAGAACCTTTGTATTTTTCTCATCATGAAGGAATCCTCCATGGATTCACATCTCATGTATTTAAGCTATTTTTATTGTTATTTTATGTATCTGAGCTTCTTTTCATTTACATTCATGTTATTTTTTATTATTATAAGGTAATTTGGATCTACAACTTCAGACCAGGTTCTAAAGATATTTTTAGATTGAGAGAGATAAACTTATGTTGCAAATGTCTCCTATTATTTTGTGTTGTATAAAGTATTTGTGCATCTAAAGATCATAGTGAAAGGATTTCATTATTGATCATTTCCTATACCTCTAAATATATTCAAAGATATTGTTTGATTACATGTATAAATGTTTAGTTGTTGAAATCACGAGATTGTGCTAACCTCATGCACTTGATTTTCTTTTGTTGGAGTCATTATTTAAATGCCCCAAAAAATTGCCTTTCTTCATCTCAACCTTATAATGACTGCCTTAATGATGATTGTATATGAGATTTATGGTTTTTGTCACTTCCTCCATCTTCCATCATCAATTAGTGTGATTTGTTATTTGAGACTTCGCACTTAATGGGAAGGTCTTTGGTGTGAAAGGTTTATACTCTTTTATTACCAATCTATTGTCATTGTATCCTCAACATTGTTTATCATACTCTTATCAATTAAATATGGCATTTGTGCTTAATGTTATGAGCTCATGTTGTGGTGACAATGGGAAACCAACTCACTGATGGTTACCCCCTTTGGCCTAAGAACTAGCTTGAAGCCAAAATTGAGTTTTTAGATGCCTTGGCATAGTTCCGGTACAACATGGAAGATCTCAAGGAAGAACATCAAATTGATGTCATTATCGGGGAGTAAAATTGAATATTATCTTTCCCTGGGTATGACAAAGATAAGTTTTGAATCTTGAAGGTGAACATGGATTAAAAAACATTAGGTTCATAAATTTTCAAAGAAGATTTGTAGTTAAGGGTTTCACCTGGCAACTTAAATCAATGTTTCAAGACTCCACTAAGAAATCAACCTTGCTGACAAAGAAATGAAGGATTGTTGCAAAATGATAAGGTATTAAATAATGATTTTCTTTCAAGAAGATCTGGTTTTATTAATTAGTCCCTTGCTCCTTTTTCTTGTATAATTCAAAAATATTTCTCTTTATTTTGCATATTGGGAAAATCATAAGCCCAAAACTATACATTCCTTACAGAAGAAAGAATTATTTCTCTCTTTTTGTATTGTTGAAAGAGATAAGCTTTTTTCATCGTTACCTTTTGAAAATCATGACAAGACTCTCATAGCTTTAACCTCTATTGAGAATAAAGGCCATGTACCTATTTCTTTAATAGGAAACCAACTTTGTGAATTAGTTGAGAAAGAAATATTTATATCAACTTCTATAGTCGCTAGTATACCTTATGACTAGCCTACAAAGATTCATCCTTTGGTTTTAAAGATATAAACCTCTTAAGTTGGCATTTATTCTTCATGATTTGCCTCCCAAACATCTTAAAACACTTCCCGAGTTTAATGGAGAGGAAGTTGTTTCAACAGAAAAACACATGGAAACATTCCAAGACTTCACAGATTACTTTGAAATTCAAGTTGATGATGTCTTTACAAGGATGTTAATTCACTCTTTGTAAGGGGAAGCTACAAAATGATTTAGAGACATGATAGTTGACTCCATAAGTTATTGGTTTGATTTTAAATATATTTTCTTGAATAAATGGGATGAAAGGAAAACCCATCATTAGTACGTCATTGAGTTTTATGTTATAAAATGAAGGAGAGATGAAACTACTACAAAGCTTAACAAAGGAATTCAAAGTTTTGTTCTCAATATGATCGTTGATATTTGGCCATCTAAAGTTGTTGCCAAGGTATACTATACAATAACACATCATCCTGATTCGTCTTTTTATCTCAAAGAAATGAAGTCTCCAACTTTGGAACAAATTTTTATTGATGTTAAGGAGATATAGAATAATCGTTGGGCTTGTGGGAAATTTCCTAATCAAATCGTGAATAAAGGTGTCATTTCAAAGAATAAGAAATAGGAACGGGGACAAAGACAAACAAATTTTGATATTTTCATAGTTTCAAATATTCAAAACTACAAAGAAACTTGTTTAATCAAAGGGATCAAGACAAAAAACTCATGTAGCCTGATGTCAATGATTGGAGCAATGATTTCTCTATAAAGTTTCTAAATGATTTTCATAATGTTGATCTTGTAGTTGCCTATGATCAACAACTCGAGGAAGAAAAGTAATTTTCATGTGAACCTATTTTTTTATGAATATAAAGATGGAGACTATGGGAAAAAAAATTAATTATCATTTTCAGAAATATACAGGAATCAACTAGTTTATGATGAGTGTGAAGAAGAGCTTGAATCCCCTTATCCTAAGGTTCAAAGTATGTGGACATTTACATGTCTATAATTTTTAGCAGATCATAAACAAATAACAATAATGTAAAGGAGGGTTTTAATTATGATCTTATAATATATTACAACTATGAGCCTTTATGGGATTAGTATGAAAGGGGTTATCAATCTAAAATAGATTTTTCTGCAAAGCAAAGAATTCGAGGAGGTTTCAGTGGACAAGTTTTAGTTGGAGATATTAATATGAAGGTTTCTTATTGTAGCCTTATATTTCAATGGAGGCACACGAAACAAAGCCCAATACCATCAAGAAAGTAGGAGAACATAAATGATACAAAGACAACTTAGTCATGATGATAAGGAGGAAGGATTTATTGTTGATCAAAATGTTTTATTCCATGTTTTAAAGGCTCCTATTGTAGTTTGGATGGAGTGAATATTGGATAAGGCATCAACTATTTTTACCTCTATAAGAACATAGTGACAAGACTGCAAGCATGAGCCATGCGATTATTTTTTATTATAGCTTTTAATTTTTCTTCTCCCATTCTTGCAAAAGTGTATGGAGGAAGTTCGTTCAAAGACAAATGCTCAATTGCTTTGACTAGAATACTAATTACACATGAACATATCGGCTAAGTTAATTAAAGTAGGAGTCGATGCACATAAATAAGCATGTAGTCAAGCATTTAATTTTAGTTTGCAGAGTATTTGTTTTCTAGTTTGTATATGTAGTTTGTTTTGGTGGTGAATGAGTAGGTATTAAGAACACAAAGAATGGATTTCAGAATTTAATTTCAAGGACAAGTACAAACATGTACATATTTTAGTAAAGATTGAGAAGGCACAAGTTTTCATGTTCTTTAGTGCCTACACCATCATAGTTGGAGCCTATGTTGTAATATGAAATCACCCCGCTAATTTGTTTTCAATTTTTTACAAATTGGCTTACCCATTGATCTCACCCTCGCCTCAAAAGCATTATCACTCTGCTCCTATAATTTTTTAACCTTCATTCAGCCTTGTCATACCACTGCTTTTCATCACCATTATTTGGATTTAAGTCAAATAGCCAAAAAAACTCAAAGTTAAGCATTGAAAATACAAATTATTATTTGAAACACATCTCTCTTTTTTTTGTGAATTGAAAATTGCATTATCGTCTGATCAATCAAGTACGTGCAAACTGAGAAATTGGCTTGGTCAATTCCATGGGACATTTATCCAAAATCAATATTTAAGCAAGCTAACCTGATATTACATGGAAACTAAGGAATTTTTATTGGTCAGTGACCAGGCCCTAAGGAATCCAACCAAAATCTAACTCAGAAACCGAGAAACAAAAAAATTGACATTATCGATACATTTACTATTGTCTTGATAATTGAGCCTATAAATGATCAAATATTTTTTTTCAGAAAGTCCCTTTTTCCTTTTTTCTTATGAACATTAATACATTATGAGGAGTTGTTAAGAACATATCAATAGGATAGTTTTAATTGTGTTTCCTTGAATCAATTCCAATTTGGGGAGGCATAATTGTAGTTGCTTCTTTATCATTATCCAAGTGATATGGTTAATGGAAACGTTTGTGTCTCCTCACCGACGAAGCTAAGATAATGGTCGTGTCTCTTCTCCATTCGAGGGGTGGACCTCAATTTCTGAAGGATGAGATGGAACTACATGTGGCTGAGTTGAGGTTGAAGGACTTGTTTTCGTTGAAGAGGATTTTTAGTGTTGAATGTTATATGGTTGGATCACTATATATTGCTTAGATCCTATTGGAACTTTTGGATCTTTCCATCCTTGGATCGTATTCTTGGTATCTAAAGGAGGAGAGCATCCTTGAGAAGAGAGGTAGACATTTTGAATATGATCAAGTTGATAACATGTCCTACAATGGAAAGTCATATTTTCATAGTCAACCGACTACAAAAAAATAATTCCATTCCAACTGAGGAGGATTTTATCTAGCATCGCTCTGCTAAGATCTATTTCAACACATATGCAAGCAAATGTTACAATACCCATCTCAAGCCTATCTATGTCTACCTTGTTGGAAACTTGACTATACTGAGACGGGGGTGAATCAATATAGTGCATTTGATTTGAACTTATGCAGTAACACAATAAAATACATATATAAACATAAACACATAATTGTAGTAGAAATAAAACTTCATTTCATTAATATCAAAGAACTAAAATATGCTTACATACATAATCAAAATAAACTAGCTCGAGCGATGGTAGCTTATCTCTAAGAAGATATGTGGCGGCTACATGCCTCTGAAATTTGTTACAATGAGGTTGGGTCGCCTTTTTTATCATTGATAAATAATGAGAAACCCTAAACATCCAAAAACCTAACCCTAGGAGATGAAATTCCAAAAGTTGATGGGCCTCGTTGGGGTAAGTTGGGACGTTAACATCCGAGGGTCGTAACTTTGGCATACGATCTCTGTTTGGCTATCATAATAGCTCGTATGGAAGTCCTCAAAGAGAATGCCAAAAAAATGACTAAAATAATATGGGACTTTTCTAGTTTCTTCGTTTTTCCTAAAAATTCCTTTTAGACCCTCAAAACGGCTCCCGAAGTTTAGGACCCAAAAAAACTGCCATAAATAGTAAATTGTGCTACAATCAAGGAAACTGAAAAACTGAAAGAAACAATGGTGGGGGTCTAAGTGGAATATGTGGGTGGCCATCAATATCCACCTAGATAAGTCCCCCCCCACCCCTCTTAGGAAGCAATGGTCACCGTTGCATTGAGTGCCTCCATGAGATGGGGAAGCTTCTGTTGAACTTGGTCCCTAGTGAGCCTCTTGCCTTGGTGCAGGAGTTGGCTAGCTTTGAAAACCCGATACAGTTTGATCTTCTGCTGACGAGTGTTCTTGATCTATGTGTCCATGATCCAATTAGTTGTGGCCTATTCCATGCATTCGCGGTTTAGATTTGTTGGTGTGATTTGTTATTCAATGTCAGATGTGGCCAATAATAGTGGAAAGTATGGTCGAAGGTGGTCCACATTGAACATTGGGTGCAGGCCAAGGAACGGTGGAATGTTGAGCTCGAAGGCATTGTATCTTATAACCTTGGTGATGGTGTATGGTCCATATCGGAGTAGGTGAAGCTTGTAGTGGGGTCCAACGAGGCACTCCTTTTGCAAATGTAGCCAAACTTTATCGCCCACCTGGAACTTGTGTGGCACCCGATGTTGATCATGTCGCTGCTTGTACTTAGCATTGGCTCTGTTAAATATCTCATAGACCTACTGGTGGATGTGCTGTATGCGCTCAATAAAGTTCTTTGCCCTATCAACTTTAGATTGGACATGAGACAAATTTGCTTGAGTAGTTGCAAATGATATGGCCACATCAATGGGGCATAGTGGCTGGAATCCCAATCCCACCTAAAAGGGGTTGTGGGAAATTGGGCTATGGAGAGCTCGGTTGTAGTTGTGTTGGACACAGGAAAGGATTTCATCCCATGTACGAGGATTCTTTGAGTTGTATATGCGTAGAATGTGCACGATCATCATGTTGACGACCTCCGTTTGGCCATCGATTTGGGGGTGAAAAGTTGTGGAATTAGTGAGCTTGCTATCCAACATCGACCAAAGACTTGACCAAAATGTACTTAGGAACCTGTTGTCCTGATCTGAGATAATGGACTGTGCGATCCTAAAGTGCACCCACACTCATTCAAATAAGAGTTTAGTAGTGGATTCGGTTGTGATACTCTTCTTGCAGGCCGCCATAATGGCCATCTCAGAGAATGTGTCAACAACCACAAAAGCACAGTCGTTGCCATGCTCAGTAGAAGGAAGGCCCGACATGTAATCCATGGAGATGGATTCCCAAGGTCAACTAGGAGTAGGCAGAGGAGTATATAAGCCTTGATTCTTGATGGTCTATTTGGAAATGGCACAGACAGTGCAGGATCTTATGTACTTCCCAACATCTTGTTGAAGGTCCGACTAATAAAAATAATTTTGCAGTGCCACTTTTTCTTTACCCCAAAATGTTTAGCGACTTGGCTGTAGTGTGCTTCCCAAATCATATTGGCACGCTCACGTGAAGGAACACAGAGGTGTCCCATGTGGCACAACAGTGCATCATGTAGGTGATAATTTAAAAATTACTTACCTTCCAGGAGCGTCTGGTATTTGTTGCCTAATTATAGATGACTCTTGTAAAGAGTCGGCCACATTGAAGTCTCATGCCGGCAAGAGTCGAGCATAATGGTTAGTGCCATGACCAGCGGTCGGCTGAAGCAGTATGCAACATAGTTGGTGTTTCCCTTGTTGTACTTAATGTTCAAAGTAACTGTTGCAGGTATGTGGATCATTTTTGATGACGATCGTTCTGCAACTTCCCTTGTGTCTATATGAACTACAGGAGTCGGTGGTATGCGTGGATGATTGTTTCCTTCCCTGGAATGTAATGATTCCATTGTCAGTAGGGCTACAAAATGGAATAAATCTCTTTGTGATAGATGGGATACTTTTGGACAGTGCCTGAAAGTGTCTCACTGTGATATGCCACTCAATGCCCCTACTGATTAAGAATTGCACCAATAGCATAGTCGGAGGCATCTGTCTCGATCTTAAATGGTTGCTGCAGGTCTGGTAATGTGAGCACTGGTGCAGAGCAGAGTTGATGCTTCAACTCGGTGAATGCCTTCTCTTGGGATTCAAACCAAAAGAACTTTTCTTTCTCCCCTCCCTTTGTGACTTGACTCAAAGGCAAGTGATATTAGAGATGCCCAACACGAACCTGCGGTAGATTTGGCAAGACCGAGAAAGCTGTGAAGCTCTGTTAGAGTGGTTGGGGCTGGCCAATCTGGAATGACCTGTATCTTGGTTGGGTCCACATGCACACCCTGCTCATCGATGATGTACCCCAAATATTGAAACTAGATCATGCAAAAAGTGCATTTCTCCCAATTAGCACACAACTTGTGTTGCCACAGTGTTTGCAGGACCTGTCGAATGTGGTGGAGGTGCTCTTCCCAACTCTGGCTGAAGATCAGGATGTCATCCAAATACACCACCACGAATGAGTTAGTGAAAGGTGGAAAAATGTTGTTCATCAGCCTCATGAAGGTTGCGAGGGAAGTTGTCAACCCTAAAGGCATGACCAACCATTCAAAAAGGCCCTCCTTGGATTTGAAGGCAGGCTTCCACACATCGGAGGGTTCGATTGGTACTTGGGTGATAGTCGAAATTCAAGTCAATCTTGCTAAAATATATGGCCCCCTTGAGTTGGCCCAATAGGTCATCAATTCGTGGAACCAAATACCTATTCCGGACAGTGATCTTGTTTAGTGCCCGATAGTCAATACAGAGTCTCCAGGTCCCATCCTTCTTCTGTACCAACGCGATCGAGCTCCCACAGGGTGAAAAACTTGGCCTAATGTGCCCTTTTTTCAGCAACTCCTAAATCTGCATCCTTATCTCATCGTTCTCAAGAACATAACATCGATATATCAGCCCATTGCGTAGTAGTGCAACCGTGGTCAGATCGATCAAGTGCTTAACCTAACAGTGTAGATGTACACCTCCGGGAGAGGTGAAAATGTCCTTGTACTCCTCCACGACCTTCTCCATTTGTTGTTGTCGTGCGGAGGAGCCTTGTCTGGAGGTCCTGGCCATAATATTCTTCTGGCCTTGAGAGAAAATCATAAGGAAAACAAATTTCCCAGTATGGGAGATGATCTTATTGAATTTCTTTGTAGTATTCAGAGAGATGGCGGTAAGCAGTGCTACCTCTGGGATCCTGTACAACTTATTGCAAAAAGAAATAATAACAGTGTGAGGCCTAGATCCATACACAACATGTCGCTTCCACAATTATTTTTGGCCTAATAATACATCACAAACTTCGAGAGGAGCAACATCACACAATACCTCGTCCATGAAGGGATTGATGTTGTAGGGATGGCGACACCATTAGATGGCGCAAAGATCTCATCCTTGGTGAAGATTCTGGATGGTGTACGGTTGTGGCCACGACCTCCAGACATGGCTCCTCTACACAACAATATCACATGGAGAAGGCCGTGGAGGAGCACAATGACATTTTCACCTCTCCCGCAGGGGTACCTCTACCAGGCATAGGTTCATACACAATATTTCGCTTCCACAAGTATGGCTGGCCTAATAATACATCACAAACTTTGAGAGGAGAAACATCACACAATACCTCATCCGTGAAGGGCTTGATGCTTTAGGAAAGACGACACTGTTGGCTTGTGCGGATATCTCGTCCTTGGTGAAGCTAGCTGATTGAATGGTTGCGGGTGTGTTGTGGTCGGTAAGCCTAGTCGGTTCACAATATCTACTGAAATGAGGGTTTTTTTTGCTCATGTTGTCAATAATGAACTGCAACAGAGAATCCTTCACCCTCATCTACGAGTGGAAGAGGCGCTCCCCCTCCTCTAGATCTTCGGGCTCATCCTTCTGGATCTTGGTGGTGGCAACGGTGGCACTGGGCTCCACATCAATAATTTGCTTCCCTTTGTCATTCCCCTTATCAGATTCTAACTTAGATTCGAAGCATGCATCTGATTCAGAATCCTTCAGCTCAACCACCAGTGACTGCTTGGCTCGACACTCACTTGTGTTGTGAGTGGAGCTCTTAGGGAGCTCACACCACTTTCCTTGTCCTTCTTTATCTTCGTGGTGTTGTTATTTTCTTACACCTTTGATGGGTTGTCCTGGGTAGCCCTGCCTTGAATTTTCCCTTTATTTTGTGGTTTTGGGGAGCCTTTCCCTTACTTCGGAGTCAAAGATCCAAAGTCCCTCTTCTTCTATTTAAACTTCTGCTCGATATTGGAAACATATAGATAGGCAACACCGAGTGAGGATATGTTGAGGAACTCCATTTCTTCCTGGATGTACTTATGCAAACAACCGTGGTACTTTAGTACCAAATTATGCTCAAAATCCTTGATGCCCAACTTCGTGTGAAGGGCATGAAAACCATTTGTGAACTCCGACACATCTTTGTCCCTTCCCTGCACCAACATGGTCCACTTTATGTATTTATCTTCATAGCCACCGACATGGTAATAATGTTCCTTTATGGCATCTTAAAAAGAATTCCAAGTGGGTGTAGATGAGAAAAGTGAGGTTTCATCCTCGTCCTTTTGCTCAGATTAGGTTTACCACTAGTATTTGACATGGGGGGCAGCCTTCACGAGTGAAAAAGTAATCTTTTCCCAGTTGGAAAAGTCATGAACTGAAAAATATCCTTCCAACAGATTTAACCATTCATCTACGACATCAACATCTATCTGATATTCAAATATGGGAATGTCAAAGTTAACATGTACATTAAAAGGTGCGAAGGCTCCAGAGTGGCTGTCGGGTGAAGATGCATCACTTGTGGGTATCCATCGAAGGATTTCGACAAAGTTATCCATCATAGCGTTCCTTTGTTTCTCAAGGGCCTCTTCTAGCAATATTTTGAAAGGATATCATGCTCCCTCATCTTTCTTTTCTTCTGCCATGGGAGGCCATCAGGGTTTGCGAGGATGATCTTGCAAAGGTTCAACCAGATCGAGCCCTAACTCCTTATACCCTTACCTCATTGGGGACATGCAAAGAAAAACTAATTTGAAAGGATATCATGCTCCCTCATCTTTCTTTTCTTCTGCCATGGGAGGCCATCAGGGTTTGCGAGGATGATCTTGCAAAGGTTCAACCAGATCGAGCCCTAACTCCTTATACCCTGACCTCATTGGGGACATGCAAAGAAAAACTAAGAAAGAGTCAACCTCTCTGATACCACTGATATGAAATTAAGCAGGAACGCAATATAATACATATATAAACATAAACACAGAAGTAAAACAGAAATAAAACTTCATATCATTAATATCAAATAACTGGAATATGCTTACAAACATAATGGAAATAAACTATTTTGGACGATGGTAGCTTATCTATGAGAAGATATGTGGCGACTACATGCATATGAATTCTATTACAATGAGGCTCAGTAGCATTTTTATCATCGAGAAACAATTAGAAACCCTAAACATCAAAAAACCTGACCTTAGGAAATGAAGCGCCAAAACCTTGTAGGTCGTGTTGCGGTAAGTTGGAACGTCAACTTCCCGGGGTCATAACTTTGGCATACGATTTCTGTTTGGCTATCATAATACCTCATTTCGAAGATCTCAAAGAGATGGCCAAAAAAACATTTGAATAATCAAAGACTTTTTTGGTCTCTCCAGTTTTCCTAAAAATGTATTTTAATCCCTCAAAACGGCTCCACAAGTTTAGGACACGAAAAATTGTCAAAAATAGTAAATTGTGCTACAATTAAGCAAATTGAAAAATTAAAAGAAACAATGGTGGGGGTCCAAATGGAATAGGCCGATGGTCACCAATATCCACTTAGATCGGTCCTCCCCCCTTAGGAAGTAATGGTCCCCATTGCGTTGAGTGCCTCCATGAGATGGTGAAACTTCTGTTGAACTTGGTCCCTAATGAGCCACTTGCCTTGGCGCAGGAGTTGTCCAAATTTGACAACCCGATATAGTTTGATCTTCTGCTGGCGATTATTCTTGATCTGTGTGTCCATGATCCGATCGGTTGTAGCATGTTCCATGCAGTTGGGGTTTGCCTCTCTTGGTGTGAGTTGTTTTGCAATGTCAGATGTGTTCACTAATGTAGGAAAGTACGGCCTAAGGTGGTCCACATTGAACAATGGGTGTAGGTCAAGGAACGGTGGAATGTTGAGCTCGAAGGCATTGTCTCCTACAACCTTGGTGATGGTGTATGGCCCATATTAGAGCGAGCGAAGCTTGCGGTGAGGTCCAGTGAGGCACTCCTTCTGCAAATGTATCCAAACTTTGTCTCCCACCTGGAACTTGTGTGGCACCCGATGTTGATCATGTCGTTGCTTGTACTTAGCACTGGCTCTATCCAATATGTCATGGAACTGCTAGCAAACATGCTCAATGAAGTTGTTTTCCCTGTCAGCTTGAGATTGGACATGAGCCGAATCTGCTTGAGTAGCTGCAAATGGTATGACCACATCAACGGGGCACAGTGGTTGGAATCCCAATCACACCTGAAAGGGGTTGTGGTGAGTTGAGTTATGGAGAGCTCAGTTGTCGTTGTGTTGGAAATAGGTAAGGCTTTCACACCATGCATGAGGATGCTTCGAGTTGTACATGCGTAGAATGTGCATGATCATCTTGTTGACGACCTTTGTTTGGCCATCAGTTTGATGATGAAAATTTGTGGACATAGTGAGCTTGGTATCCAGCATCGACCAAATACTTGACCAAAATGTACTTAGGAACATTTTATCTCGATTTGAGACAACGGACCGTGGGATCCCAAAGTGCACCCACACTCGTTCAAAGAGGAGTTTAGTAGTGAATTTTGTTGTGATACTCTTCTTGCAGGCTGCCATAATGGCCATCTTAGAGAAACTGTCGATGACCACGAAAACATAGTTGTTTCCATGCTTAGTAGAAGGAAGGGTTGACATGTTGTAGAAACATCTAAATAGATTCAATTGATCTTGTTACGTAATAAAACAAAACACTGAATAAATATTCAAATTGTAGAAACCAATTTCGATTGCACAATCACATAACAAGTAAGAGAAAGAATTATCAATCGCACAACACAAGATGTATATGGGGAAAGCAAATTCTCAAAACCCGACTATCTGTATATTTCATAAATTTAATATCATGAAACAATACAATGTCATTTCCCTTCCTAAGAAACCTTTGCACTATCTCTCACTGTCTCACTCTGATCCTATACACAAGCTTCTCTTCACAGATCTTTCTCTCCCAAGTTGCACGCAAAAACTTGTGCTTTCGGTTGTTGGTTTCACCGACTTGTGCTCACCAAAACAATTACTAAACATGTGCCTTCATTCTTCCTTTTAAAGGAAATTTCCTCTAATTAAGGAATGATTTATTTCAGGCCTTCTTCTGATTGCATGACTACTTGTAAAAAATTCTAATTATACAACTGATAGTTCTCTTCCCTTTAACTCCAAACTCAACTAGGACTTCCTTAGAAATGACATGCAACATCTATTTATAATGAATTATATGTTAAATGATTGACCACTTCTTGTGAATTAAATCAGATTTAATTCATTAGACCTATCACTAGCTCATCTCTTAGTTAGAACTAGTTAAACTAATTTTAACTCAAATAATTCAGTTAACTAATTACAACTCGCAAATAACTGTAACTAGACCCCCTAAAACATAGAGTGAACTCTACATGCCTCTAGTTTGACCCTTAACTTGAATCTACTGAGCTAACTAAGTCTTCCTGACTCATTTAACACATACAAGCTATCATGTGATGTGGAGTTACAATTTCCTTCTAATTTAATTAATGGAAAATTAAACTAGAAGCCTCATGGGTGCCATTTTGAATATTTCTTCTTGTCAATTTCAACACATGTAATCCATGGAGATGGATTCCCAATGTCGACTAGGAGTAGGTAGAGGAGTATATAGGCCTTGCTTCTTGATGGTTGGTTTGGTAATGGCACAGGTAGTGTAGGATCTGATGTACTTCCCTACATCTTGTCGAAGGTTTGGCCAATAAAAATAAATTTTTAGTACTTCCATTGTTTTATCTACTTCAAAATGTCCAGTAACCCAACTTTAGTGTGCTTCTCAAATAATTTTGGCACGCTCACTTGAAGGAACCCAAAGGTGTCCAAAGTGGCACAAAAATGCATCCTAGAGGTGATAATTTGGAACTTGCTTGCCTTCCAGGAGCGTTTGGTATGTGTTTCCGAATTATGGATCACTATTGTAAAGAGTCGTCCAGCCTGATGTCTTGTGCCCACAAGAGTCGATCACAGTGGTCAACACCATGATCGGCGGTCAGCTGAGGTAGTCTACTACATTGTTGGTGCTGCCCTTATTTTTCTTAATGTTCAGATGGAACTGTTTCAGGTATGTGGACCATTTTTTATGGTGATTGTTTTGCAACTTCCCTTGTGTCTATATGAACTACAGGGGTTGGTGGTCTATGTGGACGACCGTTTCCTTCCCCATAATGTAATTCTTCCATTGTTGACAGGGCTGCATAATGGAATACATCTCTTTGTGATAGGTGGGATACTTTCAGACTGTGTCTGAATGTGTCTCACTGTGATATTCCACTAGATGCCCCTGTTGAGTAAGAACTGCACCAATAGCATAGTCGGAGGCATTTCTCTCGATCTCAAATGGTTGTTGCAGGTCTGGTAATGTGAGCAGTAATGCAGAGCATAGTTGATGCTTCAACTCAACGAACACATTCTATTGGGATTTAGACCAAAAGAACTTTGATTTTGCACCTCCCTTGGTGACTTGACTCAAAGGCCAAGTGATATGAGAGAAGCCCAACACGAACCTAAGATAGAAGTTGGAAAGACCCAGAAATTTGAGGAGCTTTGTTAGAGTGGTTGGGGTTGGCCAATCCCGAATAACCTGTATCTTGGTTGGGTCCACATGCACACCCCACTCATCGATTATGTACCCCAGATATTTAACTTGGGTCATGGCAAATTTTCATTTCTCCAAATTAGCACACAACTTGTGTTGACGCAATGCTTGGAGGACCCGTCGAATGTGGTGGAGGTGCCCTTCCCAACTCTATATGAAGATCAGGATGTCATCCAAATACACCACCACAAATGAGTTGGTGAAAGGTCGCAAAATGTCGTCCATCAACCTCATGAAGGTTGCGGGGGCATTCGATGACTTGAAAGGCATGACCAATGATTGAAAAAGGACATCCTTGGATTTGAAGGTAGTCTTCCACACTTCGTGTTGATCAGTGGTTGTCATTGATGTCAACCCAAGCAGCACCAGGGGCTACCCTAATCTTTCATGGTATTTTTGACCTACCAAATTAATATATTATGGGTCAAGGATATTCTTTATGGTTTCTACTTGTCGAGATGTTTCCATTGATATATGGCTCGCCACGTAATTCTTCACGGTTTGAGAGATATTCATGTTTGAAGTTAGTAACCCTAGTTAGTGGGCTAAACCCAATGGGGTTGTGGCATGACACTAATCATTTGTTGTGGTCATTGAACAGTCAATAATTAATAATTTTTAAGCTCCTAAAATCCCTCCCACATTCACTTGTGGAAGACCCTCTCAACCTAAGCATTTATATAAATTGTGATCCTCGTATCCTCCTCATGTAGGGAATTCGCTACTCGAAACACGTCATCATGGAATTTTTGATATAATTTTTTTTTCTACAAATGTTCAACAGCTGAAATTTTTATCACGCGAAGCCGAAATCTTGAGGAAGCTCACGTAAAAATTTCAGATCATGGTTCGCAATATTTTTGGAGATACGATCTGTGGAAGTTTGGGTTTTTGCAGGCTCCCGAACTTCATCTCAAAGAGGTGACCTTGGGAAAATCATCATAACTCTCTCTCTCTCTCTCTGAGCATTGGATTGGAATTTTGTAATATGTGGTAGATAGTGCACAGACTGTAGTTTTATGTGTATCAATTTCAGAGCCGAAGGAGGAAACAATGACACGTGGCACGCCGTACAAGTTCATTCTACTGAACTAGTCCATAATTAGGTCATCGTGAGAGATTGGGCATAACTTTTTCTTGAAGAATCCAAATTGGGTCAAAAATATGGCATTAGAAAGAAGAATAAGAGGGCTACTACAAGACTAAAAATCACATATTGGGGATCTAAAATAGCAAAGATACATAAGATTCAATATCGAGCTCCTAGAAGGCAAAAAAAAGTTAGATCATGTGTTGTCAAGGGCTGCAAAGGACCAGAATTTCTAGGGCAGCAAAGAAAAGAAAGGTGCAACATAGGTAATCTCCAGGTAAGTATATTTTGTATATGCATGTTCATCTCTTAATTGTGTTAGTTTCTTTGTACTCTAATTTGTTTTTTTTTTGTTTATCACTGACATATGCTCTACAGGATGAGGTAAGTTTTGCTATTATCATGTCATGGGTATTTCCTTGAACAATTTTTGCAGGTATTATATATTCATTAAGATAAGACTCAATACATGATCTAATGTTTTGAAGAGTGAGAAGGGGTAGCATGACAAGAGCAACAATCAAGGTGCAAAACAACAACAAGAAGTTCACCACATGAAGTCTTCAAGTGGGCAGCACTGCATACAGTCATTGTAAAGGTATCATTGTACTGAGTCATTGTAAAAGCATCATTGTAAAATTTGTACAAGTGTCTATCTGCCAAGAATTGAAGAGGCTGTGTTGGGAGGTCTGGGATCATCATTATGTGGTTGTGTCATAGTTAGGGTTATGGTCTAGTGTGTCTTCTTCTTCTACATCATTCTATATCATTGTAAAGTGGACCATTTTCCTTGGTACGAGGGTCCATTCTTATTTTATTCTTATATAGGGTGGTAGGTTGGTGCATGAAGTCACCAACAGGTTCAAGCCTGTGAAAACTTCAAGGTGGTAGGCTGGTGCTATGGTGAGTTGTAGCTCATTGGGTGTTAGGGCATTCGTTCAGTTGACTATTGAAGAATCTCAGGTATTGGAGCATCCATCTAGTGGGAGCTGGAGAAGAATTATTTTCTAGATTCTAAGAAGTTGGAGCTTTCTTTTCAATTGGAGTTGAATATGAAATAATTATTAGAAAAGCATTCATGTGGTTTTTGTCCCGAAGGGGGTTTCCACCTTAAAAACTGTAATATTCCCAATTAGCCATGAGCTAGTTGGAATATTAAATTTTGTTTTGCTGCTTATTTTATGAATAAGAGAGAAATGGAGGTCCATAATTCTCCTTAATAATGAATAAATAAATGCCAATTTGAAAGAGATATATCTTGGCAGCTTAATTGAGCACCCTTAGGTGTGAAAAAGGGTTGGAACACCTTGACTGGGTCAACTTTGACCAAATCAACAACGCTGTCATGGAGGAGTGATCATTAATTAGAGACCACGCAGTTTTAGATGGAGATGCTTTGCATGGAGGTAGTGATATTATTGGATGGGGATTAGGGTTTGCAAGCTCGTATCTTATTTAAGGAAGAGGATGGTAGCCATATTTCATTATGTATTGGTATATGAATTTTTTGAATATATGGTCTGTTTAGACATATATCTTTCTCTTGCTGTTTAGCTGAGATTGAGTGATGTTTAGCACTGGGTGTTCTTGATTAGGAATCCCACCTCTTCCATTGAGAAGCTCTTGGAGGGGTATTGTACTACATTTCCCACTATCAGGCTTAAGGCCAAGCTTCTTCTTTCATTTATAGCACAAATCTTGTTGAGGGTTGAGTTGTTTTGCAGGTTACAATAGTGGAGACTAGATCTGGGTCATTTCATTGCTTATTTTCAGTGGAGAAGGCTTCCTTTCCATCGGGAGGACAGTAAGGAAGGCCCTTGTGCATATTTTCAAATCTTTGCATGAGGCCAACCATTTATTTATTCCTACAGCGTAGTTTACTTCCATATCTGCATTATTTCTGTAGGAGTAGTTGCAGGGTGGTTTGGCACACCATTTGGAGAGTTGGTTTTCTAGTGAAAGGGATCTACCTTTCATTTAGAGGATCTATTGGAGGAGGCTATTCTATTGATCGTATCATGTCATCCACACTTTCTAGATCCGTATTTTGCAGTATATCTTCAACCATAGGGCCTAGATCGCCATCTTGTATATGGTGTTTTGCTGAAAACCCATAAGGGGTTCTTCAAAGGAGGTTGTATAGTGCTAAGATCTGTATTGGATCTATCTTTTGAGGCACATATCAGCCTTAGATATGTTGTATAACCATTTGTTGTAGCAGTGCCTTTAAAACAGCGCTGTAGCAATCTTCTAGTCTTTATATATAGTAGTAGCACCTATTTTTGAGGGATTTTTTCCATTGGAGGCTTGTTCTTTCTTATTGGACATCTTATGGCACATTTATTATGCATATTTTGTTGCTGTTATAACATATGAAAGGTCTCCATATTGGCCTCTTGCTTTCATGCAATTTTTTCACTGCTATTTCCATGGTTTTGCACTATATTTCTGCTTTTCCCATTTGGGAATATTACAGTGGTATCAGAGCATAATCTTGGCACATCCTGTGCATCTTGAAAAGCTAATATGTCATCTAAAGAAGGAGATCCTCTTACTGATAGAGAGATGAGGTATCAAAGAAGAATACACCGGATGTTTGATTATACAAATGACAAAGAAGACAATGGTAAAGCCCCTTTATCTGGAGGAGAAGATGAAGAGAAGGATTTTCCCAAGATCCTTCTTAGAGCCATGCAAGATATTGCTAGATAAGTCAAGGAGATGAGGATGGATAGATACAAGGAATCCCCTAAAGTATTTCATCATGGTGAAGGCTGTGACATTTCTCATCACTGGAGTGATCAACCAGTGCAGCGACAACAAGTTTCCCAACGCTCTACAATGCCTACATTCTTGGATGTGGGAGATGAAGGGTTTCAAGAGCAAGAATCCCTTGAAGACTATTTTATGGAGCATAAGTCTTAAATACAGAGATTCAAGGAAAACTTGAGTTTTCAAGAATTTTTTCAAATCAAGGACAATAGGAGACCCATGCATTACAATAGAAGTGGTGGATTCATTCAAAATCATGATCTACACCACACTATGGGCAGATTATTTTTACCCAACTTTAATGGGTCATCTAAATGCACTGCCAAATCATGGGTAGAGAAGCTTGAAATCTACTTCCAGTTGAACAAATTTCGAGAAATGGAAGCCATTAAGATAGCAGCGATGCACCTTGAGGGTGAAGCACATGATTGGTGGTTCCATGGCTTTTTTACATTGGGTCATGCCAATGTGACTACATATTCAAAGTTCACAAGGAGGCTAGTGAAGAGGTTTGATAGAAGATATCCTGAAGCACCATTCATGGGGTTTGCAAAGCTAAACAATCAGGTAATCCAGAAACTTACATTTCTGAATTGTTGAGACTTTTTGTAATGATGGTTCCTGATTTATTTGCAGCAAGAAGGGTCTACAAGTTCATTGATGGGTTAGATGAACCTCTTCATGGGTTGGTCAAGTCTACCAAGCCCACTACCCTTCAAGATGCCATTGAAGGGGCTAGATATATTCAAGATGCCTTGCCAAAAGCAAAGGCAACATTTCAACATAAGCCCTCTTTTCCATTAAAGGGAAAAGATGAGAAGGTTCCTCTTTCAAAGGAGAGCCAAAATAAAAAACCTCTTGATGATGATATCCAAAGAGATTTGAGGAGGAGGAAGCTTTGCTTCACATGCCAAGAATATTGGGCGCCTGGACATAGATGTGCAGTAGGGAAGGCACACTACATAGAGGTCTCCTCAGATGATGAGGAGGAAGAAGAAGATGAACCAAGAAGAGGTCACAACGCTGACATAGTAGGAGATGAACCAACACCATCAGGAGATGGGAATGGGGCATTTTCTCCAATTGGAGGGGCTCTTGCATCATTGAGAGGAGTACCTAAGTACTTGACCTTGAGGGTCCAAGGTTCCATCTTAGATCAAAGGGTTTCTGTTTTGGTTGATAGTGGGGCTACCCACAATTTTATTGATGCCCAACTAGTGAAAAGGAGGGCAATACCCACTGATGCTTTTGAGGGATTTTCTGTTTTGGTCCCAAGAGATAGAGCTATGCAATGCATGCATTTTGTTCCATCCTTATCAGTCACCATGGGAACATATACATTTACTGATCACTTCTTTTTGGTTGACATACCTGACACCAATATGATATTGGGGGTGCAATGGTTGATTACTTTTGGGAAAGTCACCACTGATTGGAAAAATTTGCAGATGGAATGGGTGGATAGAAAGATTGGCAAAAATCAAATGGTTAAAGGCATGCACACATATCCCTCACATACAACCTCCACACAGAAATCAAATATGGATTTGCGCAGTGGAAGCAAGGACCTAACAATCCCATCTATTATGCTTATGAGATTGCTTCATGTGACATTATTATCTTATGGCAAACCACCTGGGAGGCCACCTGATTCAGATTTGGTGAGAGATATCTCACAACATGATGTTCCAAGCATAGATCCAAGAGGGATGGGAGTATTATAATACCATGATACAACACTGAGAGTCTTGGGTAGACTCAAGGAGGAGGGAGGAATTATCCTAGCATCATCATTACCCACTCTCATTTCAGATTCTGCACTATGGGAGGAGAAGCATGGAAGGAATAGCAACCTTCGAACATATACCTTTGGCATAGGATATGTCAAGGAGGAGAGCAGCCATATGACTGATGTTCTTTGTGATAGATCATCAGCATTGTCACTATGGAAGATTGATTCATATTGGAAATCCCAACTATTGGTGGATTATTCCAAGGATCTTTTCACATGCATGATACTTGATGACAAGCTACATGAAGAGGGCTATTCAGTCCAAGAAGAATTCATCTACTATCATGCTAGGTTATTCTTATCTAGAGCCTCCAAGCTCAAGGAGAAGTTTCTACAAAGGGCTTATGAAGAGTTTTTTTTCAGCCATACTTATTCCATGAGTTCCTACAACACCATCATGGAAAGCTAGACTTGGGAAGGCTTTGAAGAGGAACTATATAAACATTTCCAAATATGCATGAACCATGTGGAGTTGGAAGAGAGACATGACTCAATGAAGGAGTTATTTCAGCCATCTCTTTCCTCTTTGGGAATGAGAGGGGATATATCTATTCACCACTCCATTTGCATGGGGAGAATTTTTGGTAAGGAACATGCTTATGTACATGATGTTTCATTTGATGATTACTTGCATTCATTTACCATGTATATGCAGTCCATAGCTCCAAGGAAGAGCATTATTCCATCTAAAATTCATGGCCAACTTTGGGCCATAAACATTTATGAACATGGCCACTCCCTTGGAGGACATAGGGAGATTTTGTATCATTGTGGGTGCACTCGAAAAGCACCAAATATATCTCACACTTTCAGCCATGGTGAGAGGACATGGGCAGCAAGTAAGTGGTGGGGAAACCACTTACCATATCATTATCTGATGCAGTCAGGAGATATACTGCGCTGTTTCCACATGTGGGACTATGGCCCACCTCCATTTGTACAAAGTTCTTTTCGTATGTACTTAGTTTTGATACCATGCATTGATGATGTACTTATACTTTTTATGGGAATGAATGGAGGGATGGTGGGAGGAATGTATGTGCCCTATGGGAGAGAAATTATCCATGTTCATTATGCTACATGTTTTAGGGAGAACATTGGGCAAACCATGTTTGTTTCATTGGAACTATTGTCTCCTTGTGGGATGAATTATTTGCATCTCATAAGAAATTTGGAGGAGCAATTCATGGATGGATGGATTGGTAAAAAATTAGATTATGAGGGAAGCTTATCACATGTTGGTGTCACCAATGGTGGAGGAGAATAGTTGTAGCACTCACCTTGTTAGTTTCTTAAGGACAAGCAACATTTGGGAAGGGAGGACTGTAATATTCCCAATTAGCCAAGAGCTAGTTGGAATATTTAATTTTGTTTTGTTGCTTGTTTTATGAATAAGAGGACAATGGAGGTCCATAATTCTCCTTAATAATGAATACATCAATGCCAATGTGAAAGAGGTAGATCTTGGCAGCTTAATTGAGCACCCTTAGGTGTGAAAAAGGGCTGGAACACCTTGACTGGGTCAACTTTGACCAAATCAACAGCGTTGTCATGGAGGAGTGGTCATCAATGAGAGACAACGTAGTTTTAGGTGGAGATGCTTTGCATGGAAGTAGTGCTATTATTGGATGGGGCTTAGGGTTTGCAATCTCGTATCTTATTTAAGGAAGAGGATGGCAGCCATATTTCATTATGTATTGGTATATGAATTTTCTGAATATATGGTCTGTTTAGACATATATCTTTCTCTTGTTGTTTAGCTGAGATTGAGTGTTGTTTAGCACTGGGTGTTCCTGATCGGGAATCCCACCTCTTCCATTGATAAGATCTTGGAGGATTCTTGTACTACATTTCCCACTATTAGGCTTAAGGCCAAGCTTCTTCTTTCATTTATAGTGTATATCCTATTGAGGGTTGAGTTGTTTTGCAGGTTGTAGCAGTGGAGAATGGATCTGGGTCATTTCATTGCTCATTTTCAGTGGAGAAGGCTTCCTTTCCATTGGGAGGACAGTAAGGAAGTCCCTTCTGCATATTTTCATATCTTGGCATGAGGCCAACCATTTATTTATCCCTACAACGCAGTTCACTTCTAGTTTGCGTTATTTCTATAGGAGGAGTTGTAGGGTGGATTGGCACACCATTTGGAGAGTTGGTTTTCTAGTGAAAGGGATCTACCTTTAATTTAGAGGATCTATTGGAGGAGGCTATTATATTGATCATATCATATCAGCCACACTTTCCAGATCTATATTTTGTAGTGGATCTTCAGCCCTGGGGCCTATATCCCCATCTTGTATATAGTGTTTTGTTGAAAACCCTCAAGGGGTTCTTCAAAGGAGGTTGTATAGTGCTCAGATCTGTATTGGATCTATCTTTTGAGGCATATATCAGCCTTAGATATATTGTATAACCATTTTATATAGCAGTACCTTTAAAACAACGCTGTAATAGTCTTCCAGTGTTTATATATAGTAGCAACACCTCTTTTTGGGGGATTTTGTCCATTGGAGGCTTGCTCTTTCTTATTGTACATCTTATGGCCCATTTATTATGCATATTTTGCTGCTTTTATAACATATGAAAGGTCTCCATATTGGCCTCTTGCTTTCATGTAATGTTTTCACTGCTATTTTCGTGGTTTTGCACTATATTCCTACTTTTCCCATTTGGGAATATTACAAAAACTGTGTGCATTTGTGTTCCTTTTGTTTACTACTATCATTGTACAAACACTGATAATAATTGAATATTAACTAATGCCCTAAAAGATTAATAATAATACTAATTGAAATGAATGATGATTCACCCCCCCTCTCAATATTTCTAACAATTGGGATCAGAGCTTGGTTCCTTCAATATCAATTTAATATATGGAAGGAGGTCATGGAGGATACCAAGAATGGTGTACCTCTGTTTAATGAAAATAATTATGCACTCTAGAAAGGAAGAATGGAAGTCTATCTCTTGGCGCAAGGTTACAAAGAACGGGACACTGTTCAAAATGGCTTTTCACCAACTGCGGATGAACAAGGTAAGAAGAATTTGGTAAATGATGCAAAAGAAAATAATATTATTATTAGTGGACTTATTGAATCTGCTTATCATAAGGTGTTGGGTTGTAAAATCACCAAAAATGTATGGGACAAGCTTGATAATATATATGCAGGTGAATCAAATGTCAAAGAAGCAAAGCTTCAAATCTACAAAACAAAATTTGAGCAACTTAGAATGAAAGAAGATGACAACGTTGTTGCATAATTCCAACACATTGATGAAATAAACAACACTCTGGAAGGATTGGGAGAGCCATTTGACGAGAAGACTATTATACGAAAGATTCTTAGAACGTTACCAGGGAGATTCAACCCAAAGGTATCGGTCTTAGAATACAGTGCAAATCTAGACAAACTCAGCAAAGAGGAATTACGTGGAGTTCTCATAGCATATGAAATGAGACTTGATGAAGAAGAGGGTACTTCGCATCTAGAAACTAAGAAAACCAATAAGGACAAACAACCTTCAAAGGAAAAGACCTGCACCTGCAAGTGTGAAGAAAAGAAAGATGATGAAGAAGGTCTTTAAGATGGAGAATATGCTTACTTTATGAGAAAACTAAAAATTGGTAAGGGAAAATTCAAAGGTAAACTTCCATTGATATGTTTCCGCTGTGGTGAGGTTGGGCATTTCGCAGCAAAATGTCTGAACAAAAGTGATGGCAACTTAAAAGGAAAGAAAGGCTTTAAGAAATTCAACAAGCAAGGCAAAAATAAAGGATTCAAAAGGAACTTTCTCTCTAAAGAAGATAGCTCATCATCCAATGAAGACAGAGACAATGAAGAAGAATCCAATGAGAGAGTATTTTTTATGGCCAAGCACAATAAACAATAGGTATCAAACAACGAAGAAGAAGGGTTGACCATAGAATAATTTTATAAGGAGGCAATGAGGCTTATAAAAGAGCTCAAGGCTGAGAAGATCTGTTCCAATACTCTTGAAGAACAAGTTCAAGGTCTCAAAATTGAAGTTGAAGAACACAAATTTATTGAAGAGTCACTTCAAAAGAAGTTGGAAGAAAGCAACCAAGAAAGGGAAGCATTAGAAGCCGAAGTAGTCTCGCTGCGTAAGGAAGTGAAGAAGGGAAAAACTGTCAAAAAATATGCCATCTCAAGGGCATTGGAAGAACTCATCAACAATCAACGATCTTACAATGACAGAACTTGCCTCGGTTACAGAGAAGAAGAAGCAGGATCTTCTACAACAAAATACAATTAACTTATGAGATCTTACATGCATGTAGACTTCATTGGACAAGATTCACAAGAACAACCTTGGAAGACAATTCCCTGACGAAGATTTCCATTCAGGTACTAACATATTTTTCATGGGTATTTTTATTCATGTGGAAAATTTGGTCATAAAGCTGTAGAATGTTGCACGTCCCTTAGGAACCAATACAATTGCAGGAGATCTGTCAAATATGAACCTTCCAGGGCTCAACGAAACATCAATAGATTTGAACATTTAAGAAATAATATGGAATTTTACAAATGTCAAAACTTTGGACACATAGCCAGAGACTGCAGACTTGAAAATCCTCTAGAAGAATCTTTGAAGCCACAGAACGAACGAACATGGAAGAAGAAGAAGACTGATAATTGTGCTCTCGCTCTCAGGGCTCAAAACAACAAAGATGTGTGGTATGTTGATAGTGGTTGTTGAACGCATATGACTGGAGATAGAAAGAAATTTGTATCTTTGAAAGAGAAGAAGGATGGAACCGTATCCTTTGGAAATAATGGATCCTCAAATGTTATAGGATCATGTACCGTCACTCTCGGAAGCAAATATGTTCTAGCCAAGAATGTTCTATTGGTTGAAAACATGAATCACAATCTGCTCAGTGCTGGAAAAATGTGTGATCAAGGACACACAATGCTATTCAACTCCAAAAAATGTGAAATCAGGAAAGGCAGGTATGGTAAAAGTGTGGCTACAACAAGTCGAGCTCCAAACGACATATATGTTCTGGATGAAGCAACTAAAGCATGTCTACTAGCTAAAGAAGATGAAAGCTGTTTATGGCACAAACGAATGGGTCACATAAACTTTGACAATATTGTTAGGATAAGAAAAAAGGAAGCAATACGAGAAATGCCAAAAATCTCAAAACCTTCCAACACACTATGTGAGGCCTGTCGGCACAACAAGCAGAAAAAAGACGAATTTAAAACAAAAGAACACTTTGCATCACATCTATTGGAATTGATACATACTGATCTATGTGGTCCTATGAGAAAAAAAGGATTAGATCGAGAATTATATTTCATGTTAATGATAGATGACTATACCAGGATGATAGCTATCAGTTTCCTAAAGAAAAAATCTGAAGCATTTGAGTGCTTTAAGATCTACAAGGAGTTGGTTGAAAATGAAACTGATTTGAAAATAAAGTGTTTAAGATCAGATAATGGGGGAGGATCACTTCCAAATTATTTCAGCAATACTGTGTCGAAAATGGAATAAAACGATAATTTTCAACAACAGGAACACCTCAATAAAATGGAGTTGCTGAAAAAAAGAACAGAACCGTACAAGAAACGGGTAGAACAATGTTGAAGGACTCAAAATTGGATGAAAAATTCCAGGTTCAAGGAATTGGTACGACAATATTCATTATCAACCGAAGTCTTCTCAGAAATAATTGCAACAAGACCCCGTATGAATTATGGAAAGAAAAATCGGATAATGTAAAATATTTCAGAATCTTCGGCAACAAATGTTATATCAAAAGAGAAGATCAAAATTTGGGTAGGTTTGAATCACATGTTGACGAAGGTATCTTTGTTGGTTACTCACGCAAAATAAAGGCCTATAAATGCTATAATCTAAGACGAAAACAAATAGTGGAGAGCATAAATGTTACATTTTACGAAGATGGTGTTCTAATGAATAATGATGAGAACGTAGAATCTTTGAAAATTGAGACAGAGGCTGAAAAATACACAAAGAAAATTCTAGAATAAGAAGCAACTGTCAACCAAGAAGAAGTAAATAATGATCATCAAGATATATAGGAAAAACAACAAGAAGCTCCTCTAAAGAGAACAAAAGAATGGATTCAAAAGAACCATCCATCAAATCAAATCATTGGTGACATAAATGAAAGTCGACAGCTTCGTTCATCATAATAAGCTCACATTGCTTTTCTAGCAACCTTTGAGCCTAATAGTTTTGAGGAAGCCAACCAGAATGAACATTGGGTAGTAGCTATGAATGAAGAATTGGATCAAATCGAGAAGAATAACACCTACGAATTAGTTCCATGACCAAAAGATAAAAATATCATTGGGACTAAATGGGTGTTCAGGAAAAATTGAATGAAGATGGACGGGTTACTAGAAACAAAGCAAGATTAGTTTTCAAAGGCTATGCGCAAGTGGAAGGAATTGATTTCAACGAAACATTTGCACCAGTTGCCAGAATGGAAGCCATCCAAATGTTTCTTGCCTATGCATGTTCATAAAAAATCAAAGTTTACCAAATGGATGCTAAGTCAACATTCCTAAATGGCGAATTAGAACAAGAAGTTTACATCGAACAACCTGAAGGTTTTCTACTCTCAAAAAAAGAAGACTATGTTTGCAGGTTATAGAAGGCTCTATATGGTCTCAAGCAGGCTCCCAGAGCATGGTATGCTCGTCTTGATGTATATCTACGTCAACAAGGGTTCAAGAAAGGAACTGCTGATAAAAATCTTTATGTACAAATAGAAAAAAATAATTTAACAATCGTTGAGGTATATGTGGATGATATAATCTTTGGTAGCAATGATGATCGACTAAGTAAGAAATTTGCTACAAATATGAAAAGTGAGTTCGATATGTCTTTAATTGGTGAGCTGAAATACTTCTTAGGGCTTCAAAAATATCAGCAAGAGAAAGGAATATTGATATGTCAAACCAAGTACATCAATGAAATGCTTAAGAAATTCAAAATGGAAGATTGAAAACCCGTCCTTACTCCGATGGTAACAGGTTGAAAATTGAGCATAGATGACTCATCTAAGGATGTGGATCACAGGTTGTATAGATCTATGATTGGTAGTCTTCTATATGTAACAACCTCTCGACAAGATGTTATGCAAGCAGTTGGACAAGTAGCAAAATTCCAAGTAGCACCAAAAGAATCACATATTATTGCCATCAAAAGAATTCTTTGATATCTAAAGGGCACAACAGAATATAGTTTGTGGTATCCCAAGGGTAACAATCTCATTATTCAAGTCTTTACAGATGCAGGTTGGGCAGGAAGCGTTGATGATTGTAACAGTACTAGTGGAGCAACATTCTATCTAGGTGGTTGCCTCGTATCATGGTTGAGCAAAAAACAAACCTCAATCTCGTTATCTACAATAGAAGCAGAATAAATTGCAGCGACAACTTTTTGTACTCTAGTCCTTTGGATGAAACAAACTTTTCAAGATCTTCAAGTACAATTCAGTGAGCCTATTCACATCTTACTTGATAACACTAGTGCCATAAGGATCTCCAAGAATCCTGTCATGCATTCAAAAACAAAACACATTCCGATCAAATATCATTTTGTTAGAGAACAAGTTGTTGAAAATAATATCAAACTTGAATACGTTGGTACAAAAGAACAAATCATTGATATCTTCACTAAAAATTTACCTCATGAAGCATTTGAATATCTTCGCCATAAGCTTTGGATTCTCCCAAGTCCTCATAAGATTTTCCTTATTCAGAAAATAAAAGGGGAGTGGAAGTGTGTACAGGTTCGCAAGATGGTTGTGTGTCAAAGGGAGTTACCAGTTTCCATTTATGTTAAAGGGGGAGAGAATGTTGTAGGAAGAGGTGTCATGATCGCAGGGGGAGTACTTGTGTTGCCATCAATTCCAAAGGGGGATATTGTTCATCAGTGGTTGTCATTGATGTCAACCCAAGCAGCACTAGGGGCTACCCTGATCTTGCATGGGATTTTTGACCTACCAAATTACTATATTTCGGGTCAAGGATATATTTTATGGTTTCTACTTTCTAGGGCTGCAAAGGACTAGAATTTCTAGGGTAGCAAAGCAAAGCAAGGTGTAGCAGAGGTAAGCTCCAGGCAAGTATATTTTGTATATGCGTGTTCATCTCTTAATTGCATTAGGTTATTTGTATCCTAATTTGTTTGTTTGTTTGTTTTTTTTTTTTTTTAGCACTGATATATTCTCTACAGGATGAGGTAAGTTTTGCTATTATCATGTCATGGGTATTTCCTTGAAGACTTTTTGCAGGTATTAGGTATTCATCAAGATAAGACTCAATGCAAGATCTAATGTTCTGAAGAGTGAGAAAGGGTAGCATGACAAGAGCAACAATCAAGGTGCATAACAACAGCAAGAAGTTCACCACATGAAGTCTTCAAGTGGGTAGCACTGCATACAATCATTGTAAAGGTATCATTGTACTAAGTCATTGTAAAAGCATCATTGTAAAATTTGTACAAGTGTCTATCTGCCAAGAATTGAAGAGGCAATTTCGGGAGGTCTAGGATAATCATTAGGTGGTTGTGTCATTGTTGGGGTTATGGTCTAGTGTGTCTTCCTCTTCTACATCATTCTATATCATTGTAAAGTGGAACATTTTCCCTGGTACGGGAGTCCATTCTTATTTTATTCTTTTATAGGGTGGTGCTAGTTTGGTGCATGAAGTTACCAACAGGTTTAAGTCTGTGAAAACCTTAGGGTGATAGGGTGGTGCTAGGGTGAGTTGTAGCTCATTGGGTGTTGGGGCATCCGTTCAGTTGACTACTGAAGAATTTCGGGCGTTGGAGCGTCCATCCTGTGGGAGTTGGAGAAGAATTCTTTTCTAGATTCTAAGAAGTTGGAGGTTTCTTTTAAATTGGAGTTGAATATTAAATAATTATTAGAAAATAATTCAGGTGGTTTTTGTCCCGGAGGGGGTTTCCACCTTAAAAATTGTGTGCATTTGTGTTCCTTTTGTTTACTGCTATCGTTGTACAAACACTGATAATAATTGAAGATTAACCAATGCTGTGAAAGATTAATAATAATACTAATTGAAAGGAATATTGATTCACCCCCCCTCTCAGTATTTCCAACACTTTGAAGGTCTCATTTGGTGCTTGGAGATAACTGGACTTCAAGTTGATCTTCCTAAAATATTTGGCCCCCTTGAGTTGTTCCATCATGTCATCAATCCATGGAATCAGATACCTATTTCAGATAGTAATCTTATTCAACACCCGATAGTCAATACGAAGTCTCCAGGTCTCGTCGTTATTTTGTACCAACACGATCGGGCTCCCACAGGACGATGAACTTGGCCTAATGTTCCCTTTTTGCATAAGCTCCTGAATCTACCTCTTAATCTCCTCATTCTTCAGACTAGAACGTCGATAGGTCAGCCCATTGGGTAGTGGCACACCCGAGGCCAAATTGATGGATTTATTGATTTGACAGTGTAGAGGTACCCTTGCAGGAGGGGTGTCAATGTCCTTTTACTCCTCCACAACCCTGTCCATATGTTTCTGTTGTGCGGAGGATCCCTTTCTAGAGGTCGTGGCCACAATATTCTTCTGGTACTGAGGGTGAATCATAAGGAAAAAAAATTCCCGATCCGGGAGAAGATCTTACTACATTTCTTCGCAGTGATATGATAGATGGCAGTTGGCGGTGCTACCTTTGGTATCATGTACAAATTATTTCCCAAAGTAATAGTAATAATACGAGGCCTAGATTCATACACAACATGTATATTCCACAAGAATATTTGGCCTAATACTACATCATAGACTTCGAGAGGAGCAAAATCACATAGTAGGTCATCCGTGAATGGATTGATGTAGTAGGGAAGGAGCCACTTATGGCTGACGCAGAGATCTCATCCTTGGTGATGCCACCCGATGGTGTACAGTTGTGGGTGTGTTTTGATTGTTATGCCTATCCACTCCACAACCTCTACTGAAATGAGATTCTTTTGGCTCCCAATGTCGAAAATGAACTACAACGGAGAACCCTTCACCCACATATGTGAGTGGAAATGCGCTACCCCTCCTCTGGATCTTCGAGCTCATCCTTCTAGATCTCGATGGTGGGAATGTTGGCACTAGGATCTACACCAATAATCTTCTTCCCTTTTTCATTCCCCTTATCGGGTTCTAACTAAGAGTTGGAGCATGCATATGATTTGAAAGCCTTCAACTTGGCCACCAGTGAGTTCTTGGCTCGACACTCACTCGTGTTATGGGTGGAGCTCTTATGGAACTCACACCTCTTTCCCGTGGTCCATTTTATGTATTTGTCTTCATAACTGCCGACAGGGAAATAATGTTCCTTGATGGCATCTCAGAAAGTATTTCAATTGGGTGAATGAGAACATTGAGGGTTCCCCCTCGTCCTTTTCCTCACAATAGGTTTCCCACTAGTCCTTAACATGGGGGGCGGCCTTAAGGAGTGCAAAATTAATCTTCTCCCAGTTGAAAAAAGTCATGAACTGAAAAATATCCTTCTAACTAATTTAACCATTTATCTATGACATCTGCATATATGTGGCCTTCAAATCTAGGAATGTCAAAGTTAACTTGTATCTTAAAAGGCGTGGAGACTCCAGAGTGGCTATCGAATGAAGATGCATCGCTTGTGGGTAGTCGTCGAGGGATTTGGGAAAATATATCCATCATCGCATTCCTCTATTTCTCGAGGGCCTCCTCGAGCAATATTTTGAAAGGATATCCTAATCCCTAGTCTTTATTTTCTTCCGCCATGGGTGGTCGTCACGATTTGCAAGGTTGATCTTGCAAAGGTTCAACGAGATCAAGCCCTAACACTTTATACCCTGACCTTGTTCGGGACATGCAAAGAAAACGGAGAAAGAGACGACCTCTCTGATACCACTAATCTGAACTTATGTAGGAACACAATAGAATACATATATAAACATAAACACAAAAGTGCATCAAAAATAAAACTTCATTTCATTAATATCAAAGAACTGAAATATGCGTACATATAGAATGAAAATAAACTAGCTCAGGCGATGATAACTTATATATGAGAAGAGATATGGCAGCTACATGCCTATGAAATATGTTACAATGAGGCTCGATGACCCTTTTATCATTGAGAAACAATGAGAAACCTTAAACATCCAAAAACCTAACCCTAGGAGATGAAGCACCAAAAGCTTGTGGGCCCCGTTGGAACGTCAACTTCTGGGGGTCGTAACTTTGGCATACGATCTCCGTTTGGCTATCATAATACCTCGTTTCGAAGATCTCAAATAGGAGGCTAAGAAATAAGAGTTTTGACTAGTTTAGGTATTTTTTGGTCTCTTTTTTTTTTTCTTTTATTTCTTTCCTTAAAACGCCTTTTAGTCCCTCAAAACGACTCCGAAAGTTTAGGACCCAAAAAACTGCCAGAAATAGTAAATTGTGCTACAATTAAAGAAAACTGAAAAAATGAAAGAAACAATGGTGGGGGTCCAAGTGGAATAGGTGAGTGGCCACCAATATCCACCTAGATCAGTCCTCCCCCCATAGGAAGCAATGGTCCCCATTGTGTTGAGTGCCTCCATGAGATGGGGAAACTTCTGCTGAATTTTCTCCCTAATGAGCCACTTGCCTTGGTACAGGAGTTGGCTAGCTTTGACAACCTGATACTGTTGGATATTCTGATGGAAAGTGTTCTTGATATGTGTGTCCCTGATTCGATTAGTTGTGTCATGTTCCATGCAGTCAGCGTTTAGCTCGATTGGTGTGAGTTGTTTTGCAATGTCAAATGTGTCCAGTAATGGTGGAAAGTATGGTCAAACACAGTCCACATTGAACACTGGGTGCAGGTCAAGGAACTATGGAATGTTGAGCTCGAAGGAATTGTCTCTTACAACCTTGGTTATGGTGTATGGCCCATATCGGAGGTGGAAAACCTTGCGGTGGGGTCCAGCGAGGTGCTCCTTCTGCAAATATAGGCAAACTTTGTCACCCATCTAGAACTTGTGTGGCACCTGAGGTTGATCATGTCGCTCCTTATACTTAGCATTGGATCACTCTAATATGTCTTGGACCTGCTAATGGATGTGTTGAATGCACACAATGAAGTTGTTTTACCTATCATCTTCGGATTGGACATGAGCCAAATTTGCCTGAGTAACTGCAAATGGTATGACCACATCAATCATGCATTGTAGCTGGAATCCAAATCCCACCAGAAAGGGGTTGTGGCTAGTTGAGATACGAAGAGCTCAGTTGTAGTAGTGCTAGACATAGGGAAGGATTTCATCCCATGTACGAGAATGCTTCGAGTTGTTCATGTGTATAATGTGCACAATCATCTTGTTGATGACCTCTCTTTGACCATCAGTTTGGGGGTGAAAATTTGTGGACTTAGTGAGCTTGGTATCCAACATCAACCAGAGACTTGACAAAAAATTACTTAGTAACTCGTTGTCCCAATATGAGATAATGGACTGCGGGATCCCAAAGTGCACCCACACTTGTTCAAAGAAGAGTTTAGCAGTGGCTGCTACTATGACACTCTTCTTGCAAGCTGCCAGAATCACCATCTTAGAGAATTTGTCGACAACCACGAAAACACAGTCATTCCCATGCTTAGTAGAAGGAAGGCCCAACATGTAATCCATGGAGATGGATTCCCAAGGTCGAATAGGAGTAGGCAGAGGAGCATATAACCCTTTCCTCTTGATGGTTAGTTTGGAAGTGTTGAAGGAAATGCAGGATCTTATGTACTTCAAAATATCTCATCGAAGGTTTGGCCAATAAAAATACTTTTGCAATACTGCCATTGTTTTCTCTACCCCAAAATGTCCAACAACCCGACTGTAGTGTGCTTCCCAAATAATCCTGGTACACTTGCTTGAAGGAACACAAAGATGTCCCAAGTGGCACAAAAATGCATCCTGGAGGTGATAATTTTGAACTTGCTTGCCTTTGAGGAGCGTCTAGTATGTGTTGTCAAATTTTGGATCACTCTTGTAAAGATTCAGCCATCCCTAAGTCTCGTGCTCGCAAGAGCCGAGTACAATGGTGAGTGCCATAACCTATAGTCGGCTTAGGCCGTTTGAAACAATGTTGGTATTTCCCTTCTTGTACTTAATGCTCAAATGGAACTATTGCAGTCATATGGACCATTTATAATGGCGATCCTTCTGAAACTTTCCCTGTGTCTATATGAACTACAAGGGTCGGTGGTTTGTGTGGATGATCGTTTCCTTCCCCATAATGTAATGCTTTCATTATCGGCAGGCCTGCACAATGGAATACATCTCTTTTTCATAGGTGGGATACTTTCAGACTTGTCTGAAAGTGTCTCACTATGATATGCCATTGGATGCCCCTACTGAGTAAGAACTGCACCAATAGCATAGTCGGAGGCATCTCTCTTGATCTCAAATGGTTGTTGTGGGTCTAGTAGTGAGAGCACCGGTGCAGATAAAAGTCAATTCTTCAACTTTGCTAACACCTTCTATTGGGATTCATACCGAAAGAACTTTTCTTTCTCCCCTCCCTTGGTGGAAGAGCCACTCCCCCTCCTTTGGATCTAGGGCTTATCCTTCTAGAGATTGGTGCTCGAAACAATGACACAAGGCTCCACATCAATAATTTTCTTCCCTTTATCATACCCCTTATCGAGTTCTGACTCAGAGTCTGAGCATGCATCTGATTCAGAAGCCTTCATCTCGACCTCTAGTGACTGCTTGGCTCGACACTCACTCGTGTTGTGAGAGGAGCTCTTATGGAACTCACACCACTTTCTCGTGTCTTCGTTTCTCTTCATGGTGTTGTTTTTTGTGTGAGGCTTCGATGGGTTTTCTTGGTTCTCCCCGCCTTTTATTTTCCCTTTTATCTGTGGTTTCGGGGTGCCTTTCCCTTGCTTCATATTCACAGATCCAAAGTCCTTCTTCTTCTGTTTAAACTTCTGCTAGATCTTGACAACATATCGATAGGCGACACAGAGTGAGGAGATGTCCAGGAACTCCATTTCATCCTCGATGTACTTATGCAAACAATCACGGTAATTTAGTATCAAATACTGCTCAGAATCCTTGATGCCCATATTTGTTCGAAGGACATGAAAACCATTTGTGAACTCCGACACATCTCGGTCCCTTCCTTGCGCAGCGTGGTCCACTTTATGTATTTGTCTTCATAGCTACCGACAGGGTAATACTATTCCTTTATGGCATCCTTGTAATTATTCCAAGCGGGTGTGAATGAGAATATTGAGGGTTACCCCTCGTCCTTTTGATCATAGTATGTTTCCCACCAGTCCTTGACATGGGGGGCAACCTTCAGGAGTGCAAAAGTAATATTTTCCTGGTTAGAAAAGTCATGAACTGAAAAATATCCTTTCAATAGATTTAACCATTTATCTAAGGCATCTGCATCTAACTGGCCTTCGAATATGGGAATGTCAAAGTTAACTTGTACCTTAAAAGGCGTGGCACCTCCAGAGTGGCTTTTGGATGAAGATGCGTCACTTGTGGGTAGTCGTCGAAGGATTTGGGCAAAATTATCCATCATCGCATTCCTATGTTTCTCGAGGGCCTCCTCGAGCAATATTTTGAAAGAATATCGTGCTCCCCTGTATTTATTTTCTTCCTCCATGGGAGGTTGTCGGCATTTGCGAGGCTAATCTTACAATGTTTCAACTAGATTGATCCTTAACTCCTTATACCATGACCTCATTGGGTACATGCAAATAAAAACCGAGAAGGATTTGACCTCTCTGATACAATTGATTTGAACTTATGTAGGAATGCAATAGAATACATATATAAACATAAACACATAAGTGCAACAAAAATAAACTTCATTTCATTAATATCAAAGAACTAAAACATGGTTACATACATAATCGAAATAAACTAGCTTAGGCGATGGCAGCTTATCTCTTAGAAGACATGTGGCATCTACATGCATATGAACTCTGTTACAATGAGGCTCAATGGCCCTTTTTTCATTGATAAATTATTAGAAACCCTAAACATCCAAAAACATAACACTAGGAGATGAAGCATCAAAAGCTCGTGGGCCCCGTTAGGGTAAGTTGGAACGTCTTAACTTTGGCATACGATCTCTGTTGGGCTAACATAATAACTTGTTTCGAATATCTTAAAGAGGAGGATGAAAATGAATGCATATATCTACTTTTAACTTTTATGGTCTCTCTAGTTTTCCTGAAAAGTCCTTTTAGTCCCTCAAAACGGTTCCGAAAGTTTAGGACCTCAAAAACTACCAAAAATAGTAAATTGTGCTACAATTAAGGAATCTGAAAAACTGAAAGAAAAAATAGTGGGGGTCCAAGTGGAATAGGCGGGTAGCCACCAATATCCACCTAGATCAATCCTCCCCCATAGGAAGCAATGTTCCCCATTGTGTTGTGTGCCTCCATGAGATGGGAAAACTTCTGTTGAACTTGGTCCCTAGTGAGCCACTTGCCTTGGTGTAGGAGTTGGCCAAATTTTACAACCTGATACAATTGCATCTTCTGCTGGAGAGTGTTATTGATTTGTGTGTCCATGATCGGATCAGTTGTGGCATTTTCCATGCAGTTGGGGTTTAGCTCTATTGGTGTGAGTCATTCTGCAATGTGAGATGTGTCCAGTAATGGTGGAAAGTATGGCAGAAGGTGGTCCACATTGAACACTGGGTGCATGCTAAGGAATGGTGGAATGCTATGCTCAAAGGCATTGTATCCTACAACCTTGGTGGTGGTGTATGCCCCATATTGATGCGGGAGAATCTTGCGGTGGGGTCCAGCGAGGCGCTCCTGCAAATGTAGCCAAACTTTGTCGCCCACCTAGAAATTGTGTGGCACCCGATGCTTATCATGTTGCTGCTTGTACTTAACATTGGCTCTGTCCAATATGTCATGGACCTATTGGAGGATGTGCTGAATGCGCTCAATTAAGTTGTTTGCCTTGTCAGATTCGGATTGGACATGAGCAGAATCTTCCTTAGTAGATGAAAGTGTTATGGTCACATCAATGGGGCATAGTGGTTGGAATGTTAATCCCACCTAAAAGGGGTTGTGGCCAGTTGAGCTATGGAGAGCTCGGTTGTATTTGTGCTTGAAATTGGGAATGAGTTCATCCCATGTATGAGAATGCTTCAAGTTATATATGTGTAGAATGTGCACGATCATCTTGTTGACGACCTTTGTTTGGCCATCATTTTTGGGCTAAAAAGCAATGGATTGATTGAGATTGGTATCCCTCATCGACCAAAGACTTGACCAAAATGTACTTACGAACTTGTTGTCCTGATTTAAGATAAATGACGGTGGAAAACCAAAGTGCACCCACACTCGTTCAAAGAAAATTTTAGCAGTGGCTTCTGTTGTGATACTCTTCTTGCATGCTGCTAGAATGGCCATCTTAGAGAATCTGTCTATGACCACGAAAACACAGTCATTGCCATGCTTAGTAGAAGGAAGGCTCGACATGTAATCCATGGAGATGGATTCCCAAGGTCAACTAGGAGTAGGCAAAGGAGTATATAGGCCTTGATTCTTGATGGTCGGTTTGGAAATAATGCAAGCAATGCAGGTTTCGATGTATTTACCAACATCTTTTCGAAGGTTCAGCCAATAAAAATACTTTTGTAGTACGTCCACTGTTTTCTCTACCCTGAAATTTCTAGCGACCCAGCTGTAGTGCGCTTCTGAAATCATCTTAGAACACTCGCTTGAAGGAACATAGAGGTGTCCCAAGTGACACAAAAATGCATCCTAGAGGCAATAATTTGGAACTTTCTTGCCTTCCAGGAGCTTCTAGTACGTGTTTCTGAATTCTAGATCACACTTTTAAGAGTCGGCCACCCCAAAGTCTCGTGCCTGCAAGAGTCGAGCACAGTGGTCAGCGCCATGACCAACGGTCAGCTGAGGCAATCTGCAACATTGTTGGTGTTTCCTTTCTTGTACTTAATGTTCATATGGAACTGTTGCAGGTATGTGGACCATTTTTTACGGTGAATGTTATGAAACTTCCCTTGTGTTTGTATGAGTTGTTGGGGCCGATGGTCTGTGTGGATGACCGTTTCCTTCCCTAGAATGTAATGCTTCTATTATCTGCAGGCCTGCACAATGGAATACATATATTTGTGATAGGTGGGATACTTTCAAACTGTGTTTGAAAGTGTCTCACTGTGATATGCGACTGGATGCCCCTGCTGAGTAAGAACTGCACCAATAGCATAGTCGGAGGCATCTGTCTTGATCTCAAATGGGTTTTGCATGTCTGGTAATGTGAGCACTAGTGCATGGCAGAGTCGCTTCTTCAACTTAGAGAATGCTTTTTGTTGGGATTTAGACTAAAAAAACTTTTCTTTCATCCATCCCTTGGTGTTTTGACTCAAAGGCCAAGTGATATGAGAGAAGCCCAACACAAACCTGCACTAGAAGTTGGAAATATCCAGAAAGTTGTGGAGCCCAGTTAGAGTGGTTGGGCTTTTCCAATCCCAAATGACCTATATCTTGGCTAGGTCCACATGCACACCCGGCTCATCGATGATGTATCCCAGATATTGAACCTGGGTCATGCCAAAAATGAATTTCTCCAAATTAGCACACAACTTGTGTTGCTGCTCTTCCCAACTTTGAATGAAGATCATGATGTCATCCAAATACACTGTTGTGCTCAACTTAGTGCTCCTAAATTGAGGTCATAAATTACAACCAGGGTCAGTAAACTGCTGAAGTGTGGTGCACTATATGTGCCTAGGTATCTGTTTCTCACTACGTCGTGTTTAGTGTTTTTATGATGTTTTTGGTTTTATGGTTTTATGTTAAGAAGGAAAAGAACTAAATGTTGAAAAAGAACAGTTGTTGGTCATACTAAAAACAGAGCAAAGCCTATACTAGAGAACAGAGAATGCAAAGTTTGATAATGACTCATAGCAAGAAAATAAATCACAACATGAACTCAATAACTTATAGCATAAACTCATCCAATTCATTCATTAGAAATATGTTGGAATAGCTTGAGAAAAGGACAAGTTAGCAAAAATTAGGTTCTCCTAAGTAAACAACCATCTTTACAATATTACAAAGAATCTCATCCATGGCTAAAAGTTTATTGGAACACAATTGGAAAAAAGACTATTTGTAACACAATAAGATTTCTACTCTGAATTAACTTGTCATGCTAAGATCAATTCATTCTGCAGCTCAACTTGTCACCACTAAACCTTATTCAAAAGTTAGAGATTTTCTAAAATAGTTTTTGGAAAGAAAGGTTTAATTGTGAAATTGCAAAAGATTGCAGAACAATCAAGGCCTTAAACTGATATCACTAACTCATTCCTGTTCATATGATGATGCATTAATAGAAAGTCAGAACAAGATTATTTTGTAAACAATGAAGGCTGTGAAGTCTAATTTTGATAGTTAATACAACTAAAAGAACAATGGATAACACTGAACTAGAATGCAATTGATCAAGCTTAAAACACAGTGATCACAAATAAACTAGAATGCTTTTATCCTAACTTTGAAATACAGTGATTTGGAACTGAACTAGAATGTCACTAATCTAACTTAAAGTACAATGAACAGAGTTATACTAGAGTGCCATTATCAAACTTGAAACACAGTGAAAGAATTAAACTAAAGTGACATCTACCTTCGGAGTACTACAACTAGACTAAAGATGCAAATAATCACTAAAATGTCTCAGCTGTGTCTCATTCGGAATTAGTGGTATTTTGGAATAATTTATGGAACAGGACTGGCTGCAACATGTTATGTAAATGAGCATGAAAGCATACAATTCAACAAAACACAACAAATCTCTAAAACACCACAGCTATGTCTCATCTAAAATTAGTGATATTTTGGAAGAGTTTATAAGATCACGACTAGCTGTAACAACTGATGTAATCGAGCACAAAATCATAAAGTTCAAAGAAATGCAACTAACTCCTAGATACTACAGTTATATCCCATCCAATGTGAGTGATATTTTGGCAGATTTTGTAAGGATAAGACTAATTGTGACATCCACTGCAAGTAAGTATAAAAACACAATGTTCAGAAAATTAATTAAACTAAGAATGAAACAAGGCTAAGTTACTTATCTAAACCATATGAACAAAGCTTCTCAGGTAGCAGGGGCCCTCTACCACCGGATTAGCACGCAAATCTACTCAATATTGACTCGGCTCTTGCAATAAAGTGATGCTTCTTTCATTAAAGGATAAATTCTTCAAAACCTAGTATTTACGGTCTTCAGATATCTAGCAATAAAACATAAATCTAGCTAAGATGTTTCTCGGTCTCCCGAGCCATACTTATAACAAAATTACATAATTGTCTTTGAGATAAAACAGGAGTAATTTTTCTTTTCAAACTAAAATCGAATTAGGACTTTGGTGGTGGCCTCGTTCTATGATTAAGGACATCTGTATAGTCCTTGTCCTATTAGAAGTCTGTCACCTAGTTTTGGTTTCCCACGTGCATAACCGCCTGTAGACTCGAGCTCAGACTTCGTGGGGAGCAAGAAATGATGGGGGAGTGACGTGGAATATGACCATATGCATTTTTCCTTGTGGTGACACCTGGAACCTACATAAACATGAGAACGGCTGCGGAATAGGTGACTGGCTACAAAATGACTGTGTTCTGTAGCCAGTCTAGTAAAAAATTGCTACAATAACAAAATCATGAAAACATAGCAAGTTAGTCATTATATACATTCTTAAAGTAATCCTAATTAATCCTATTGATCATTTAAGCCTGTAATTGATGAGGGACAAAGAAAATGAAGTGAAATGTGGTGGAAAAGAAGGACATCTTCGGGGCTCAACATACCTCCACTGCAAGACTTTTTCATGTCCTCATGCAACTATTCCATGTACACTGAGACCTCTGCTAGGAAATATAAGCCTCTTCTTCTGCTTTTCCTAACAGTCAGTGGTCTTCTGGGCTTCCTTATGACTAACTCTAATCTCAAATTTGTAAGTGCCCTGCTTAACCTTTTGTTTTTCTTCTTCAATATTTCACTGGCCTTGTGCAACTTTTTCATTTGTAGAGACAGAGTGGTATTCATATCACCTTTGAGCTTAACCTGCTCCCTTAAAATTTCATTCTCATTCTTGATATGCCTATTGAGTACTTCTAACTCATATTTATCTCTTCTTAGCATATCAATTGCAAATTTTGGTGGACTAGGAGTTCTGTCTCTATTTTCTGAAGCTTTCTTCTCTAGTGTCTCAACATAATTGTAAATTTCTTGTTGTGCTGGGTCTATTTCAGGGGCTCCTTCATCAAAATCCTCAGGTGTTTCTTCATCCTCAATGTTTATGATTCCAGTTTGTCTAACCTCTGTTTTCTTTAGTATACCTCTAAGCCTGTGGCTTCGTCTTGGTTGAGATGGCCCTTCTCCTCGTTCTTTGGCATATTTTCTTATTATTCTTTCCTTCTTAAGCTGCTTTTTAATTTGAGCCAATTTCTCAGAAATCATCTCTTCGCTGTCCTCTTGTATTGATTTACCAGTTTTAGTTTCAACAGGCTTAGAAATTTCCTTTCTTTTGCTTCTTCTTATGGGTTTGCCTTCAAGTGGAGATTCCTTGGGTTCCTCAAAATGATTCCTTACTAGAAACTCATCCCAATTATCTCCCATTTTTCCCAAATGATGTTCAATTAAGATTTTGACTAACCCATGGTGATACAAGGTTGTTTCCAGAAATTGAACCCTCTTTTGTACATTTGATGCCATTCTTTTCAGACTATGAAGTAGGAAAAAGGGCAAATTTATTTCCTCTCCTAAGAAATGCATCATTAACCGAATATGATAAACAAAGAGGGTACCAAATCTTCCTTCACAATTTATAAATTTTTGCAAGATGAGCAACATGTTCCTCCATTTATTCTTCAGTGCAGAGCTAGGAATACCTTTCTTAAAAATGGAAACATCCATACCTGGTGTTTTGAGTATTTGCCTCCATGCCTCGTTATGAAATTCCCTATTTTTGAACCACTTTTCTCTTTGCCTGGGTAATTCCGTTGCTTCTGCAATGAAAGTCTCTGTAATGGTGAATTTAACATCTCCTATTTCGACCTCTGCTCCATTAAAGGACCGTGCAAATGTTTTAGTCACCTCTTTGTGAAAACCACTGAATTTTTCTAAAAATTGCAACCACCCAGCCTGTTGTAGCATTTCTCTGATTTGTGGATAGCCTTCCAAGTACTTGGTTCCAACTGGTTCAGTTCTTACTATGAGACCCATAACTTATCTTTTCAACCTTCAAATTACTGCTCCTTTGCGCACGGTGAAAATGACTGTTAAAAAGATGTTTTTACTCCACAGATACAGACCAGAATGGCTTAAGAAGTGGCTGCGGAAAGAAATGATATGGAGCAGTTATGAAATGAGTATAATGCGGTGCGGTTTATTCACACGGATTAATGAATTGAGAGTTATCACGGAAGAAAAAACTGCAGAGATATTTTGTGAGAAATTCAAAATCATCATTAAATACTTTGGCCTAGTGACGTGACTGATCAAATCACTTCAGTACTTAACCGTTAAGTTTTGAATGATGATCGGATATGGCAAGATAGAAGGGATTATGTCCGAAGTTTTTATGATAGGTTTGATAGGCATGATCAACAAAATTAATTAAAACAGCCTTTTTGAATCATACATGACTTAACTGATGCTAAACTTTCATGATCTGTTACTATAATAATTTCATAACTTTTACCTTTTCCTTTTCTTTGATTTTTTTGATTTTTTTTTTTTTTTTGGTTTTGATATGCCTTGTCCTCCTTTAAAAGTCATTGGTCTTCAATCCCCATAACTCCTTTGATTTTGCTTGTTGTCTTGGATATGCATGATCAATTTGTTGCTCAATCAAGTGATTACTGGATAGTGCCTTCGGGATCTCTGGCTGGCTGCAGAATGTACTTGTAGAAGTCTTAAAACATGGAATGGAAAGGTTTGAAGCATGAATGGAATGTTTGTATGAAATGAGTTAAAAATGGATAATGAAGTATGGTGTAATGGAGTATGAGTGAAGTGAATAATGGAATGAAATGAATCTCAATTATGAAGTGGAGTGAAGTATGGAAAATGACCTGCAAATTATGATTTGTATTATTCAATTGCAGCAAGAAATCAATCTTAAAACTCTGAGATGAAAATGAGGTGGACCATGGAATGAAATGAATGAAGTATGGAATGAAGTGGAGTATGGATGAATGGAATGAAATGAAGTATGGATGAATGGAATGAAATGAATCATAAGTGAAATATGGGTTTGCACTTATGATTTTGTAATAGCTACTTGCAGAAAAAGAACAAATTTGAAAATCTAAAGTGTCAGAAAGATTCTGATTTTCACTCTATCTTTTCTGTATAAACATACTAATCAGTGATTAGTTTTCATGTTTATACTTTTATTTTTTATTTATTTACCTTTGAATTCAGAAAATTCAACTAAGTTAATGCAGAAGAAAAATTCTTCTTCATTAACTTCACATCACTGTTTTCCTGAAATCTCTTGACAAATTCTTCTCTTGAAAGTGGCTTGTGATACAGCTTCAATCTATGACCATTTACAAGAAAAGTGACCTTCTCTTCATCTATTGTCCTGATTTTTATTGCTCCATTGTAAAAAATTCTTATAATTTCATATGGCCCAAGCCAATGTGTTTGGAATTTACCTTGAAAATCCTTGAACTTTGAATCAAACAAGAGAGCCCAGTCACCTTCTTTGAACTTATTTTCCTTGATGTACTTGTCATGCCATCTAGTCCTTTGCTGTTGGACTATACTTTTTTTCTGAACTGCATCTTGTCTGATCTCATCCAATTCATTCATCTGCTCCAATATGTGCTTTTGTGCCTCTATTAGATCAAGTCCTAGCTGAACTGCCATTTTGAAAGTTTGAATTTGGAACTCTATGGGAAACAAAACTTACTTTCCATAAACAAGTTCATAAGGAGTATGGCCTGTTGTGCTCCTCCATGTAGTTCTATAGGCCCACAAGGCTTCAGGAAGCCTATCTGCCCAATCTCTTCTATGCAAATGAACAGTCTTCATTAGGATTCCTTCAATGACCTTATTAGTAGATTCCACTTAACCATTTTCTTGTGGATGATAGGGAGTAGATTTTCTGTGTCTGATTTTGTACCTCTCCATCATTTGTTCCACTAGCTTTGATGTAAATTGAGCTCCTTGATCTGTAACAATTTCCCTTGGGACACCAAAACGAGTAAAAATATCCTCAAAAAAAAAATTAACTACAGATGCTTCAGTAGCAGAAAGTAATGGCTTGGCCTCTACCCATTTGGTAACATAATTAGTGCAAACTAATATATATTTCTTTTGTCTTGATGGAGGACTAATAGGTCCTACAAAATATAAAGCCCATTTTTCAAAAGGTTCAATATGTACCTGAGGCTGTAATGGCATCTCACCTGAAGGAGAAGGTTTCCCTACCCTTTGGCAACTGTCACACCTTCTGACATAGGGATGGCCAATAATATCCTAAATGAAGGATCTTATAAGCTGTTCTTTTATCAGCAAAGTGTTCGCCACAAGGTTCATCACGACATGCCTTGAGGATCTCAGGCATCTCATCTTCTCGAACACATCTCCTAATGATAAAATTTGGACCTGTTTTGTATAACTCATTAGCAACCCATGAATATTTTGCACTGTCATAAATGATCTTTCTTTTGTCTCTTGCATTAATTATTGAAGGAAATTTCCCTGAAACTAAATAATTAGCAATGTCAGCAAACCAAGGAGTTTGAGTAGAAATTGCAAAAAGATATTCATCAGGGAATTGATCTTCAACTGGAGTATTGTCTTTGATGTTTTGGAGTCTAGATAGGAAAACAGCTACTGTGTTTTGTTTTCCAGGCCTATCTAGAATGGTAATGTTGAATTCTTGTAAAAGCAATAACCATCTTATGACTCTGCCATTAGTAATTTATTTGTTCATTAGATATCTAATTGCAGAGTGATCTGTGTGAACAAAAGTTTCATAGCCTGTTATATAGTGTCTGAATTTGTTTATGGCATGAACAACAGCTAAAAACTCTTTTTCAGTTACAGTATAGTTTAACTCTGAGGGAGTCAAATTTTTACTGGTATAGTAGATGGCATATGGAATCAAGTCTTTTTGTCCCAATACTGCTCCTGGAGATGTATCTGAGGCATCTGTTGAAATATGAAAAGGTAACTTCCAGTTAGGTCCCCTTAAAATAGGTGCTTCAGATATTTTTTTTCAGTGTCTCAAAGGATAACTGGCAATCAGGATTCCACTTGAATTCATAGTCTGTGGTAAGTAATTTGAAAAGTGGAGATGCTATCTTGGTGAAGTTTTCTATAAACCTTCGATAATATCCTGTGAATCCTAGAAAACTCCTAACATATTTTTGACAACTTGGAATAGATAAGTTAGAGATGACTTCAACTTTTGACTTATCAACTCTAATCCCATCCCTTGAAATGTGATGTCCTAAAACAATTCCTTCAGTAAACATCATAAAACACTTCTCATGACTAAGTGAAAGAATTGCTTCTTTACATCTCTTTAAAACTTTTTCCAAGTTTGTTAAGGCTTCTTCAAATGTGTTTCCATAAACTATGAAATCATCCATATATACCTCTACACAATCATGTATTAGATCTGAAAAGATTCCTAGTACTGCCCTTTGAAATGTTGCGGGTGCATTGCATAGTCCAAATGGCAATACTCGATAAGCATAGGTACCCCAAGGATAGGTAAATGTGGTTTTGTCTTGATCTTCAAGTGCTACCTAGATTTGATTATAACCACTAAACCCATCTAGAAATGAAAAGTACTTTTTTCCAGCTAATGTATCTAACACTTGATCTATGAAAGGTAAGGAAAAATGATCTTTAAGAGTAGCTTTATTTAATTCCCGGTAGTCAATACATACCCTCCATTTACCATTTTTATTTGGCACAATTACCAAAGGAGAAACCCACTGACTATCTGAAATGGGATAGATAAAGTTAACATTTAACAATTTCTGCAATTCTTCCTTAACAATCTCCCTAAGATTTGGATTCATCATTCTCTGAGGTTGTCTGATTGGTTTACAATTTTCCTCTATGTAGATGTGATGAGTGCAAGTCTTGGGGCTTATCCCTTTCATATCAGTGTACTCCCATGCATATGCAGAAGAATGTCTCTGTAATAACTTGACTAGCTCTTCTTGTTGAGATTTTTCTAGGTTCTTGTTTATGTTTAAAGTTTTGCCTGGAAATATCTCAATTGTAGAGCTGTCAAATTTATCCATGGAGTAAAGAGACATCTGTCTTGATGATAAAAACTCAATGTTGGATTCTTCTTGAAATTGTTCATGCTTATATTTCGAAGAGGATTCAAAGTTTTCTAAGGTATTCAGAATTTGGCTATCTTCACTAATTTCTGAAATTATGAAGAGAGGTTGTAAGTCTTCTTCATCCTCTATCCATTGAGTATCATCTAATTCTGTAATTGTCTTTGCTGGAGGATACAAGGTAAATTTCTTGGTTGAACTACCATCAGAGATGTACATATCACCGGATCTACAACTAATGAAAGCATCAACTGTAGCTAACCAAGGTCTTCCTAATATAACAGGATGCCCCCCTAGATTATTCTTAGGAGTTAGGATCATAAAATCCACAGGATATTCCCAAGAATCTAGGGACACTGGAATACCTTCTATTACCCCATCAGGTTTGATCACAGATCTGTCTACTAATTGTAATAATGTGGGTGTAAAAATAAGATTAGGAAGTTTCAGTTTATCCATGATTTGTCTACTCATGATATTGATTGCTGCTCCTAAATCAATAAGTGTGTTTTGGATCTCAATTCCATTAATGTGAATTTTAACAACTGGATTTCCTGGGTCTAGATACTTTGGAATAGCCATCTTACCCATCATGATATCTGCTATTTTTCCTGCCAGTTGAATTTTCTTTATCTCTCTTATTCTTTTCCCTGTTTTCTTCATGCTCAACTCCTTTATTGTCTTTGCTAAGATTGGAATTTCCTTGATGGCTTGTAATAATGGGATCTTAATAAAAACATTTCTCAGCTCATCTAGGAAATCATAATTAGGCACCATAATTTGTTTCTCTACACCCCTATCAATTTGTAATCTTTCTGGAAAGGGAGGTGTAGAAGTGGATGTTGATGGCTGCTCTAATATAGGAGTTGAAATTATTGGTTCTTTTTGTTTTGATTTTTCAATGTTTGAGTCTTGGAAAGTTGTGTTCTCTTCAAGACTTTTATTTACTCGTAGAGAATCTTCCTCAGAATTGTCTTGCTCTTGTATGATTACAGAAGGTTTCCTCTTTTCAAGTATTCTTCCATACCTAAGTTGAACATCACTAAGGTCTAAAGGAGTGATCAAATAAGTTGGAAACTGTTGGCCTTCTATCATGTATGTGTTCTGAGGATTTTTATTGTTGGGTTTTGGTATGGGTTGGGCAGGCAACTGATTTTTTTTCTAGGGAAATGGTAATGGAAGTGGTTGATTTTGATGTTGTGGATTTTGAGAATTTTGTTGAGGAAGGAAATGTGGATATGATGGATAGGATGGTGGATAATGGTAATATTGAGAGTATCTTCCATAGGGATTTTGTGCTCCTTGTGCCCAAGTTTGTGATTGATTTTGAAATTGGGGCCAAGGTTGCTGCCAAGAATTCCAATTTAGTGGGGGTTGTTTATACAACTGATCATGAAATCCTTGTGTTTGAGGTCCTTGCCAAGGCCTCCTGGAGACAAAATTGAGAGATTATGTGGAACTTGTAAAAGTTTCTTCTTGAAAGACAACTTTAAGACCAGAAAGTGAAGGACAACTCTTGGTCTCATGTTTTTCTGAACAAATTACACAAGTCTCTACAACTTTTGCATCCAAAGGGCACTCTCTCAAGGCATGTTTCTTTCTACATTTGGGACAAAAGATTGCTAAGGCATTAGATTCAGATTTTTGCTTGTTTTGTAACTTGAGGGTGTCTATTTGTTCACTAAGACTCCCTAAGATATCAGATTTGAACTCATCAAGCATATGTCCTATTTCTTCCCTACTTACTGTCCCAGAAGCAGACTTACTTTCCCTTGCAAGAGCAGGGTCTCTTGGTCATTTTATAGTTTTAGATTTCCCTCTTGAAAGGTTGATACATAATTCAGCTATTTCAGGTAATGTGAGCTGAGATATATCCCCTTTTCCCATCATGTTAAGGATATCTAACCATTCATCCCTAATTTTCTTCAACAAGAGAGCTTTCAAGGTGTCTTGGTCTAAGTTTTCCATTTTTTCTCTTTTGATGTTGTAGTTAAATCTCTCCAACAAATATTCCAGATTTTCATCCTCTTTTTGTAGAATTTTAAACACTTCCTCCTTATGGTTGACTGGCATACAGTAATCCAAATACCTCTCTAGAAATTCTTGTTTCATGTCTTCCCATGTCCTAATAGAACTGTTGATCAAACTCATAAACCACTTCAATGCTGCTCCTTTTAATGTTGAAGGAAATAGTTTAAGTTTTTGAGCATCTTGTAAGTAGTCATAGGTTCTACATAGGACTTCAAATTCAAATAGGAAGGTTTCAGGATCTTCAGTTTTAATTCCATAAAAGTTTGGAAGGACAGAGGGTGAAATTTTTTTCATAGTTGTATTAGTTTCTTCATCTACTATAGGAAACCCAAAAGAGCTTCCCATTTCTCTTCTACCTCTTCCTCTGCCTCCTTCTCCTTCTGCACCTCTACCTCCTTCTCCTCTACCTCTACCTCTACCCCCTCCAAATAGTGTGTGTTATCCATTAAAAACTCTTCATCCCCCTTCTTCTGCCATAGTTGATTCTTCTGTGGAAGTTGAAAGGTTTAAGTCCCTAGCAGGGGTTCCTGAATCTTCTTCCAAGACAGGTTCAGTGGGTAAGGTGAAAGGTCTTTCTGATGGAATATCTTATCATAAGCCCTCTGGAAGTCTAGGATCAGTAAAGGATGGAATGTGGGTTTAAGTTGGAGGTGTACTGGCTCTTGGTCTTGGTGAAACAAGTGGTGTTCTAGGAATCAAGCTTCTGCTTCTTATGAACCTACCCCTTGAGTCTCTTTCTCTACGCATGTCATTGTTTTTGGGAGGTAAGAAACAATGCTACCTAGCTACACTTCCCTGGCAACGGTGCCGAAATTTTGTGCTCAACTTAGTGCTCCTAAATTGAGGTCATAAATTATCAACCAGGGTCAGTAAACTGCTGAAGTGTGGTGCACTATATGTGCCTAGGTATCTGTTTCTCACTACGTCGTGTTTAGTGTTTTTATGATGTTTTTGGTTTTATGGTTTTATGTTAAGAAGGAAAAGAACTAAACGTTGAAAAAGAACAGTTGTTGGTCATACTAAAAACAGAGCAAAGCCTATACTAGAGAACAAAGAATGCAAAGTTTGATAATGACTCATATCAAGAAAATAAATCACGACATGAACTCAATAACTCATAGCATAAACTCATCCAATTCATTCATTAGAAATATGTTGGAATAGCTTGAGAAAAGGACAAGTTAGCAAAAATTAGGTTCTCCTAAGTAAACAACCATCTTTACAATATTACAAAGAATCTCATCCATGGCTAAAAGTTTATTGGAACACAATTGGAAAAAAAGACTATTTGTAACAGAATAAGATTTCTACTCTGAATTAACTTGTCATGCTAAGATCAATTCATTCTGCAGCTCAAATTTTCACCACTAAACCTTGTTCAAAATTTAGAGATTTTCTAAAATATTTTTAGGAAAGAAAGGTTTAATTGTGAAATTGCAAAAGATTGCAGAACAATCAACGCCTTAAATTGATATCACTAACTCATTCCTGTTCATATGATGATTCATTAATAGAAATTCAGAACAAGATTAGTTTGTAAACAATGAAGGTCGTGAAGTCTAATTTTGACAGTTAATACAACTAAAAGAACAATGGATAACACTGAACTAGAATGCAATTGATCAAGCTTAAAACACAGTGATCACAACTAAACTAGAATGCTTTTATCCTAACTTTGAATTACAGTGATTTGGAACTGAACTAGAATGTCACTAATCTAACTTAAATTACAGTGAACAAAGTTATACCAGAGTGCCATTATCAAACTTGAAACACAGTGACAGAATTAAACTAAAGTGACATCTACCTCCGAAGTACTACAACTAGACTAAAGATGCAACTAATCACTAAAATGTCTTAGCTGTGTCTCATTCGGAATTAGTGGTATTTTGGAATAATTTATGGAACAGGACTGGCTGCAACATGTTATGTAAATGAGCATGAAAGCATATAATTCAACAAAACACAACAAATCTCTTAAACACCACAGCTATGTCTCATCTAGAATTAGTGATATTTTGGAAGAGTTTATAAGATCACTAGTTGTAACAATTGATGTAATCGAGCACAAAATCATAAAGTTCAAAGAAATGCAACTAACTCCTAGATACTACAGTTATATCCCATCCAATGTGAGTGATATTTTGGCAGAGTTTGTAAGGATAAGACTAATTGTGACATCCACTACAAGTAAGTATAAAAACACAAAGTTCAGAAAATTAATTAAACTAAGAATGAAACAAGGCTAAGTTACTTATCTAAACCATATGAACAAAGCTTCTCAGGTAGCAAGGGCCCTCTACCACCGGATTAGCACGCAAATCTACTCAAGATTGACTCAGCTCTTGCAATAAAGTGATGCTTCTTTCATTAAAGGAGAAATTCTTCAAAACAGAGTATTTACGGTCTTCAGAGATCTAGCAATAAAACATAAATCTAGCTAAGTTGTTTCTCGGTCTCCCGAGCCATACTTATAACAAAATTACATAACTGTCTTTGAGATAAAACAGGAGTAATTGTCTTTTCAAACTAAAATCGAATTAGGACTCTGGTGGTGGCCTCGTTTTATGATTAAGGACATCTGTACAGTCCTTGTCCTATTAGAAGTCTGTCACCTAGTTTTGGTTTCCCACGTGCATAACCGCTTGTAGACTCGAGCTCAGACTTCGTGGGGAGCAAGAAATGATGGGGGAGTGACGTGGAATATGACCATATGCATTTTTCCTTGTGGTGACACCTGGAACCTGCGTAAACATGAGAATGGCTGCGGAATAGGCGACTGGCTACAGAATGACTATGTTCTGTAGCCAGTCTAGTAAAAAATTGCTACAATAACAAAATCATGAAAAAATAGCAAGTTAGTCATTATATACATTCTTCAAGTAATCCTAATTAATCCTATTGATCATTTAAGCCTGTAATTGATGAGGGACAAAGAAAATGAAGTGAAATGTGGTGGAAAATAAGGACATCTTCGGGGCTCAACATACACCACCACAAATTATTTGGTGAAAGGTTACAAAATATCCTTCATCAGCCTCATGAAGGTTGCAGGGGAATTCATTAACGCAAAAGGCATGACCAATCATTCAAAAAGGCCCTTCTTGGAATTGAAGTTAGTCTTCCACACATCAGAGGGTTCAATTGTTACTTGGTGATAATTGGACTTGAAGTCAATCTTGCTAAAATATTTGGCCCCCTTTTTTTGGTCCAGCAGGTCATCAATATGTGGAATCGGATAAATATTCTGGATAGTGATCTTGTTCAGTGCCCGATAGTCAATATAGAGTCTCCAGGTCTCGTCCTTCTTATGTGCCAACACAATCGGGCTCCCACATGGCAATGAACTTGGACTATTGGGCCCTTTTTGCAGTAGCTCCTGAATCTTCCTCTTGATCTCATCATTCTCTAGAATAGAATGTCGATAGATCGTCCCATTGGGTAGCGGCGCGCCCAGGGTCATATCGATGGAGTGCTTGACCTGACAGTCTAGAGGTACCCCTACGGGAGAGGTGAAAATTCCCTTGTACTCCTCCACAACCTTGTCCATTTGTTGCTTTCGTGTGGAGGACTCTTGTATGGAGGCCGTGGCCACAATATTCTTCAGGCCATGAGGGTGAATCATAAGGAAAACAAATTTCCTGGTCCAGGGGATGATCTTACTACATTTTTTCACAATGATTAGAGGGATGGTAGTAGGTGGTGCTACCTTCGATATCCTGTACAACTTATTGCCCAAAGTAATCATAAAAGTGTGAGGCCTAGATTCATAAACAGCATGTCACTTCCACAAGTATGTTTGGCCTAATAATACATCACAAAATTTGATAGGAGCAACATCACACAATACCTCAGCCGTGAAGGGCTTGATGTTGTAGCGAAGGTGACATTGCTGGCTAACGCGTAGATCTTGTCATTGGCAACCACCCGATGATGTGCGGTTGCGGGTGTGTTGTGGTTAGCAAGCCTAGCCGCTTCACAACCTATAATTAACTAAGGCTCTTTTGGCTTCCTTTTTCGACAATGAACTCTAGCAGACCCTTCACCCATATTTGTGAGTGGAAGAGGCACTCCCCTTCCTTTGGATCTTCGTGCTCATCCATTTGGATCTTGGTGGTGGGAACGATGGCACTGGGCTCTGCATCAATAATCTAATTCCCTTTGTCATTCCCCTTATCGGGTTCTGACTCAAAGTCGGAGTATGGATCTTATTCGGAAGCCTTCAGCTCTACCACCAATGACTGCTTGGCTCGACACCCACTCATGTTGTCAGTGGAGCTCTTATGGAACTCGAACCACTTTCTTGTGTCCTTCTTTGTCTTTGTGGTGTTTTTCTTTGCTTCTGGCTTCGATGGGTTGCCATGGGTTTCCCCATGTTGGCTTTGCCCTTTATTCAATGGTTTGGGGATGCCTTTCCCTTAATTCAGATTCACATATCCAAAGCCCCTTTTCTTCTGTTTAAAATTTTGATCTATTTTGATAGCATATCGATAGGCAACACCGAGTGAGGAGATGTCCAGGAACTCCATTTCGTCTTGGATGTACTTATACAAATAGCCGAAGTACTTGAGTATCGAATTCCACTCAGAATCCTTGATGTCAATCTTCGTGCGAATGGCATGAAAACCATTTGTGAACTCCAACACATCTTGGTCTCTTTCTTTCCGCAACATGGTCGAGTTTATGTATTTTTATTCATAACTACCAATAGGGTAATATTGTTCCTTTATGGCATCTCCGAAATAATTCCAAGTGGTTGCAGAGCAGAATAGTGAGGGTTTTCGCTCGTCCTTTTTCTCATAGTAGGTTTCCCACCAGTCCTTGATATGGGGGCGGCCTTCACGAGTGCAAAAGTAATATTTTCCTGGTTAGAAAAGTCATGAAATGAAAAATATCCTTCCAATAGATTTAACCATTTATCTACGACATTCACATCTATCTGGACTTGAAATATGAGAATGTCAAAGTTAACTTGTACCTTAAAATGCGTAGTGCCTCCAGAGTGGTTGCTAGATGAAGATGTGTCGCCTGTGGGTAGATGTCGAAGGATTTTGACAAAGTTATCCATCATCACGTTCCTTCTCAAGCAATATTTTCAAAGGATCTCTTGCTTCCTCATATTTATTTTCTTCCGTCATGGGAGGTCGTCAGGGTTTGTGAGGCTGATCTTGCAAAGGGTCAACCAGATTGACCCCTAACTCCATATACCCTGACCTCATTGGGTACATGCAAAGAAAAACTGAGAAAGAGTTGACCTCTCTAATACCAATGATCCGAATTTATGCAGGAACACAATAGAATACGTATATAAACATAACATATAAGTGCAATAGAAATAAAACTCCATTTCATTAATATCAAAGAACTGAAATATGCTTACATAAAGAATGGAAATAAACGAGCTCGGGTGATGGTAGCTGTCTCTGAAAAGATATGTGGAGGCTACATGCCTCTTAAATTTGCTACAATGAGGCTTATTGGCCTTTTTATTATTTATAAAGAATGAGAAACCCTAAAAATCCAAAAATCTTAACCCTAGGTGATAAAGCGCCAAAAACTTGTGGGCGCTGTTGGGGTAAGTTGGAACGTCAACTTCCCGGGGGAGGTAACTTTGGCATACGATCTCCGCTTGGCAATCATAATACCTTGTTTTGAAGATCTCAAAGTGGAGGCAAAAATAAAATCAAATTTTTTTTTAGAGACTTTTCTTGTGTCTCCATTTTTCCTAAAAACTCCTTTTAGGCCCTCAAAATGGATCCAGAAGTTTAGGACCCAGAAAACTGCCAAAAATAGTAAATTGTGCTACAATTAAGGAAAATGAAAAACTGAAAGAAACAATGGTGTTGGTCCAAGTGGAATAAGTGGGTTCCACCAATATCCACCTCGATCACTCCTCCCTCCTTAGGAAGAAATGGTACCCATTGCGTTGAGTGCCTCCATAAGATGGGGAAACTTCTGCTGAACTTGGTCCCTTGTGAGAAACTTGGCATAGGGCAGGAGTTGGCCAGCTTCGAGAACCTGATACAATTGGATCTTTTGTTGGCAAGTGTTCTTGATCTGTGTGTGAATGATCTGATCTGTTATGGCCTGTTCCGTGTAGTCAGGGTTTAGCTATGTTGGTGTGAGTTGTTTAGCAATGTTAGATGTGTTGAGTATTGGTGGAAAGTATGACTGAATACTATCGACATTGAACATTGGGTGTAGGCCAAGGAATAGTGGAATGTTGTGTTTGAAGGCATTGTCTCCTATATCCTTGGTGATGGTGTATGGCCCATATTGGAGTGGGTGAAGCTTGCGATGGGGTCCAGCGAGGGGCTCCTTCTGCAAATTTAGCCAAACTTTGTCGCCCACCTGGAACTTTTGTGGCACCCGATGCTAATCATGTTGCTGCTTGTACTTAGCATTGACTCTGTCCAATATGTCATGGACCTGTTGGCAGACGTGTTGAATGCGCTCAATGAAGTTGTTTTCCCTATCATCTTCGAATAGGGCATGAGACGAATCTGCCTGAGTAGCTGGAAATGGTATGGCCAAATCAATGGGGCATATTGGCTAGAATCAAAATCCCACCTGAAAGGGACAATGTCGATTTGAGCTATGGAGAGCTCGGTTGTAGATTTTTTGGACATAGGGAAGGCTTCCATCCCATGTACGAGGATGCTTTGAGTTGTACATGATTAGAATGTGCATGATCATCCTATTGATGACCTATATTTGGCCATCAGTTTGGGGGTGAAAAATCTGGACTTAGTTAGCTTGGTATCCAACATCGACCAAAGACTTGACCAAAATGTACTTAGGAACCTGTTGTCCCGATCTGAGACAATGATTTGTGGGATCCCAAAGTGCAACCAGACTTGTTCAAAGAAGAGTTTAGCAGTGGCTTCTACTATGATACTCTTCTTGTAGGCCGCCAAAATGGACATCTTAGAGAATTTGTCGACGACCACGAAAGCACAGTCGTTGCCATGCTTAGTAGAAGGAAGGCCATACATGTAATCCATGGATAGGGATTCCTAAGGTCGACTAGGAGTAGGCATAAGAGTATATACGCATTGCTTCTTGATGGTAAGTTTGGCAATGGCATAATAAGTGCAGGATCTGATGTACTTCCCAACATCTTGTCAAAGGTTCGGCCAATAAAAATTATTTTGCAATTCTGCCACAATTTTCTCTACCCTAAAATGTTCAATGACCAGTTTGTAATGTGCTTCCCAAATTATCTTGGCATGCTCGCCTGAAGGAACACAAAGGTGTCCCAAGTGGCACAACAGTGCATCCTGAAGATGATTATTTAGAACTTGCTTGCCTTCCAGGAGCGTCTAGTATGTGTTGTCAAATTCTGGATCACTCTTGTAAAGAGTCGGCCACCCCGAAGTCTTATGCCCGCAATATTCGAGCAGAGTGGTTAGCGCCATGGCCGGAAGTCGGTCGAGACAGTCTGCAACATTGTTGGTGCTTCCCTTCTTGTACTTAATGTTTAGATGGAACTGTTGTAGGTGTATGGACCATTTCTAATGGTGAACGTTCTGCAACTTCCCTTGTTCATGTATGAACTGCAAGGGTGGGTGGTCTGTGTGGATGATTGTTTCCTTCCCATAATGTAATGCTTCCATTATTGGGTTCTGACTCAGAGTCGTAGCATGCATTTGATTCATAAGCCTTCAACTCGGCCACCTGTGACTGCTCAGCTCGACACTCACTCATGTTGTGAGTGGAGCTCTTATGGAACTCACACCACTTTTCTGTGTCTTCCTTCGTCTTCGTCGTGGTTTTCTTTGCTATCTTCTTCAATGGGTTGTCCTGGGTCGCCCCGCCTTGTATTTTCCCTTTGTTTTTCGATTTGGGGATCCTTTCCCGTGCTTTGGATTCACAGATCCAATGTCCCTCTTCTTCTGTTGAAACTTATCCTTGATCTTAACATCATATCGATAGGCAACGCCGATCGAGGAGGTATCCATGAGCTCTATTTCTTCCTTGATGTACTTATACAAATAGTCGTGGTATTTGAGTACCAAATGCCGTTGGGAATCCCTGATGCCCAGCTTTGTGCGAAGGGCATGAAAACCATTTGTGGACTCTGGTACATCTTGGTCCCTTCCTTGATACAACGTCATCCACTTTATGTATTTGTCTTCATATTTACCGACAGAGTAATGCCCTTCCTTGATTGGCTGCCAGATGAGGATGCGTCACCTGTGGGTAGCGGTCGAATGGTTTGGGAAAAGTTATCTATCATCGAATTCCTCTATTTCTTGAGGGCCTCCTTGAGAAATATTTTGAAAGGATATCTTGCTCCCTCGTCTTTCTTTTCTTCCGCCATGGCAGGCCATCGAGGTTTGCGAGGCTGATCTTGCAAAGGTTCAACCAGATTGAGCCCTAACTCCTTATACCCTGAGCTCGTTGGGGATATGCAAAGAGAAACCAAGAAAGAGTCGAACTCTCTGACACCACTGATTTGAACTTATGTAGGAACACAGTAGAATACATATATAAGCATAAACACAAAAATACATCAAAAATAAAACTTGCTTTCATTAATATCAAAGAACTAAAATATGCTTACATATATAAAATGGAAATAAATCAGCTCGAGCGATGTTAGCTTATCTCTGATAAGAGATGTGGTGGCTACATGCTTCTAAAATCTATTACAATGAGGCTCAGTGGCCTTTTTATCATTGAGAAATAATGAGAAACCTTAAAGATCCAAAATACTAGCCTTAGGAGATGAAACGCCAAAAGCTTGTGGGCCCCGTTGCGATAAGTTGGAACATTAACTTCCCAGGGTCATAACTTTGGCATACAATCTTCATTTGGTTATCATAATAACTAGTTTTGAAGATCTCAAGGAGACCCATCGAAAAAAATAGATAAGCAATTTTGGACTTTTTTGGTCTCTCTATTTTTCCTAGAAACACCTTTTAGTCCCTCAAAACGACTCCATAAGTATAGGACCCACAAAAAACTGCAAAAAATAGTAAATTGTGCTACAATTAAGGAAACTAAAAAAATGAAAGAAATAATGATGGGGGTCCAAGTGGAATAGGTAGGTGGTCACCAATATCCACGTGGATCATTCCTCCCCCCTTATGAAGTAATGGTCGCCATTGCATTGAGTTCCAACATTAGATGGGGAAACTTCTGTTGAACTTGGTCCCTAGTGAGCCACTTGACTTAGTGCGCGAGTGGAACAGGTTTGACAACTCGATATAGTTGGAGCTTCTGTTGGCGAGTGTTCTTGATCTGTGTGTCCATGATCCGATAAGTTCTGGAATGTTCCATGCAGTTGGGGTTTAGCTCTGTTGGCGTGAGTTGTTCTGTAATGTCAGATGTGCCTAGTAAAGGTGGAAAGTATGGTCGAAGGAGGTTCACATTGAACACTGGGTGCAGGGCAAGGAACAGTGGAATGTTGAACTTGAAGGCATTGTCTCCTACAATCTTGGTGATGGTGTATGACCCATATCGAAGTGTGTGAAACTTGCGGTGGGGTCCAGTGAGGTGATCCTTCTGCAAATTTAGGCAAACTTTGTCACCCACCTAGAACTTGTGTGGCACCCAATGTTGATCATGTCACTGCTGGTACTTAGCATTGGCTCTATCAAATATGTCATGGAACTGATGGTGGACGTGATGAATGCGCTCAATGAATTTGTTTTCCCTGTTAGCTTCAAATTAGACATGAGTTGAATCTTCCTAAGTATCTGCAAATGGTATGGCCAAATCAATGGGGCATAGTAGATGGAATTCAAGTCCCACCTTAAAGGGGCTATGGCTAGTTGAGCTATGGAGAGATCGACTGTAGTTGTGTTGGACATATGGAAGGCTTTCATCCCATGTATGGGGAAGCTTTGAGTTTTACATGTGTAGAATGTACATGATCATCCTACTGAGGAACTTTGTATGGCCATTAGTTTGGGGGTGAAAAGACATGGACTTAGCGAGCTTTGTACATAGCATTGACGAGAGACTTGAACAAAATGTACTTAGGAACTTGCTGTCTCAATCCGAGATAATGGACTGTGGTATCCCAAAGTGCACTTACGCTCATTCAAATAAGTGTATAACAGTGTCTTGTGCTATAATACTCTTCTTGCAGGCTGCCATAATGGCCATCTTAGAGAATCTGTCAACGACCATGAAAACACAGTTGTTTCCATGCTTAGTAGAAGGAAGGCTCGACATGAAATCCATGGATATGGATTCCCAAGGTTGACTAGGAGTAGGCAGAGGAGTATATAGGCCTTGCTTATTGATGGTAGGTTTGGAAATTGCATAGCAGGTGCAAGATCTGATGAACTTCCCAAATCATCTTGGCATGCTCGCTTGAAGAAACACAGAGGTGTCCCAAGTGGAACAACTGTGCATACTGGAGGTGATAATTTTGAAATTTCTTTCCTTCTAGGATCGTTTGGTATGTGTTGTTGAATTTTGGATCACTCTTGTAAAGAGTTGGCCACCCTAAAGTCTCGTTCTTGCAAGAGTCGAGCACAGTGGTCAGTGCCATGACCGGCGGTCGGCTGAGGTAGTCTGCAACATTGTTGGTGCTGCCCTTCTTTAACTTATTGTTCATATGGAACTGTCGCAACTATGTGGACCATTTATAATGGCGATTGTTATGCAACTTACCTTATGTCTGTATGAATTGTAGGGGTCAGTGGTATGTCTGGATGACCATTTCCTTCCCCATAATGTAATGCTTCCATTATCGGCAGGCCTACACAATGGAATACATCTCTTTGTCATAGGGGGGATAATTTCAGACGGTTTCTGAAAGTGTTTCATTGTGATATGCCACTGGATTCCCCATGATGAGTAATAATTGCACCAATAGCATATTCAGTGGCATATGTCTCAATCTCAAATGTTTGTTGCAGGTCTAATAATGTGAGCATTGGTGCAGAGCAGAGTCGATGCTTCAACTCAATGAATGCCTTATCTTGGGAATCGAACCAAAATAACTTTTCCTTCTCCCTTCCCTTGGTGACTTGACTCAAAGGCCAAGTGATATGAGATAATCCCAACACGAACCCGCGGCAGAAGTTGGAAAGACCCAAAAAGCTACGAAGCTCTATTAGAGTGGTTGGGGGTGGCCAATCCTAAATGAATTGTATCTTGGTTGGGTCCACATGCACACCCTGCTCATTGATGATGTACCCTAGATATTGAAGCTAGGTCATGCCAAAAGTGAATTTTTCCCAATTAGCACGCAACTTGTGTTGCCGTAGTGTTTGGAGGACATGTCGAATGTGGTGGTGGTGCTCTTCCCAGCTCTGGTTGAAGATCAGGATGTCATCCAAATACACCACCATGAATTGGTTGGTGAAAGGTTGAAAAATGTCATCCATCTGCCCCATGAAGGTTGCGGGGGCATTCGTCAACCTGAAATGCATGACCAACCATTCAAGAAGGCCCTCCTTGGATTTTAAGGTTGTCTTCCACACATCGAAGGGTTCGATTGGTACTTGGTGATAACTTGACTAAGTCAACCTTCCTAAAATATTTGGCCCCATTGAGTTGTTCCACCAGGTCATCAATATGTGGAATCAAATACCTATTTTGGAAAATGATCTTGTTCAGCGCGTGATAGTCAATCTAGAGTCTCTAGGTCCCGTACTTCTTTTGTACAACCACGACCTAGCTTCCACAGCGTGATGAACTTGGCCTAATGTCCCATTTCTGCAGTAGCTCTTGAATTTGCCTATTTATCTCATCGTTCTCCATAAAATAACATCAATAGATCGACCCATTGGTCAGTGGTGCTCCCGGGGTTAGATTGATGGAGTGCTTGACCTGACAGTGTAGAGGTACCTGTGTGGGAGAGGTGAAAATGTCCTTGTACTCCTCCAAGACCTTATCCATCTGTTGCTGTCATGCGGAGATGCCCTGTCTGGATGTTTGATCTAAAAATTAAAGTATTTGTAATGTTGTGCAAAGTATCCATTTCCATTAAATTAAGTGTGCAAAGTGTTTATCATGACTTGCAAATTAAACAAAGTTTTTTTGGTCACTGTTTTTGAGTTTATGTGTGAAGGAATGTTAAATTAAAATTACTGTTTAACATCTTAAATCATAAATACACAACAACATAACTTCACCATAACAACACAACAACATGATGAGGCAGTTCACCCCTCTTGGGCTACATCTGCCGGGTCCAAGGCTCCCAATGGGCATGTCCTTGCTCTATTAAGTTGCTCAAATTGGTATTACAGTGAGAAAAAGGCCTAAACAGAAAAAACCAGTTGTGAAATTGAATTCAGAAGACATAAATAAGCTAATAATGTCTTTTATTTCACCTCAAATAGTGAAGTATAGCCCAATGTAGCTCATTTTCCCTGATGCCCCTGATGGCTCTCCAAGCTTCCCTAAAGAAAAAATGGCTGTATAACACCTATATTCACTCTAAAACCTATCACAAACTCTCCAGAATGCTGAAGAAAGCCGAAATTGACCAAAATTTCATCCAAATTGGTTCATATTGAAGAAGTTATGACAAAAACAAACTTCTGCCCAATGTCACTTGAAAACCCCACTAAAAATGGAAACACTGCAAGTTAGTGCTCCAAAAATAGCCAAAAGGCCGAAATTGTCGAAAGCGCTCCAAAGCTGGCGGAGAAATTTAATGTGACATTTAACGCCGGGGTGTGGTGTTCACATGACCCACCATTGAACCCGTCGGCATGAACGTTAACAACCCGAGTTGAAAACCGTAGCATTTTTTTTTTTTTTTTTGAGTGGTCACATTAATAATCGTGGTTAGCAGGTGGATGTTGTAACCGCCAAAGCTAGACCCCCTGTTCACCGGCGTGTGGTCACGTGAATGGTCGTGCTAGCCCTAAGTGGCTAGCCCCTTTAATTTTCCGCCGGAACAAAGTTTAAACTTTAAATGAAACCCGCCATATTAATAAGTCAAGTAACATGGTGTAGTGGAGTTGGTCAGGGTGCTGTGCTATTCGTAGGGAGGTCCACGGTTCAAAACCTGTAGAGTCATAAAAATTTTGCAATGCCAATTATTCCACTGGCCTAGGGCCATGTGGCGGCCTCCGGGCTTGCCACGTGGCACCCTTTGATTGGCGATAATAACCAAAGTCAAGCCACCATCGAATAAGAAAATGCCACTTGTCTAATTATAATACGCCCAAGTGGAATATTCCTGGAATATTCTTTTTTATTTATTTATCCAAATTCATAAAAGTCAAACTTGGTCAAATGAATTTTGGAGGATATTGAAAAATTCAAACGTGCATAACTTTCACATTTGATGTCGGATTTGAGTGTCGTTCATGGTGCCAGAATTGCAGCGAAGAGGCCTTTCCGGTCATTTAGGTTGCAACCAATTCTGATCAATTCCATTTTGAGCATTTTTTCAACTTGGACCTGAGCTCCTGATCACACCTCCCAAATGAGAAGCTTTTGGACCCCAAAAGCTCACTGAAATACTGAAAATGATCTGTACAGCCAATAAGAATACTACACCCTCTTCTCTTCAGTCTCAAAACACTTGCCCTGTGTGGCTAATGAATTTGAACCACAACTAGAAAGCAATTCACACTTCCCTTCCTCGATGCTTATCCTCCTGTCAAGAGATGCCTTTCTTGCACTCACTCAGAAAATTTATGGCGAGAAATTTGCAGAAGGAATCTGAACATCACTGCCTTGATCAATGATCCAAGGTGGCTCATACATAAGTCGTGCAACATGCGACATGAACAACAAGTCGACATGATATGTGCTATACAATTGACACAAAATCAATGTAAAAAGTGTGCAGCACAATCGACACAAGTTGAAAAAACATGTGCGACACAATTGACACAAGTCAATAAACAACATGATACATCTTGACAAACACATGTGCATGTATCAATGTACAATGAACCTATTTACAGTTCGCTATTTACACATACAACTTCCATGCACATGTACACCTTCAACTCTTCCTTTCAAGTACCAACAAGTACATAATCCCAAAAACATGTGGGTGACTATAAGAGCTGAACTAAAAGATATTGCTGCAATATAAGTGAGTATCATACTCCTCTTTGACACCTCCATGACGAAATTTTGCAACAACAAAGAAATTCCTTCAACTGAACCACATTTATGTGCAATCTTGCATCAAAATTTTCAACAGAAATACATGCATACAACTGAAATTTGCATGTTCAAAGGAGTATTTCTTACTGTGTTAAGAAGTCCATCCACTTCTTTCCAAGCCACCTCCATGGAAATTTTTGCGGTTGCAACACTTCTTCATGTGAATCTTCAATTTTCACATCGATAATGGAATCCATAGTTCCACTTGTGCCAATCTTCCTGTCCTCTTGCTACATGTGCTTTGGACGACCAGTTGGATGCAAAGTCCAACAATGGGAGACATCATGTCCCTTCTTTTGGAAATATGTGCAACACTTATGCACCTTCCTTGAAATTTGTCTTTGTCTCATCTGCTTCCTGTATGCTTTCTTTTTCATCCAACATCTCGAAACATGATGATTAAATTGACCACAAAATGTACAACAAAGCTTTCTTTCATTTAAGCATGTAAAATTATCATGCTTTGCAGAAACATAATCAAATTGATGATGAGAAGATTTATACCTCTTGTGCTACTTTGAATGTTCATCCTTTTTGTCTTCATTAGAAGATGAACTAGTAGAGGCTACAACTTTCATTTTCTGACTAACATCACCGTTTTTGTCTTGAGAACTGTTTGAACTTGCATGCATGCCATAAGCTGCATGTTTGCCATCTTCTTGCTGCAACAAAGGCTTAAAGCAATGGCAATCATATTTGAAACAAATTTTACATATTTGCATCTTAGAACTTGGAAAAAGGTTCTCTTTAAACTAGCATCACACGCCTTCAAAGATTTGGAATCTTCGCCATTAAACTGCACATAACCAAGACCAAGATTCTTGGGTCGTTCCTCAACAAGAATAGGTTCAACCATGCCTTGTGCATGCTTACCTAACCCCTTTCCTTCATATCCCATTTTAATCATTAATTTGGACCCTATTCCCTTTGTATGTTTTTCGAAAGAACCAACACACCTTTCTAAAGAGGAAACTAAAGACAAGTTAGAATGGATTACCTCTTCCTCATGTATTTTCTTGGTCAAAGCCTCTTAGGCTTGATGGAGTTGCCTCTCCATATTATGCAATTTTTGAATAATCTCTTCCTTCATGGCAAACAACTGTTCACGAAGTTCAGTACTTTCTCTTTTGTCCTCAAACAAAGTCTGTACCATATCCTTCAATATAATAAAGTCATGCTTCATATCATCATTGAAGAATCTTGTGAAGGAGGAAACTTCACTTGTAGAATTTGTCATTATGATGTCAATGGACAAATTAACTTAAACAAAGTTCTCAAAGTTTTTCAAAACAAATGACAAAGCTTTTTTTAACCAAATGCCTTTACAACCATACTCTTATTCAAGCAGTGAAACAACCAACAAACTCCAAGAGTTTCCTGACAAACAATCAATCAAGAGGGTTTGTGTTCCCATGGAGACCTTAAGGTACTTTGGGGTAAGAAAGAAGCCTTCAGCCCTTACTTTCTTTTTTGTTCTCTACAAGACTTAGCTAATCAGTAGCTATCCCCAACACTAAAGCAAACTCAAACCACAATAAGTTTGCAAACAGTAAAACAACCAATATTTTACACTGTTTAAACACGTTTTCTTGAAAACACGTTTATGGCTACTTCTTATCTCTTAAACTTCAGCCAAGTAAACCTAAAAAACCTACAACAAACGCTGCCCCAAAATGGCTAAACACTGCTTGCAAGGGTTCTAATGCAGTCTTTTAAACAAATCCTTTTTCAAAAGAACAATACAGAGAGAAACACTAACTCTCCTAATACTCAAAAACACTAGCTTTGATACCATCTGATCTGAAAATGAAAGTATTTTTAATGTTGTGCAAAGTATCCATTTCCATTAAATTAAGTGTGCAAAGTGTTTATCATGTCTTGCAAATTAAACAAAGTGTTTTTGGTAACTGTTTTTGAGTTTATGTGTGAGGGAATGTTAATTAAAATTATTGTTTAACATCTTAAATCAGAAATACACAACAACATAACTTCACCATAACAACACAACAACATGATGAGGCAGTTCACCCCTCCTAGGCTACATCTGCCGGGTCCAAGGCTCCCAATGGGCATGTCCTTGCTCTATTAAGTTTCTCACATTGGTATTACAGTGAGAAAAAAGCCTAAACAGAAAAAACCAGCTGTGAAATTGAATTTAGAAGACAGAAATAAGCTAATAATGTCTTTTATTTCACCTCAAACAGTGAATTATAGCCCAATGCAGCTCCATTTCCCTGATGGCCTTGATGGCTCTCCAAGATTCCTTGAAGCAGAAATGGCTATAGAACACCTCTGTTCACTCTAAAACCTATCCCAAACTCCCCATAATGCTGAATAAAGCCAAAATTGACCAAAATTTCATCCAAATTGGTTCAATATTGAAGAATTTATGACAAAAACAAACTTCTGCCCAATGTTACTTGAAAACCCCACTAAAAATGGAAACACTGCCAGTTAGCACTCCAAAAATAGCCAAAAGGCCGAAACTGTCGGAAGCGCTCCAAAAATGGCGGATAAATTTAATGTGACATTTAACGTCGGGGTGTGGTGGTCACATGACCCACCGTTGAACTCGCCGGCATGAACGTTAACAACCCGAGTTGAAAATCGTAGTGTTTTTTTTTTTTTTTTTTTAGTGGTCACATTAATAATCGTGGTTAATGGGTGGATGTTGTAACCGCCAAAGATAGACCCCCTGGTCACTGGCGTGTGGTCACGTGAAAGGTCGAGCTAGCCCAAAGGGGCTAGCCCTTTAATTTTCCGTCAGAACAAAGTTTAAACTTTAAATGAAACACACCATCTTAATAAGTCAAGTAGCATGGTGTAGTGGAGTTGGTTAGGGCGGTGTGCTATTCGCGGGGAGGTCCATGGTTCAAAACCTGTAGAGTCACAAACAAATTTCAACGCCAATTATTCCACCAGCCTGGGGCTACGTGGCAGCCTTCGAGTTTGCCACGTGGCACCCTTCGAGCTTGCCACGTGGCACCCTCTGATTGACCACAATAACCAAAGTCAAGCTACCATCGAATAAGAAAATGCCACTTGTTGATTTCTAATACGCCCAGGTGGAATATTCCCGAATTATTATTTATTTATTTATTATTTATTATTTTATTATTATTATTATTATTTATTTTTAAATCCAAATTCATAAAAGTCAAACCTGGTCAACTGAATTTTGGAGGATACTGAAAACTTCAAACCTGCATAAATTTCACGTACGACGTCGGATTGGAGTGACGTTCGCAGTGCCAGAATCAAAGCGACAAGGCCTTTCCAGTCATTAAGGTTGCAACCAATTATGAGAAATTCCATTTTTGAGCATTTTTTTCAACTTGGACCTGAGCTCCTGATCAACGTTATGGCCACAATATTCTTCTATCCATGAGGTTAAATCATAAGGAAAATAAATTTCCTGGTGTGGGAGATTATATTAGTGCATTGATTCACAATGATCAGAGAGATGGTGATATGCGGTGCTACATCCAGTATTTTGTACAACTTATTGCCAAAAGTAATAATAACAGTGTGAGGCCTAGATTCATACACAACATGTCGCTTCCACAAGTATGGTTGGCATAATAATACATCACAAACTTCGAGAGGAACAACATCACATAGTACCTCATCTGTGAAGGGCTTAATTTTGTAGGGAAGGTGACATTGTTGGATGACACGAAGATCTCATATTTGGGGAAACCACCCGATGGTGTACGGTTGCGAGTGTGCTTTGGATGGTAGGCCTGGCCACTTCACAACCTATACTTAAATGTGGTTCTTTTGGTTCCCGTTGTCGACAATGAACTGCAATGGAGAACCCTACACCCACATCTGTGAGTGGAAGAGGTGTTCCCCCTCGACTGGATCTTCGGGATCATCCTTCTGGATCTTGGTGGCGGAAATGGTGGCACTGGGCTCCACATTAATCATCTTCTCCCCTTTTTCATTCCCCTTGTCGAGTTGTGACTTCGAGATTCGGAAGCCTTCAGCTTGGCCACCAGGGAATTCTTGGCTCGAGACTCACTCGTCTTTTATGTGGAGCTCTTACGGAACTCACACCACTTTCTCGTGTCCTTCTTTGTATTCATGGTGTTGTTCTTTTCTTGTGGCATCTATGAGTTATCCTGGGTCACCCTGCCTTAGCTTTTCCCTTTGTTTTGTAGTTTGGGGGTGCCTTTCCCTTGCTTTGGATTCGCAAATCCAAAGTTCTTCTTCTTTTGTTTAAACTTCTGCTCGATCTTGACATCATATCGATAGGTAACACCAAGTGAGGAGATGTCCAGGAACTCCATTTCATCCTGAATGTACTTATGAAAACATCCACTATGCTTGAGTACCAAATGCAGCTTAGAATCCTTGATTCCTAGCTTCATGTGAAGGGCATGAAAACCATTTGTGAACTTTGACACATCTTTGTCCCTTCCCTGCCGTATTATGGTCCACTTTATGTATTTGTTTGTATAACTATCGATGGAGTAATATTGTTACTTGATGGCATCTTGGAAAGAATTCCAAGTGGGTCCAGGTGAGAAAAATGAGGGTTTCCACTCGTCCTTTTTCTCACAGTAGGTTTCCCACCATTCCTTTACATAGGGGGAGGCTTTCAGGACTGCAAAAGTAGTCTTTTCCCTATTGGAAAGGACATGAACTGAAAATATCCTTCCAAAATATTTAACCATTTATCTACGACATTTTCATCTATCTGGTGTTCAAATATGGGAATGTCAAAGCGAACTTGTACCTTAAAAGGTGCAACGCCTCCAAAGTGGCTTCCAGATGAAGAGGTGTTGCTTGTGAGTAGTTGTTGAAGGATTTGGGAAAAGTTTTCCATCATTGTGTTCCTCTGTTTCTCGAGGGCCTCGAGCAATATTTTGAAAGGATATCCTACTCCCTCATCTTTATTTTCTTCTGCGATTAGAGGTCATTGGGGCTTGAGAGGTTGATATTGCAAAGATTAAACCAGATCGAGCCCTAATTCCTTATCCCTAGCCTCATTGGGGACATGCAAAGAAAAACCTAGAAAGAGCCGACCTCTTTGATACCATTGATCCAAACTTATGCAGGAATGCAATAGAATACATATATAAACATAAACATAGAAGTGCGAGATAAATAAAACTTCATTTCATTAGTATCAAATAACTGAAATATCTTACATACATAATGGAAAAAAACTAGCTCGAGCGATGATAACTTATCTATGAGAAGAGATGTGGTGGCTACGTGCCTCAGAACTTAGTTACAATGAGCCTCAGTGGCATTTTTATAATTGAGAAACAATGATAAATCCTAAACATAAAAAAACCTAACCCTAAGATATGAAGCGCCAAAATATTGTGGGCAACATTGGGGTAAATTGGAACGTTAACTTCTCGGGTTCGTAACTTTGGCATACGATCTCTGTTTGGCTGTCATAATACCTCGTTTCAAAGATATCGAAGAGGAGGCTGGAAATAAACCAATATAATGGTTTGGGAATTTTTTGTTCTTTCTGTTTTTCCTTAAAAGACATTTTAATCCATCAAACGACTCTAGAAGTTTAGGACCCGAAAAATGCCATAAATAGTAACTTGTGCTACAATTAAGGAAACTGAAAGAAAACATGGTTGGCGTCCAAGTGGAATAGGCAGGTGGCCACAAATATCCACCTGGATCATTCCTCCCCCCTTAGGAAGCAATGTTATCCATTGTGTTGAGTGCCTCCAAGAGATGGAGAAACTTCTGCTGAACTTGGTCCTTTGTGAGCCACTTGCCTTGGTGCAGGAGTTGGCTTGCTTTGAAAACCCGATACAGTTGGATCTTTTGCAGGCGAGGGCTTTGATCTATGTGTCCATGATTCGATCAATTGTGGCATGTTTCATGCAGTTGGGGTTTAGCTTTGTTGGTGTGAGTTGTTCTGCAATGTTAATTGTGTGTAGTAATGGTGGAAAGTATGTTCGAAGGTATGCCCCATATCGGAGCGGGCGAAGCTTGCGGCGGTGTCCAGCTAGTTTCTCCTTTGGAAAATGTAGCCAAAATTTGTCGTGCACATGGAACTTGTGTGGCACCCGATGTTGATCATGTTGCTACTTGTATTTAGCATTGGCTCTATCCAATTTTTCATGGACCTATTGGCGAATGTATTGAATGCTCTCAATGAAGCTGTTTTCTCTTCCAACTTTGGATAGGACATGAGGAAAATTTTCTTGAGCAGATGCAAATGGTATGGTCACATCAATAGGACATAGTTGATGGAATACCAATCCCACCTGAAAGGGGTTGTGGCCAGTTGAGCTATGGAGAGATCTGTTATAGATGTGTAGTACATAGGAAAGGATTTCATCCCATGTACGAGGATGCTTTAAGATGTACATGCGTAGAATGTGCACGATCATCCTATTCAAGACCTCTATTTGGCCATCAATTTTGGGGTGAAAAGTCATGGACTTAGTGAGCTTGGTATACAACATGGACTATATACTTGACCAAAATGTAGTTAGGAACCTGCTGTCCTGATTTGAGATAATGGACCGTGGGATCCCAAAGTGCACCCACACTCTTTCAAAGAAGAGTTTAGCAGTGGCTTATGTTGTGATACTCTTCTTTGCAGGCCGCTAGAATGGTCATATTGGAGAATATGCCGATGGACTCGAAAACACAGTCATTTCCATGCTTAGTAGAAGGAAGGCCCGACATGTAATCCATGGTGATGGATTCTTGAGGTCAAATATGAGTAGGAAAAGGAGTATATAGGCCTTGCGTCTTGATGGTCGGTTTCTCAATGACGCAGGTAGTGCAGAATTTGATGTACTTCCCAACATTTTTTCGAAGGTTCGGCCAATAAAAATACTTTCGCAGTATTGCCACTGTTTTCTATACCCTGAAATGTCCACCAACCCGACTGTAGTGCGCTTTCAAAATCAGCTTAGCATGCTATTTTTAAGGAACACAGAGGTGTCCCAAGTGGCACAACAGTGCATCCAGGAGCTGATAATTTGGAACTTTCTTTCCTTCCAGGAGCATTTGGTATGTGTTGTCGAATTTCCGATTACTCTTGTAAAGAGTCGACCACCTCGAAGTCTCGTGCCTGCAAAAGTCGGGCACAACGATCAACGCCATGACCGGAGGTCAGCTGAGGCAGTATACAACATTGTTGGTGTTTCCCTCATTGTACTTAATGTTCAAATGGAACTGTTGCAGGTATGTGGACCATTTCTGATGGTGATATTTCTGCAACTTCCCTTTGTATGTATGAAATACAGGGGTCAGTGGTCTGTGTGGATGACTGCTTCCTTCCCCAAAATCTAATGTTTCTATTTTCGGAAAGCTCACATAATGGAATACATCTATTTGTCATAGATGGGATACTTTCAAACTATTTCTAAAAGTGTCTCATTGTGATATGCAACTAGATGTCCCTGCTAAGTAAGAACTGCACCAATAGCATAGTCGGAGGCATCTGTCTCGATCTCAAACGGTTTTTGCAGGTCTGGTATTGTGAACACTAGTGCAAAGAAAAGTAAATGATTCAACATGGTGAACGCCTTCTGTTTGGATTTAGACCAAAATAAATTTGCTTTCACCCCTCCCTTGGTGACATGACTCAAAGGCCAAATGATATGAGAGAAGCCTAACACGAACCTACAGTAGAAGTTGGCATGACCCAGAAAATTGTGGAGCTCTGTCGGAGTGGTTGGGGCTGGCCAATATTGAATGAACTATATCTTGGCTGGGTCCATATGCACACTTCGTTCATCGATGATGTACCCTAGATATTAAACCTGGTTCATGCCAAAAGTGCATTTCTCCAAATTAAGGCATAACTTGTGTTGCCACGAGGAGATGTAAAATGTGGTGGAGGTGGTCTTCCCAACTCTAGCTGAAGATCGAGATGCCTTACATATACACCACCACGAATGAGTTGGTGAAAGGTCACAAAATTTCGTCCATCGGGCACATGAAGGTTGGGAGGGAATTCATCAACCCCAAAGGCATAGCCAACCTTTCAAAAAGGCCCTCCTTGAATTTGAAGGCAAGCTGCCACACATCAGAGGGTTCGATTGGTACTTGGTGATAACTGGACTTCAAGTAAATTTTTCTAAAATATTTGGCTCCATTAAGTTGTTCCAGCAGGTCATCAATCTGTGAATTGAATACCTATTCCAGACAGTGATCCTGTTCAGCACCCAATAGTTAATACATAGTCTCCAGGTTCCATCCTTCTATTTTACAACCACGATTAGGCTCCCACATGGCGACGAAATTGGCCTAATGTGCCAAAAATACCCTTCCAATAGATTTAACCATTTATCTATGACATATGCATCTTTCTGGTCTTTAAATATGGGAATTTCAAAGTTAATTTGTACCTTAAAAGGTGTGGCGCCTCCATAGTGGCTTCCGAATGAAGATGTGTCGCATGTGGGTAGTTGTCGAAGGATTTGGGCAAACTTATCCATCATTGCGTTCCTTTGTTTCTCAAGGGCCTCCTCCAACAATATTTTGAAAGGATATCATACTCCCTTGTCTTTCTTTTCTTCTGCCATTGAAGGTCATCGGGGTTGGTGTAATGCCCCCTAATAATAATAATAAATAAATAATATAATATGATTAAATAAATAGTAAATACATAATAAGTGAATAATCGTAAATAATTTTTAAAATTGATTTTTTGGAGGGCGAGGAATTTTGTTTTTGCTGCTGGTCGGCCTACGCGAGGGCCGAGTTCGCCGCCCCCACGGCCTCCTCTGCTTGTTGCTACGACCTCTTGGCCCCCGGGGGCCCTCGATCTGGCTGGATGCGAGACGGATCTGCCTCGGATCTCGTTCGGCCCTCCGAGCGGCCCCTCTACACGGATACGTTGCCCGGATCTCAGAACATTCTCGATGCCGAACCTTGCCTCCATATTCTTCATCTCGGTCTCGGAGATGCCTCGCCTCTTGTCTGGAGCAGGTCGGGTGAGTTACTGATCTTTTCTGCTGACTATGGAGACCCAAGGATCGCCTCTAGGGCCCTCTCTGTCTTCTCCTCCGGATGCCTCAGCCGCCTTCTCTTCCTTGATTGCTTCGTTACCCAAGAAGAAGAAATCTGACGTCTCTAAGTTTGTTAAGAAGCTCGACGATGTTCCGGAGGTAACCCTACCTCCTGAGGGACCGATCCAGGTCGCCTTGTCTCTAGCAGATCGCGCCCTGGTCGGTCAATTCACAGGTCTCTGGCCCTCACCTAAATCAACTGAAAACTGGGTTGCTAGGAATTGGATCCCGCTGATCAAGAACAAAGTCACTTCATATTTTCTTGGAAGAGGCTACTTCCTGTTTGAATTCAATACTAAGGAGGATAAAGACCTGATCTTCAGGAATGGGCCCTATTTCATGGGACCTCAGGGCCTATATCTAAATAAATGGACTCCAGACTTTGATCCAGCTGTGGATGTTCCATTGGCAGTTCCTGTTTGGGTTCGGCTCCCTAACCTACCGGTTCACTGTTGGAACTGGGATTCCCTTAAACACATTGGCAACACATTGGGCAAGTTCATAGACAGAGCCAACAACAACGATCAATATGATTGCGCCCGGATCTGCGTCGAGGTAGACTTAGAGGTGGGTCTCCCTGAGGCCATCAAAATAAAGGTGGGTAGCTGGACGCATCTTCAAGTGCTGGATTACGAGCAGCTCCCGTTCAAATGCCGCAAATGCCACATCTACGGCCATTTTGCTAGAGGATGCCCGAACATAGGTGAAGCAGAAAAAGGAAAGGAGGAAGGATGGAACCAAGTTAAGAGATCAAAGATAAATCACAAGAAATCCGGGGCACAAGGATCTCAACCTGCCGCTGCCCAAAATGTATCCTCGTCGAGAAGTCAAGAAAATAAGTTCGAGGTCCTAAGCTCTGCGGAAGAAATTCCCAGGGAAGAGGAGAGACCTGCCAAATCAGCAGAAAAATCGAACTCAGCAGGAACCAGACCCGAAGAGAGTATCATGGCAAGGGACAAGGAAAAGCAGACAGAAGCCCTCCGAGGAGGAACATGACTCAGAGGAGTCTGAGGAAGATGGAGAAATCGGAGATACGCAGACATCAGTTAGAAGATCTGCAAGGGGCCGGAAATCTGCAAGAGAAAAGAGAGATCAGGAAACCTACAAAGACAAGCTGCAGGGTAGTTAGCCTACGCTAGAAAAACTCCTTGGCAAGAACTCGAAGACGGTTAAAAATCAAGTTCCTGGCTCCAGGGGAGCCCCTCACCAAAGAAACAAATGATGAAGACCATCTCCTGGAATTGCAGAGGAATGGGGAGTAAAGTAAAAGAAGAAGCAGTGAGAAGTCTCATTAGAAGAGAAACCCCGGACATCCTTCTGATCCAGGAGACCAAAATGGAGGACAATGAGTTCCTTCAAATCAGCAAAAAGTTCTGGAAGGAAAGTAGCGGACTAGCAGTATCATCAAGGGGAGCCTCCGGGGGATTGGGCTCTCTCTGGAACCCCCTCAAATACAGCCTGGTCACAGAGGCACACAATAGCCATTGGCTATTCTTGAAGCTACACTCTGTAGATTCAAGGGAGACTATCTGCCTGTTCAATGTCTACGTACCTATTAACATAGGGGAGAAAAGGGAGTGTTGGGATTCCATTAGACAGCTGGCGGAGACTGAGAACCTGGGAAACATCATCATTGCAGGGGACCTAAATATCACTCTACGCACGGATGAAAAGCGAGGAGGCACAATCGTAAGGGACCCAGCAAGGGAGTGGGTGGAAGATCTCATGCAGGACTGGGATCTACTCAATACCCCTCCAGATAACGGTAAGTACACCTGGACCAATAAGAGAATAGGCCCTGGTCATATTGCTGCTAGACTTGATAGATGCTTGGTGCAGAGTTCTTTTCTTTTGCTTGGTTTAGAATCCAGATTGCACATCCTCCCATGCAGTGTCTCAGATCATAAGCCCATTTTGTTAGAGATGACAGGTCACAAGGATCTTGGTCCCATTCCATTCAGGTTCAATGCTCTTTGGGTTAAGGAGCCTGAGTTTTTGAATTTGGTTCAGGATAGCTGGAAATTGCCAGTGAAGGGTTCTCCCTTCTTCATCTGGGAAGAAAAACTTAGAAGATTGAAAGCTGCCCTCAAAACATGGGCCAAAGGTCTTCCCACTCCTGCAAAAGAAAGAAAGCAGGCTCAAGATAATCTTACACAGCATCAAACCCAAAGTGAGGATGTAGAAATCACTAAAGAAGTTTTAGACAAGGAGGTGGAGCTTCAACAAATCTATCACAAAGCCTGCCTATTAGAGGAAGAGCATTGGAGACAAAAATCTAGGAGTCTATGGCTTAAAGCGGGAGATAGAAATTCTGCCTTCTTTCATAAACAAGCTCAAGCAAGAAAAAGCTTTAATTCTATAGCAGAAATCAAAGAAGGCAATTTGATCCATAAAGACTTTGAGAGCATAAAGAATGCAGCTTACAATCACTTCAAAAACTTGTATAAAGAAGAGGGTGAGACTGATCCAAATTCCAAATGTCTGGAGGTGATACCCCCAAGGATCTCCCCTCTTAATAACCAGAAGCTTGAAAAGAAGATTTCCATCCAAGAAATAAAAGATGCTCTAGCCAGTATGGAGCCTGACAAAGCCCCAGGCCCGGATGGCTACATGGCCAGATTCCTCCAAACTTGCTGGCAGATTGTGGAGAAAGATCTCTTCAAGATGATCCTGAAATCACAAAATTGTCAAAAAATTGGGGGCAGCACTAATTCTGCCTTTCTTGCCCTTATTCCCAAGGAAAAGGGTGCAAAAGAATTCAATCGGTTTCGCCCAATCTCTCTGTGCAACATTGGATACAAATTAATCACAAAGGTAATAGCAAACAGGCTAACAGGCATCCTTCCAGCGATCATACCTGAGAATCAAGGAGGATTTGTTCAGGGGAGACAGATTGTCGACAACTACATCCTGGTGCAAGAGGCGATCCATTCGAGTCAACTTCGCAAAGAGAAGGGTATGGTGATTAAATTAGACCTGGCAAATGCCTTTGATCGTGTCAGGCAAAGTTTCCTTTGGGAAGTTTTGAAAAAGTTTGGCTTTGGACTGGGTTTTGTAAATTGGATTCGAGCTAGTATTGCTGACCCATGGATCGCCCCCTTGGTGAATGGGAGAGCAGCTGGCTTCTTCAAAGCATCAAGAGGGCTCAGGCAAGGCTGCCCCCTCTCTCCATTTCTTTTCGTTCTCCAAGTCTTTGCCCTAAGCTTCTTCCTAGATCAGAAATTGGAAGAACAGGAGATTTTGGGGCTTAATATAGCCAGAGGGGTGAAAAATGTAAACCACACTCTTTTTGCAGATGATACCCTTCTGTTGGGGGCTGCCTCAGCTCGATTTTCCATAAGGTTCAAGGAGGTTTTAGATGATTTCAGTGAAGTTACAAGAAGCAGTCTAAACAAAGGCAAATGTAAAGCTTACTGCTGGAACATTTCTACTCACACTCTTTCTGTCATCTCCAGAACCCTGGGTTTCACTGCCACCCTCAGCTGGTCCTCCTTTATATACCTGGGTCTTCCCATCTTTCGCAATCTGGTTTATAGCAGAGATTGGGCCCCTCTATTGGACAAATTCAAGGCAAAATTTCAGGCCTGGGGTTTCTCTTGGTTAAACCTTGCAGGCAAAGTTGTTCTTATCAAGTCAGTACTCAGCAGTCTCCCCATATTCCAATTTTCTGTGCTTCTAGCACCCTCTGGCATCATAAAAAAAATGGAAGCCTACATCCGCAAGTTTTTCTGGAAAGGTGGCAATCTCAATGACAGAAAAATCCTGTTGATCAGTTGGGAGAAAATTTGTAAGCCTTTGATGGAAGGAGGCCTTAACCTCAAAGATTTTTGCTCTCAAAATATAGCCATGGGGGCCAAGCTCTTCTGGCGAATCATTGCTCCGCATCCAGGCTGGGCGCAAAGAGCCCTCTGGAGGAAATACCTCATGGGGAACAAGAAAAGATCTCTGGACAATCCTCTTCCCACAACAGGAACACATTTGGTGAAACGATGTCATAAAGCAGTGGCTCTTATCAAAGATAGAGCGTTCTGGATACCGGGCAATGGTAAAGTCATCAAGATCTGGGACGACAGCATTATGCTGCAACCTCCCTTAGCATCGAACAATTCATTGCACGCGCTGAGACAGTGGATGGATCACGCTGGGTATGATACACTGTGGGACATTTCACAGTGGTCTGACAGAATCTGGAAGCGATGGCGCCTACCTCTCGTGCCTCCAGAGCTTGCACAGGCCAGACAACTCCTATTATCATTGTTAAATGGAAAATCGCCTCTACGCACAGGTAAACACGATGCTCGGGGTTGGGGATCCGGTCCAGGTATATGGAAGGGGCTGTGGAAACACAAATCTCTGCCAAAGGTCGACATCTTCTGTTGGTTGCTTTGTCATAGAGAAATCTTAACAGATGACAAACTGAAGAAAAAAGGCTTTCAAGGCCCATCCAGATGCCACCTATGCTGCGAAAATGAAGAGAGTGCCCAACACATCATTCTGGACTGTAAATTCTCTAGAGTAATTTGGCAGATCCTTTTGAATTATTGGAAAATAGAGTTCACTCTTCCTGTGTTTATTTCAGACTTATTTTCTAATTGGCATAGTTGTTATCCAGGAACTCTTCCAAAAAACAAAATATTTAAAGCAGCATGGTTCTCCTTGCCGAAATTCATATGCTGGAAAATCTGGCTTGAGCGCAACAGAAGAGTTTTTAGGGATGAAAAATTAAATCCTCAGCTCATCACCATCAAAGTCAAAAACCTCTGGAAAGAAAATTTGGGTGAACAGTTATCGGAAGTCAACTTAAACCAAAAGGATCTAGATTGGGGTGCCTCGTTGGGTCTTCACTTCTCTGGCGAAACAAGGCAGCAAAAGAGCATAAAAGAGTGGAAATTCAGAGGAAACGAGCAAGAAATTTCAGACTTGCTCACCAGACAAGCCAGACACTGTTTATTCTTTGATGGGGCTGCGAAAGGCAATCCCGGTTTGGCTGGGGCAGGAGGAATTATAAAGAACAAGGAGGGCATAACAGTGATTAAGTATGCTTGGGGTCTCGGGCATTCAACTAGCATCCAAGCTGAATCCTTGGCACTTTTGCAGGGTCTTAAGCAAGCAAAGGCCACCGGTATTTCAGATTTAAGTGTTATAGGAGATTCTCAGTCTATCATCAAAGTTTTAGTGGAGGATTCCTTTCCTACAAATCTTAGATTGGCTAGAGCGATATTAAGAATTAGAAACATGGTGAAATATTTTCGAACTGCAAGCTTCCTCCATGTATTGAGAGAAAACAATAAAGATGCAGATTCGGAAGCCAACAAGGCGAAAATAAATAATAAAGAGAATAATAATAGTAAATAAAATAGTAAAAAATAAACTCGAGTTCTAAATAAAATGGTAAATAATAAACTCGAGTTCTAAACTGTAAATAAATTTAAGTTTTCTTAGTTTAACTCTTTGTTACTTAAATTTTGGGGTTGTTACAGTTGGTGAGTTTGATCTTTAACAGGTTAAACCAGATCGAGCCCTAACTTCTTATACCTAGACCTCGTTGGGGACATTAAAAGAAAAACCTAGAAAAATATGACCTCTTTGAAACCATTGATCTGAAATTTGGCAGGAACATAATATAATACATATATAAACATAAACATAGAAGTGCAACATAAATAAAACTTCATTTCATTAATATCAAAGAACTGAAATATGCTTACATACATAATGTAAATAAAGTAGCTCGAGCGATGGTAGCTTATCTCTAAGAAGATATGTGGCAAATACATACCTCAGGACTCTGTTACAATGAGGCTCAATGGCCTTTTTATCATTGAGAAACAATGAGAAACCCTAAACATCTGAAAATCTAACCCTAGGAGATGAAGCGCTAAAATCTTGTGGGCAACATTGGGGTAAGTTAGAACGTCAACTTCTTAGGTTCGTAACTTTGGCATACAATCTCCATTTGGCTATCGTAATACCTCGTTTTGAAGATCTCAAAGGCTCAAAAAAAAAAAAAAGGTTTGGTACATTTGTGTTGTCTCAATTTTTCCTAAAAACACATTTTAATCCATTAGAATGACTCCCAAAATTTAGGACCCAAAAAATGCCATAAATATTAAATTGTGCTACAATTAAGGAAATTGGTAAAAAAAAAAAAAAAAAGCCCACCCATATATTGGTTTGGTACATTTGTGTTGTCTCCATTTTTCCTAAAAACACATTTCAATCCATTAGAATGACTCCCAAAATTTAGGACCCAAAAAATGCCATAAATATTAAATTGTGCTACAATTAAGGAAATTGGTAAAAAGAAAAAAAAAAAGCCCACCCATATATTGGTTTGGTACATTTGTGTTGTCTCCATTTTTCCTAAAAACACATTTTAATCCATTAGAATGACTCCCAAAATTTAGGACCCAAAAAATGCCATAAATATTAAATTGTGCTACAATTAAGGAAATTGGTAAAAAAAAAAAAAAAAAAACCACCCATATATTGGTTTGGTACATTTGTGTTGTCTCCATTTTTCCTAAAAACACATTTTAATCCATTAGAATGACTCCCAAAATTGAGGACCCAAAAAATTCCATAAATATTAAATTGTGCTACAATTAAGGAAACTGGGAGGAAAAAAAAAAAAAACCCATATATTGGTTTGGTACATTTGTGTTGTCTCCATTTTTCGTAAAAACACATTTTAATCCATCAGAATGACTCCAAAAATTTAGGACCCAAAAAATGCCATAAATATTAAATTGTGGTACAATTAAGGAAGAAAAATAAATAAATAAATGGTGGGAGTCCAACTGGAATAGGCCGGTGGACACCAATATCCACAAGCATCAGTCCTCCCCCCTTAGGAATCAATTGTCCCTGTTGCATTGAGTGCCTCCACTAGATGGAAATTTTTTTGGTAAACTTGGTCCCTTGTGGGAGTCCAAGTGGAATAGGCCAGTGGACACCAATATCCACAAGCATCAGTCCTCCCCCCTTAGGAATCAATGGTCACAGTTGCATTGAGTGCCTCCATTAGATGGAAATTTTTTTGCTAAACTTGGTCCCTTGTGAGCCACTTGCCTTGGAGCATGAGTTGGCTAGCTTTGACAACCCGATACAGTTGGATCTTTTGCTGGTGAGTGTTCTTGATCTGTGTGTCCATGATTCGATCAACTGTGGCTTGTTCCATGCAGTCAGGGTTTAGGTCTGTTGGTGTGAGTTGTTCTGCAATTGCATATGTGTGCAGTAATGGTGGAAACTATGGTCGAAGGAAGTCCACATTGAACACTCGGTGCAAGCCAAGCAACAGTGGAATGTTGAGCTCAAAGGCATTGTCTCATATAGCCTTGGTGATTGTGTATGGCCAATATCATAGCGGGTGAAACTTGCGGCGGGCTCCAGCAAGGCACTCCTTCTGCAAATGTAGCCAAACTTTGTCGCCCACCTGGAACTTGTGTGGCACCCGCTGTTGATCATGTCGCTACGTGTAGTTAGCATTGGATCTGTCCAATATGTCATGGACCTATTGGAAAACGTGTTGAATGCGCTCAATGAATTTGTTTGCCCTGTCAGATTCAAATTGGACATGAGCTGAATATTGCTTAGTAGATGCAAATGGTATGGCCACATAAATGGGGCATAATGGCTCGAATCATAATCCCACCTAAAAGTGAATGTTTCCAGTTGAGATATGGAGAGCTCGGTTGTAATTTTGCTAGACATAAGGAAGGCTTTCATCCCACGTACGAGGATGATTCACGTTGTACATATGTAGAATGTGAAAGATCTTCCTATTGTCGACCTCTCTTTTGCCATCCGTTTGGGGGTGAAAAGCCGTGGACTTAGTGAGCTTGTTATACAACATCGACGAGAGACTTGAACAAAATTTACTTAGGAACCTGGTGTCACGATCTGAGATAATGGACTGCAGGATTCCAAAGTGCACCCACACTCGTTCAAAGAAGAGTTTTGGCAATAGATTCTGTTGTGATACTCTTCTTGCAGTCCACCATAATGGGCATCTTAGAGAATCCGTCGATGACCAAGAAAACATAGTCTTTTCCATTCGTAGTACAAGGAAATCTCGACATGTAATCCATGGTAATGGATTCCCAAGGTTGAATAGGAGTAGTCAAAGGAGTATATAGGCCTTGCTTCTTGATGGTCAGTTTGTAAATGATGCAGGTAGTGTAGGATCTGATGTACTTCCCAACATCTTGTCGAAGGTCTGGCCAATAAAAATACTTTTTTAGTATTACCACTGTCTTCGCTACCCCGAAATGTCCAACAACCCGGGTGTAGTCCGCTTCCAAAATAAACTTGGCACACTCTTTTGAAGGACCACAGAGCTGTCTCAAGTGGCACAAAAATGCATCATGAAGGTGATAATTTGGAACTTGCTTGCCTTCTAGGAGCGTCAGGTATGTGCTGTCGAATTCTAGATGACTCTTGTAAAGATTCGGCCACCTCGAAGTCTCGTTCCCTCAAGATTTGAGCGGAGTGGTCAGCGCCATGACTGGCGATTGAATGAGGCCATATGCAACATTGTTGGTGCAACCCTTATTGTACTTAATTTTCATATGGAATTATTGCAAGTATGTGGATCATTTATGCTAGTGAACATTTTGCAACTTCCCTTATGTATTTATGAACTGCATGGGTCTATGGTATTTGTGGTTGACCGTTTCCTTCCCCATAATGTAATGCTTCCATTGTTGGTAGGGATTCACAATAGAATACATCTCTTTGTCATAGGTGGGATTCTTTCGGAATTTGTCTGAAAGTGTCTCACTGTGATATGCCACTAGATGCCCCTACTAAGTAAGAACTACACAAATAGTATAGTTGGAGGCATTTGTCTCGATCTCAAATGGTTGTTTCAGGTCTAGTAATGTGAGAACTGATGCATAGCAGAGTTGATGCTTCAACCCGACGAATGCCTTCTATTGGGATTCAAACCAAAAGAAATTTTCTTTCGCCCCTCCCCTTGTGACGTGACTCAAAGGCCAAGTGATATGAGAGAAGCCCAACATGAAACTGCGGTAGAAGTTGGAAAAACCTAGAAAGTTGTGAAGCTTTGTTAGAGTGCTTGGGGTTGGTCAATACTGAATGACCTGTATATTGGTTGGGTACACATGCACACCCTACTCATCGATGATGCACCCGAGATATTGAACCTGGGTCATGCCAAAAGTGAATTTCTCCCAATAAGCACACAACTTTTTTTGCCACAGTATTTGGAGGACTTGTCGAATGTGTTGGAGGTGCTCTTCCCAACTTTAGCTAAAGATCAGGATGCCATCCAAATACACCACCATGAATGAGTTGGTAAAAGGTCGCAAAATATCATCCATCAGCCTCATGAAGGTTGCGGGGGAATTTGTCAACCCGAAAGGCATGACCAACCATTCAAAAAGGCCCTCCTTGGATTTGAAGGATGTCTTCCACACATTGGAGGGTTCAATTGGTACTGGGTGATAACTGAACTTCAAGTCAATCTTGCAAAAATATTTGGCCCCCTTTTCTGAAAGTGTCTCTCTATGATATGCCACTAGATGCCCTTGCTGAGGAATAACTGCACCAATAACATATTTGGAGGCATCTGTCTCGATCTAAAATGGTTGTTGTAGGTCTGGTAATGTGAGCATTGGTGTAGAGCATAGTCGATGCTTCAACTCAGTGAATGCCTTTTGTTGGGATTCAGACCAAGATAACTTTTCTTTTGTCGCTCCTTTGGTGACTTGACTCAAATGCCAAGTGATAATCGAGAAACCCAACATGAACCTGCGGTAGAAGTTGGCAAGGCCCAAAAAGTTGCGGAGCTCTGTTAGAGTTTTTGGGGCTGGAAAATCCTGAATGACCTGTATCTTGGAGGGGTCCACATGCACACCCCTCTCATTTTTGATGTACCCCAGATACTAAACCGGGGTCTTATTGTTGTAGTGTTTGGAGGACATGTCGAATGTGGTGGAGGTCCAACTTTGGCTGAAGATCAGGATGTCATCCAAATACACCACCACGAATGATTTGGTGAAAGTTTGAAATTTTTTGTCCATCATCCTCATGAAAGTTGCAGAGTCATTCCTCAACCCCAAAGTCATGACCAACCATTCAAAAAGGCCCTCCTTGGATTTGAAGGAAGTCTTCCCCACATCAGAGGGTTCGATTGGTACTTGGTGATAACCGGAATTCAAGTCAATATTGCTAAAATACTGGGCCCCCTTGTGTTGGTTCAACAGGTCATCAATCCATGGAATTAGATACCTATTATGGATAGTGATCTTGTTTAAGGCCCAATAGTGAATACAGTGTGTCCAGGTCCCGTACTTCTTCTGTACAACCACGATCGGGTTCCCATAGGGCGATGAACTTGGCCTAATGTGCCCTTTCTGCAACAGATCCTGAATCTACCTCTTGATCTCATCATTCTCCAAAACACAACATTGATAGATCAACCCATTGGGTAGTGGAGTGCTTGGGATTAGATCGATGGAGTGCTTGACCTGACAGTGTAGATGTACCCCTGCAAGAGAGGTGAAAATATATTTATACTCCTCCATGACCTTGTCGATCTGTTGTTGTCGTGCGAAGGAGCCCTGTCTCGATGTCGTGGCCATAATATTCTTCTGTCCCTGAGGGAAAATCACAAGGAAAACAAATTTCCTGGTATGGGAGATGATCTTACTGCATTGCTTCGCAGTGATTAGAGAGAAGGAGGTAGGTGGTACTACCTCTGGTATCCTATACAAATTATTACCCAAAATAACAATAACAGTGCGAGTACTAGATTCACACACACCATGTTGCTTCCACAAGTATGGTTGGCCAAATAATACATCACAAACTTCTAAACGAGAAACATCACATAGTACATCATCCCTAAAGGGATTGATTTTGTATGGAAGGCGACATTTCTAGATGACGCAGAGATCTTGTCCTTGGTGAATCAACCTGATGGTGTATGGTTGTGGGTGTTTTGTGTTCAGTTGGCCTAGCCACTTCACAACCTTTGCTAAAATGAGGTTCTTTTGGCTCCCGATGTCGACATTGAACTACAACGAGAACCCTTCACCCACATTTGTGAAGGGGAGAGGTGCTCCCCCTTGACTGGATCTTCAGGCTCATCCTTCTGGGTCTTTGTGGTGGAAACGATGGCACTGGTCTCCGCAATAATATGCTTCCCTTTGTCATTCCCCTTATCGGGTTCTGACTTAGAGTTGAAGCATGCATCTGATTCAGAAACCTTCAGCTCAACCACCAATGACTTCTTGGCTTGACACTCACTCTTGTTGTGAGTGGAGCTCTTATGGAAGTCACACAACTTTCTCGTGTCCTTTTTTGTCTTCATGGTGTTGTTCTTTGCTTGCGGCTTCGATGGGTTGCATTGGTCACCCTGGCTTGGATTTTCCCTTTGTTCTGCGATTTGGGGGCGCCTTTCCCTTGTTTTGGGTTCGTAGATCCAAATTCCCTCATCTTCTGTTTAAACTTATGCTCGATCTTGAAAACATATCGATAGGTGACACCGAGTGAGGAGATGTCCAGGAACTCCATTTCGTCTTGGATGTTCTATGCAAACAACCGTGGTAATTGAGTACCAAATGCCATTAGGAATCCTTGATGCCCAAATTCATTTGAAGGGCATGAAAACCATTTGTGAACTCTGGCACATCTTGGTCCCTTCCCTACTGCAATGTGGTTGAATATATGTATTTGTCTTTATAGCTACAGATAGTGTAATATTGTTCCTTGATGGCGTCTTAGAAAATAATTCCAAGTGGGTGTGACTGAGAATAGTGAGGTTTCTCCCTCATCCTTTTTCTCATAGTAGGTTTCCCTCCAGTCTTTGACATGGGGGGCGACCTTCAGAAGTGCAAAAGTTATCTTTTCCCGGTTGGAAAAGGCATGAACTGAAAAATATCCTTCCAATAGATTTAACCATTTATCTATGGCATATGCATCTATCTAGCCTTCAAATATGGAAATGTCAGAGTTAAGTTATACCTTAAAAGGTGTGGCATCTCTAGAGTGGTTGTCGGATGAATATGCGTCCCTTATGGGTAGTCGTCAAAGGATTTGGGTAAAGTTATCCATTACCGTGTTCCTCTGTTTCTCGAGGGCCTCCTCAAGCAATATTTTGAAAGGATATTATGCTCCCTCGTCTTTATTTTCTTCCACCATGGGAGGCCGTTGGGGTTTGCAAGGTTGATCATGTCAAGTTTCAACCAGATCAAGCTCTAACCTCATCAAGGTTTGTGAGGTTGATCATGCAAAGGTTCAACCAGATCGAGCCCTAACCTCGTTGGGGACATGCAAAGTAAAACTGAGAAAGAGTTGACCTCTATGGTACCACTAATCCAAAATTATGCAGGAAAACAATAGAATACATATATAGAAATAAACACGGAAGTGTAGCAAAAATAAAACTTCATTTCATTAATATCAAAGAATTGAAATATGCTTACATATATAATGGAATAAACTAGCTCGGGTGATGTTAGCTTATATCTAAGAAGAGATGTGGTGGCTACATGCCTTTGAACTCTGTTACAATGAAGCTCGGTGGCCTTTTTATCATTAAGAAAAAACGAGAAACCCTAAACATCCAAAAACCTAACCCCATGAGATGCAGCGCCAAAATATTGTGGGCCCCATTAGGGTAAGTTGGAACGTTAACTTCTCGGGGTCATAGCTTTAGCATACGATCTTTGTTTGGCTATCATAATACTTTGATTCAAAGATCTAGAAAAGGAGGCTGAAACTAAATTATTATGCTCAACTGGTACTTTTCCAATATCTCTTTTTTTTCTTCTAAAAAGCATTTTAGTCCCTCAAAACGACTCCGGAAGTTTAGAACCCAAAAAACTGCCAGAAATAGTAAATTATGCTACAATTATAGAAACTGAAAAACTGAAAGAAACAATGGTGGGGGTCCAAGTGGAATAAGCGGGTGGACACCAATATCCAACCCGATCAGTCCTCCCCTCTTAGGAAGAAATGGTCCCCATTGCATTGAGTGCCTCCATGAGATGGGGATACTTATGCTCATCTTGGTCCTTAGCGAGCCACTTGCCTTGCTGCAGGAGTTGGCTAGTTGTGAAAACCCAATATAGTTGGATATTATTGGTGAATGTTCTTGATATGTGTTTCCATGATCCGATCAGTTATGACATGTTCCATGCAGTCGGGGTTTATCTCTGTTGGTGTGAGTTGTTCTGCAAAGTCAGATGTGTTCAATAATGGTGGAAAGTATGGCTGAAGATGGTCCACATTGAAAATTGGGTGTAGGCCAAGCAACAGAGGAATGTTGAACTCGAAGGAATTGTCTACTATAGCCTTGGTGATGGTGTATGTCCCACATTAGAGCGAGCGAAGCTTGTGACGGAGTCCAACGAGGCGCTCCTTCTGCAAATGTAGCCAAACTTTGTCGCCCGCTTGGAACTTGTGTGGCACTCGATGTTGATCATATCGCTACTTGTACTTATAATTAGCTCTCTCCAATCTGTCATGGACCTATTGGTGGATTTCCTAAATGTGCTCAATGAAGTTGTTTACCCCATCAACTTCAAATTGGACATTAGCTGAATCTACTTGAGTAGATGTAAATGGTATGGCCACATCAATGGGGCATAGTGGCTGGAATCCTAGTCCCACCTGAAAGGGGTTGTGGCCAGTTGACCTATGGAGAGCTCGGTTGTAGTTGTGTTAGAAATAGGGAAGTATTTCATCGCATGTACGATGATGCTTCGAGTTGTGCATGCGTAGAATGTGCACCATCATCCTGTTGATGACCTCTATTTGGACATCAGTTTTGGGGTGAAAAGTCGTGGACTTAATGTGCTTGGTATACATCATCAACTAGATACTTAACCAAAATGTACTTTGGAACATTTTGTCCCAATCCGAGGTGATGGACTGTGGGATCCCAATGTGTAGCCACATTCGTTCAAAGAAGAATTTAACAGTGGCATCTGTTGTGATACTGTTCTTGCAGGCCGCTAGAATGGCCATCTTAGAGAATATGTCGATGACCATGAAAACACAGTCATTGCCATGCTTAGTAGAAGGAAGGCCCAACATGTAATCCATAGTGATGGATTCCCAAGGTTGACTAGGAGTAGTCAGCTTGTCAATGGCGCAGGGAGTGCAGGATCTTATGTACTTCCCAAAATCTTGTCGAAGGTTCGACCATTAAAAATACTTTTGCAGTACTGTCGCTATTTTATCTACCCCGAAATGTCCATTGACCCAACTGTAGCGCGCTTCCCAAATCATCTTGGAACACTTGATTGAAGGAACACAGAGGTGTCCAAAGTGGCACAACAGTGCATCCTGGAGGTGATAATTTCGAACTTCTTACCTTCTAGAAGTGTATGGTATGTGTTAATGAATTCTGGATCACTCTTGTAAATAGTCAGCCACTCCGAAGTCTCGTGCCCACAAGAGTCTAGCATAATGGTCAGCGCCATGACAGGCAGTCGGCTGAGGCAGTATGCAATATTGTTGATGCTGCCATTCTTGTACTTAATGTTCAGATGAAAATTTTGCATGTATGTGGACCATTTCTGATGGTGATTGTTCTACAACTTCCCTTGTGTCTGTATGAATTGTTATCACTCCACCAGATTCCCAAGGCCGAGGAAGGAATCCCAACAGAGGTAACCACAAACCAAGATTTTGACTTGATAACTAGCCCCATCAAGCCAGAGAGGGCTTTGTCCAAAAGGGTCACAGCCAGGAGGGCTGGAGTACATCAATAGATAATGGAATTATGTAAAATAAAAGCTAGGTGAGGGAAATAGATTTAGGGTTGCAGGGATGAATGGGTAAAGGTAGGTATAATGTTGATCACTTGAATATAATAGTTATGGAATGGTTTAGAAAATATAAGCAGGCTGAGGGAAGCATAAGAGATGTATTTCTCTCAGACAAAAGATAATGAAACAAAATATGATCAGCTACCCAAAACAGAGCATGTGCAAATCATGTATTCTGAATTTCACACTTATAAAAGATCATAACATAGGCATGAAAGTGAAGATGAACAATACATTCAAACATAAGTGACTGAAGAAGAAACAATGAAAGACATTCAATACCACAGGTATCCCATAAATGTAGCTGCAACTCCTCTTTATTAGCTTAGCCAAAACTGAGTACAAGTTCCCTTGATCAACTAGAAAAATGAAATTGATTCCAACCTTTGACTCATGTGAAAATATGAGCTAAATAGACATGAAAACAACCTCCACTCATCCTTAGGGGTCGAATCCATGAGGTGAGGGAGATATTACACAAAAAGCTAAACTAATAGCTAGAGTATAGGATGATGAAAGTGACTCATTCCTATCTCAAGAGAACTGATTCATTGCACCTCATATGCTTGATTTACCTAATGTATTTACTCTAGTAAAGAGTATTAAGATGATAATTACATTCATATGCATAATTTACATAGGTAAATTCAACATTTCCCAAGGTAAAAATCAAAACTAGAGTGAAACTCAGAAAAATTCTGAAGACTGCCAAAACACAATTTCCTTGTAAAACGCGTAGCATCTAGGTAGAAATAATGACCTCTGTTCAAAGCTAAATTTGAGTGCCTTCTCAATGCCCAAATATGCTCCATGATGGCTCATAGGAAATAAATTTGAGTCTACTTTCTAGAAATACCTCCATTTTTCAAAATGATGCCCATTTTCCCTGTCAAAAACCACTTCTCCCAAGACTAGTGAACACGCAGCGACCAAGCAGAATTTGAGGCAGAAACATGAATTTTTGGTGGTTTTTTTGACTTTTTTATGGACCATTTCTCCTCCAAAAACTTTGAAACTTCACAGGTTTGATATCCTCATCATTAAAAATCTGCTGGTGGTGGCCATTTATCCATTATATTCTCCAAAAAAGAGCGTAGCTTCCAAGGCGCTACGCGTTTAGCAAATTTTATGTGTGAAAAATATCTTTAAAAACATAGAAATGTACAAAATTCTAAGTTTGCCAAAATTTTGTCAGAATTGTTAGGGTACTTTCTGATCAAGTGTTTGAGGCATGGAGTGACACCTCAACAAGTATATCTAACTTCTCTTTCTCTTCTTTCTTGGTCAAATCTTCAATTTTTGCATTGGCTCTTGTGAGGTTTGCCAATGCAATTCTCTCTTTCCTGGCATGAAGTTTGACCCTTGTCCTCGACAAGTCATTGTACATGTTGGCCTTCTCTAGCAAATTATCCAAATGTAGATTGGCTCTATCAATCCATGGTTCCCTGTTCTTGCTGATTTCTAGGGCAAGCTGTTCATTTAGTGTAAGTTGGTGTGCTAGGTCAACTTCCCTTTGTCTGTTTAGGGCTAGAGCTATTTTCAGCCCTCTAGTCCAAGGTCTCTGTCTTAGAGTCTGATCCTCATCATCATCAAGTTCACCAAACTTTTCTAATGTTTCCTCAGGCAAGGCTTAGACTTCACTGCCTGTTTCTGTGATTTGATGCATTTCACCTCATTGATGACCTGTTTGGTCTTCAGCTACTGATTTTCATGCTCAAGAAAGTGAATCACATATTTAGCCCTGTCAATATTAGCTTGGAGCTCACTAATATTAGCCTCTTTACCTTTGGTTGCTGCATTTTTTATTTTGTCTTCATCCTCCTCGCCTAGGTCAATGAACTGAAATTATTTCTCTGTTTCATGATTGTCCTCCTCATCATGAATAACTGACTCTGTCACCTTTTCCTTACGTTTATCTACCTATTGTGTTGATGAAGAAGGCATGGCCCCTTTCACTCCAAGTGAATCAAACACATTCCTATAGCCTCTCTGGTAAGTTTTGGGCAATGTCTCAACCTCAGCCAAACTAGCCCATTTTGCCTCAATGTCTTCATCACTGCTTGATGACTCAGAATCATTATGTGATGATGATGAAGGGTTATAAAAAGGTGAAAAATAAGGGTCAATGTGAGATGGAGGTGAATGAGGTGAAGGGAGTTGATCTGGTAATGATGTATGAACAATAGGCTAATATGGAGGGATAGATGAGGGAGGATGAGATGATGAAGGTGCATTCTGGCCATGCTGATTAGGTGGGGCAGTGAAATCTCATTGGATATGAAGGTGTCCCATGAAATGTTTAACTAATCAAGTTGATGCATGACTATCATTTGAATGAGGGAGTGGTGAAAGGGACTTTGCATTTGATGATCATAATCTCTCTTTTGGGCAATAAATTCCATCTTATCAATGCTTCGATAGAGATAATAGGGTATGTGAAGCATTCTAACCCTAGTGAAGTGCACGAGGATCCGGATATGATAGGAATAGATTTTGGAAAACCTACCCTCATAGGTGAAGTATTTCATGATGATTTTCATCATGGGGACATATATGTCAAGGAGGTTGGAGAAAGGAAAAATCATATTTTTGTCATTCTTATACCTTCGTTTAAGGTATGGCTCATAATAATAATGATTGATATTTCCTTGTTTAAACCATCTTTCCCTGAAATTTGGGATCCCTGTAGCAGCTACAATAATGTCAGTGGACATAGTGAAATTGATCCCAGAAAGGGTGGCCTGTTTGTCATGAAGGTTAGAAATGAACAATCTTGTCAACATAGGATGGTACTGGAGTCCTTGCACTTTTTTCACAAAACTCGAAACAACCTACATGCTTAAAGCATGACACAGTGAGGGGAGATGCCAAAATTTCTCTGGTACTTGTTGGTTCATGTCTGATGACTTTCCCTCCATTCTTATATGGCTTTCTCTTCTGTCTCTCTTCCTCACTAGAACTTATGTTCTCCTCTTCAGTCATGATTGGTGTCAAAAACCCTAGGGATGATGGAATGAAATGGAGGAATATGAGGTGAAGGGAAGTGTTTGGAAATGAAGGAAATGGGAATGTGAAGGGAGTCTAGGTAAGTGAAAACATAGGACTTAGGGCTATTAGGGATGATATTTTATAGGGAATGGGGATAAGGAAAAAGGAGAATGCTTTTAGGGATGTGAGGGGAAGTGTATAGCAGTTAGGGATTAGGTTTAGGGAGTGAATTAGATTTTAATAAGTACTAGGGTTTATTGCTTTAGAAATAGGTTTTAATTTGACTTTAAGCAAATAAAACATCAAAGAGAGGGTGCCTTGGTTGCTTACTGGTAAATGAAAGCTTGAATAACCATTGTGTAGAGATTTAGCATCAATTTGGTGGAATGACAGGCTAACAGAGGTTTTTTAGCATATCCTGGGTGAACGCGTAGCGACCCGTTGAACGCGTAGCGTCCTTCCTAAATGCGCACCGACTGAGAGAACACGCAGTGCCAGTTGAAAACTACATTGAAAAACTTCGACCAAACGCGAAGCAACCTGCTAAATGCGCACCGTCCTTGCTGAACGCGCAACGACCGGGAGAACAAGCAACGACCAGCTCTGTTTTGCCCAGTTACACTCTGAAATTCGAATTTTCTCCTTTCCTAAGGTTTTCTTAAGGCTGCATGAGACAAATGGGCTTTGTCTTGAAGTGTTGAGGGCTTTTATACTCTAAAGGATTTGATTTATAACTTAAAAACCCACTTTCCTTATGTTCGCTTTTCATTTTTCAAACTTTCACATTGATACTCTTTGACATCTGACTTTTTGTTTTGCACGTTGACCATTTGATGGAGTTTGGCTATTATTTCCTTCAATTTCACAGGAATGATTGAGTTGGAAGCTAGGGAATGAATTATTACATATGAAAAACATAAAATTACATTTGAAATAGAAAATAAATTACATTTTTGATTTCATATAAAAATGAAATTTTTATATGAAAATCATGTGAAATCAAAATTACAACTTAGAAGATATGATATTTACATAGTTATGATCTTGTGTAGATGGAAATAGAATGTCATTGAGTCACTCTCTTGTGTTTTCTGACTTTATTGAGATGTAATAATGCATTTTGGACCTTGAAAGACAAAACCCTAATGACCTAATGAGACTTTGAAACCTGATTTCCATGTTTGACTTTTAACTGAGAAAAGACATGGTGAAATGAGCTTTTCATAGGTGTTATTATGCTCAAGAAGACATGGAAGTGAGTCAACAATGTGAATCTCTGAGGGAGAGTGAAGTTTTATTGAGGGAGGCTACCATCAATGAAACAATTTTTAGCATGACCTAATGGAATGATATAAAAACTTCAAAATGAGACACCTAAAATGAAAAATGAAGGATTGATTATTGATCATTGATGGCAGAATGCATATTATGACACTAACATGAACTATACGGGTCAGTGTGGATGACCATTTCCTTCCTCAGAATGTAATAATTTCATTGTCGGTAGGCCTGCACAATATAATGCATCTCTTTGTCATCGGTGGGATTCTTTCGGAATGTGTCTGAAAGTGTCTCACTGTGATATGACACCGGATGCCCCTACTGAGTAAGAACTACACAAATAGTATAGTTAGAGGCATATGTCTTGATCTCAAATGGTTTCTACAGGTCCAGTGATGTGAGCACAGATGCAGAGCATAGTTGATGCTTGAACTCGGTGAATGCCTTCTATTGGGATTCAAACCAAAATAACTTTTCTTTCGCCCCTCCCCTGGTGACGTGACTCAAAGGCCAAGTGGCATGAGAGAAGCCCAACAAGAACTTGCGGTAGAAGTTGGGAAAACCTAGAAACCTACGAAGCTCTATTAGAGTGGTTGGGGCTGGCCAATACCGAATGACCTGTATCGTGGCTGGGTCCACATGCACACCCCGCTCATCGATGATGTACCCCAGATATTGAACCTGGGTCATGCCAAAAGTGCATTTATCCCAATAAGCACACAACTTTTTTTGCTGTAGTGTTTGGAGGACCCGTCGAATGTGGTGGAGGTTCTCTTCCCAAATTTAGTTGAAGATCAGGATGTCATCCAAATACACCACCACGAATGAGTTGGTGAAAGGTCCCAGAATTTCATCCATTAGCCTCATGAAGGTTGCGGGGGAATTCGTCAACCCGAAATGCATGACTAACCATTCAAAAATTCCCTCCTTAGATTTGAAGGAAGTCTTCTACACATCGGAGGTTTCGATTGGTACTTAGTGATAACAGAACTTCAAGTCAATCTTGTGAAACTATTTGGCACCCTTGAGTTGGTCTAACAGGTCATCAATCCATGGAATTTGATACCTATTCCGGAAATTGATCTTGTTCAACGCCCGATAGTCAACAAAGAGTCTCTAGGTCCCTTCCTTTTTTTATACCAACACGATTGGGCTCCCACGGGGCGATGAACTTGGCCTAATGTGCCCTTTCTATAGCTGCTCCTAAATCTGCCCCTTGATCTCATTGTTCGCTAGAAAAAAATGTCAATAGATCGACCCATTGGGTAGTGGCATGCCCGAGGTCATATAGATGGAATGATTGACATGACAATATAGAGGTAACCCTGCGGGAGAGGTGAAAATTTCCTTGTACTCCTCCGCTACCTTGTCCTTCTGTTGCTGCCGTGTAGAGGAGCCTTGTCTGGAGGCCGTGGCCACAATATTATTTTGGCCCTGAGTGTGAATCATAAGGAAAACAAATTTCCCAGTCTGGGATATGATCTTACTGTATTGCTTCGTAATTATCCGAGAGATGGTCATAGGCAATGCTACCTTTGGTATTTTGTACAACTTATTTCCCAAAGTAATAATAACATCGCGATGCCAGGTTTGATGTTGTAGGGAAGGTGACACTGTTAGCTAACACAGAGATCTATTTCTTGGTGAAGACACCTGATGGTGTACTGTTGCGAGTGTTTTTTGGTTGGTAGGCCTAGCCACTTCATGACCTTTGCTGAAATGAGGTTATTTTCGCTCTCGCTGTTGACAATGAATCACAGTGGAGAACCCTTCACCCACATCTATGAGTGGAAAAGTTTCTCCCCCTCCTCGAGATCTTTGGGCTCATCCTTATGGATCTTGGTGGAGCAACATCATACAATACCTAATCCATGAAGGGCTTGATGTTATAGGGAAGGCGAAAATGTTGGCTGACACAGAGATCTTGTCGTTGGTGAAGCCACCCAATGGTGTACGGTTAAGAGTGTTTTGCGATCGGTAGGACTAGCTGCTTCCCTTTGTCATCACCCTTATCGGGTTCTAACTCAGAGTCGGAGCATGCATCTGATTCAAAAGCCTTCAACTCATCCACCAGAGACTGCTTGGCTCGACACTCACTCGTGTTGTGAGTGGAGCTCTTATCGAACTCACACCACTACCCTGTGTCCTTTGTCTTTGTGGTTTTGTTATTTTATTGCAGTTTCGATGGGTTTTCCTGGGTTGCCCTGCCTTATCTTTTCCCTTTGTTATGTGGTTTGGGGGCGCCTTTCCCTTGCTTCAGATTCGCATATCCAAAGTCCCTCTTCTTCTATTTAAACTTCTTTGATAGCTTATCCATAGGAAAAACCGAGCAATGAGATGTCCAAGAACTCCATTTCGTCCTGGATGAAATTAAGAAAAAAACCATGTTACTTGAGTACCAAATGCCAGTCGAAAAACCATTTGTGAACTTCAACACATCTTGGTCCCTTTTCTGTCATAGCGTGGTCCACTTTATGTATTTTTCTTCATAGCTACCGACAGGGTAATACTATTCCTTGATGGCATCTCGGAAAGAATTCCAAGTGGGTGTGGCTAAGAACAGAGAGGGTTCCGCCTTGTCCTTCTTCTCACACTAGGTTTCCCACCAATCCTTGACATGGGGGGTGACCTTCACAAGTGAAAAAGTAATATTTTCCCGGTTGGAAAAGTCATGAACATAAAATATCCTTCCAACATAATTAACCATTTATCTACAACATCCACATCTATCTGGCCTTCAAATATGGGAATTTAAAACCTAAATTGTACCTTAAAAGTTGTGGCGCCTCTAGAATGGTTTCCGGATGAAGATGGTTCGCCTGTGGGTAGTCGTTAAAGGATTTGGGAAAAGCTATCAATCATCGTGTTCCTCTATTTCTCTAGGGCCTCATTGAGCAATATTTTGAAAGGATATCCTAATCCCTTGTCTTTCTTTTCTTTCGCCATGGGAGGTCGTCGGGGTTTGCGAGGCTGATCATGCAAAGGTTAAACCAGATCGAGCCCTAACTCCTTATACCTTGACCTCGTTGGCGACATGCAAAGAAAAACCAAGAAAGAGTCGACCTCTCTGGTACCACTAATATGAATTTATGCAGGAACGCAATAGAATACATATATAAACATAAACACAAAAGTGAAACAAAAATAAAACTTCATTTCATTAATATCAAAGAACTAAAATATGCTTACATACATAATGGAAATAAACTAGCTCGGGCAATGGTAGCTTATCTTCGAGAAGAGATGTGGCGGCTACATGCCTCTAAAATATGTTACAATGAGGCTTGGTGGCTTTTTTATCATTTAAAAACAATGAGAAACCCTAAACATCCAAAAACCTAACCTTAGAAGATGAAGTGCCAAAATCTTGTGGGGCTCATTGGGGTTAAAAGTGTCAACTTCCCGGGGTCGTAACTTTGGCATACGAACTTCGTTTCCCTATCATAATACCTCATTTCGAATATCTCATAGAGGAGGCTGAAAAAAAAAATTCATAACTCAATTTGTGAATTTTCTAGTCTCTCCGTTTTTCCTAAAAATTCCTTTTAGTCACTCAAAACAGCTCCGGAAGTTTAAGACTCGAAAAACTGCAAAAAATAATAAATTGTGCTATAGTTAAGGAAACTGAAAAACTAAAAGAAAAAATTGTGGGGGTCCAAGTGGAATAGGTGGGTGGCCACGAATATCCACCTGGATTAATCCTCCCCCAATAGGAAGCAATGGTCCCCATTACGTTGAGCGTCTCCATGAGATGGGGAAACTTATGTTGAACTTGGTCCCTAGAGAGCCACTTGCCTTGGTGATGGAGTTGGCCAGCTTTGACAACCCGATACAGTTGGACCTTCTACTGGAAAATGTTCTTGATCTATGTGTCCATGATCTGATCAGTTGTGGCATGTTCCATGTAGTTAGGGTTTAACTCTATTGGTGTGAGTTGTTCTACAATGTCAAATGTATCCAGTAATGGTGTAAAGTATGGTCGAATGCGGTCTACATTGAACACTGGGTGCAGACCAAGGAACGGTGGAATGTTGAGCTCGAAGGCATTGTCTCCTATAGCCTTGGTGATGGTGTATGCCCTGTTATCACTCTAATAATTCCTAGGGTTGTTATGCTTTTTGTTTAAAGAAATATTAGAGGTAACCACAAACCTACTTTGAGATCAGGATCTAGCCTTCCTAATGCTCAGAGAGGGCTCTCTCTTTATTATTTAACTTTGTTGTTTTTAGTTGATTTTAGGCTAGTTATGTAAGATTGATTGGTTTTTTTATTTTGGTTTGGTTTGGTGGTGGAATAACTGATTTAGATGGATAGATGCAAGTCTATTTTCCATTGGGTTGTGGAGTCAATGTATCAAGCAACAAGACAAAATCAAGTTTTAAAGGAAGTGTTCACAGGGAAAGGTAGCTGAGTAAATTCAGATCTTTAGGTTGGATGGTGAAATGGTTTTAATCAAGATCAAAGAGAAATTAAGGGTTCCTCAAACCGGATAATGAAGGAGGTGAAAGAGGTCAATCGAAACTAAGGAGCAATGAAGAATTCCCTAATCTGGATATCAGAAGAAAACATAAAAATGAATAACAGTTCAAAATACAGTGTACTTAAACAATTTCTGCAATAATATTCTTGTTATAACATTTAAATTGGAAAACATGCAAGTATGTGAAATACTTAAGAAAATAACAATTTAACAACAGAAAGATACTTCACTGAAGTGGATCAACGCATGAATCCTGTAATGCAATGCCTTTATTACTCAATCCAACCTGCTGACTTGAAAATGGTACAATAAACCCTTAGGTTCAGATCAATACAACTATAGAAATGTTCAGAAATCCACACTCAATACTTCGAATTATGAAGTATTTATACAAAAAACTAATACAAAATATCCTAAAACTGATTTAGGAATTATTCAAGGAAAAATAAATATCTTAATGCAAGAAGATAGAGACACCTAGGAGACTAAATGCTAGTTGTCCCTCTTTTATTTAGATTTGATGTTTTCTTGTTGATATTTTGCTGCTTTCTCTCATTTTTTGTTGCTCAACGTTGGCTGTCTTCTTCATGTTGAGTGTCTTTTACGCTGTCTTTATCTTTAAACTTTTCCTTGTCATCTGATACTCTTTAAAATCTATTTTAATATTTATCTTGTTAATGTTGTTTTCACTTTAAACTGCCTGTTTTCTTTATTGTTTTACCTTTCACTTTCAAAGTAAATCAGATGACTTTTCCCAAGCCTCTGCATCTGGTAATTTAATTTTTAGCATTCTTCTGAAAATTTCAACAACTTCTGTGTACTTTGAAAATGTAGGCTTGTTGATGAAGAGATGATTTACCTCATGTTGTAGGTAAAATAGATTTTCAAAACTCTGATAGAGTACTTTTCCTGTAGGCATTCCTTTCATGGAGGAATTTTTGGCCCGTTCCTTTTCCACTTCTCTGATTTTCTTATCATAATCCTCATGTTTCATTAATCAGTCATTTATCACCAAAGGATTAGGCAGACCTTTCTGCCTCAAAACATCAAATTTCACCATGAATCTGGTTATTGCAAGCTCCATTTTTTGACACTTGTCTTCAAGTTGTGTCATCAGGTTCCTTTTAGAAATTACCTTTCTTACCTCAAGGATTGTTTCATTTTTGTCACTAATGCCAATTTCTTCCAATTCCTGCTTGTTCTTAGAATTAAGAAACTTAATGATCTTAGTGGTCTCTTATGGATTTTTACCAAGTTCTTCCTTGACTTGTTGAATGGCTTCACTTTCTTCCTTGATCAAATCCTTCTACTCATAAATAACTTGGATAGATGGCCAAATATTATTGACAGAGTCAATGATATTGGCCCATAGCTGTTTCTTTGCTTGGGCAAGTGGTTCTTTAAGTGTCAATTCTTTTTCTAGCTTCTGTACTGTGTTAGTCAATCTGTTTGACTTCTGTGTTTCATTCTTATGCATGATTTGTATCAACTTCTTTTCATCCTCTAGAGTTTTTATTTGTTCTTTAAGTCTATTTATTTCATTAGTCTGTATTGACATGTCTTTCTTAGCTTTGATTAGTTTACCTGCTTCATCACTAGGATGAGCTGCTGCTGTTGTTGAATATGTACCTGATGTAGTGGCTGATGTTGAAATTGATGTAGCTACTGGAACTGTTTTTGCCACTAGATTTGCTGAAGTAGAAGGAACTGTTGTAGTAACTGTAGGAATAACAGTGATAGGGATTGCTTCCATGCTGGCCTTTTTCTCCTGCACTAACTTATCCATCTCATTCTCCATCTCTTTCATTTGAGCTGTCAATTGAATGATGAGATCCATCATTTCATCTTTTCGACCTTCATTCTCTAGAACTTCTTTTGCTTGTGGATGTTCAGTGGGAGGAAATTTTAGTTGTTTCTTCAATGCAACAATGTCTGCATTCTTTTTCTTAATGAGCTCTTCTACAACTTTGATGTTCTTGGGATCATATCCTACCTCTATGCCCAATTCTTTGAGAGATTTGATTATGTTTTCCTTGGCTTGTGAGGAAGCCTTCTCTAGCTTCAACTGTCCTCTGATGTTTTCTAAAGTATTTTTTAGTTTTTGTACACTCATAGCTTTATTGGTCATGGTAGAATATAACATTTCTCCAGCTTTCTTATGAAATTTAATTTGGTCTATAGGATGAACATATTTGGCTTGAACTTCAAATGTTGTCTTCCTGTAGTCAGTTGATGACTTTGGATGCTGTATGGTGGGCTGTAAGAAGGTCATTTGCATGTTTTTGGTCTTGTAATCAAATGCACAAAGCAACCTGTTTTGGTCACTAGGTGTCTTCTTCCAGTATTGGGAATAAGTGACTGCTTCTAATGCCTCATTCCTGAGTTTGATTTCCTTGTACTTCTCCATTATATCTTGTTTTTTTTCAATTTCTTTACTTGATGAAGACACTTCAACATTGTGCTGCTTTTGAATGATTTGAGTATTAGATGTTGAAGGCTGGTGAGTTTCCTCTGAAACTGTTGGAGGTGCATTTTATTTAACCAATGTATCTGTATCAATAATTTCAATAGTCTCAACATGTTCATTTACAGGTTTTAGCTTGGGCTTCTTCCTATACATCAGTTTGAATTTGTTTTCTGTAGTGGTTTGAGTTGAATATGATCCTTCTTCTCTTACTCTCTTGGAGTTTCTATCTTGTAGGGCTGGAGTTTATAGGACATAACTTGTTTCAACTAGTTTCTCCACCTCTTTCAAAGTATTCCCCAACCACTCTGACTGGTTGGAGTACTTTTCAATCTCTGGCTTGGACTCATGGACAAAAGGAGTTAATTTTAATTTTATTCTTAACTTGTTGATAACTCCTAAAGGATCATAATTCCATTTGAGGCTTTCACTGAACTTGAATTCCTATAAGTATTTTTCTACTTGTTGACCAACAATCCTGTTATTGCAGATGAAAGGACCAATTTGGTTTTTGATCTTAAACTGTGTTTTCTTCTTGGCTGACAGAAAATTCACTTCATCAGAGTTTAGGATCTACCTGATATATTCAAGTGAAAATAACCTCATTGGGAGGTATTTGGGTAGCTTATATGGAGTGAGTTTTCATCCATATACCCTAATCTCAGTGTGGTTCTAGTATAAATACCAGTCTCTTGTCCTACTATGTTCTGGTAATTGTAATAATTTCTTGATTTCTTCATTGATCCTAGGTTTAGTACTACTGCTTAGCATATTGACAATTGGATGAATAAATGAATCAATGAAGTTGTTGTAAGTAAACTCTGTGGAATATTTCCTGGTTAAGGAAGTCTAGAACTAATTGTGGGTTACCCTCAGTGTCCAGTTTTTGAAGGCTTACTGCAAACCTTTCAGATTGGAAGTATAGGAACATGTGAAACAACACTGATGAATACTTGAAGACTCCTTCTTTAGGTAATGTAACTAATTTATCATGGATGGCATCTGACAAGTATTGAGCAAAGTTAAATGTGAAGGCTGGAGGCTGTCCTGGGCAGAAAATGGACAAAAAACCTAAGATTCAAGCATCTACATAATCATCTTTAAAATAGCCTAGAATGCAAGACAACATTGTGACAATTTTCCTTGTTCTTTCTGAGAAAATTAAGGCTAAATAGGGAGGGTTTCTTTTTGGGGTTTCAACTGATAAAGGCAAGAAGGTTTGGAAGATCTAAAACCTCTTTGGAAAGTCAAGATTCAGGTACAATTCAGTGAGGATTTCAATTGAAAGAGGGGCTTCATCAGGCTTAGGTTTAATTTGAAACATTTGGTTTATGGATTCAACAGTAATGGTGAACAAAATTTCCTTGCTTTGGGTTACTAGGACTCTTTCATTGGGCATATAGTTAACTTGACAGAGTTTGATGATTTCAGGGAATTGGAAGGTCTGTGGGAAGATATATTTGGGAAATTTTGATTCTGAAAGGTGGATATCATCAGCTTGGTCCATAAATTTGTCATGGCTCCAGCAGTGGAGCTCAAGGAGGTTGAAATCAGTGACAGGGTCACTGATTTTGAAGTCTTTGTCTGCAAGGGGGGTATGTTCAACATCAACAATAGGAGGTTGCAAGGGATTTATTGTCACAATGCCTTGGGAAGCCATAGTTTTGTTTATTTTATTCAATTTATTACTCTGTGGCTTAAGAAATAGGCTTAGGCCTCTTAGGAATACTGTGAAAAGATGATTACAGTTTGCAGGAAGGGTTTTGAAGGCAATAATGTCTTTCTTTTGGTCTGCAAAGCTTTTAAACTGGTTCAATTGACTAAATTATTACTTTCTTTTAGCTTAAGTACAAGCCTCGACACTTAGGAATACCTGGAAAGGGTAATTTCTGTTTGCGGAGAAGGTCCTGGAGGCTGCAGAGGCTTTTTGGTAGCGAAATAGGCTTTAATGGTCTTTATAAGGCTTCAAACTGGTTCTTCACCCACTTCAGTAGTAAAAGGTTTGAATTTTGATGTAATTTGATCTAAAAATAGTCGGCAATGGTTGCTTTTGCTTAACAACAGGTCAACAAAAGCTCTCTTCTCGTAGTGTTTAACAAACAAATGGTGAAAAAAAGGCTTTTAGGGCGGTCTTATTTCTTTTAACCAACAGTGGTTAAACATATGGCCGTAGAGTTAAATTCAAACGGAGGGGTGGTATCTTTTGTACAGGGAGAAAAGAGGATGAGTGGTTTTCGCATGACAAAAATCGGGTGGGCGATTTTGGATTGAGAGATGCGATACAATATGGTGCTGCCACGTTTCAGGGGAGCAGGGTTGCGAAACTGCTCATTTCGCAATTCTCCCATAGTGTTAAAGGTCGGGTAGTCGAAGATGCGAAAGTAGCTATTGGCCATTGGATTTGAGGAATGGGATCTGATGGATGACCGAATAGGAGGGCGAGTCGGGGATTTGATAGGTGGGATCAGGTTTATTTTATGCGATGGGGATTATATACGAAGGTTACATAATATAAGCTATATGCTAATGATATATGAGATCAGGAGTAATACATGTGATGGGGTTATGTAAAGTGGGACTCGAGTTTATATTATAATGGGGAATTAATATAATAAAGGGATAAGTTAAAATAATAGCGGGAGGGGTTAATATATGCAATGGGTTAGGATATACAATGTAGGGGTTATAAAATATATATGCGGGATTTTTAAAACACGGTAAGAATATGAGTTAAAAAGATATCGAGGAAGGTTTTTCAATGGAGCTCGACATTATTTAAAACTTAGGATAAATGGTTTTTAGTGTGTTTTAAATGGAAAAGGGAAATTACTTTTTCAAAGGAAAATGTATTTTTAACTAGGGAAAGGGGTTGTTAGGAAGGGAAATGGATATAATAAGGGGGAAAGGTTAGTATGAGGGAAAAGGAGTAATTTACAAGGGAAAATGCCTTTTAAGAGTGGCATTAGGGTTTTAAACAAGGGGAAGGGGATTTTGAGGGATATTAGTGATATAAAATGACCAATTGTTGCTCTCCATTACTTGTGAAATTAATCTACCTACCCATCATTTACCCTAACATTTTTCTACATTTATTGGGTGTATTTAAGCTTAATGACCCTTTAATTTTTATTTGATAAGCAAACTATCTAATTCTAACCTTATGACTTCCAATGGCTCAGATTAAACTGATGAGAACATTATTATTCTCTACCTAACCACTGATCTATCAAGATTAAATGGTTTGGCTAGATCTTTATTCTCTAACTATTAGCATGAAATTTAAAACATGAATGAATCAAAATTAAGCTGTTTGATCATCATGGATTGTGGCATTTTTGATAAGCTACCACAGTCTTATTTTGCAAAATAAAGCAACGTAGTGGCATTTGAATTTGCATCACTTTCAGGATCTATTTTTATCTGTTTTTTGGTGGGGTTGATATTTTATATTCTTTTTTGATCTTTTTCTTTCAGTCCTTTGATTTTTCTTTTAGGACTTACCCTCTTTACATTTTTTAATATGGGAAACATTTTGCAGAAAGCAAAGTATGTACAAAATTACAAGACTAAAACATAGTCAATTCAAAATTATGAATCCTATTATTATAGGACCCTAACACAACCCATATCGGAGTAGGTGAAGCTTGCGGTGGGGTCTCGTTGAGGCCTCGGATTTTCGTTGGAACAACATGGGGGAAAACAACCCAGTCTGAACCTTAGAGCACGTCATTTTCCATTTCGTGTGGTGGCTCCGACTGGGGATAAAGGGACCAATTTCCCAATAAGAATGATTTTGGGGTTTGTTTTGTTTATATTACATGCAAATGGAAAATGATTTTAATCTATCATATGCATTTATCTAAAGCTATCTATTTTACTATATACCTCGGGTGTTTCTTCCTTTATGCGATCTAAAAAGGTATCTTCCAACTATTAGTAAGGAAGATTATTTAACAGTTGAAAGAGATGAAAATTATGTAAAGATAATTCTTTTAACAAAATAGTTTGATTAAAGGAATTGTGAAATGTATATCGCATTCATATGTGTTACTATATATAGAATAAGAGATCATAAAAAAATATTAGTACATACGTACATTTAACATTAATTTATGATAACAATTCAAATATATAATGCAAATCAAAAGGTAATTGTCAATCTAGAAAGCAAAACTTAATATAACGTGTAGAAGTACCATATATACGAAGTCCTACTCATATAAAATAACAGCAGTTTTATGCTCCTCTTCACTTTCAAGCAATTTAAAGAGTACAATAGTGCAACGTCAGTTAAACAACTTCAAATGTCAATATATAACAGATTACGTTCCATTAATCCATCAAATAATTTACAAACTTACAGAAATGCATTCTTTGCAAATGTTTTTGACAAATTTCTGGACCCTTCTGTAAATGCATGAGAAGGGTTTAAATACTAAACTACAATATGTTTAAAAATAGATTATTACATAAAAATAGAGGAGGTTTCAAACAACCATCCTCGTAAGAAGCAAACTTAAACTACAATCTAGGAAAATAAAGTAACAACAACTATGAGTGTTGATCCTCCTTTTGCATTTGATCTCAAAGCTGACAAATATTCACCATTGACTTTAGCTGAGTTGGCTGAAAAATTCCTGATATGATCTGGCCCTTGAATACTGTATTTGAAAGTGCTGGTTGCGACTTCTTTGTTGAATCAGTTAATGAATGCAAGGTTAGGCACTTATGATAAGGTTTGATCAGAAAATTCAAGTAATTTTCTTGATCAAACTTATTTACTTTTTTAATCATTTCCTCTTGCATCTCTGTCCTTTGTTTCCGTTGTGCTTCTAATGGCTTAAGTTTTGAGAGCATTTTAGTTGTGGATTCTTTAATAAGCTCAGCTTTCAAAAACTGTTCATTAACAGATTGAGTAATTTCATTTGTTAACCTTGATGCCTTTGCTACTGCCTTTTATGCTTGTCTTAACTGTACTTCCCAATCCTTAAATAAAATTTCCTTTTTGAAATTTTTCTATCTGAGGTAGGTAAACTTTCTTTCCTGGGTGAGATCCTTGCTACTGAATGACCTCATTAATCTTCTTATTAATTTTCTCACACTCAAATATCCTATTAGACACTTGCTCGATCAGGATTTTGCTTGTATTACAGTAAAAGCTAGTAATTGAAGCTTGTTAACAAAATATTTCTTGTTGTTGCTTTAGCTTGACATTCATTTCCAGTGCTTCTCTTATGAATAGCTCTACTTGAGGCTGGCTTTTTAATTTCTTCATTGCTGCTTCAAGCTATGTTTCTTTCTTTGTAATCTGCACTTGGTGTTGTAAATTCATCCTTTCGAAATCCTTTTGAAATTGAGACATCTTTAATTCCATTTGCCTGTTGGAGTTAGACTTTTCCTTCTCTAATAGTCTCTCTAACTCTTGTACTTTGTCTTCTTTTTGCTTCAGTAGAATTTGTACCTCGGTGGATTTATCAATGGTGGAAGTAGCATATGCTCCTCTGTATTGTGATAACTTAGTTAGATGTTCTGTAGGATCAGCCAAAAGGTCTTTCCATAGAACTTCAACAGATTCATTCATAAGATTAGAAATTGTTTCATCCATTCTTCTCCTTTTTCTTCTCTTAACTACAACCTTATGACTAGGACTGTAGAAGACATCAAGTGAGGGAATTTCTTCAATATGTAACACAATATTCCTTGTAGGGTATGCCGGAATGATCTCTCGATCATGAATTTCATGTGCCCGTTGTAGCAGAATTGCAGTTTCCACTAATTTATGAGAATGCTCTGGCGTTTGAAAACTTGTGGATTCACCAATATTAGACTTTGGCTGTGGTGTTTGCAGTGCCTTGGAAAAGTTTTTCCATTCATTCTTCAAATCTTTTGGCTGAGACTTCTCTTCCTGACTAGGTGTATTCTGGGTATGTTGAATTTCTTGGGAGGATGATCCAGATCTATTAATTCCTCCTTCCATTTTCATTTCAATCCCTTTGATTACTTTATCAATTATTTTATCGGGACTCTCATTCATGTTTACAGATTCATTATAGGAGTGATTTGAATTATGAGAATTATGTTGTGATTGCCCTGAATCATGATTAGATTTCTCTTGGTATTCATCTTCAGACATGTCTTTGGCTTCATTGTCCAGGTTAATGCTTGGATTCAGTATGTTGACATCTTTGATAAACAATAAATCTAAAGGAATTCTTTCCAACCTCTTATTTCTATTTGTTTGGAAAGCTTCAAAGTCATTTTGACTAAGCTGAATGGATGCATTTTTTAGTACATCTGTGAACTTCTCCATGCCTTGAAAGAAATCATCAAATATATCTATGTCATTTAAGAAAGGTTTCAATTTAAGCTCAGTGGTGAAATTCTTAATCACATCATTAGGGTCGTATGGCCTCTTTGGCATTAAACCAAATTTAATAAAGTAACATTTGAAACTTCCTTGAATGTATGACCAATATAAAAAAGTGCAAAAGTACCACACTGCAAAGGGAAATTAGGTCAAATGGCCTTCTTGGCATCTTTGATTTGCTTATAAATACCACTTACTACAAGTTGGTATGTGATTTACCTATCTTGTAGCTTATCAAGAACATAACAGGGAAAAACATGGGGAGAAGCATGACTCCTGAAAACTCTGATATAGGTGAAATTATCTTCGGAAAACCATATGGCAACGGGAAAAATATATGTACTAGCCTCTTTTGAAATCCTAGGGGCTTTCTGAGTAAAGATAATCTGATGCATAGGTAACATGACTCCAGTACAAATTTTATAAAAGTGTAAATGAAAATCTGACTCCGAAAGGGATCTGTGGTAAATATGGATTAGAGTGGGGTCTTGGGTCGTCCATTTCCATCCCATGGTAGGAAAACTTGAACAAAAGAAAATTGCGTCCATAACATAAGCACTCATGTAAAAGGGGGGTATGGCCCTAGAGGAAACACTTCTTTTACTTCTATAATCCGTGATATTTCTGGCCATATTATCAGACAAGATATTCGCCCAATTCATAATTGAAGAATTGAAAATTGCGTCAATTAACGAGACCCAGTTTACGAAAATCCTAGTAGTATCCGGCTTTGCAAACAATCTACATAACATTCCAACAACATAGCAATAAGGGGAGGGTTATTGTGCTATCAGGTACATATGGATTTTGTCCTATTTCAGCTTTCCTTGGTCATCCTTCCATCCCTTTATAAATTTCATCGGGTCGGTATGTTTCTTTGTAAAGCTTTGTCATAATTCTGCTGCGGTATGGGTAAGTGGTACATTGTCCTCAAATCTTCTGCAGTGAATGAACCAATATTCTCCAACTTTTAATTCTTAAATTTCCTATCTACTATGTTAAGGTGGTCAATAACCCACTTTACCATATCTGTGTAGGAGAGAATCTTCGACCTCGTTGCTACTTTGTGAAGAAATAAGCATGCAATGTCGAAGTAGGAAGGGTCTGAGGAAACTCATGTGTGTGTTCTAGTTATTTTGACTATTACCCTTGGTTGCTCATCCTCGAAGAGTTGGTACATTGCTTCCCATGAGGAATTTCTGCAATCTTTGTTGCAATTCATATCTAAGAACAATGGAGACATGTCTGAGTCTTCAACAGCTGATGTTTGGGAAATTTCCTTGCCTTTCTTTGTCATTCCAGTTATCCTCACTCCATTAGGCGGTTTCCTAAATTCAAGTGAACAGAGCAAACTTAGATCTAAGAAAAATGGAGAGAAGGATAGAGTTAAAACAATATAATAAAAAATTCGGCACTCAATTATTCAAAACATGCTCGAAGTATATATCAATCTTTCGAACCTTACTCCCATTAAATGTCGTTAATCACCCATAATTATTCCTATCAAATCTCTTACACGCCTTTACGTAATATGTCTAATCTATCAATTTAAGACGTTAGATCTTATATCTGGTTGATTAGATATGAATCATTTCGCGCACTTGAGTAATAAGTATTAATATTGCATATCGCAACTCTAAACCGTTATCATTAGTTATGTTTTTTGTCACTGATGAATTTCGCGAAATGTGATTTGCGCAAATCGTAGATTGTAATTTTCATGCGATAATAAACTTTACATTTGGTTATTTTCTGTGAAATGTGAAGTGCGTTAAGGAATCATGCTGATGCGCTTTATCGAATCTTTGAATTTTTATAATAGTTGCTTTTATTGATTTGTCGGGTCCGGTCCATCGCAATCTTTATCGAAATGACATAAGTTGGTTGTTTTTAAAAGGCGCGATGCGATTTATTTTTAAAGGGGGTTTAAAGCATTTGAAACAAGAATTCTATATGACTCCAAAAAGGTTGTAGCGCGTATCGCAATTTTCAATACTTATATATGTTTTAAATTATTCGGATTGTAAGTCATGCGATTTGCAATGAGCGTTTTTTTTTTTTAAATCAAAGCGAAAAGGGGAATATATTTATTTCCTAAAGTTTTAGACTTGGGGTCTAGATAAAATCAAGCTCATAAATTTATATTTATTTTTAAAGGTTCCCCATTTATTGAAAGTAAATGGGGGGTGTTGTATAGTACAACAATTGTCGATTCACTTAGGAGAACCAACTATCTCTGATTAGTTTTTTGAAATTTCTAAAAAAAAAAATTTGAAATAAAAATAGTTGCAGGAATGAATTTCAATAAATAACATTTCACAAAGCAATAAAATCTTTCCTAATTATAATTCATAAGAATTCCTCTTAAAAAAAGAAGAAGTGTGAATATCTATATTAGTCTTTACTAAGTTCAAAAAGATGAAGCAGGTGGCTCTTTCAGATTAACTTTACAAATATATACTCTTTTATCACAAGTAGAGCCTTTGATCCATTAGGCAATTTAAGCTTTTGGTAGGGTTACCTTTTACCCAGTAATGATTCGTTGTCCCATCTAGTCTTTCTTACAATCTTCAAAATAAATTCAACTTTATATACTTGATCTCTTTTGGAACTTGTTTTCTTTTTTGTAGATATTTTTTTTGTTGTATTTTTTAATTACTTAAAAGCCATTTTCTTGGCTTGGTAACCAAATATTGACAATGCCATTCATTGGTTGTAATTAAACTGATAAAGGTGGCTCTTGATGAGACCCTTTGTCTTTTTGATATAATCTCAAGTCATTACCTGTTTTGGTAGGCAGTATTGGTAATGTCAGTTCAACTATTTCCCTATGAACATGGTAAACAAGCTCTTGATGAGACTTATTATCTTCTAAGTTTTTTAACATAATTTTGAATTTATTTCTAAAAATTGATAATTTTCCTGGATGGGGTGAATCATTAGTCCTTTTAAGGATTATGGATAATAATTTTTAGAGTTTTAAGATTGCTTATCGGTAAAAGAGTCTTTACTATGTTAAAGATTCTTTTCTTGAATGATAATAGAGTAACCATGCTTTATAAAGATGAGAGTTCATCAAAGACTAAATAATTTCAGTGAAATTTCATCTTTCAGTAAAAAAAAATTTATTTGATATTTAAAGCTTTCGATTTTATCCTTAACAATTCTTATTTCTATAAGCGATAAATCAAAAAGATTTTCTGAGATGTTTACTTGAAAAGCTAAAAATCAATACTATGCCACTTTTATTTTCGTAAGGAAAAGAAAAGATAGTAATATACAGGGAATAGAAGGGGTTACCTCCTATGAAAAGTATTTCTTTAAAATCTTCCCATGAACAGGCAAAGAATCTCTTTTGCATGATAGATATTGCAATAAAAATGTTGATGGGCCTATTTCTTCAATGATTTGAAATGGACCTAGCCACAATATTTCAAATTTGGTGTGTTTAAATTTTACCTCATGTGATTTGTCCCATTTCAATGCCAGATCACCAATTTGAAAGTTTTTTGGAGTGACAGAAGTTGTATCAAATGAAGCTTTAACTATCTGCTGATGATGTGCATGTGTAGCTTTATATTTTTCTCTTTCTTCGTCAAGCTTAAGAAATTGAAATTGTATTATTTGCAAGGAAGAAGAAGGGGATTCATTAATAAATTGAACTAAGGCAAGAGAAGGAATAACTACATTGGTAGGAAGAAAAAATTCTTTTCCATAAACAAGATTGAATGGAGAAGTGCCAATGGAGGCCTTATGATTTATTTGGTTTGCCCAAAGAGCAAATGTTAATGACTTGTGCCAATTTCGTTGGTTTTGATCAACAGTTCGTTTGATGATTCTAATAAGGTTTTTATTTGTGGATTCTTCTAAACCATTTTCTTGCAGATAATAATTAGCAGAATACTTAAGTTTAAAACCTCTTTTGATTGCAAATTCTATCATAGCAGCTCCTGAGAAATAAGGTGCATTATCGAACATTAAAGCAATGGGTAAACCAAACCTAGTTATGATAATTTGAGCAATGAATTCAATAATATTCTCAGAGTTGGCTACTTTTGGTGGAATTTCCTCCACCCATTTAGTAAAATAATATGTATTTGTGAGAATATATTTATGTTGTTTGGAAGAGTTAGGAACGATCTCACCGATTATATCTAATCCCCATTGTTCAAATGGTTGTTCGATATTAACTGACTGTAATGGAAAGGCTGGTCTCCTTTGTCTTCCGGATGCACTTTGACAAACTTTGCATTTTCTTGCATCTTCATGAGCATCTTTGAAAAGTGTAGGCCAATAGTAACCTGCATGCAGAATTTTATGTGTTGTTGTATTTCCTCCAAAATGTCCTCCAGCTGGTCCATCATGGAGTTCCTACATAACTTTCTCTGCTTCAGTTTTTTCTAAGAATCTTAATAACACAGAATCAAAGTTTCTTCTAAACAATACGTCATTGATTATTTCATATTTCTTGGCCTTTAATCTCAAAGCACGTTTTGTTTTATAACTGAATTGAGTTGGGGCATATCCATTTTTCAAATAAAACTTGAGATCAGCCTATTGAGACTACACATTGTTGATGATTACCTCTGATATTCACACATTATTACTTGTATCTACCTTTGATGATAAATGGGATGCTCCTGTTACCATTATGCAAAAACCTTGACCTCTAACAATTTTAGAAGGTCTAATTTCTACATCATATTCTTGTAAAGCAGTAACCCAGTTAGCCCTTTTCTCTCCTAATTCTCTTTGCATCAATAGTTGTCTCACTACAGAGAATGGAACTATTATTTTGATGTGAGTTTTGAGGAGAAATGGCCTAAAATTCTTTATAGCTTTAAAGATAGCAAATTCTTGTTTCTCAACAGATGAATAATTTAGTTATGCGCCTTGCAAATTGGAACTGAAAATTGATATCGGTGCTTCAATTTGTTGGTCATTAAGCTGTGTAAGAAAAACAACATAAGATGTATATAATGAGAAGGTATATAAAGTAAAAGGATTAAGAAAATTGGGGGTAGTCAGAAATGGATCATTGATAATGGATTGTTTGATTAAATCAAATCCTTCTCTTTCGTTATGTCCTCACTTAAAGACTGAATTTTTATTAATCATGGTTTGCAAAGGTAAAACTATTTGCAAAAAGTCAAGGACAAATATTTTTACAAAATTTATCTGTCCAAGGAACGACTGCATAGTTTTCTTGTTATGAGGGAAAGGAATTATTTTAATCTCTTCGATTCTTTCAGGATCAATATAGATACATCTCTTAAACATAATGAATCCTAAAAGTTTTCCTTCATCTAAAGCGAAATATGAATTCTTTGGGTTTAATGAAATTCCATACTTTTTACATCACTCAAAGACTTGCTTTAGGTCATTTGCATGATTAGCTACTTATCTAGAAAAGACTATAATGTCATCTAGATAAATAACCACCGATTTGTTGATGAGTCCTATAAAATTTGTGTCCATGGCTCTTTGAAAAGTGGCACCTACATTGATTAACCCAAATGGAATCTTTTGATAGGCATAAGTTCCCCACTTAGTCCTGAATGTGTTTAGTTTGTCTTCTCAATGTACGAGGATTTGGTTATATCCTGAAAATCCATCTAGAAAAGATATAAGTTCAGAACCAGCTACTGTTTGAATTACTTGTTCCATGGTTGGTAATGGAAAATTGTCTTTCTAACATGCTTTGTTCAAATTTCTAAAATCGATACAAATCCTAATATCACCATTTTTCTTCCTCACTGGAACCAAATTTGAAACCCATTTAGAATGTCTAACTGCAAAGATCATCTTTTCTTTGAGGAGTTTATTCAACTCTGTTTTGATTTGATTTTCAAGATTCGGGTGACTTTTCCTTAACTTTAGGTGTATTAGTTTCTCATCTGAAATCATAGGAATAATGTGTTGAATAACAGAAGTGTCATATGTTTTAAGATCAGTGTAATCCCAAGCACAAACGCTTTTGTAAGTCCTTAAGAACTCGACAAATGATAATCTTTCATCAGAAGATAGACTAAGACCTAAATTGACATTTTGTGGTTTATCATCATTTCCGAGATTTACTAGCTCAAATCTTAAGGTTGAACTGTGAGTTTTCGAATTAGTAATTCTTTTAAACCTATCTTTTAGATCATAAAAGTCTTTTGATTTGACAACTGACTTAGGGATTGGATTTTCATCTTGTTCATCCTTTATCTGAGTGTCATGTGCATTTTCATCTAGAATTTGATTATCATAAGATCCTTCATATGTAAGGAAATATATGATATCAGAATCATTATTAAATACTCTCCAATTAGTAATATTGTCAGGAACAGATGGTCTAAAAACCAGTTCAATGGAAAATATATTGGGACTAAATTCTTGAGATGGAATTCATTTCGATGCTACATTAGCCAAGAAATCTGCACTAGCATTTTGTATTATGGGTATAGAAGAAATGTTGAAAGCTAAGAAATAAGTTGTCAATTCCTAGACTAATGATTGGTAATGCTTTAGATGTCCATAATGACAATGGATGGTATTTCTTACTTGTTTGACAATGATTCCCGAATCTCCTAGGCCTTTCAGATATTTGATGTCGATATCAATTGCTTTGTACAAACCTTGGATTAATGCTTCGTATTCTGCTATATTGTTTGTGCAATCGAATTCAAGTCTGCAGGCTAACATGGTTTTTTCTCCTTCTGGGCTTATTAAAATATAGCCAGCTCTTGCACCATCTTCTGATTTAGAGCCATCAAAATAAAGAATTAACTACTACTTTATCTACAAAATTTTTACATTTAGAAGTGTTTTTCCAGGAAAAATTCTCAATTTGAGAGATAAATGCATTATCGAAAAAGGGTGATGGCTAAGCGTTAAAATATCCAAGAAATGATTCTTCCAAGTAATTTCCAATAATATTATTATTGAATGTTACAGGCTCATTTATCCCTTCAAGATCATTGACTGTATGCTTCATGGATTTCTCTTGGTCTACCCGGATTTGATTTGGCTTTCCATTCTGTGGTAGCCACATATGTGACCAGTCTATTGTAAAATATCCATGAATATTTTCAGACCAGTCTCTACTTAACACTAAACCGTAAAACTTAGGAATATCAGCCACCAATATATCAATTATCTGGGCAACCCTAGGATTTGATGACAATATGATAGAGACATAATTTATTTCTCCCACAACCTCTACTTTAGTTCTATCAAGTTGTACTATATGAACATGAGAACTCAGAGGAATTATGTTCAACTTAGCACATACTAATTTTGGCATGCTATGAGAGGAAGCCCCTGCGTCTATTAAACAATTATGGACATTTTTATTATAGATCTCATAGGTTAAAATAAATGGGTCGATCACCTATCATAATCAAATATGTAGCATCTATTTTAGTTGAAGGAGAAGGAGGTTTGCCCATTTGATTAGCATCTTGGACTACTACTGGAGCAGGTAAGGTTGAAGCAGGAACGACATTTAAATCTTTGAATAAGATTTTATGCTGTTGTTTTAACTTCTTAAGTTCATGAATTGAAATGTTGGCCCTGGTATTTTTCATATCCTCAACTATATTATACTCAATGGTGTTAGAGGCTACCATTGTCTTTGATGTAGGTGGAACATATGAAGTGGCAAGGTTTGTTTGTGTAGTCTTAGATGTAGACTTTTTACTTACTGTTTTATCTTTAGTAGGCATTTAATTCTTATGTTTCTGATTTGGCTGCATTGCTTCAATGGTATTCTTTCTCCTTGTATTTACAGGTAAAGCTTCTTGTTGTTCCTCATTTGGTAGGATAAAATCCCACATTCCATTTAGTTCAAATTCTTCTTCTACTTCAGTTTCTTCTTCTTCTGTTTTCTCTTCATCTGTATCTTGATCAGTCTCAACATTAGATATGATATTGGGCGGTTGAGAATTAGAAGGCTGATTTTTCTTGAAGGATCTGAATTTTTTTTTTGAACTAGAACTTTCAGCAACTTGTTTCTTGATATCTGCCATTTCATTTTTCATAGTCTTTAAAACTTTATGAATACCTTCTACATCGAAAGGGTCTTTGGATGGCTTCTTTTTTGAATCATCTTTAAAGGATACTTTCTTTGATTTCCTACCTTCTTGGGAATTCTTATTTTTAAGAGTGATTATGTGTTTCTCTACGGATAAAGATTTTTCATATTTTTTGCCAATGTAGGAAATTTTTATCTATCAACAAAAATGGCTATATTAGATGGGAGAGATGAAATATACCACTCAATTTGAACTTCTGCACCAGGAACTGATGTAGCGGGAATTTTATTGAGTAAATTATTAAATCTTGAATTAAAATATTTTATTTTCTCCCCTGTTTTTAGCCTTTAGATTTGATAAATCATTGATGAGTGATGCAATGGTTCTGTCATCTCCAAACTTAGCTAAACATTGTTCTTCGAACATATTCCAGCTAGATATAGAGCGGGCAGGTAATGAAAATTACTAGGATCCTGCAGATCCTGTGAGAGTATATGTAAATAATCTTACGACACAATCTTCTTCAACCACCTATTTTAAATTAATGGCTAACATATAATTATGAATGTGTTCTTCAGCTGGAAGACCATCTTCAGGATTAAATTTAGGTAACCATCTTTCAGGGTATTTTGGGAGAGGATGAAGAGGAGCAGGCATTTGTACAGCCCAAGGATTGTTCCATGGTTGTACATTTGGTGGAGTTACTTGGCCTGCCATTTGGGTGGAGGTGATGGATTGAGTTTTAGTTGAAGAAGAGGCAGTCTGAGTGCTAGAACTAGTTGAAGGAATAGTAGTTTGAGTATTGGAACTAGTTAAAGTAACATTGATTGTTGGAATAGAAGTTGTGGATGTGAGTGGAGGTAATGGAGGTGAATGGGGTGGAGTATTAGATAAGACTTCGCTGGTGATTGACTCTGATTCAGTCTTATTTGTCTTCCTTTGAGAAGTATCGATGGGAAATTCAAAAGGAGGAATTCATGTCTTTTGATTTTCTAATCAAGTTAATATTCTTCTGGGTTGTAAAGAGGATGAAACATTAATCTCGAATGATTGAGAAGTTCCATAATTTTTAGCAGAAATGGATACTCTCTCTAACTTTTCTATCAAAGACTGAACTTCTAGGGAATTTTGATGAAAATCCAGAGATAGTATGGGTTGAGTTTCACTAGGAGACTTAGGAGAAGGATGTTCAACTTCAGATCTTAAATATTTAGATATAGCTAATGTTCTATAAGTTGAAGGGGATCTAGAGGGAGAGAGACAAATAGATTTACTTTTATATTGATCGGATCTTCTTTCCATTCACAATTGGCCCTTCTTCTTGCGCCAAAATGTTGAGGCCTCGAATTCCGTTGCAACAACATGGGGGAAAACCACCCAGTCCGGACCTTAGAGAAGGTCCTTTTCCATTTGGTGTGGTGGCTCTGACTGGTGATAAAGGGACCAGTTCCCCAATAAGGGTGATTTGGGGGTGTGTTTTTTTTATATAAAATGCAAATGGAAAATGATTTTAATCTATCATATGCATTGATCTAAAACTATCTATTTTACTATATACCCAGGGTGTTTCTTCCTTTATGCGATCTAAAAAGGTATCTTCCAACTATTAGTAATGAAGATTATTTAACAGTTGAAAGAGATGAAAATTATGTAAAGATAATTCTTTTAACAAAATAGTTTGATTAAATGAATTGTGAAATGTATATTGCATTTATATGTGTGATTATATATAGAATAAGAGATCATAAAAAAATATATGTACAGAAGTGCATTTAACATTAATTTATGATAACAATTCAAATATATAATGCAAATAAAAATACAATTGTCAATCTAGAAAGCAAAACTTAATATAACGTGTAGAAATACCATATATATGAACTCTGACTCATATAAACTGATAGTAGTTTTTTTCTCCTCATCACTTTCAAGCAATTTAAAGAGTACAAAAGTGCAACATCAGTTAAACAACTTTAAATGTCAAAAGATAACAGATTTCGTTCCATTAATCCATCAAAGCATTCACAAACTTACATAAATGCATTCTTTTCAAATGTTTGTGACAAATTTCTGGACCCTTCTCTAAATGCATGAGAAGGGTTTAAAAATAGAGCAGGTTTCAAAAAACCATCCTTGTAAGAAGAAAACTTAAACTAAAATCTAGGAAAATAAAGTAACAACGTAACTATGAGTGTTGATCCTCCTTTTGCATTTGATCTCGAAGCTGACAAATATTCACCATTGGCTTTAGCTGAGCTGGCTGCGAAATTCCTGATCTGATCTGGCCCTTGAATAATGCATTTGAAAGTGCTGGTTGTGACTTCTTCGTTGAATCAGTTAATGACTGCAAGGTTAGGCACTGATGATAAGGTTTGATCAGAAAATTTCAGTAATTTTCTTGATGAAACTTATTTACTTTTTAATCGTTTCCTCCTGCATCTATGTCCTTTTTTGCCACTGTGCTTCTTATGTCTTGAGTTCTGAGAGTACTTCAGTTGTGGATTCTTTAATAAGCTCAACTTTCAAAAGTTTTTCATTAACAGATTCAACAATTTCATTTGTTAACCTTGATGCCTTTGCTATTTCCTTTTCTGCTTGTCTCAACTGTACTTCCCAATCCTTAAATAAAAATTCCTTATGAAATTTTTCTATCTTAGGTAGGTCAGCTTTATTTCTTGAGTCAGATCCTTGCCACTAAATGAACTCATTAATCTTCTTATTAATTTTCTCACACTCAAATGTCTTGTTAACCACTTGCTGGATTAGGATTTTTCTTGTATTATAGTAAGAGCTGGTAATTGAAGCTTGTTGACAAAATATTTCTTGTTGTTGCTTTAGCTTGGCATTAATTTCCAATGCTTCTCTTATGAACATCTCTACTTGAGGTTGGCTTTTTAATTTGTCCATTTCTGCTTCAAGATGTGTTTCTTTCTCTGTAATCTATACCTCGTGTTATAAATTCATTATTTCAAAATCCTCTTTAAATTGATACATATTTAATTCCATTTGCCTGTTGGAGTTATACTTTTCGTGCTCTAATAGTCTCTCTAATTCTTGTACTTTGTCTTATTTTTGCTTCAGTAGAAGTTGTACCTCAGTGTCTTTATCAATGGTGGCAGTAGCATATGCTCCTGCTCATTGTGATAACTTAGTTAGATGTTCTGTAGGATCAGCCAAAGGGTCTTTCCATAGAACGTCAATAGGTTCATTCATAAGATTAGAAACTGTTTCATCCATTCTTCTCCTTTTTCTTCTCTTAACTACAACATTATGACTAGGACTGTAGAAGACATTAAGTGAGGGAATTTCTTCAATCTGTAAAACACTATGCTTTGTAGGGTATGCCAGAATGATCTATCGATCATGAATTTCAAGTACCTGTTGTAGCGGAATTACAATTTCCACTAATTTCTGAGAATTCTCTGGCATTTGAAAAACTTGTGGATTCACCAATATTAGACTTTGGTTGTGGTGTTTGTAGTGCCTTGGAAATTTTTTCCCATTCATTCTTCAAATATTTTAACTGAGACTTCTCAACCTGATCAGGTGTATTCTGGGTATGCTGAATTTCTTGGGAATATGATCCACATCTATTAAGTCCTCCTTCTATTTGCATTTAAATCCCTTTGATTACTTTATCAATTATTTTATCGGGGCTCTCATTCATGTTTTCGGATTCATTATCATAGTGATACGAATTATGAGAATTATGTTGTGATTGCCCTGACTCATGATTATATTTCTCTTGGGATTCATCTTCAGACATGTCTTTGGCTTCATTGTTCAGGCTAATGCTTGGAGTCGATATGTTGACATATTTTATAAACAATAAATCCAAAGGAATTCTTTCCAACCTCTTATTTCTATATGTTTGGAAAGCTTCAAATTCATTTTGACTAAGCTGACTGGATGCATTTCTTAGTACATCTGTGAACTTCTCCATGCCTTGAAAGAAATCATCAAATATATCTATCTCATTTAAGAAAGGTTTCAATTTAAGCTCAGTGGTGAAATTCTTAATCACATCATTGGGGTCTTATGGCCTCTTTGGCATTACAACCAAATTTAATAAAGTAAAATTTGAAACTTCCTTGAATGTATGACCAATATCAAAAAGTGCAAAAGTACTACACTGGAAAGGGAAATTAGGCCAAATAGCCTTCTTGGCATCTTTGAGTTGCTTAGAAATACCACTTACTACAAGTTGGTAAGCGATTTCCCTGTCTAGTAGCTTATCAATAACATAATAGGGCAAAACTTGGGGAGAAGCATGACTCTCGAAAACTTTGATATAGGTGAAATTCTCTTCGGTAAACCATCTGAAAATGGGAAAAATGTCTGTACTAGCCTCTTTGGAAATCCTAGGGGCTTTCTGAGTAAAGATAATATGATGCATAGGTAACATGACTCCAGTACAAATTTTATAAAAGTGTAAATGAAAATCTGACTCCCAAAGGGCTCTATGGTAAATATGGATTGGAGTGGGGTCTTGGGTCGTCCATTTCCATCCCATGGTAGGGAAACTTGAACAAAAGAAAATTGTGTCCATAACATAAGCACTCATGTAAAAGGGGGGTATGGCCCTAGAGGAAACACTTCTTTTACTTCTATAATCTATGATATTTCTGGCCATATTATCAGACAAGATATTCGCCCAATTCATAATTGAAGAATTGACTATTATGTCAATTAACGAGACCCAGTATACAAAAAACCTAGTAGTATATGGCTTTGCAAACAATCTACATGACATTCCAGCAACATACCAATAAGGGGAGGGTAACTGTGTTATCGGGTACATACCGAGTTTGTCATGTTTTAGCTTGCCTTGGTCATCCTTCCATCCCTTTATAAATTTCATCAGGTCTATATGTTTCTTTGTAAATCTTTGGACAAAAGCTTTGCCATAAGTCTGTTGCGGTATGGGTAAGTGGTACATTGTCTTCAAATATTATGGAGTGAATGAACCAATATTCTCCAACTTTTAATTCTTAAATGTCCTATTTGCTATGTTATGGTGGTCAATTACCCACTTTACCATATCTGTGTAGGGGAAAATCTTCGGCTTCGTTGCTACTTTGTGAAGAAATTAGCATGCAACGTCGAAGTAGGAAGGGTCCGAGGAAACTGGCACATCTGTTGTATCTATTTTCACTATTACCCTTGGTTGTTAATTCTCGAAGAGTTGGTACATTGCTTCCCATGAGGAACTGCTGAAATCCCTGTTGCAGGTCATATTTGAGAACAATGGAGACATGTCCGAGTCTTCAAAAGTTGATGTTTGAGCAATTTCCTTGCCTTTCTTTTTCATTCTAGATATCCTCACGTTGTTAGGTTGTTTCCTGAATTAAAGTGAACAGAGAAAACTTAGATCTAAGATAAACGGAGAGAAGGATGGAGTTAAAACAATATAATCAAAATTCCGATGCTCAATTATTCAAAACACGCTCGAAGTAGATATCAATATTTCAAACCTTACTCCCATTAAATGTCGTTAATCACCCATAATTCTTCCTATCAAATCTCTTACACACCTTTATGTAATATGTCTAATCTATCAATTTAAGACGTTAGATCTTATATCTGGTTGATTAGATATGAATCATTTCGCGCACTTGAGTAATAAGTATCAATATCGCATATCGCAACTCTAAACCGTTATCATTAGTTATGCTTTTTGTCAGTGATGAATTTCGCGAAATGCGATCTGCGAAAATCGCAGATCGCAATTTAAATGTGGTAATAAACTTAACATTTGGTTATTCACTGCGAAATGTGCTAAGGAATCATGTTGATGCGCTTTATCGGATCTTTTAAGTTTTATAATTGTTGCTTTTATTGATTCGTTGGGTCTGGTCCATCGCAATCTTTATCGAATTGCCATAAGTTGGTCGTTTTTAAAAGGCGCGATGCGATTTCATTTTAAAGGGGGTTTAAAGCATTTGAAATAGGAATTCTATATGACTCGAAAAAGGTTGCAGCGCGTATCGCAGTTCGCAATACTTATATATGTTTTAACTTATTCGGCTTGTAAGTCATGCGATTTGCGATGAGCACTCTTTTTAAAATCAAAGCGAAAAGGGAAATAACTTTATTTCCTAAGGTTTTAGACTTGGGAAAAGATAAAATCAAGCTCATAAATTTCTATTTATTTTTAAAAGGTCCCCATTCATTGAAAGTAAATGGGGGGTGTTGTATAGTACAACAGGTCCAATGAGGCACTCCTTCTGCAAATGTAGCCAATCTTTTTCGCCCACCTAGAACTTGTGTGGCACCAGATGTCGATCATGTCATTACTTGTACTTAGCATTGACTTTGTCCAATATGTCGTGGACCTGCTGGCAGACGTGTTGAATGTGCTCAATGAATTTTCTCTCCTTGTCATCTTCGGATTGGATATGAGTTGAATCTTCATGAGTAGCTGCAAATGGTATGGCCACATCAATGGGGCATAGTGGTTGGAATCCAAATCCCACCTGAAAGGGGTTCTGGCGAGTTGAGCTATGGAGATATTGGTTGTAGCTATGTTGGACATAGGGAAGGATTTCATCCCATGTACGAGGATTCTTTGAGTTGTACATGCATAGAATGTGCACGATCATCTTGTTGACGACCTTTTTTTGGCCATCAGTTTGGGGGTGAAAAGTCATGGACTTATGGTTTTCAACCTTCTGTGGTTATCGTTAATTGCAAAATCCAGATTATGGTCGATGTTTCGAATCCCAACAGGAATCCATCTTCAGAAAAAGATGTGAATGAAGAATGAAAGAAGGTCGCACAGGTCAAGGTTTAAATAAAGAAAGATGAGAAGAGCCGAAAAGAACAGATTTAATTAATTTATATAATCTAATAAATTTTTAACAAATTTTAATAAACTATAATAATTTTTTTTTTTTTTTTTTTTTTTTTTTTTTTTTTTTTTTTTTTTTTTTTTTTTCTGAATTGGACTAAATCTATTAATCGAAAATATGATACAAGATGGTGATACAATCAAGAGGGACAGAGAGCCGGCAACCGGCAATGATAGGACTATCAACCTCGGTTCCGGAAAAGTGAAGCAAGCAAAGAACAACAACCAAAAACTGGAAAGCTAAAATACTGATCTCTACCCAGAATGGGTAGAAGTCTCAACACGAAGCTTTTTCCCTTTCCTTTTTATGACTTTGACCCACCCATCCAGGGGCGAATGGGCAACAACAACTTGAAGACTGGGGTTCTCCGAGGGGGGCCCCTCCTTTTCTGAATCTGAGGAGGAGGTCAAATGCGCACGTTTCTGGGCGAAGGCCAAATCGGAGGGCTGAGCCGGTCCATCGTTGGAAAGAGCCCCAGCTTGAGGGGCCAGATCCAAATCAGCGTCGCTGGCTTCATCTTCAGAGCTAGAAGAGTCAGAATCCACGACAGGAGGTGGAGAGCAGGGAGCCCATCGTTTGGATTTGTGCTTGGAGAGGTTATCCTTTTTCTTTTTTGCCGGGAGAGAAGGGCAGGTGGACTGCAGATGCCCTGTTTGGTGGCAATGTCGACATCGGAAGGCAGTATTTTCGTAATCTATTGTCTGGGTCCAGACAAAGTCGTTTAACTTGAGAATGATTTGGTCTGGAATCCCCTTACTTAAGTCCAGCTCCACACATATTCTGGCATAAGTGTAGAGACCTATTCTTTCCCTCGAAACTATAATAATTTTAATAGTATATAATATCACCTATTATTAATATTAATTGTTTAAAAAAAATTATAATAATTTTTTAAAAATATATATAATATCACTTATTAATTTCATAATAATACTTATTAATTTATTTCAATAATTTTTTAATAAAGTTTATATAATTCATTAAAAAAAAATTACACTTTTATAAAAATAGTTTAGAAAATTATATTAATAGCTTTAGTTTTTAATTGATAAACTTAAATGTTACTAAATTTTTTAAAATATTTTTCTATAAAAATTTAACCTCAAATAGTCTAACTAAATTAATAATCTAAAGGTTAATTAATTGAAGAACAATTAATATGATATAACTCTAGATAGTACTAATAATGGTTTTTAATTATTCTAAAATAATAAAATTAATACTTAATAAAAATATAAAATATACATAATAGTTTACTTAGTTAATATAATATTCATTTAAATAAATGTTAATAAATAATAGTTATTATTTATAATTGTTATTTATTAATCCTAATAATCAAATGAATTTAATTATTATTAAATATAATTTATTAATTCAATCTTAATTAATCTAAAAATGAATTTTATCATTATGAAATATAATATATTTGAAATTGAATTTTTAATTCAATTTATATATATATTTAACACAATCGGTTGCTATATTATATTCCAAAAAGTAAGAGGAGCTAAAACTCCATGATTACATGTTAGATTGCTGAAGGAGCAATAGAGGAAATGACTACAGCTGAAAATTACATTCCCTTTGATTTTAGTTTTCGAATAGAACTGAAAGACCGTAGATACATATATTCAGACAAACTGAAAAAGAAGTAAAACATATTTGTAAGCCATGTTGAAATAGAGACAGATTATTCGATATTGATGTGGTTGATGTGGCGCGTTGTGGAATCCTCAGGGTTTTCATTATTTCCTGCATTCCTTGAATTGTTGGAGCCGGACCTGGATGCTGAGAGCTTCTCTAGCATGTATTTCAGAATTTGCACTAATTCTTCAACATGTGCGCATTGATTCGAGAGATTGTCGAACTGAGTTTGAAGAGAGGAGATTCTTGCAAGAAAGACCATAACATCCTCATGCTTGTCATCCAAGATTTTAACCTAATTTTTTAGCTTTGTTTCAAGGATCTTTTGATGGGCCCTGATTTTCTCCAACTCTGACTGAAGATCTGCACAATGAATATAGTTTTCACTGCGAGACATGATGGATAAATTAGCAAAAAAACTGCAGCAACATCTAACACTTACTCTGAGCTGCACAAAGAGCCTGACGGAGCCACCACCAGAGAATTCAGTAGAAGACTGAGGTGGCAGAATCGCATAGAGAAGACGCCTTTGTATGAATAAGAAAAGCAGATACACAGAAAGTGGAGAACTGAGCAGAGGAATTAGAAGGGCAGAGCACAGGGAGTGGAGAGGGGAGTGATTCACTGAAGGCAGAGCGAATGAATATATAGACGTATCCAGAGATCAGGGAGCAGCACAGGGGAAAACCCAAGGTGGAACGATCATGGGAAAGGAGGGGAAAAAAGTACCAAGGACGCACCGGAGTTCAGATTAAAAAGAGGGGAGGATCGAATCAAATCTACGAGATGTAAGAGTCATAATTATGGCAAGGGGTAAATATCTAATGAATCATTGCCCATAAATTGTCCAGGGATACGAGCGTAGGCATTATTTGCATATAGGTTTGCCTCTTTATTATGAATTCGGAGAACATGGAAGAAATTTACCTCTGGCATATCTTGCAAAAGATTACGACACTTGCTAATTATTTGTTGAAGATCTATGTTTTCCACAGAGCAATCGCGGATCATTAGATTTATGACAATGGCTAAGTCTCCAAAGACCATGGAGTTTTTTATTTTGAGCTATTTTAGTTGATGTAAACCTTGGTATAGAGCTAGTGCCTATGCTCGGTTGTTTGATAGAGTACCACGTCCCCATTCAAATGTGGTAAGGATGCTTCCATTTTCACTTCTTATGATAGCACCCGCTCCTGTTATGCCTGGGTTAGACTTTGAAGCCCCGTGAAGAAGAGAGAGGGCCTATGACTGTTCTTTATCCAATCAGCAAGGTCATTCTCTTTTAATATGATTTTCCAGCTTGCTTAAGTTCTGTGGGATTATTTTTTAAGGTGATTGTTGTTGTTGCTTCTGCTCAGTAAATCTCCAAGGAATATTTTTTCCTCCACACAAAGATCATTGTGATTGATCCAGTAGTTGCCTTTGGCGTAGATTGCTTCAATGGTGAGGCTCCAAGTCTTCCTGCATACTTTTCTAGCCGATGGCTCTTTGTCCCTGAATTTTTTTTGTTTCTGGATAGCCAAATATTCCATAGCACTACGTAAGGAAGGGTATCCCATACTCGTTGTGAAATTTTATTTTTCTTTCTCCCCCATGGAAAGTTGTTTTTCCAGGCTTTTAGAACTTCAGCAACTGAGTGATATTGTGTCTAGCAGGGTTGAATAAAGGAAGTGAGCTCAGTCCAACAACTAGAAGCGAAGGGGCACTAGATAAAGAGATGGGGGTTCGTCTCTTCTTCACTTTGACAGTTTGGACACATAGATGGTCCTATAATACCTCTTTTTTTGAGATTATCTGAGGTTAAAATTTTGTTCTTGAGTATAAGTCAAATAAAAAATTTGATCTTTGGTATAGCTTCAGTCTTCCAAACAGTCTTCCATAAAGGCCAGATTGACATTGGATAGTTTTCTCTGCAGAGATAATGATAGGCAGATTTCATGGTAAAAGAGGTACCAGAGGGATCCCAACGATAACCATCAATTTTCCCTTTTTTTACAAGTGCAATGCCATGAAGGTAAAATTGGAGGTTATTCAGGTCATCTGCAAGATGGGAAGGGACTTTAGGGAATTTCCATCCAGTCCAAATTTGAGTCTGAGAGTCCCATTTGGAGAAGTGGCCTAGGAGGTTGAGACCCATGTTGTTGAAGAAGAGGAGAATGCGCTGCACACCAGGCCTATCCATAATGGGGATTTGAGCCATAATCCTGTCAGTTCCTATGTTGATGGCGTTGCCTCCCATAGCAACTTTAGAAATATTAGGAGCAAGAAATGGAATGGCTTTTTTGCATAGAGACCAGATTTTTGAGCAAGGCCTATTGGGAATATCGTGATAAAGGAGTTGCTATCTTGAGGTGTTTAGATACTTTACTTCTAGGACTTTTTTTCACTAAGCTTGGCCTCCATTAATAAGGCGCCAAACAATCTTCCCACCAAAGGATCTATTTAGGAGTTTTGGTGAGCGAATACCAATACCTCCATGCTCGTGATCTTGAATTACTTGCCTCCAATTAACGAGATTGTATTTCCTTTTGTCATTCTTTCCTCCTTGCCATAAGAAATTCCTGATGATAGTTTCTATTTTGGCATGAATGCTAGTTGGAGGTTGAAGAAGAGTAAAGTGGTATAGTGGGAGGGAGGAGAGCCCAGACTTGAGGAGGATGAGGTGTCCTACTAGATTTAGCCATGTTGATCCCCATTGCTTAACCTTTCTCTGCATTTTATCAATTGTAACATTCCAAACATCTGCCTTCAAAGAGCTGATGCGTACAGGCATGCCTAAGTAGGTGAAATGATCCCAATTTATTTTACAAGGAACACCAAGGATATTAGATATACTGTGCAAGGTTTGAATGGACACATTCCAACCATAGACACAACTTTTATGATTGTTTATCAGGCCGCCAGAGTAGAGCATGAACTTGTCCAAGATATTTTTAAATCGTTGTGCTATAATGTTGGTAGCTCCTCCCATTAGCAGAGTGTCATTTGTGAATTGGGAATGATTGATGTTTTTAACTCCATTGCCATATTTGATGCCAGTAATGAGACCCACCCGTCTCATATGATCCAGAGCTCTGTTGAAGGATTCTGCCATAAGAATGAAGAGGTAAGGGGAGAGAGGACACCCTCGCCGTAAACCTCTAGTATATTGGAAAAAAGGGGCTGGTCTACCGTTGATAAGAGGCAATATCCAGGGTCCAGAGATGCAGGAGCTGATTAAGGCTAGGAAAGAATGGTCAAAACCCATTTTTTTAAGCACAACAAGTAGAAAGGAGTGCCTGACCCTATCAAAAGCATTGGCAAGATCAAGCTTAAGGATAAAGCCTTTTTCATTGCGCGATATGCTGGAATGTATGGCTTCTTGAACAAGGAGGATAGAATCAGTGATTTGTCTTTGAGATATAAATCCTCCTTGGTTTTCTGAGATGAGGTTGTGAAGATGAGGCTTAAGGCGAGAAGCTAGGATTTTAGTGAGGATCTTGTAGGAGGAGATGCAAAGGGAGATGGGCCGGAATATAGAAAAAGAGGAGGGGCGATTTTCTTTGGGAATGAGGGCCCAAAAAGTAGAATTGGTATACCCTCCAATTTTCTTTTTCTGATGAGTCCACTGTATCATTTTCATTAGATCTTTTTTTGTAAGATCCCAGTAGGTTCTATAGAAAGAAATCGAGAACCCATTTGGCCTCGGCGCTTTATTCGGGTGCAGGGTCCAGATAGCGTTTTGGACCTCATCTTCTCCAATTTCTCTGTTGAGAGATTGGTTTATCTCTTCCGTGATCAAAGTTGGGAGGTGTTGTAACAAGTCTGAGTAATCTTCAGGCATTTTATTCTCAGTGAGAAGCTCTTTAAAATGCGTGGTGGCAGCCCTTTTAAGGGCCTCTTGATCTGTTTGAAGATGCCCAACAACGTCAATGATGGATGCGATGTTGTTTTTAGCTTTGCGGATTGTAGTTTGCTTATGAAAAAAAGTTGTGTTCTTGTCGCCCGCTTGGAGCCATAAGTTCCTTGATTTAATGCGCCATTTATCCTCCTCTTTTCTATTGGTTCTATAGAGCTACCAATAGAGATCCTTTTCTTGGTTAAATATGTCTTGGTTGAGGCCTTGCGTTTCAATTTTGTCATGAACTTCCTCCAGTTTGGATTTAATTTCTTGGTTGACCTTATCAGGTTCTTTATAATGAGTTTTAGCCCATTCCTCAAGGGCTAGTTTTTTTTTTCTTCATTTTTGTCTCCCATATATAAACTGGAGAGCCTTCAATATGTTGCATCCACACACCCCACACCAAATGATTAGCTTCCAGCATGGCGTTTCAGAGAGGGATATATTTGAAGGGAATAGGTCCAAGAGAGCGATGGTCGCCATAGGATAGAGTAATAAGATAATGGTCTGATGCTGAAGAAGTGAGCACATTAGTAGTAGCTGTGGAATAGTAAGAAAGGAGAGAGACTGCTATCAAGATTCTATCGAGCCTTTCCATAATATTAGCTCTGCCTAATCTTCTATTACTCCAAGTGTACCTACGATTATTTGGCGTTATGTCCACCAACTCATGATCCTGCATAATGTCTTCAAGCTGATTTCTAAAGGGATCATGACTGAAGTAGCCTCCTCTTTTCTCGTTTGCATGGAGTATTAGGTTGAAGTCGCCTCCCATTACAATGTTGTTGTTTTCCTCATTGTTCATGTATTCCTTTATGGAGCTCCAACATAACTCTTTATCCCTATAATGGCTTGGACTGTATACATTGTATATAATGATTTTTTAATTTTTTTTTTTTTTATCTCTGTTGTTTTCTAAAATTACTTTGAGCTAGTTTGGATTTACTGTGATGCCTTTTTGTTCCCATGTGTTGTGGTCCCAAAGGGTAGCTAATCCACCGGAAGCTCCCCTTGACTCAGTCAGCATGCCATCATAACACTTTTCTTTGCTTATTATTGTCTTCATATCTAAGTTTCCCTGTTTTTTTTCCTGCAATAAAATAATTTCTGGTTTCTCTTGATTTATAAGATCCCTTAGGGCTTCTATTTTGGAGGGGTGCCCTAGTCCCCTGTTATTCCATGAGAGAACTTTCATCATTGCATAAAGTTTGTTCTAAGAGTTTCTCTCCCTCCCTGTTCCTTTTGCCCTGTGTCTTTTCTGTTCTCTCCCAGTATGTAGTTTTCAATGGGGTTCTAATTTCCCAGTGTTATGTCCTTTTGTGCATTTTCACCATGTTGTTTCTTCATTGTTCTTCTGCCAGGTCCTTGATTTTTTTGAGTTTCAAGGCTAGCTCCATACTCCTTAGAAGAGTTTCTAGTGATTCTGGTATTGGGTGGTTCTTGGGAGGAAGTTACAAGCTCGGGGATGGAAGGAGAGATAAGAGGGGTATCCTGAGAGGAGATGGGAGGAGGAAGGGTTTCATCATCAGGGGCGGAAATGGCTAAGAACGGATTGGAGAGGTCAAGCGAATTATTGGGGGGTTGGGAGGAGGCTGAGAGTAGATTGGATGGATCTGGAATCTTGGGAGATGAGGACTGCGAGGTGTTGGGCTTAGGTAGGGAGGACAACTTGAGAAGAGGTCTTGGGGTTTGAGATAGTTTTTTTTCTCTTAACAATTTCCCATTGCTGATCAGTTTTTGGTTTTTCAACATCAATAATTTTTGAACAACGATTAGAAAAATGACCATATTCGTGACATACCTTACATTTGAACGAGATCTGCTCATAGTCAATCTGTTGAATGTGCGTCCATTAGTCGACTTTTATTTTTATTGCCTCGGGGAGACCCTTGCCCAAATCCACTTCAACACAGATCCTGACGCATGCTTGCATGTTTTCCTTTGGTTCACTTCGGTCAATGAATTTCCCAATTGCATTTCCAATGGCTCTAACACAATCGTCTCCCCAGTAGTGCAGAGGGAGGTGTGGGAGGCGCACCCAGACAGGGACAACATTCGGCACATCAAGTTCAGGATCGAAGTATGGTGTCCATTTTTTGAGGTATAGACCTCTGGTGTCCATGAAATAGGGACCGTTTCTGAAGATCAAGTCCTTGTCTTATTTTGTTTCAAAGTGAAAGGTGTAATAACCCCTTCCACAGAACCTGAATGATATTTTGTCGTTGATCTTATCTGCCCAGTTTCTTTCAATCCATCTCTGAACCGTCTTCGGGGAGGGCCGGAGCCCGGTAAACTGTCCTATTAATCCCTTTTCTGCCAAGGCGAGAGCAGCCATCCAAGGAAGAGAGGGAGGGAGAAAAACTTCATGTAAACCTTCCAATTTTTTACAAACTTTGAGACTGCTGGTCTAGGTCTCGATGGAGCCAAAGAATTGATAAGGTCTGAAAAAGCACAAGCCTGGATCAGGGAGGCGGTCATCTTAGGGGATGACTCTAGAGAGGCCATGCATAGCGAAGCAGGCTATCAGCCGAGCTGGAGAAGCCAGCCAGAGAATAGAGCCGAAGGGCAACGACCAGTCGCAGGTGGAGGGGCGCGAGCAGTTCCGCATCCAAAAAAAGTTAATTCACTCTATTTTTATTTATATTTACTAATAATAACTATTAATTAATTAATTTTTATTAATAGAGAATTAATAAAAATTTAATTAATAAAGATAATTATTACTAGTGAATGATTTAATAAGTGTTTTATACTTACCAAACCTTAAAAATGTTTACTATTTAACAGAAGAAGCAAACTTGCGAAACTATACCTGGGATGAGGACGAACCTAAGGAGCACTTCTGTCGAATTAGAGGCCGCCAACTATCACTAATCTCGTATCCTTCGTCCCTATTAATGTTATATGAGTGTTTTATAATCTCAAACGCTTCTCTAATCTTTTGTCTTTGATAGTTCTACTCTCTTGCAATGATTTTAGCATCCTCAAGACGCAAGTAATGTTTAGTTTTCGAGGAGTGATCAGCAAGAGACGAGGTGCAAAATTGCTCATGTTTAATATCGACACCATGTTCTTTAAGACGCTTTTGAAGAGAGAGCTCGATTTCACCAATATAACTCTTCCCACATTAGCAGACAATCTTGTAAACACCTTTAAGATGCTCATGACTAATACTATCTTTAACTGACCCCATTTTTTGTCTTATGTTTCCTGCTGCTAAGAATTGAGCGAAGAGGTCATTCCTTCCCAATTGCTTGGCAATCTTATCAGTAACACCTTAAATGTATGGTATAAAAACCCTACCACAACTTTCTTGAAGATCTTGGCGCTTCGTAGATATGACCATACTTTCATCTCTTTTTATGGATTTTCTGATTTCTCTCTCTTTATATCCTATACCCAAGAAAACAGATGTCAAGTGAGTGATCTCCTCTTTCAGGTGCTCCTCATCGGATATCCTTAGGGCTCTTATAGCAAGAGTATTAAGGACACCAAATTTCTGAGCGGGATGATGGTAAGACTCATCATGAAGGTAGATTTCATATGGGTTTTCTTCCTAAACACATGATGCCCCAATGTTCCATACTCTTTTCTGGTAACCAGGACATCCATGAAAGGAATGCTCATGTTTTCTTCAATCTCCATGGTAAACTTAATTTCCGAGGAAATCGAGTTGAGGTGATTAAAGAATCTCTCGAGATTCTCCCTACCATGCGTCCACTTTATGTTAGTGTCGTCTACAAATATTTTTGACCATGCCAAACTTAAGGGAAAGGAGGCAAGGGCTTTCTTTTCAAAGTGCTCCATAAATAAGTTGGCGACAATAGGTGAGAGTGGCGATCCCATTGCGACACAAGATACCTGCTCATAGAATTCTCCTTGGAAGCTGAAGAAGGTGGATCGTAAGCAAATCTCAACAATATTAGCTGTTTCAGGATCTGTAACCTCATTAATAACTTGCATTGCTTCATCTAATGGGATTTTGGTAAATAGTGAAACCACATCAAATCTTACCAAGATGTCGCTCTCCTCCACCCTCTCCTCCTTAATACGATTAACGAAATCATTCGAGTCATGGACTTAGTGAGCTTCATATCCATCATTAACTAGAGACTTGAACAAAATGTACTTAGGAACCTACTGTCATGATCTGAGGTAATGGACCGTGGGATCCCAAAGTACACGCACACTCATTCAAAGAAGAGTTTAGCAGTGGCTTCTACTGTGATACTCTTCTTGCAGGCCGCCAGAATGGCCATCTTAGAGAATCTGTCGATGACCATAATAACATAGTCGTTGCTATGCTTAGTAGAAGGAATTCTCGACATGTAAGCCATGGAGATGCATTCCCAAGGTCGACTAGGAGTAGGCATAGGAGTATATACGCCTTACTTCTTGATGGTCGGTTTGGAAATTGTGGAGACAATGCAAGATTTTATGTACTTCCAAACATCTTGTCGAAGGTTCGGCCAATAAAAATTCTTGTACAGTATTGCCACTGTTTTCTCTACCCCGAAATGTACAATGACCCAGAATTAGTGCACTTCCCAAATCATCTTGGCACACTCACTTGAAGGAACATAGAGGTGTCCCAAGTGGCACAATAGTGCATCCTAAAGGTGATAATTTGGAGCTTTCTTGCCTTCCAAGAGCTTCTGGTATGTGTTACCAAATTTTGGATTACTCTTGTAAAGATTCAGCCACTCTAAGTCTCGTGCTTGCAAGAGTCGAGCACAGTGGTCAGAGCCATGACCAACGATCGGTTGAGGTAGTATGAAACATCATTGGTGTTTCAATTCTTGTACTTAATGTTTAGATGGAACTATTGTATGTATGTGGACCATTTTTTATTGCAATCATTCCGCCACTTCCTTTGTGTCTGTATGAACAATAGGGGTTGGTGGTCTGTGTGGATGAACATTTCCCTCCCCATAATGTAATGCTTCCATCAATAGCAGTCCTGCACAATGGAATACATCTATTTATCATAGGTGGGATACTTTCATACTATGTGTGAAAGTGTTTCAGTGTGATATACCATTGGATGAACCTGCTGAGTAATAATTGCACCAATAGTATAGTCACAAGCATCTGTCTTGATCTAAAATGGTTGTTGCAGGTCTAATATTGTGAGCACTAGTGTAGAGCAGAGTTTATGTTTCAACTCGATGAACGCCTTCTGTTAGGATTCATACCAAAAGAGCTTTGCTTTCGCCCCTCCCTTGGTGGCTTGACTTAAAGGCCAAGTGATATGAGAGAAGCCCAACACGAACTTGCAGTAGAAGTTGGAAAGACCGAGAAAGTTGCGAAGCTCTATTAGAGTGGTTGGGGCTGGCCAATCCTGAATGACCTATACCTTGGCTAGGTCCACAGGCACACCCTACTCATCGATGATATACCCTAGATATTGAACTTGATTCATGCCAAAAGTGCATTTCTCCAAATTAGCACACAAATTGTGTTGTCGTAGTGTTTGGAGGACTTGTCGAATGTGGTGGAGGTGCTCTTCCCAACTCTGGTTGAAGATCAGGATGTCATCCAAATACAACACCACGATTAAGTTTGTGAAAGGTCAAAAAATTTTGTCCATCATCCTCTTGAAGGTTGCGGGGGCATTCGTCAACTTGAAAGACATGAAAAACCATCCAAAAAGTCCCTCCTTGGATTTGAATGCAGTCTTCCACACATCGGAAGGTTTGATTGGCACTTGGTGATAACCGGACTTCAAGTCAATCTTGCTAAAATGTTTTCCCCCCTTGATTTGTTTCATCAGGTGGTCAATCTATGGAATCAGATACCTATTTCGGATAGTAATCTTGTTCACCACCTGATAGTCAATACGGAGACTCCAGGTCTTGTCCTTCTTTTGTACCAACACGATTGGGCTCCCACAGGGCGATGAACTTTTCCTAATATGCCCTTTTTGTAGCATCTCCTAAATCTTCCTCTTGATCTCATCGTTCTCTAGAACATATTGTCAATATATCGACCCATTGGGTAGCGACGTGCCTAGAGTCAGATTGATGGAATGCTTGACCTAAAATTTTAGAGGTACTCCTATGGGAGAGGTGAAAATGTCCTTGTACTCATCCACGACCTTGTCCATCTGTTATTGTTGTATGGAGGAGCGTTGTTTGGAGGTCATGGCCACAATATTCTTTTGGCCCTAAGGGTGAATTATAAGGAAAACAAATTTACTGGGTCAGGAGATGATCTTACTCCATTGCTTCATAATGATCAGAGATATGGCGGTATACGGTGCTACCTCTGGTATCCTGTAAAACTTGTTGCCCAAAGTAATAATAACAGTGCGAGGCCTAGATTCATACACAACATGTCGCTTCCACAAGTATGGTTGGCCTAATAATACATCAAAAACTCCTAGAGGAGAAACATCACACAATACATCATCCGTGAAGGGTTTGATGATGTAGGGAAGGCGATACTATTGGCTGACATGGAGATATATTCCTTGGTGAAGCCACCAAATGATGTACGGTTGCGGGTTTGTTGTGGTTGTTAGGTTTATCCGCTTCACAAAATTTGCCGAAATGAGTTTATTTTGTCTCATACTACTGATAATCAACTACAGAGAGAACCCTTCACCCACATATGTGAGTGGAAGAGGTGCTCCCCCTCCTCTACTTCTTCAGACTAATCCTTCTGGATCTTGGTGGTGGCAACGATGGAACTGGGATCCACATTAATAATATTCTGCCCTTTCCAATTCCCTTTATTGGGTTCTAACTTAGAGTCGGAGCATGCATCTGATTCGGAAGCCTTCAACTCGGCCACTAGTGATTTCTTAGCTCGACACTCACTCGTGTTGTGAGTGGAGCTCTTATGGAACCGGCACCACTTTCCTGTGCCCTTCTTTGTCTTCGTGGTGTTGTTCTTTGATTGCGGCTTCGATGGGTTGTCTTGGGTTGTCCCACCTTGGCTTTATCCTTTGTTTTGTGGTTTGGGGGTTCCTTTCCCTTGCTTTGGATTCATAGATGCAAATTCCCTCTTCTTCAGTTTAAACTTCTAATCGATATTGACAACATGTCGATAGGCGGCACCAAGCAAGGAGATGTCCAAGAACTCCATTTCATCCTAGATGTACTTATGCAAACAACTGTGGTACTTTAGCACCAAATTCCACTAGGAATATTTGATGCCTAGCCTCGTATGAAGGGCATGAAAACCATTTATGAACTCTGACACATCTTGGTCCCTTCCCTGCTACAACTTGGTCCACTTTATTTATTTGTCTTCATAGCTACCAATAGGGTAATATTGTTCCTTGATGACGTCTCAAAAATAATTCCAAGGGGGTGCAACTAAGAACAGTGAGGCCTCCCACTAGTCCTTTTTCTCACAGTAGGTTTCCCACTAGTCCTTCACATGGGGGGCAGCCTTCAGGAGTGAAAAAATAATCTTTTGATGGTTGGAAAAGTGATAAACTGAAAAATATCCTTCCAACATATTTAACCATTTATCTACGACATCCACATCTTTCTATCCTTCAAATATTGGAATGTAAAATTTAACTTGTACCTTAAAAGGTGTGGCACCTCCAGAGTGGTTGCTAGATGTATATGCATCGCTTGTGGGTAATCGTTGAAGGATTTGGGCAATGTTATCCATCATCGTGTTCCTCTTTTTCTCGAGGGCCTCCTCAAGTAATATTTTGAAAGGATCTCCTACTCCCTCCTCTTTATTTTCCTCTACCTTGGGAGGTCATGGGGATTTGTGCGGCTGATCTTGAAAAGGTTCAACCATATCGAGCCCTAACTCCTTATAGCCTGGCCTCATTGGGGACATGCAAAGAAAAACCGAGAAAGAGCCAACCTCTCTAATACCACTGATCTAAACTCATGCATGAACGCAATAGAATACATATATAAACATAAACACAAAATTTTCGTAGAAATAAAACTTCATTTCATTAATATCAAAGAACTGAAATATGCTTACATACAGAATGGAAATAAACTAGCTCGGGCAATGGTAGCTTATCTCTGAGAAGAGATGTGGCGGGTACATGCATTTGAAATTTGTTACAATGAGGCTCGGTGGCCTTTTCATCATTGAGAAACAATGAGAAACCTTAAACATCCAAAAACCTAACCCTGGGAGATGAAGCGCCAAAAGCTTGTGGGCCCCGTTGGGTAAGTTGGAACGTCAACTTCCCTGGGTCGTCACTTTGGCATACGATCTATGTTTGGCTATCATAATACCTCGTTTTGAATATCTCAAAGAGGAGGCTGAAAACAAATTTGTAAAGCTCTTTGGGGGCTTTCTAGTCTCTCTGTTTTTCCTAAAAACTCCTTTTAGTCCCTCAAAACAGCTTTAGAAGTTTAGGACCCAAAAAACTGCCAAAAAATAGTAATTTGTGCTAGATTTAAGGAAACTAAAATATTGAAAGAAACAATTGTGGGGTTCCAAGTGGAATAGGTGGGCGGCCACCAATATCCAGCTGGATTAGTCCTCCCCCAATAGGAAGCATTGGTCCCCATTGTGTTGAGTGCCTCCATGAGATGGGGAAACTTATGTTGAACTTAGCCCCTCGTGAGCCATGTCCCTTGGTGCAAGAGTTGGCTAGATTTGACAACCCAATACAGTTGGATCTTATATCGGCAAGTGTTATTGATTTGCATGTCCATGATCCAATTAGTTGTGGCTTTTTCCATGCAGTTGGGGTTTAGCTCTGTTGGTGTGAGTTGTTCAACAATGTCAAATGTGTCCAATAATGGTGGAAAGTATGGCTAAAGGTAGTCCCCATTGAACATTGGGTGCAGGCCAAGGAACGGTGGAATGTTGAGCTCGAAGGCATTGTCTCCTACAACCTTGGTGATGGTGTATGACCCATATCGGAGCGGGCGAAGCTTACGGTGGGGTCCAGAGAGGCGCTCCTTATGCAAATGTAGCCAAACTTTGTTGTCCTCCGGAACTTGTGTGGCACTTGATGTTGATCATGTTGCTGCTTATACTTAGCATTAGCTCTATCTAATATGTCATGGACTTGCTAAATGCGCTCAATGAAGTTGATTGCCTTGTCAACTTCGGATTGGACATGAGCTGAATCTGCTTGAGTAGCTGCAAATGGTTTGGACACATCAACGGGGCATAGTGGTTGGAATCCCAATCCTACCTGAAAGGGGATGTGGCCAGTTGAGCTATGGAGAGCTCGGTTGTAGCTGTGTTGGACACCATGGAAGGATTTCATCCCATGTACTAGGATTCTTTGAGTTTTACATGCATAGAATGTGCATGATCATCTTGTTAACAATCTCTGTTTGGCCATTAGTTTGGGGGTGCAAAGTCGTGGACTTAGTGAGCTTGGTATCCAACATTGACTAGGTACTTAACCGAAATGTACCTAGGAACCTACTATCCTGGTCTGAGATAATGGACTATGGGATCCAAAAGTGCACCCACACTCGTTCAAAGAAGTGTTTAGTAGTGGCTTCTACCGTGATACTCTTCTTGTAGGTCACCAAAATGGTCATCTTAAAGAATTTGTCGACGACGATGAAAACAAATTCGTTGCCATGCTTAGTAGGAGGGCCCGACATGTAATCCATGGAGATGGATTCCAAAGTTCGACTAGGAGTCAGAAGAGGAGTATATATGCCTTTCTTCTTGATGGTCGGTTTGGCAATTGCAGAGGCAGTGAAAGATCTGATGTACTTCCCAACATCTTGTCGAAGGTTCGGCCAATAAAAATACTTTTGCAATATTTCCACTGTTTTCTCTACCACGAAATGTCTAGCGACCTGGCTGTAGTGCACTTACAAAATCATCTTGGCATGCGAAGGAACACAGAGGTATCCCAAGTGGCATAATAGTGCATCCTGGAGGTGGTAATTTAGAGCTTGCCTTCCTTCGAGGAGCGTCTGGTATGTGTTACTGAATTGTGGATCACTCTTGTAAAGAGCTGGCCACATTGAAGTCTCGTGTCTGCAAGAGTTGATCACAGTGGTCAGCGCCATGAGTGACGGTTGACTGAGGTAGTCTGCAACATTTTTGGTGCATCGCTTCTTTTACTTAATGTTCAGATGGAACTGTTGCAGGTATGTGGACCATTTCTGATGGAAATCATTCTGCAACTTCCCTTGTGTCTGTATGAACTGCATGGGACGATGGTCTATATGGATGATCGTTTCCTTTCCCATAATGTAATGCTTCCATCATCATCATGCCTGCACAATGGAATACATATCTTTGTCATAGGTGGGATACTTTCAGACTGTGTCTGAAAGTGTCTCACTGTGATATGCCACTAGATGCCCCTGTTGATTAAGAATTGCACCAATAGCATAGTCAGAGGCATCTGTCTCAATCTCAAATGGTTGTTACAGGTCTGGTAATGTGAGCACTCGTGCAGAGAAAAGTTGATGCTTCAACTCGACGAATGCCTTTTGTTAGGATTCAGACCAAAATAACTTTGCTTTTTCCCCTCCCTTTGTGACTTGACTAAAAGGCCAAGTGATATGAGAGAATCCTAACACAAACATGCGGTAGAATTAGGTAAGACTCAGAAATCTGCGAAGCTCTTTTAGAATGGTTGGGGTTGGCCAATCCTGAATGACTTGTATCTTGGCTAGGTCCACATGCACACCCCGCTCATCGATGATGTACCCCAGATATTAAACCTGGGTCATGCCAAAAGTGCATTTATCTAGATTAGCAGACAAATTTTGTTGATGTAGTGTTTGGAGGACCCGTTGAATATGGTGGAGGTGCTCTTCCCAACTCTAGTTGAAGATCAAGATGTCATTCAAATACACCACCACGAATGAGTTCGTGAAAGGTCAAAAAATTTCATCCATCGTCCGCTTGAAGGTTGCGGGGGCATTTGTCAACCTGAAAGGCAAGACCAACCATTCAAAAAGGTCCACCTTGGATTTGAATGCAATCTTCCACACATTGTAGGGTTCGATTGGTACTTGGCGATAACCGGACTTCAAGTCAATATTCCTATAATATTTGGCCCCTATGAGTTGGTCCAGCAGGTCTTCAATCCGTGTAATTAGATACCTATTCTGGATAGTGATATTTTTCAATGCCTAATATTCAATACAGAGTCTCCAGGTCTCATCCTTCTTCTGTATCAACACGATCGAGCTCCCATAGGGCGATGAACTTGGCATAATATTTCCTTTATGCAGTAGCTCCTAAATTTTCATCTTGATCTCATTGTTCTCCAGAACATATAATCGATAGATCGGTCGATTGGGTAGCGATACGCCTGGGGTCAGATTGATGGAGTGCTTGACCTGACAGTGTAAAGGTACCCTTGCGGGAGAGGTGAAAATGTCCTTGTACTTCTCCACAACCTTGTCCATATGTTGATTTCGTCCAAAGGAGCCTTGTCTCGAGGTCATGGCCATAATATTCTTCTGGCCCTCAGGGCGAAGCATAAGGAAAGAAAATTTCCTGGTCCGGGAGATGATCTTACTACATTGATTCACAGTGATAAGATAGATGGCGGTAGACGGTGCAACATTCGGTATCCTGTACAACTTTTTTCCCAAAGTAATAATAACAGTGTGAGACCTATATTCATACACAACATGTCTCTTCCACAATTATGGTTGGCCTAAGAATACATCACAAAATTCGAGAGGAGCAACATCACATAATACCTCATCTGTGAAGGGCTTGATGTTGTAGGGAAGGCAACACTATTGGTTGACGTGGAGATCGCATCCTTGGTGAAGCCTCTCGATGGTGTATGGTTGCAGATTTGTTGTGGTCAGGAGGCCTAGCCGCTTCACAACCTCTTCTGAAATTAGGTTCTTTTGGATCCCGTTGTCGACAATAAATTGCAGTGGAGAACCCTTCAACCACATTTATGAGTGGAATATGTGCCCCCCATCCTCTGGATATTCGGGCTCATACTTCTGGATCTTGGTGGTGGAAATGATGGCACTAGGCTCCGCATCAATAATATACTTCCCTTTATCATTCCCCTTATTGGGTTCTGACTCGGATTCAGAGCATGCATATGATTCGAAAGCCTTCATATAGGCTACTAGTGACTGCTTGGCTCGACACTCACTCGTGTTGTGAGTGGAGTTCTTATGGAACCCACACCACTTTCCCATGTCCTTATTTGTCTTTGTGGTGTTTTTATTTGCGTGTGGCTTCGATGGGTTGTCCTAGGTCATGCCACCTTGGATTTATCCTTTGTTTTGCGGTTTGGGGGTGCCTTTCCCTTGCTTTGGATTCATAGATCCAAAGTCCCTCTTCTTCTGTTTTAACTTCTACTCGATATTGATAACATATCGATAGGCGACACTGAGCGAGGAGATGTCCAGGAAATCCATTTCCTCCTGGATGTAATTATGCAAATAGTCGCAGTACTTTAGTACCAAATTCCACTAGGAATCCTTAATGCCTAGCTTTGTGCGAAGGGTATGAAAACCATTTGTGAACTCCGACACATCTTGGTCCCTTCCCTTTCATAGCGTGGTCCATTTTATGTATTTGTCTTCATAGCTACAGACAGGGCAATATTGTTCCTTGATGGTGTCTCCGAAAGAAATCCAAGTGGGTGCGGCGAAGAACGGTGAGGGTTCCCCTCATCCTTTTGCTCACAATAGGTTTCCCACCAGTCCTTGTCATGGGGGGTGGCCTTTAGGAGTGCAAAAGTAATATTTCCCCGGTTGGAAAAGTCATGAACTGAAAATATCCTTCCAACAGATTTAACCATTTATTTATGGCATCCACATCTATCTGGCCTTCAAATAAGGGAATTTCAAAGTTAAATTATACCTTAAAAGGCGTGGCACCTCAAGAGTGGTTGTCAGATGAAGATACATCGCATGTGGGTAGTCGTCGAAGGATTTGGGCAAAGTTATCCATCATTGCATTCCTCTGTTTCTTGAGGACCTCCTCGAGAAATATTTTGAAAGCATCTCCTGCTCCCTCGTCTTTTTTTTCTTTTGCCTTGGGAGGCTATCGAGGGTTGTGAGTCTAATCTTGCAAAGGTTTAGCAATATCGAGCCATAACTCCTTATACCTTGACCTCGTTGGGGACATGCAAAGAAAAAATAATAAAGAGACGACCTCTCTAATACCATTGATTCGAACTTATGTAGGAACACAATATAGTACATATATAAACATAAACACATAAGTGCAAAAGAAATAAAACTTCATTTCATTAATATCAAATAACTGAAATGTTCTTACATACAGAATGGAAATAAACTAGCTTGGTCGATGATATCTTCTCTCTGAGAAGAGATGTGGCAGCTACATGCCTCTAAACTTTGTTACAATGAGGCTTGGTAAACTTTTTATCATTGAAAAATTATTAGAAACCCTAAACATCCAAAAACCTAACCCTAGGAGATGAAGCGCCAAAAGCTTGTGGGACCCGTTGGGTAAGTTGGAACGTCAACTTCCCGGGGTCGTAAATTTTGCATACGAACTTTGTTTGGCTATCATAATACCTCATTTCAAATTTCTCAAAGAGGAGGCCGAAAAAAATTAGTAAACCAATTTTCACTTTTTCTAGTCTCTCTGTTTTTCCTAAAAACGCCTTTTAGTCTCTCAAAACAACTCCAGAAGTTTTGGACCTGAAAAACTGCCAAAAATATTAAATTGTGCTACAATTAAGGAAACTAGAAAACTGAAAGAAACAATTGTGGGGGGGAAAGTGGAATAGGTGGGTGGCCACCAATATCCACCTGGATCAACATTCATGGATATCAATTTTCTGTTTGATTTTATTCTCAATAATTTTCAGACCTATTAAATGAGCAGCATTACATCATTTGAAAATCAAATTTAGATGTAAACAACATTCAACTACAACATAAGAATCAACACACAAAATAAACACATGTGGACACCAAATATAAGTGTAAACCCATAAAAACACAAATTTGTTGTTGTTGTTGTGATGTAAAGGCAAACTCCTACTTTCTCTATTACATCAAATTTTGGAACCTCCAATCTCTTTGCTATTTTGTAAGATACAACTTGTTGGGGAGCTCATAATCCCTCTTGTTGGGGTCCTATGATTTGGCTGATTGGCAAACCAAATGACAAGGCAACATATAAACCAGTCTTTAGAGCTCTAGGATCTAGCCCTCCTAGTCTCAGAGAGGGATATCTCAATATGTTTGTAAGGATATAGTGTGATTTCTTTTAAGAGGTTGATTTTAGGCTAGTTGTTAAGTGCAAGTTTGTTTGTTTGGGTTTGGTTAGTTGGACATGAATGATCTAGGAAGCATAGATAGGAAGGGGAAATATCAGAGCCATTGGGCAATGGAGTCAAAAAGAAGTTATAACAAGCTCAATCAATGGATATGGCATATCAAAGGGAAAATCTAACTTGGCCAGTGGATCTTGGGTTTGGTGGATGAAATGAAATGGACATTAAGGATTTAGAAGGAGAAGCAGAACTAAGGGCAGTTAAGATTCCTTAATTATATGTACTCCTCAACAAAGGGACTTAAAACATTATCAGAACATGAAGAGGCATTCCACAGACAAGGCTAACCATAATTTCTAGAAACCACACTTCAGCAAATAATAATTCCAAGACAGACTTTTCAAATGAAATCTAGGAGTCGAGGAACGGTCTATTTCATCCAAAGATTTCACTTTCAAGGATAAGAAAACATTTAAGATTCACAAATAACTGCATTCATAGAAGAGGGAACTCCTAGACATCTAAGATTGCAATTATAAAGGCCTTCAAGATCATTATCTCATTAATAAAAAAGGGTATGATCAAAACAAACCTCTTTGACAGACTGTAAACAATGGTACTTTAAAGGGAGACTACAGAAACAGTTTTCAAGAGGCAACAAGTAAGCAAGGAAAACCATAAATCATTCTTGAGACCAACTGTTTGAAATATTTCTGAAATAAACAAGCTTAAGGGTTGAAAAGCAGTCAAACTACTCAATAAAACCTTCAGCAGATGAAAACATAAAGGCAGTGAAGAGTAAACAAACCTAAGGTGCTTCTAGGAGACATTTCTTAGCCTAAACTTTTCACTCTACTGCAAGCAAGCAATGATGAAACAGAATGGAAAACAGGAAAAACATTAACAGATCATAATACATCACCAACAACCATGCTCAGGGATCCAGTGATAGAGCCTTCTCATTAACAAAACATGTCAAAACATCATCAATCTTCCAAAACTTCAATTTCTTCTTTAATCTTCATCCAGACTATGTACAACTGCAAAGAGTTCGAATGCCAGCAACCAACCCTTTTAAATGAGTTCCTCATAGAGTATTTATAGACGAATGAGGAGGCAGAACTCTTTCTAGGGTTTGAGAGTCATTAACTATAGAGTAAATGCATTCCTAACCTTGAAAACCATGCAAGGCACAAGGTAGGAAGATGTTGAACTACTTCTCTATTTTTAATAACTCTGTCTTAACTTTCTAAGGATAAAATATGTGAAAATATTGAATTTGCAGCCTTATATTCATCTTTACATTAACTGTTCTGATAGTTTAAAATATCTTCTTTTGTGTAATAATTGTTTATTTTCCTTTTGAGACAGAAGGTAGGCTATAGGTGGCAGTTTGATTTGTCAAATGAAATAACTGCTCTGTGTTGATTTATCCAAGGCCTTCTTAAGCTTTTATTTCCTTTATTTTATCATTAAACTGTTCTTAAGGCATTTTAGCCTTGATCTGCCTTTAATTAATCTGCTTTGAGGCTTTGATTTAGCCTTAAGCCTTTATCATCATCCTTATGCTATCTTTATCTCCTTTCTGATTGATTTGAGCCTTTATTTGTTTATCTTCTTCCTTTGATCTTTATTACTTTAAACACTATTTTAGCCTTTAAATTTATCTGTCTTAACTATGCTTTATCCTTTGAATTTGCAGATTAAGCTTTAATCTTCGAATTTTATGCTTAACCATTTAACCTTATCTTTGATATTCTTCATTGTTTGTTGGCAGGGAGCTTCTTGGTGCTGGAGGGTTTTGATATATAACCAATGTTCATAAAAAAATTTGGTTAAAAAGTTGAAACCCGACCCTGCTATGTCTCTTTCTGCATTTAATTAAGCTTCGAGGATTGTCACCCTCGTCCCTATGTATTTGGCCTCCACAAAACCTGCAAACATATCAAAAACATTAATAAAACCTGCATTTTAATGGTTAAACTGCTTGGGAGGTTCGATATGATGGCGGAGGAGCGTTGTAGAGAGGTAGAATGCAGGCGGAGGAGGTTCTATGGGTGGAAACATGAAAACAGGGTTTAAAAAAAGGTTTTGGCACGAAAAATGGGAAAGGTGGTTTTGTAAAAACCACTAGTGTTTTTCGCGTTGCCCATGAGCGGTAAGTGGTAAAACACAAATCGAATGCGATACGCGTCGGAGGGTGACACATGTCCCCCTAAAACCACTGTTTTCGCGTTGATTTGGTTCGTTAAACCTCAAGAGAAAATTGTGTGCGAAACACGATGTGAACCGTTGGATCTGGATAGGCCAGCTCAACGGCGGGGGAGGAGCGCAGTGGGGGAAAGGTGCGCGGTGGAAGGGAATGGTGGAGGCCAGGTGTCAGAAGGGATTGGACAGGCGACAGAGTAGTGGGAGGTGGGCCATAGGTTGTGACGTCAGCGAATGTGTTGGGTAGTGGGTTTATGTGATTGGCGGGGTTAAATGTGGGTCGTTGGATCGCGCAGATCAACGGTTGAGAATGTTCCGATAAAACAACAGAGCAAGGAAAAAGAAAAAAATAAGGGGGGCTTAAGGAAAGGGGCTAGGGCACGGTCCCGTGGAAGAGTAATGGGGTCGGGAGCCAGGGAAAAGGGGCTAAGGAAGTAGCGGGGATGGGGTGGTCGGCGGGGTTAAATGAGGGTCGTCAGATCACGCAGATCGACGGTTGAGGACGCGTCGGAGAAATGTTATGGAGCGGGGAAAGGGAAAAAGGGAAGGGGGCCAGGAAAATAGGCGGGACATGTGGTCCTGTGGGTGGAGCAAAGGACCGAGTGTTAAGAAAAAAGGGGCTGAGGTTTTAGCCCATGGTCAAGCCCTCGGGTTAAGCCTATAGGGGCTTAAGGCCCATTTATTAGAAATGGTCGGAAAAAGGCCAAAAGAGGGCTTTTTGAACCTTTTGGAGGCTTCCAATAGGCAAAAGAGAGGTTTTTAAACCATTATAAGGGTTTTTTAATGATTTAAAAAGGGTTTTTTAGGGAAAATGGAGGACAATGAAGACGAAAAAGGACTTTTTAAACCAAATATAAGAGTGTTTATAATGGTTTAAGGGGGTTTTTCAGAGGAAATGAAGAGTTGATAAAGGGAAAATGGGCTATTTTCAGAGGGAAATGTACTAATAAAAACAGGGATAAATAGCCTGAAATGAGCTTCTTCTTGAAACAACAGGATAACCTTTTAGGAGACATAGATGAAGATTTCAGTGAACTGATAAACTTAGGATGATGAAGGAAGTGAGATTTCTAGAACTCATAATGCTTCTTGGAAATATTATTTCTAGAAATCTAGGATTGGTAATTTAGTCATCTTTGGATATCATCAAAATTATGGATGACCAACAGTGGCTCCACTTGGGGAGGACAGTTGTCCTTTTAGGTGTCCAGAACCTCAGTTTATCAATCTCTGGTTTCCAGCAGACCAGTGCCTTATCCATTAGGCAACATTCTTTGTTTTCTTACTGATTTTCTTTGCATTTTGACAATTCTTCAATGACCTGCAACATGAAAAACTCTTTAAGCCAGCACCTCTACCTACTCATAAATACTTGTCCTAGCATTTTTTCTTCTCTTGAGTGCATTTGAACTAGCAAACTCTTTGACATTTTATTTTGAAAATATAAATAAACTATCTAATCCTATCCTTATTTCTTCCAAGAGTCCAGATTCAACTGTTGAACCCTTTATTTTTCTACCTAAGCTACTATCTGTCAAGATTAAGCTGTTTGACAGATTTTATTCTCTATTTCTAAAACAGGAAATTTAAACATAGTCAAATCATGATTAGACTGTCTAATTTGCTATGGTGTCTATGGCTATATGTACAAGCTGCATATAGAATTTATTTGCAGAAAATTAAAACAAAATTGTGAAGGCTTAAGATCTGAAAATTAAAGACATCCTTCTTTCTTCTTGGCTTCAAGTTTTTAGCATTTTAGAACCAGCCTTTCTTTCCTTCTTTGGCTCAAGTTTTTATCATGTTAGAGCCATCTTTTCTTTTGATTCATGGTTCAGATTTTGAGCATATTTGAACCATTTTTCTTATATCCTAATATATTCTACTGATAAGCCAAGATTAAATAGTTTGGAAAATCTTCTTCACTAACCTATCAGCAGTAAATTGAAATCTATCTAGTCATGATTAGGCTATATTACTAAGTAGCATTGTTTTCTTTTAGTAGTGGCATTTAAGCTTGCGCACTTTCAGATTTTTCTCTTTTTTGGTATGGGGATGTACCTTTCTTCTTTTATATCTGCTCTCTTTTATATTTTCTATTGTTTTTGTATTGTTTCTTTTTCTTTCAAAGCAAAAAGAAAACTAACTAGATGCTCAAAGGTTGAGCTTATTTGCTTTCCTATATATATAACCTAATCTAACCTGAAATATTTACATGTTTAGCTGACCAATTCTCTTTTCCAATACATCCAGTCAATCAGATGGTTCCATGACTGGTCTTTACTCATCTCTTTGAGCATGCTAGATAAACAGGGCCATTCCCATTTCCTTTGTTCTTTAGCAGCATTGCTTAAAAATCTTCTTGCTTTTGTTAATATACTGCTTCTAACAACCTTTATCCCTTATTCACATATTTTCAAAAAATGAGCATAGGGATCTTGAAATAAAGCCTGGATATGAATATTTAGAAGATAGGTTTCAACCAGGATTACCTTTTCCTCCACTGGATCAAGCTTAAGATTCTTTTGAGAAAGTACTTCTTCCTCATCCTCATTATTATTTGAACTGGAGGACTCATCATATATTGCAGTGTTGTCCTCTTGTAGTCCTAGTATGCTCTGATTCATTGGATTGTACTCTGTGAAGAGATCATCGTGTTCTTGAGTAGGGGTATCTTTTATTACCTCAACCCTTTCAGGAGAGGGCTACTTATCTTCATCTTGCACAAGAAATTCCTCTTTCTTCTCAATCTCAACATTACAACTGATAGATTGCTTATTTCCAATTATGTGAAAGCTATTTCTAATGGGCTGCATTGTTTGATTACTGCTTTCATGCTGATGATAATGAAATTCATGACACCAATCCATTGTTGGTTGCCCTGCATGATTATTTTCTATTTGGAGCTCATCATCATCATCAGAATGATAAAAAATTGGAAAATCATTAGGATAAACAATTTCACCAATCAAGCATATTGGGTTATCTGTCTGTTTTTGTTTAAGCTGATCTACAAGTTTACTTTTTGGTTCAAGACAACAAGGTTCAATAGGTAGATGAGCAGAAGTGTTTTTTTCAAATGAAGTTTTGAGGGCTAGCTGTTTTAATATTTGATTAGTTTCTTCTTCTGTCAAACGAGGAGGAATTTTTATTTGGCTTTGGGCAGAAGTACAATAGTCATTTTTCTCTTGTGAAGGTTGATTTTGAGGTTGGATGTCTTTTTGAGCCTCACCTAGAAGGAAAGGTGAATAAATACTTGTGTTTTCAGTTGGATCCTGAGGATTTTCTTCTATTTCCTAATCTTTTTCACTCTCAAACAACTCCTCTTGACCTTTGTGATAGTCATTTTGAACACGGGATTCATGAGTTGTTTCTACTAGATTTTCAGGATGCCATTCTTCTTTAATAATCTGAAATGAGTTATAACATAAAGGCAGAGACTCTAGTTGTGTTGTCTCTTCTCCTATTTTAGATTTTGTGAGTTCAAGATGGCTGATTGTTTCCTAAGGGTATTGTTCCTTGTTTATGTTTGTAGCCTGTTCATAAAGTTATATTAACAGTAAAACACAAGGTATAGGTAGGAAATCAATACCTTCTTGACAATCTTCCTCATTGTTCTCCTGCTCATCATACATATTTTGTTGTTTGTTTATGTCTTGTAGTGGTTGAGTTTGTGTTTGATCAGAGAAAGGAATAGGTTTCTCTAGATAATCAACATTTGTATCAACCTCATGCCTTTCCAGCTTCTTATCAAGTATGTACATCATTTTTTCCATTATGTCCAATAATGTATCTAGTTTTGCTTCTATTCCCATACTTGAATCCATGTTTGTAAAAAGAGGTCACTATATCCTTTCAACCAGTTCAGAGTCTTCTTCCAGTGGAGTCATTAGGTCTTTTGGAGGTTGTGGAGTCACCAGGTGGAAATTTTTAGCTCTTTTGGAGGTAAAATATTCTATGTTCCACCACCAATGTTTATTATGAACGCCAATCTGAAATGTTTTTGGGGTTTTCTGAGTTTCTATGTTTATTGAAGGACTAATGAGTCTACAAGAGCTTGCTAGGCAATTATGTACTCAGAAGTCCCACCGTGATCGCCAGAATGTTAGGGTCTTGTGATTTGGCTGATTGGAAAACCAAATGACAAGGGAACATATAAACCAGTCTTTAGAGCTCTAGGATCTAGCCCTCCTAGTCTCAGAGAGGGATCTCTCAATATGTTTGTAAGGATATAGCTTGATTTCTTTTAAGAGGTTGATTTTAGGCTAGTTATTAAGTGCAAGTTTGTTTGTTTGGGTTTGGTTAGTTGGACATGAATGATCGAGGAAGCATAGATAGGAAGGGGAAATATCAGAGCCATTGGGCAATGGAGTCAAGAAGAAGTTATAACAAGCTCAATCAATGGATATGGGATATCAAAGGGAAAATCTAACTTGGTGAGTGGATCTTGGGTTTGGTGGATGAAATGAAATGGACATTAAGGATTTAGAAGGAGAAGTAGAACTAAGGGCAGTTAAGATTCCTTAATTATATGTACTCCTCAACAAAGGGACTTCAAACATTATCAGAACATGAAGAGGCATTCCAGAGACAGGGCTAACCATAATTTCTAGAAACCACACTTCAGCAAATAATAATTCCAAGACAGACTTTTCAAATGAAATCTAGGAGTCGAGGAACACTCTACTTCATCCAAAGATTTCACTTTCAAGGATAAGAAAACATTTAATATTAAAAAATAACTGCATTCATAGAAGAGGGAACTCTTAGACATCTAAGACTGCAATTATAAAGACCTTAAAGACAATTATCTCAGCAAGAACAAAGGGTATGATCAAAACAGACCTCTTTGACAGACTGTAAACAATGGTACTTTAAAGGGAGACTTCAAAAACAGTTTTCAAGAGGCAACAAGTAAGCAGGGAAAACCATAAATCATTCTTGAGACCAACTGTTTGAACTATTCCTAAAATAAACAAGCTTAAGGGTTGAAAAGCAGTCAAACTACTCAATAAAACCTCTAGCAGATGAAAACATAAAGGCAGTGAAGAGTAAACAGGCCTAAGGTGCTTCTAGGAGACATTTCTTAGCCTAAAATTTTCACTCTACTGCAAGCAAGAAATGATGAAACAGAATGGAAAACAGGAAAAACATTAATAGATCAAAATACATCACCAACAACCATGCTCAGGGATCCAGTGATAGAGCCTTATCATTAACAAAACATGTCAAAACATCATCAATCTTCCAAAACGTCAATTTCTTCTTTAATCTTCAGCCAGACTATGTACAACTGCAAAGAGTTCGAATGCCAGCAACCAACCCTTTTAAATGAGTTTCCCATAGAGTATTTATAGAAGAATGAGGAGGTGGAACTCTTTCTAGGGTTTGAGAGTCATTAACTATAGAGTAAATGCATTCCTAACCTTGAAAACCATGCAAGGCACAAGGTAGGAAGATGTTGAACTACTTCTCTGTTTTTAATAACTCTGTCTTAACTTTCTAAGGATAAAATAGGTGAAAATATTGACTTTGCAGCCTTATCTTCATCTTTACATTAACTGTTCTGACAGTTTAAAATATCTTCTTTTTTGTAATAATTGTTTATTTTCCTTTTGAGACAGAAGGTAGGCTATAGGTGGCAGTTTGATTTGTCAAATGAAATAACTGCTCTGTGTTGATTTATCCGAGGCCTTCTTAATCTTATCTTTCCTTTATTTTATCATTAAACTCTTTTTAAGACCTTTTAGCCTTGATCTGCCTTTAATTAATCTTCTTTGAGGCTTTGATTTAGCCTTAAGCCTTTATCATCATCCTTATGTTGTATTTATCTCCTTTCTGATTGATTCGAGCCTTTATTTGTTTATCTTCTTCCTTCGATCTTTATTACTTTAAACACTATTTTAGCCTTTAAATTTATCTTTCTTAACTATGCTTTATCCTTTGATTCTCAGATTAAGATTTAATCTTCGAATTTTATGCTTAACCATTTAACCTTATCTCTGATATTCTTCAATGTTTGCTGACAGGGAGCTTCTTGGTGCTGGAGGGTTTTGATATATAACCAATGCTCATAAAACAATTTGGTTAAAACGTTGAAACCCGACACTGTTCTGTCTCTTTCTGCATTTGATTAAGCTTCGAGTATTGTCACCCTCGTCCCTATGTATTTGGCCTCCACAAAACCTGCAAATAGATCAAAAACATTAATAAAACCTGTATTTTAATGGTTAAACTACTTCGTAGGTTCGATATGATGGCGGAGGAGCGTTGTAGAGAGGCAGAATGCAGGCAGAGGAGGTTCTATGGGTGGAAACATGGGATTCTAACGATAAAATAGGTGAAAATATTAACTTGCAGCCTTATCTTCATCTTTACATTAACTATTCTGACAGTTTAAAATATCTTCTTTTGTGTAATAACTGTTTATTTGCCTTTTCAGACAGAAGGTAGGCTATAGGTGGCAGTTTGATTTGTCAAATGAAATAGCTACTTTGTGTTGATTTATCCGAGGCCTTCTTAAGCTTATCTTTCCTTTATTTTATCATTAAACTTTTTTAAAGGCCTTTTAGCCTTGATCTACCTTTAATTAATCTACTTTGAGGCTTCATTAAGCCTTAAGCCTTTATCATCATCCTTATGTTGTCTTTATCTCCTTTTTTATTGATTCGAGCCTTTATTTGTTTATCTTCTTCCTTTGATATTTATTAATTTAAACATTGTTTTATCCTTTAACTTTATCTGTATTAACTATACTTTATCCTTTGAATCTGCAGATTAAGCTTTAATCTTTGAATTTTATGCTTAACCATTTAACCTTATCTCTGATATTCTTCACTGTTTGCGGACAGGGAGGTTCTTGGTGCTGGGAGGTTTTGATATATAACCAATGCTCATAAAAAAAATTGGTTAAAACGTTGAAACCCGACCCTGTTCTGTCTCTTTCTACATTTGATTAAGCTTCGAGGATTTTCGCCCTCGTCCCTATGTATTTGGCCTCCACAAAACTTGCAAATAGATCAAAAACATTAATAAAACTTGCATTTTAATGGTTAAACTGCTTCAAAGGTTCAATATGATGGTGGAGGAGTGTTGCAGAGAGGCAGAATGCAGGTGGAGGAGGTTCTATGGGTGGAAACACGAAAACAAGGTTTAAAAAAAGGTTTTCGCATGAAAAATGGGAAAGGTGGTTTTGTAAAAACCACTAGCGGTTTTCGCACTGCCCATGAGTGGTAAGTGGTAAAACGCAAATCGAACGCGATATGTGTCGGAGGGTGACGCGTGTCCCCCCGAAACCACTGTTTTCGCGTTGATTTGGGTCGTTAAACCCTGGGAGCAAATCGCGCGCGAAACGCGATTTGAACCGTTGGATCCGGATAGGCCAGATCAATGGTGGGGGAAAGGTGCGCGGTGGAAGGGGGATGGTGGAGGCCAGGTGTCAGACGGGGATTGGATGGGCGACAGAGTAGTGGGAGGTGGGCCATAGGTCGTGACGTCAGCTAATGCGTCGGGTAGTGGGTTTATGTGATTGGCGGGGTTGATCGACGGGTTTAAATGTGGGTCGTTGGATCGCGCAGATCGACGGTTGAGAATGTTCTGATAAAACAACAGAGCAGGGAAAAAGAAAAAGGAAGGGGGGCTTAAGGAAAGGGGCTGGGGCACAGTCCTGTGGATGAGTAAGGGGACCGGAAGCCAGGGAAAAGGGGCTAAGGAAGTAGCGGGGATGGGGTGATCGGCGGGGTTAAATGAGGGTCGTCGGATCACACAGATCGACGATTGAGGACGCGTCGGAGAAATGTTATGGAGCGGGGTAAGGGAAAAAGGGAAGGGGGCCAGGAAAATAGGCGGGATATGCAGTCTTGTGGGTGGAGCAAAGGACCGGGTGTTAAGAAAAAAGGGGTTGAGGGTTTAGCCCATGGTCGGGCCCTCGGGTCATATGCAGAAAAATGGTAGAGGGTTAAGCCCGCAGGGGCTTAAGGCCCATTTATTAGAACAATGGAAAGGCCAAAGAGGGTTTTTGAACTTTGAGGCTTTCTTATAAGAAGAGAGGGCTTTAAACCAAGATAAGGTCTTAAACATTTGTGGCATATTTTAGGGAAAAATGGAGGACAATGAAGAGTGAAAAAGGACTTTGAATTACCAAAGAGATAAGATGCATTATAATGGTTTAAGGGGGGTTTTTCAGAGGGAAACGAAGAGAGGAAACGAAGAGTTGATAAATTGAAAATGGGCTATTTTCAGATGGAAATGGACTAATAAAAACAGGGATAAATAGTCTGAAATGAGCTTCTTCTTGAAACAACAGGATAACCTTTTAGGAGACATAGATGAAGATTTCAGTGAACTGATGGACTTAAGATGATGAACGCAGTGAGATTTCTAGAACTCATAATGCTTCTTGGAAATATTATTTCTAGAAATATATGATTGGTAATTTAGTCATCTTTGGATATCATCAAAATTATGGATGACCAACAGTGGCTCCACTTGGGGAGGACAGCTGTCATTTTAGGTGTCCAAAACCTCAGTTTATCAATCTCTGGCTTCCAGCAGACCAGTGCCTTATCCATTGGGCAACATTCTTTGTTTTCTTGCTGATTTTCTTTACATTTTGACAATTCTTCAATGACCCGCAGCATGAAAAACTCTTTAAGCCAACACTTCTACCTACCCATAACTATTTGTCCTAGCATTTTTTCTTCTCTTGAGTGCATTTGAACTAGCAAACTCTTTGACATTTTATTTTGAAAATAGAAATAAACTATCTAATCCTATCCTTATTTCTTCCAAGAGTCCAGATTAAACTGTTGAACCCTTTATTTTTCTACCTAAGCTACTATCTGTCAAGATTAAGCTGTTTGACAGATTTTATTCTCTATTTCCAAAATAGGAAATTTAAACACAGTCAAATCAGGATTAGACTGTTGGATTTGCTATGGTGTCTATGGTTGTATGTAAAAGCTGCACATAGACTTTATTTGCAGAAAATTAAAACAAAATTGTGAAGGCTTAAGATCTGAAAATTAAAGACATCCTTCTTTCTTCTTGGCTTCAAGTTTTCAGCATTGCAGAACCAGCCTTTCTTTCCTTCTTTGGCTCATGTTTTTATCATTTTAGAGCCATCTTTTCTTTTGATTCCCGGTTAATATTTTGAGCATATTTGAACCATTTTTCTTCTATCCTAATCTATCCTATTGATAAGCCAAGATTAAACAGTTTAGAAAATCCTCTTCACTAACCTATCGGCAGTAAATTGAAATCTATCTAGTCATCATTAGGTTGTATGACTAAGTAGCAGTGTTTTCTTTTAGTAGTGGCATTTAAGCTTGTGCACTTTCAGATTTTTCTCTTTTTTGGTATGGGGATGTACCTTTCTTCTTTTATATCTGCCCTCTTTTCTCTTTTCTGTTGTTTTTGTATTTTTTCTTTTTCTTTCAAACAAAAAAAAAAACTAACTAGATGCTCAAAGGTTGAGCTTATTTGCTTTCCTATCTAACCTAACCTAACCTGGAATATTTACATGTTTAGCTGACCAATTATCTTTTCCAATACATCCAGTCAATCAGATGGTTCCATGAATGGTCTTTTCTCATCTCTTTGAGCATGCTGGATAAACAGGGCCACTCCCATTTCCTTTGTTCTTTAGCAGCAGTGCTTAAAAATCTTCTTTCTTTTGTTAATATACCGCTTCTAACAACCTTTATCCCTTCTTCACATATTTTCAAAAAATGAGCATAGGGATCTTGAAATAAAGCCTGGTTATGAATATTTGGAAGATAGGTTTCAACGAGGATTACGTTTTCCTCCACTGGATCAAGCTTAAGATTCTTTTGAGAAAGTACTTCTTCCTCGTCCTCATTATTATTTGAACTGGAGGACTCATCATATATTGCAGTTTTGTCCTCTTGTAGTCTTGGTATGCTCTGATTCAGTGGATTGTACTCTGTGAAGAGATCATCATGTTCTTGAGCAGGGGTATCTTTTATTACCTCAACCCTTTCAGGAGAAGGCTCCTTATCTTCATCCTGCTCGAGAAATTCCTCTTTCTTCTCAATCTCAACATTACAACTGATAGATTGCTGATTTCCAATTATGTGAAAGCTATTTCTGATGGGCTGCATTGTTTGATTATTGCTTTCATGCTGATGATAATGAAATTCATGACACCAATCCACTGGTGGTTTCCCTACATGATTAGTTTCTATTTGGAGCTCATCATCATCATCAAACTGATAAAAATTATGAAAATCATTAGCATAAACAATTTCACCAATCAAGAATATGGGGTTATCAGTCTGTTTTTGTTTAAGCTGATCTACAAGTTTATTTTCTGGTTCAAGACAACAAGGTTCAATAGGTAGATGAGTAGAAGTGTTTTGTTCAAATGAAGTTTTGAGGGCTGGATGTTTTAATATTTGATCAATTTATTCTTCTGTCAAAAGAGGAGGAATTTTTATTTAGCTTTGGGCAAAATTACAACAGTCCTTTTTCTCTTGTGAAGGCTTATTTTGAGGCTGGATGTCTTTTTGAGCCTCACCTAGAAGGAAAGGTGAATAAATACTTGTGTTTTCAGTTGGATCCTACTGATTTTCTTCTATTTCCTGATCTTTTTCACTCTCAAACAACTCCTCTTGATCTTTGTGATAGTCATTTTGAACATGGGATTCATGAGTTGTTTCTACTAGATTGTCAGGATGCCATTCTTCTTTAATAATCTGAAATGAGTTATAACATAAAGGCAGAGACTCTAGTTGTGTTGTCTCTTCTCCTATTTCGGATTTTGTGAGTTCAAGATGGCTGAATGTTTCCTCAGGGTATTCTTCCTTGTTTATGTTTGCAGCTTGTTCATAAAGTTCTATTAACAGTAAAACACAAGGTATAGGTAGGCAATCAATACCTTCTTGACAATCTTCCTCATTGTTCTCCTGCTCATCATATATATTTTGTTGGTTGTTTATGTCTTTTAGTGGTTGAGTCCATGTTTGATTAGGGAACACATTACACATGTTGCTCTAGATAATATCACTATCACATCTCAGATTAACCTCATGCCTTTCCAAACTTTCTAATCATGAGAAGATCATTTTTTCCATTATGTCCAATAATGTATCTAGTTTTGCTTCTCTGGTCTACATTGATCCATAAAAAATATACCACCAGATTCCAAACAACCGCTTCCTGTGGAAATTTCTTCCAGCAGAGCTTCATTAGGTCTTTTTGGGTTTTTCTAGCTCAGCCAAGGCGGAAATTTTAGCTCTTTTGGAGGTAAAATATTCTATGGTCCACCACCAATGTTTATTATGAAGGCCAATCTGAAATGTTTTTGGGGTTTTCTGAGTTTCTATGTTTATTGAAGGACTAATGAGTCTACAAGAGCTTTCTAGGCGATTATGTACTCAGAAGTCCCACCGTGATCGCCAGAATGTTGGGGTCCTGTGATTTGGCTGATTGGCAAACCAAATGACAAGGGAACATATAAACCAGTCTTTAGAGCTCTAGGATCTAGCCCTCCTAGTCTCAGAGAGGGATATCTCAATATGTTTGTAAGGATATAGCTTGATTGCTTTTAAGAGGTTGATTTCAGGCTAGTTATTAAGTGCAAGTTTGTTTGTTTTGGTTTGGTTAGTTGGACATGAATGATCTAGGAAGCATAGATAGGAAAGGGAAATATAAGAGAAATTGGGAAATGGAGTCAAGAAGAAGTTAGAACAAGCTCAATCAATGGATATGGCATATCAAAGGGAAAATCTAACTTGGTCAGTGGATCTTGGGTTTGGTGGATGAAACGAAATGGGCATTAAGGATTTAGAAGGAGAAGTAGAACTAAGGGCAGTTAATATTCCTTAATTATATGTACTCCTCAACAAAGGGACTTAAAACATTATCATAACATGAAGAGGCATTCCACAGACAGGGCTAACCATAATTTCTAGAAACCACACTTCAGCAAATAATAATTCCAAGATAGAATTTTCAAATGAAATCTAGGAGTCGAGGAACGCTCTATTTCATCCAAAGATTTCACTTTCAAGGATAAGAAAACATTTAAGATTCACAAATAACTGCATTCATAGAAGAGGGAATTCTTAGACATCTAAGACTACAATTATAAAGACCTTCAAGACAATTATCTTAGCAAGAACAAAGGGTATGATCAAAACAGACCTCTTTGACAGACTGTAAACAATGGTACTTTAAGGGAGACTTTAGAAACAGTTTTCAAGAGGCAGCAAGTAAGCAAGGAAAACCATAAATCATTCTTGAGACCAACTATTTGAACTATTTCTGAAATAAACAAGCTTAAGGGTTGAAAAGCAGTCAAACTACTCAATAAAACCTTCAGCAGATGAAAACATAAAGGCAGTGAAGAGTAAATAGGCATAAGGTGCTTCTAGGAGACATTTCTTAGCCTAAAATTTTCACTCTACTGCAAGAAAGCAATGATGAAATAGAATGGAAAACAGGAAAAACAGTAACATATCATAATACATCACCAACAACCATGCTCAGGGATCCAGTTTTAGAGCCTTCTCATTAACAAAACATGTCAAAACATCATCAATCTTCCAAAACTTCAATTTCTTCTTTAATCTTCAGCTAGACTATGTACAACTGCAAAGAGTTCGAATGCCAGCAACCAACCATTTTAAATGAGTTCCTTATAGAGTATTTATAGAAGAATGAGGAGGTGGAACTCTTTCTAGGGTTTGAGAGTGATTAACTATAGAGTAAATGCATTCCTAACCTTGAAAATCATGCAAGGCACAAGGTAGGAAGATGTTGAACTACTTCTCTGTTTTTAATAACTCTGTCTTAACTTTCTAAGGATAAAATAGGTGAAAATATTGACTTTGCAGCGTTATCTTCATCTTTACATTAACTGTTCTGACAATTTAAAATATCTTCTTTTGTGTAATAACTGTTTATTTACCTTTTGAGACAGAAGGTAGGCTATAGGTGGTAGTTTGATTTGTCAAATGAAATAACTGCTCTGTGTTGATTTATCCGAGGCCTTCTTAAGCTTATCTTTCCTTTATTTTATCATTAAACTGTTTTTAAGGCCTTTTAGCCTTGATCTACCTTTAATTAATCTGCTTTGAGGCTTTCATTAAGCCTTAAGCCTTTATCATCATCCTTATGTTGTCTTTATCTCCTTTTTGATTGATTCAAGCCTTTATCTGTTTATTTTCTTCCTTTGATCTTTATTACTTTAAACACTGTTTTAGCCTTTAACGTTATCTATCTTAACTATGCTTTATCCTTTGAATCTACAGATTAAGCTTTAATCTTCGAATTTTATGCTTAACCATTTAACATTATCTCTAATATTCTTCACTGTTTACTGACAGGGAGCTTCTTGGTGCTGGAGGGTTTTGATATATAACCAATGCTCATAAAACAATTTGGTTAAAACGTTGAAACTCGATCCTGTTCTGTCTGTTTCTGCATTTGATTAAGCTTCGAGGATTTTCACCCTCGTCCCTATGTATTTGGCCTCCACAAAACCTGCAAGTAGATCAAAAACATTAATAAAACCTGCATTTTAATGGTTAAACTGCTTCAGAGGTTCAATGTGATGGCGGAGGAGCGTTGCAGAGAGGCAGAATGTAGGCGGAGGAGGTTCTATGGGTGGAAACATGAAAACAGGGTTTAAAAAAAGGTTTTGGCGTGAAAAATGGGAAAGGTGGTTTTGTAAAAACCACTGGCAGTTTTCGTGTTGCCCATGAGCGGTAATTGGTAAAATACAAATCGAACGCGATATGCGTCGAAGGGTGATCCGTGTCCCCTCGAAACCACTGTTTTCGCGTTGATTTGGGTCATTAAACCTCAGGAGAAAATCACGCGCAAAACGCGATGTGAACAGTTGTATCTGGATAGGCCAGATCAACGGTGGGGGAGAAGCGCGGTGGGGGAAAGGTTCGTGGTGTAAGGGGGATGGTGGAGGCCAGGTGTCAGACAGGGATTGGACAGGCGGCAGAGTAGTGGGAGGTGGGCCATAGGTCGTGACGTCAGCTAATGCGTCGGGTAGTGGGTTTATGTGATTGGCGGGGTTGATCGGCGGGTTTAAATGTGGGTCGTTGGATCGCGCAGATCGACGGTTGAGAATGTTCCGATAAAACAACAGAGCAGGGAAAAAGAAAAAGTAAGGGGGCTTAAGGAAAGGGGCTGGGGCACGGTCCCATGGAAGAGTAAGGGGATCGAGAGCCAGGGGAAAGGGGCTAAGGAAGTAGCGGGGATGGGGTGATCGGCGGGGATAAATGAGGGCCGTCGGATCACGCAGATCGATGATTGAGGATGTGTCGGAGAAATGTCATGGTGCGCGGTAAGGGAAAAAGGGAAGGGTGACAGGAAAATAGGTAGGAGATGCGGTCCTATGGGTGGAGCAAAGGACTGGGTGTTAAGAAAAAAGGGGCTGAGGGTTTAGCCCATGGTCGGGCCCTCGAGTCATATGCAGAAAAAGGGCGGAGGGTTAAGCCGGCAGGGGCTTAAGGCCCATTTATTAGAAATGGTCGGAAAAAGGCCAAAAGAGGGCTTTTTGAACCTTTTAGAGGCTTCCGATAGGCAAAAGAGAGGTTTTTATAACATTATAATGGTTTTTTAATGATTTAAAAAGGGTTTTTTAGGGAAAATAGAGGACAATGAAGACGAAAAAGGACTTTTTAAACCAAATATAAGAGTGCTTATAATGGTTTAAGGGGGTTTTTAAGAGGAAATGAAGAGTTGATAAAGGGAAAATGGGCTATTTTCAGAGGGAAATGGACTAATAAAAGCAGGGATAAATAGCCTTAAATGAGCTTCTTCTTGAAACAGCAGGATAACCTTTTAGGAGACATAGATGAAGATTTCAGTGAACTGATGGATTTAGGATGATGAAGGCAGTGAGATTTCTAGAACTCATAATGCTTATTGGAAATATTATTTCTAGAAATCTAGGATTGGTAATTTAGTCATCTTTGGATATCATCAAAATTATGGATGACCAACAGTGGCTCCACTTGGGGAGGACAGCTGTCCTTTTGGGTGTCCAGAACCTTAATTTATCAATCTTTGGCTTCCAGCAAACCAGTGCCTTATCCATTGGGCAAAATTCTTTGTTTTCTTGCTGATTTTCTTTGCATTTTGAAAATTCTTCAATGACCTGCAGCATGAAAAACTCTTTAAGACAACACCTCTACCTACCCATAAATACTTGTCCTAGCATTTTTTCTTCTCTTGAGTGCATTTGAACTAGCAAACTCTTTGACACTTTATTTTGAAAACAGAAATAAACTATCTAATCCTATCCTTATTTCTTCCAAGAGTCTAGATTAAACTGTTGAACCCTTTATTTTTCTACCTAAGCTACTATCTGTCAAGATTAAGCTGTTTGACAGATTTTATTCTCTATTTCTAAAAAAGGAAATTTAAACACAGTCAAATCAGGATTAGACTGTCTGATTTGCTATGGTGTCTATGGTTGTATGTACAAGCTGCACATAGAATTTATTTGCAGAAAATAAAACAAAATTGTGAAGGCTTAAGATCTGAAAATTAAAGACATCCATCTTTCTTCTTGGCTTCAAGTTTTTATCATTTTGGAACCAACCTTTCTTTCCTTCTTTGGCTCATGTTTTTATCATGTTAGAGCCATCTTTTCTTTTGATTCCTGGTTAATATTTTGAGCATATTTGAACCATTTTTCTTTTATCCTAATCTATTCTACTGATAAGCCAAGATTAAATAGTTTGGCAAATATTCTTCACTAACCTATCAACAGTAAATTGAAATCTATCTAGTCATGATTAGGCTGTATGACTAAGTAGTAGTGTTTTCTTTTAGTAGTGGCATTTAAGCTTGCGCACTTTCAGATTTTTCTCTTTTTTGGCATGGGGATGTACCTTTCTTCTTTTATATCTACCCTCTTTTCTCTTTTCTATCGTTTTTGTATTTTTTCTTTTTCTTTCAAAGCAAAAACAAAACTAACTAGATGCTCAAAGGCTGAGCTTATTTTCTTTCCTATCTAACCTAATCTAACCTGGAATATTTACACGTTTAGCTGACCAATTCTCTTTTCGAATACATCCAGTCAATCAGATGGTTCCATGACTGGTCTTTTCTCATCTCTTTGAGCATGCTGGATAAACAAGGCCACTCCCATTTCCTTTTTTCTTTAGCATCAGTACTTAAAAATCTTCTTGCTTTTGTTAATATGCTGCTTCTAACAACCTTTATCCCTTCTTCACATATTTTCAAAAAATGAGCATAGGGATCTTGAAATAAAGCTTGGTTATGAATATTTGGAAGATAGGTTTCAACCAGGATTACCTTTTCCTCCACTAGACCAAGCTTAAGATTCTTTTGAGAAAGTACTTCTTCCTCATCCTCATTATTATCTGAACTGGAGGACTCATCGTATATTGCAATGTTGTCCTCTTGTAGTCCTGGTATGCTCTGATTTAGTGGATTGTACTCTGTTAGAGATCATCATGTTCTTCAGCAGGGGTATCTTTTATTACCTCAACCCTTTCAGGAGAAGGCTCCTTATCTTCATCCTGCTCGAGAAATTCCTCTTTCTTCTCAATCTCAACATTACAATTGATAGATTGTTGATTTCCAATTATGTGAAAGCTATTTCTAATGGGTTGAATTGTTTGATTATTGCTTTCATGCTGATGATAATGAAATTCATGACACTAATCCACTGTTGGTTGCCCTGCATGATTAGTTTCTATTTAGAGCTCATCATCATCATGAGACTGATAAAAAATTGGAAAATCATTAGGATAAACAATTTCACCAATCAAGCATATTGGGTTATCAGTCTGTTTTTCTTTAAGTTGATCTACAAGTTTATTTTTTGGTTCAAGACAACAAGGTTCAGTAGGTAGATGAGCAGAAGTGTTTTGTTCAAATGAATTTTTGAGGGCTGGTTGTTTTAATATTTGATCAATTTCTTCTTCTTTCAAAAGAGGAGGGATTTTTATTTGGCTTTGGGCAAAATTACAACAGTCCTTTTTCTCTTGTGAAGGTTGATTTTGAGGCTGGATGTATGTTTAAGCCTCACCTAGAAGGAAAGGTGAATAAATACTTGTGTTTTCAGTTGGATCCTACTGATTTTCTTCTATTTCCCGATATTTTTCACTCTCAAACAACTCCTCTTGATCTTTGTGATAGTCATTTTGAACATGGGATTCATGAGTTGTTTCTACTAGATTGTTAGGATTCCATTCTTCTTTAATAATATGAAATGAGTTATAACATAAAGGCAGATACTCTAGTTGTGTTGTCTCTTCTCCTATTTTAGATTTTGTGAGTTCAAGATGGCTGACTGTTTGCTCAGGGTACTGTTCCTTGTTTATGTTTGCAGCTTGTTCATAAATTTCTATTAACAGTAAAACACAAGGTATAGGTAGGCAATCAATACCTTCTTGACAATCTTCCTCATTGTTCTCCTGCTCATCATACATATTTTGTTGGTTGTTTATGTCTTGTAGCGGTTGAGTTTGTGTTTGATCAGGGAAAGGCATAGGTTGCTCTAGATAATCAACATCTGTATCAACCTCATGCCTTTCCAGCTTCTTATCAAGTATGTACATCATTTTTTCCATTATGTCTAATAATGTATCTAGTTTTTCCTCTCTGTCCATACTTGGATGCATGTTTGTAAAAAGAGGTCATTGTATCCTTTCAACCAGTTCGGAGTCTTCTTCCAGTGGAGTCATTAGGTCTTTTGGAGGTTGTGGAGTCGCCAGGTGGAAATTTTTAGCTCTTTTGGGGGTAAAATATTCTGTGGTCCACCACCAATGTTTATTATGAAGGCCAATCTGAAATTTTTTTGGGGTTTTCTGAGTTTCTATGTTTATTGAAGGACTAATGAGTCTACAAGAGCTTGCTAGGAAACCATGTACTCAGAAGTCCCACCGTGATCGCCAGAATGTTGGGGTCCTGTGATATGGTTGATTGGAAAACCAAATGACAAGGGAACATATAAACCAGTATTTAGAGCTCTAGGATATAGCCCTCCTAGTCTCAGAGAGGGATCTCTCATTATGTTTGTAAGGATATAGCTTGATTTCTTTTAAGAGGTTGATTTTAGGAAAATAAGCAAAGAAGAATTATTTGCTTTGGAAATGACCTTTGTATCCTCTAAAGTACTCAACCTTTGCAATCCACATATGTTGGAATGTGTTGAGAGATGTCAAAATTGCACCTCCAATCTAGACACTCAAAGTATAAACTTCTATCCAAACATTTTACTTCTTCTTTGGAGGTGCAACCACCTCAATTTTCATGCTATTAGGAGCTAGTTCAGTGATGTCCTTTCTCATATGGTAAAAAATACAAGGAAACACAGTAGATCCACCACTGATCACAATGTTTCCATATAAACCCTTTCTAATATCCTCATCGCACTTCATGATGGATTTGTATGTTGTCTCATGGATACTTGTAGCACTGTGTGTCTAACACCATGTGTTGTACTAAGTTACACAACTTTATGGTGACTAACATCAATGTCAAATTCATGCTTCCATGAAAATCACACATACTGTGTGATTAAAATCAATGTCAAACTCACGTGTTTTGGTGACTAACTCAACACGTCCATCATACCATTAGTATTCATCATCATCAATCATCATGTCATCACCTCCATTGTAATTTTAAAGGTAAAGAGAAATGGAAATTTTTTGTCTGCCGGTAATGAAAGTATTATGCTCTAAAAACACATGGTACTTATCAAATGTGACCTTAACAACCCTCACACATTAAGTTCTATGGACTTTATAAGTTGGGGGTTTTAGAAGATGCATCAAACACATTTGTAGTCTTTTACAAAAATCTTGATATGTTCTATAGTTTGTCTTGCTTTAATTGATGTAATTGGAATGCTCTATATCTTTGAGGATGGATTTCCATTTTCAAGAACTATTGTAGAAAAATATTGTTGTTGAAACATATATATGATTGTTCATGTGTTATGACCAATGTGCTTATACTATCCCCATGCACACGCGACTTAAAGATTTTTAAATGATAAATCCAAATATTTTTTTTGTATCTTCCTAATCTGCCCAAATATACACCTAGGCATTGCCTGTTGACCTACACATAATCATATTATCTATCATCCTCGAGAATGCTTGACGCATATGTCTAACATAATTCCTATAACACATATTATGTAATGCATATTTTGGCATCCATAGTCTAATTATCATTACAAGTTATCATTGAGGTTTGTTTCACATCGGATTCCTCTAACCATAACACACCTCTGCATCTATAGTCCACTGGCATATCACTGTCATACCATTCATATTGGTTCATTGGCATCATGGGCATTGTCATCCTCTAATTAGGCAACATTCTATATTCAGCCAATGTTCTGCTCATTGAATAGCCTTGCCATCATGCTCAATTTGTGACGTCCTCAGTTCTGCATACCTTTGTCATCTTCTAATTATAACACATCCATGTAATTTTCTTTGGGAATTTGTATGCCTTTGTCATCTAATTGCATCTGCATGTTTCTGTCATCATTGAAGCTTAGGTTTGTTGGCATACCTTTTCATCTGTGATCAACTTTTGTAACCTCTCTATCCATCTCAAGTCTGCTAACATATCCCATATCTATTATATGGCATGTTTACATCTTTGGTCCATTGTTATAATGCAATTGTTCGGGCAGGCATTAGTGTAACACATCACTAGCATCTATCATTATTGATTTCTTTTGGTGCCAATACTATTTTTCTACATATTTTTTCTCCTTAGGTCTGCTAGCATACCTCTGAATCTTTGTCCACCTGTAACTTAATTTTTACACTTCAGGTTCTCTTTCAAGGTCTGCTCCATTGGATACCCTCTCCATTTCACTTGGGTTTCAATCCCATATAAATATTCATCCTCTTGGAAATTGAAGTTTCTTTAGGTCCTTATCTTCTTTTCTTAGTACGTCATCACACTTATTCCTAAGCATGTCAATTTTGTTATCTTATTCTTTCCATATGCTGCAAGAAATTTGGCAATGTCAAACTATGTAATCGAGTTCACCTTTTGCTTTGAATAAGATGTTTGATAGTCTTGATAATGTGGTATAATTTGTTTGATTAAACATGAAAACCACATATGTATAATGTACAAGTCAATAAGGTTCTTCTCTTCTTGTGTCTCTTCTAGACGTATTACAAAAAATTGATCTTGGTCCATCTAACAGTAAACAATCGACTAGTCTTATATTTCCAATCAATTTCCTCCCTTTTGGCTTGTTAAATATGCTTCATTCTGGATTCTAGTTCCATTGATGATTGCTTGTCATGCCATTTTTTGTTATGAAAGTTATTATTATTATTATTTTTTTTTTTCCTCCTCTCATCTTAGACACCATTTGGTTTGCTCGACCAATACTCAAATGTTCACTGAGTTTCACCCAACTTTGCTTCAAATCATGGGTTTCATTAGTAATATTGTGTGCAATTGAGGCCTTTTAATTTCTTTGAAATATTTATCTATATTTATATGAAGACATATATTTTTACTATGTTGGTCTCTTGTGCAGGGATCAATTCGACAATGCAGGCCATTTAATTCACATATTAAGTGTTAATTTCCTTCCTCAATGTGATCCATTGACTGCTTTTCGGGCCTTATTTTTCGACTTGTTGAACACCCTTAGACTTTGCTATTTTCACCTCAACCATTGCTTCATTATTTCTCTTATTTATTTTTTGTAAGATTCAACAAGTACATTGGCCTAGATCCACACAATACAATTCGACTTTTCACCACTATGGAAGGAACTAGCAACTGCTACTCAATATTTATTTGACATTATCTCATGAATCACAACCCAACCTGTATTTAATTCTACCGACACGAGAATGGAACATGGTCCTTCTAGCTTTGGATGGTTTTAAGATAGTGAGGAAACCTCGCTTTACAAACTTCGTGACAGTTACATCATTGATTTCTCCAAAGAGAGAGATTGGGCTCCTTGCTAACACTCGTAGTAGGGAACAACACACCTTAATTTGTTAAAACCCACCTATGTCTCATTTATCTTGCAATGGAATCCCATTTCCCTTTTCCATGCTTATCATAAATGGAATTAGTGGTGGCACAAGTATCGGTCCACAATACAAGGAACATATTTTTGTGAAACTTCTTTATTTCCAATAATGTTCTCCCTCTCATCCCATCAGTAGTAGTAGATGTCCCTCATTCCTTATTTTGAAACATATTTGAAGGCATAACATACATTATTTGACATCTTGGAGGTCTTCTATTAGTTAAGTCGTGTGTAAAACCCTCCTCCCACATCTACCCAAGTAACCGGCCAACCTGGGTAAACATGTGACGAAGAGTTACTATGATCTAATTCAACCTCCCAGGTCACTTTAAGGAAATGGAACCGACACCACACCAAAAAACATACCTTCTGAACAGGCTATATGACACCTAGGAGCCATCCTAACCTTCTAGGAGGCTAGCCCCTTATGAAACCTGACCTTTTCTTGCTTCAATCCCCCATTCGCTCCCTTTACATGGGGCAAGAGTGCGACTAGGACCCTCTAGTCGCACACATAACATGGGTATGCATTCAATTGGGGACTTTTCCCTGAATTTGTGAGCAAGCAACCCCGATTTATGTGCCACTTTTTCAGGCCGAGAGCCCAGGTCACTACCCAAAACTCCATGACACTTTCAAAATTGAAGGATAAAAATGTAAAAGAAAAAACTTGAACAAGGACTTGACTGGGCCTCTACTATCCATAACAGACATTTAGTCAAACATGTCACAAATATGTAATCTACAGGTTTAAATAACATACTTGAGCATAGGGGTCTCATACTTATCTGAGAACTGCTAAGAATCATTGTTTCCTCATCACATTAACTGCATTATCATCTATTTGGTCGTAGATACATTGTTCATTCATTTACAAATCAAAACATGACGAGAGGAATACATCATCACCATCATAAAACATATCCATAACCAACATATAAACAACAGAAATGACAAGAACATAACCACCATATAAGCCACATAATAACAAGCATATTCACCCTTCAATACAAGAGGAAAAGATATCTTAGTGCCATAAGCAAAATGCAACCAGGTCTGGGACTTCCACGTTCCACCCGACCATAGACATGGTTGAGACAAATCTCTCTTCAAACAGTCACCCCCGTGCCATATTTGAAGCTCGAATGTGGGAGATCATAGAACAAATCCATCAACACCAAACCAGGGATTCTAGAGGCCAAACTACCTCAACCCTCAACCAGTGATTCCACCTCACGATCGGACATTACAACCTTCACCATATTGGTGTCTATCCAAGATATCCAGGGCCCTAGAGTATTTGTTCCAACCAGGGATTCCACGACTAGTAACTCAACCCACAACTGTCACTAGGCTTCTAAAGAATTTTTCCAACCAGGGCTTTCAGGACTAGTAACTCAACCCACCAAGGGCTTCCAGAGCGTTTGTCCAACCAATAATTCCAAGACTAGTAACTCAACCTAAGCTGTTACATGGATTCCAAAGCGTTTGTCTAACCAAGGCTTCCAGGAACTAATAACTCAACCCATAGCCAAAGGCACATGAGACCCAACCAGAACAATAAACAATGAAATGAACCCACAACACCATGGCTATCCAAGAAATGGAAAGGATAGGAAAATCCACTATCAATCTAGGCAATCCTCCGTGCGAATGAAAAATCATAACCGAGAAACCACATGCACATGTCATGCATGCCAAAAATAGTGAGGAAAACATACATGAAACTCGGTACCTGCAAACAAAACCTGCTATAGTTGTTGATCCTGATGTCCTCTTACACTTTCCTACTCTTCCTTTGCCTTCTTGCTCCAAAAATCCAAACATGCCACACTCTCCAAGAGTTCTCCAAGAAACTCTAAGTGTCCAAGAGTATGAGAGAGAGAGAGAGAGAAAATGAGAGCTTCAAAACTGCACTATTCAAAAGCCATGAAATGATCCTCATAAGCCTTTTTATTAACGAGGCATCTAATTTCTTCAATTTTCCATTATTTTCCTTCATTTTCATCTTCACATGCAACCTGTGACCTTTCACATCCATTTTCTCCTATTTTCTATTATTCTCATAAATAAATTCCAATAAATGCCAATTTTCCTTTCCAAAGCCTTAGCCATTGCCTTTTCCAATTTTCATACCATAATAAACCATATGAACACTCGCACTAGGATTTTTTGCCCAACATTCAGCTTGGAATACATGTCCCATGACCTTGGTTATTATTTTTCCTTTATTAACTTTTATTACATGGAATTTTCACCAGGGTTGTTATAGAACCCTTCCCCTTGGGGGAACATCGTCCTTGGTGTTCAACAACACCTGCAACAAACAAGACTGTTGTAAGAAAAATATATTGCCCATGGATCTTTATAGCTTAGCTCGATGCAATATTTATAGTGATCACCATGTTGAGAAGCAAACCAACATGATAACATGACAACTATAACATCATTATGAAATGACACCCATACCGCTTATTGGAGCTTTATATCATATATCATGGCAGTATTTACATCCATATACACATGTACATATACCAAAACATCATACCAACCTATACAAAAACTCATTCCAAAACATTTTCTCAACCAACGAATAAGGAAGGATACGTAGCCCGCATATGCTCCCTGTCATCTCCCTTGTAGCTTCATCAGGCCCAAAGTGCTTCCATTCCACTTTAACCTGCTCGATTTCTCGGTTCCGGAGCATGAGCATCTTTCTATGCAAAATTCACTGAGGTTCCAGCTGGAATTATCCTTCTGGCTTTGCTTGCAATATAGACTAGTGAATGACATGATCAACATCTTTAATATACTTCTTAAGCAATGATACATGGAAAACATCATGTATTTTCATTGTCGGAGGTAGTTCAAGTCGATAGGCTACTAGCCCAATCCTCTCAAGAATCCTGAAAGGTCCACAAAACCGAGGTTCCATCTTGGAACATCATCCAGTCCGCAAGGAGCTCTTCTTGGGCTTGATGTGCAAGTACACCTGTTCCCCAACCTGAAACTCCTTAAACAACTTGTTCTGATCTACATAACTATTTTCCTATATTGTGCTACCTTTATATTATTCTTGATTACCTGCATTTCCTGTTCCATTTCCGCCAACATGTTCGTTCCAATTAGCACCATGTTAACTAAATCACTCCAACTGATGGGAGAATTACAGCTTCACCCATACAATGCCTAAAACAGACTCATCCTCAAAGATTCCTGATACCCATTATTGTAAGCGAAGTCCACTAGTGGAAGATACTCTTCCCACTTTAATTATTGATGCATCACATACATCCTCAACATGTCCTCTAATATCTTGTTGACCTTATCTGTCTATGGATGATAAGTTGTACTGAATGCTAACTCTGTGCCCAAACCTGCAAACAAATCCTTCCAAAACTTGGAAGTGAACTTCACATCCCTATCTGACATAATATTTTGCGGAACACCATGCAATCTGACCACATCCCTTATGAAGACTTGTGCTACATCATTCAATGAGTATGTTGACCTCACTGGAATGAAGTGCACTTCCTTCTTCAACCTGTCCACCACAACCATGATAGAATCATGATGTCTAGATGTCCTCGGTAAACCTGTGATAAATTCGATGGAAATGACCTCCCATTTCCACTATGGAATCAAAATCGGTTGTAGTATTCCACTTGGATGTTTGCACTCTGCTTTTACTTGTTGACAATCCAAGCATCTAGCTACAAACTCTGCCACATACTTCTTCAGATTATGCCAATAATAAAACTTATTTACTGCAGTCAATGTCTTTTGATAACCTGGATGACCTGAATATGGTTTCACATGAAATTCCCTCAAGATCAGTTTCTTGATTTTACTATTGTCTAGCACATATATCCTGTCTCTAAACTCGATCAAGCCATCTGCTGTGAGGCGATAGTCTACATACTGTGCTCCTGTACCTATACCTGTACCAGTATTCTACTGCAACCTGTGCCTAAGCTCCATATACCTGAAATCCTACTAAATTACCTGCAAAGTCCTATCCTGTAAGCCTATCCCATAGGAACTCATAACTGTAATATGATTTACATGTATCTACTTGCTAAGAGCATCTACAAACCCATTCTCTTTACCCTTGATGTACCTAATCTCGAAGTCAAATTCATTGATCGTGGCCAACTATCTAGCTTGTCTAGCATTTAGATTTGGTTGGTCAAATAGATACCACAGTCCACTATGATCACTCATCAATACAAATTGTCTACCCAGAAGATAGTGGCTCCACATCTTCAATGCATGAATGATCGATGCCAACTCCAGATCATGTGTCAGATAGTTTCTCTCGTGTTCATTTAGTTTTCACGACTCATAAAATACCACATTTCCTTCGTGCATAAGGACTCCACCAAGCCCTCTCTTGCAAGAATTTGTACATACCACAAACTCTTTATCTGAATCTGTGATCTTTAACACTATAGCATGTGTCAATAATTGCTTTAACTATTCAAAATTGGATGCACATTCTTCTGTCCATTCAAACTTCTTACCTTTCTTTGCAATAATGTAATAGGATAAGCAATCGTTATTCTGTCCATTCAAACTTCTTACCTTTCCTTTGCAATGATGTAGCAGGATAAGCAATCCGTGAGAATTTCTTGATGAACCTCCTATAATAACTTGCTAACCCCATGAAGGACCTTACTTCATCTAGATCTCTAGGAACTTCCCACCCCATGATAGCTCTTGTCTTCTCTAGATCCACTGTTATTCCCTCCTTGGAGACAACATGTCCCAAGTAATGTACCTCTGTCTGAAATAAAATGCATTTTCTAAGCTTAGCATACAATTGATTCTCTCTTAGAAATCTCAACACTGCTGCTAAATGTTCGACATGCTCTTCTTCATTTTTAGAATATACCAATCTATCATCAATGAAAACAATAAAAAAACTTGTCCATATAAGGACGCAACACAATGTTCATCAAGCACATAAAGGTATATGAAGCATTAGTCAAACCAAATGGAACTACAACAAACTCATAATGTATGTACCTGGTCTAGAAAGTTGTCTTGTGAATGTCATCTTCTTTAATGTGTACCTGATGATATCTCAATCTCGGATCAATCTTAGAGAACATTGATGCTCCCTTCAATTGATCGAACAAGTCATCAATCCTCGGCAATGGATACATGTTCTTGATGGTCACCTTGTTCAATTGTTTGTAATAAATGCATAACCTAAGGGTACCATCTTTCTTCTTCACAAACAATACCGGTGCACCCCATGGTGATACACTTGGCCTAATGTATCCCTTTTCTAGCATTTCCTTCAAATATAACTTCAACTCTACCAACTCTGGTGTGCTCATCCTGTAAGGTTCCTTAGATGTTGGCATTGCCCCTGGTACCAACTCAATAAAAAATTCTACTTCCCTGTGAGGTGGAAACTCTGAAATCTCTGCGAGAAATACATCCTGAAACTGTTGTAGCACCGGGTACCTATTCAAAACATCTACATCCTCAACTTCCTTACCTTCGTCACTATAAATTTGCACTGCAAATAACACACACCCTTTCTTGCGACTACGCTTGGCCTGCATAAATGTAACCATTCTAACTAATGTTGCTTTCTTCTTACCCCGCAAGACTCTTTGTTCCCCATTGTTATCCAAGCACTCAATAGCCTTGTCATAACAATCCACCTTGTCCCTATCAAGATACAACCAGTCCATACCCAAAAGCATACTATATGATCCCAATGGAAACACATTTAGATGTGCTGAAGTAGTCATACCATTCAAGTCCAATGCACAAGATCTTACCCAATGATGAACTCTCTTCTTGGTACTTGTAGCCAACTACACTAACCAATACTCTACATGCACTTCTTTATTAAAAACACACTTATCCATCAGGTCAAGGTTAACATAACTATAATTATATCTAGGGCCAATCAAAACAGAAACAACTTGATCACAAAGCTTACCGCCCATCTCGATAATAGACGTCAAGTGATCTACCTACTTGTTATCTAGTGCTGCATAGATCCTGGGAATACTCTATCCAACATCTCTCGTTGTCTATGCCTCTTGCACACTGTATATTTGCGGTCTACCACCCTGATGTTGTGGACAATCTCTCCTATAATGATCCTTGCCACAATTCCAACACTGTATAGGTTTCCAGCCTTCATCCTTATTATGCTCCTCCGATCGAAGCCCCTATCCTCTGCCAAATGTATTGAACTTCTTAGCTGGTGCAACATTCTCTTTGTTACCTATATCCTAAGGTATTTCTCACTTCTTGTCCCATTCATTACCCTTCCAATCTGACTTTGTCTCATATATGTGCTTTGATTGCTCGTAACAATGATTTAGTTTCTGGATGGCCTCCTCCATTGATCTAGGCTCATCAAACTCAATCCTGTCTTTGAATGCTATCGTTAACTCTCTGATGAATCTTTGAATCTTTGCCTTATCCTCCTTGAGGTAAGGCACATACCTCAACAACTTTAGAAATATGCTAGTATACTCCTCATCAGTCATTGATCCCATATTTAGTTCATAAAACTCTTTTGCCCTGTCATCATAGTATATATCTGATATATACTTCTTCCTGAATAGTCTCTCAAATTCGCTCCGAGTCAATCCATCCTCACAAATATCCCTGAAATTCTTCACATCTTCCCACCAAATATCTGATTTACCTTTGAGGTTGAATGTAGCTATTGTGGCTTTCATGTTTTCTGAGTAATCATGCAACCTAAAGAACTTCCTCATATCAAGCAACCATGCTTATCCATCCTGTGATTTCTTCATTTCCCTATCAAATTTAGGTTCTTTTTCTTTCTTCAACTCATCCGGAAAATATCCCCTGTCACTCCTCTTGTAAGGATGATAATGGTGACGATCATAGTTCCTGTCAGAACGAAAACTAGAATAGTACCCGTGTCTATCACCTCTCCTATCTGGAGAGTCCAAGAACCTACCATCTCTGATCGTGTCATCTCTATTTGACCTGTGAAGGATTATTGCATTAACTTTTTCTTGTTTCTCTTGTGCGTGTATGATTCTTTCATTATCTATGTAAGAACTTGTTGTGTATAAACAACACATAACTAGTCATACACTCACGACAACACATTTCACAATAACACCATCAACCTTCACATGGCGACATCACTACAACCACGACCAACACCATGCAGAAGTAACAAGCACATATACCACAAACATAAGAAACACATATGCCACCGACATGAATGCATGACCAACACATTGCCCATCCAGTCCAAGGGGTGAACCATGCTCTGATACCACTCTGTAACACCCTCCTCCCACATTTAGCCAAGTAACCGGCCAACCAGGGTAAACATGTGATGAAGATTTAATATGATATGATTCAACCTCCTAGGTCACTTTAAGGAAGTGTAATCGACACCACACCACAACACGGAGTTTTTGCACATGTTACAGGACACTTAGGAGCCATTCCAACCTTCCAGGAGGCTAGCCCCTGATCCAACCTGAGCTTTTCTTGCTTCAATCCCCTAGTCACTCCCTTGACATGGGAAAGAGTGTGACTGGGACCCTCCAGTCGCACACACAACATGGGTATGCATGCGACTGGGGACTTTTCCTAGTAGTTATGAGCTTGCAACCCCGATTTCTTTGCCACTTTTTATGGCCGAAAGCCCAGGTCATTGCCCAAAACTCCAAGACACTTTCAATTTGAAGGATAACAACGAAATAATAATGTAAAATCAAACACTTGAACAAAGACTTGGTTGGACCCCTACTAGCCATAACAAGTGTTTCATCAAACATGTCACAAATATATAATCTACAAGTTTAAGTAACAAATATGAGCATAAGGGTAGAATACTTATCTGAGAATCGCTAAGAAGCATTATTGTCTCATCGCATTAAGTAAATTATCATCTATTTGGTCGTAGGTACATTTTTCATTCATTTACGAATGAAAACATGATGAGATCCATACATTATCACCATCATAAAACACATTCATAACCAGCATATAAAGAATAGAAATGAAAAGCACATAACAACCATATAAGACACATAGGAACGAGTATATTTACCCATCAATACAAGAGGAGAAGAGCTCTTATTTTCATAATCAAAATGAAACCAGGTATGGGACTTCCACGTTCCACCCGACCATAGACATGGTTGAGTCAAATCTCTCTTCATCCAATCACCCTCATGCCATATTCCAAGCATGAATGTGGGAGCTCATAGAAAAAATGCATCAAAAACAAACCAGGGCTTCCAGGGCCAAACTATCTCAACCCTGAACCAATGATTCCACCTCACGATCGGACATCATAACCATCACCACATTGGTCCCTACCCAAGCTATCCAGGGCCCCAGAGCATTTATTCATACAAGGGATTCCATGACTAGTAACTCAACCCACAACTGTCTTCATGCTTCCAGAGTGTTTTTCCAACCATGGCTTCCAAGACTAGTAACTCAACGCACCAAGAGCTTCCAGATCGTTTTTCCAACCAAGGATTCCAGGACTACTTGTTGAAATTTGGTACCGGAGGACAGGTGGTTCCCTAAGGCTTTGATCTTTGGCCTAGGGAAAAATGTCCAAAAGAATTTAATTTTTCTCCTAAAGTGACTTTATAATTTTTATAAAGTCAAATCTAATTTTAAAGTGACTTTAAGTGATAAAGTTACTAAAGTGACTTTATAAAGTTATAAAGTCAAATCTAATTTAAAAGTGACTTTAAGTGATAAAGTTACTAAAGTTTAATTTTAAAGTGACTTTAATAAAGTCAATGTAAAATTAGAAAAGGAAAAAGTGACTTTGGAAATAAATGACTAAGTGGGTCTTTATTAAAGTGGGGTGAATTAAAAAATAGAAAGTGAGATTTAAATGAGCATTTAATCTCAGCCCTAGATCTCAATCTATTTCAGCCATTGGATTTAGGGATTCCCCAAAAGTCACTTAGGGCTAGGTTAAAGGAGGAAAAGGAGGAAAAGATCATTCATTCTTTCATGAGCAGATTGAGAGAAGGAGAGCAAGAGAGCAAGGGAGATTTCTGGGCAGTGAGGAGAAGGAGTCAGCAGCTTGGCACACTTTCCAAGGCAGCATTTCAGCAAGATCGTACAGCTGAGTTAGCACAGTGAAAGGCAGAATTTTTGGGCACGGTTTTTCTAGAAAAGGAGGCCGTGCAGTAAGGCTGTACAGCAAGATTGGGCACAGAAATCGAGGCAGCAGAGGGTTGTTCCGTACAGCAAAGTTCTGCTGTGTTTTTGGCACGAAAATCAAGATTTTGGATAGCAGCATTTATTGCTGTTTGCATAGATTTTGAGGAGGCCGTACAGCTGCATTTATTGCAGATTTCTGGGCACGAAAATCGAGGAGGACGTACAACATTTATTGCTGTTCTGTTTTTGTTGTTTGCAAATTTTCCGAGGCGGTGGTTAAGCACGGAAAACGAGATAAGTTGTAAAGTCTGTTTGCTGATTTTTTTGCTGAATATTTCTCTCACTGTAAAAATCATTTTCCAGAAATAAGGAGCTTTCGAACTAGTTTTCCACAAGAGTTGTAGGGGGTTTTCCAGGGTCATGTTGACCAAAAATATATGTGTCAAAATGTGTGAATGACTGTTTTATGTGTGCTGATATTTATTTCTACATTTTCCAGCATTCTGTAATTTTTCCAGAATTTGTGTTTTCAGCAAAATTTATTTTCCAGCTTGTTAAATGTATGGATGTGGGAAAGGACATTTAACTATTTTGGAGTAATAAGGTGAAACTGAAAACCGGGGTGGGAAAACAGAAATTTCTACACTACTAACTAAACCCAAATTGTTATAGGGCTTCCAAAGTGTTTTTCCAACCAAGACTTCTAGGAACTAATAACTCAATCCATAGCCAAAGTCACATGAGAACCAACCAGAAAAACAAACGACTAAATTAACCCACAACACCATGGCTATCTAGGAAATGGAAAGGCTAGGAAAATCCACTGTCAATCCAGGCAATCCTCCATGTCAATGACATATTACAACCAATAAACCACATGCATATGCCATGCATGCCAAAAATAGCAAGGAAAACATACATGCAAGTCGGTACTTGCAAAAAAAACTTGTTGTAGTTGTTGATCTTGATGTCCTCTTGCGCTTTCCTGCTCTTCCTTTGCCTTCTTGCTCCAAAACTCCAAGCATGTCACACTGTCCAAGTGTGCTCCAAGAAACTCTAAGTGTCCAAGAGTATAAGAGAGAGAGAGAGAAAATGAGAGCTCCAAAACCGAACTGATCAAAAGCCATGAACTGATCTTCAAAAGCCTTCTTATTAATGACACCTCTAATTTCTTCAATTTTCCATTATCTTCCTTCATTTTCTTCCTCACATGCAACATGTGACCTTACAACTCTCTTTTCTCCTATTTTCCATTATTTTCATAAATAAATGCCAATAAATGCCACTTTGCCTTTCCAAAGCCTTATCCATTGCCTTTTCCAATTTCCATAGCCATAATAAACCATATAAACACCCACACTAGGATGTTTTGCCCAACATTCAGCTTGGAATATGTGTCCCATGACCTTGGTTATTATTTTTCCTTTATTAACTTTTATTACACGGAATTTTCATGAGGGCTATTACATGGTGGTTTTTTTGGTGCATTTCATATAAATTATTTTCTTAGTCTTCTCCTTCACATGTATTGTATAAGCCAATTAGTTGCCTTGATAAGTGTTCCCAATACTTTATCAGGTTGATCAATAGAATACTTTTTGCCTTCACACCATAGACACAATTGGGGCTGCTCCCACCCTAAGGTGTTGTGGCTCTAACACTGACCAAATTATTCTTTGCTCATGGTTGTGTTCATTTCCTTAAGCAACTCCCCCTAAGGGTGTGATGACTTCAATTTTTCATTGAAGTCACATGCTGCTCTTTCTTTCTTTTCCAAAATTTTGTGGGCTTCCTTCTAGTCTATGCATTTCTTGTTGGCTTAATGTTTGAAATGATTTAAGTGACCCCTTTCTTTTGTCTAGTTTTCTTTAAGGAATAGGAAAAATTTAAATCTTTGGCCATGTGGCCAAGGTTATCAATACATAACATCATGTGTGGCCATAGAAATGGAGGAAAGGCTTTGAATCTTCTTGTATTATTATCCACATATGTATTCCTACTTTTCTTTATATACAATTTTCAATCAATAGCCTTATGGCCAAAAACACTACACGAATAACAATAGCCATATAAATAATTTGTGTACTTGGTGGTTGAGGATATATTTGTAGGGAAATTTCTTCTTTGATTGTTTGTTTGAGGATACTTGCACTTTTGCTACATCTTTTGTCGATGAAGCTTGATTTGATTGCTCCTACAGTCATCTGCTACATGCCCTAGGTTATGGAAAGAGAAGCACTTGACATATTTTTATAGGGGAACATGGAGTTGTTATTCCTCCATTGAAATATTACAAGATTCCTAAACTCATATCTAGGAGAAAAATGCATTTTTGCTACATAAACTTTATTTGACTCATTCCTTTGCTTCTGGTTCAACTGCTTGTTTTTGTTTGCTTCCTCGCTAATCATGCTGCTAGTATATTCTCCTGCAGTACTTTTTGGAGCTGCTTTATTATCTTCAGTGGCTACCTTGGAGCTACCGTTCTTTTTTGACTTATTTCCCACAGATACAACCTCATCTTCTAACTTTTAATATTGTATTTTCTTTTTATCTAGTTCATTTATTTTTGAAACAACACCGGCTTCTAATATTTCACATTTTTCCTCTCTTTCCTTCAGTTGAATACTCATCACCTCTTCAATTCTTCTAGCTTCTTCTAACAGTGTCCTGAGGCTAATGATTGCTTCTTTAAATTCATTCTCTTTTTCATCACATATATGCAACATTTTTTTGTTATGTTTGTTTTCACTTGTAAGCCTTCCTATTTCAAACAAGGATGAGTCAATCTTGGCTTGGTCTTCAACTAACTTCTCCTCATGACAATTAAGTACTTTCATACTAGCATAACAATTTCATTTAACTGGATTTTTTCATTTTGAGAGCCCTTTTTCTTCTTCCTCTTTCTCTTCACTTTTTCTCCACTGTAGTATCTCCTTGAAACATGCCCTGCAACCTATCCCAAATTTCTTATGTAGATTTGAGATCTATTACTGTCTCAATATCTAGATTGTGAAGATTATTGTAAATTGCAAATTTAGCCCAAGCATTCCACTATTGTTCTTGCTTTGAGGGGGTATATTTACTATATTGATCACTTACTAGCTTATAGACTTCAAGTCCATAAGTGATCAATTCAACTTTTACCTTCTCTCTTCATTCCTGAAAGTTTGTAGTACTAAGAACATGTACACTTTGATAATCCATGATTTAACCAGTTCTACCTTCTAGTGGTCAAGATGATACAAAAGGAACCAACTATGATACCAATTATTGGAAACTTAACTATACTAAGAGGTGGGTTGAATTAGTATAGTGCATTCATGGATATCAATTTTTTGTTTAATTTTCTTTTCATCATATGACCTATTAAATGAGTAGCATTACATCATATGAAAAAACAAATTTAACATGTAACCAAAATTCAACTACAACATAAGAATCGACACACAAAAGCAACACATGTGGATAACAGATATAAGTGGAAACCCATAAAGGGATAAAACTGCAGATTTGTTGTTGTTATGATGTGAAGGAAAGCTCCTACTCCCTCTTTTACAATAGATTTTTGTAGGCTTCAACCTACATGAGGCTTATACCTTGATTTATTTATGCAAGCTACTACTTTCTAGGAAGCTCCTACTCCCTCTTCAATAATCTCTAACCCGTTCTTTATCATGGTACTACTTGAAAAGAGAAAATAATCCCCTGATAAATACAAGATTTAATGTGTTGGTTTACCTAGTCTTTGTCTCTGTTATGAACTATGTTTTTTTCCTATTTACAATTTCTTATCTCTTGCTCCTTCTCCTTATTTTTGCATCACATCTACTCCTCTTTGTGCTAGGTAACTCACGAACAAGGTGTGTCAACAACTCCCTCAACTCACAAGCTAACCCTCCAACTCTGCCTTCCAAAAGCACATCATTTTATAAACATAGTTGATGAATGTTAGTATTCCATGTAGGAATCTGAAGTGAAAATATTACCTCTTTGTATCCCACCTATTCGTTTCACATTCATTCATAATTTAATATCAAAACAAAATGATCCTCCAAATTATATTAAAATATTTACATCAACCCAATCTAATGATTGTCTAAACCGTGGATAAACCAATGTCAATAAAATTGTCAATTAATGTAAACACATTTGGAGAACATCAAAACATCATCATGCACTAGAATAATTTTCATCCCCCTCTACAGTTGACCACATATTCCAACAACACATCCTCTCACAAGCATCACATACTCAACAACATCAGTATAATACTCAATAATCCATACTCAACAACATTAATGACAAAATTTACTCACTTAACACTCAAACTAAACTAAGCATACTATTAATGAACATCTTGACATGAAATGAATTGAGTGAACAAGAATTATATTATGTCATCAGGAAACCTTCAACTGACACAGGAACACTGCAACTATGTGGTTGCTTACAAGCAACTAGGCTAACACAACACCCTAACCTTCAACACCCTTAAAATAAACCACAAAGAAACCCTTCAAGAAAAAAAAACATTTTTGTATTCAGGGTCTAGGTCTGATGCATCCATTCCCGAAGTGAAGATAATGATGGCTATAACCCATTAAAACGAATGGAATGATGGAAATAATCCTTGCAGGAGTCATCGGATTTATAATTATCCACTTTGATAGTTGGAATATCCTTAGCCCGATCCACAGTAAAGGCTCGCCCTGAGATATCTTTGGGAGATAGATGAAAGAGCCTTGAATTAAGCACATCCTTGAAGGACTTAGACTGAGAAATAAAGGGTGCACCCTAGCCTTTGGATCCACCGTTTATCTTGAAACTAGAAATATTATATCATCCTTGGTTATGTCGTAATCTCTAAGTAAATTCCTTCTTGAAGTTTCCTACCTCCATGTAGGAGCCCCATAAATATGGAATGGATTCTTGTCTAATCTTGAATTCTATCAGTAAGCCTAGATATTAAATCGACTACTTTTATCTGAATACAAAAATTACCACTAGGGAATGGCCTCACGAAGACTGAAAAGTACAAGATATCTAAGTAGTGGCCTTAGCATGGATGTAGGAAGAACCCTACAACAAAACAAAATTCCCCTTATTTACCATATCTCTAGTAAACGCATCGAGATGAAGAGTATTATGACAAATGACATAGCCTTGGAGAAAAATATCTCTCAAGAATAGGGCGAGGGCTAAAGGCATTGGGGTTTTCGTCATGATCCTATAAAGATTTGGAATATTTAATATTTAAGAATAAATTTTATTTAAAATGCATATTTTTATTAAAGAATTTATTTCTAAAAATAACATTTATGATAAAAATGATATATTTTAATACTATGGGTACTCTCTCTCTCTCTACACACACACACACACACACACACACACATATGTATGTATGTATCCATTTTTTATTAAAACCATTACATTATGTGTAAGCTTTATATTAAAACATTATATTTAAATACAAGTCCATTCATTTTAAGATCACATGGTTTATTTAATAGTTTGTAACTTCTTGACCTCCCTAAACTTTCATTCCTCATGATTTATATAAGTTTATAAATCATTTACCTTGGTTTATTGATTTGAATTGGAGGAATAAGCTCATAGGACCATTGGGTAGAACTTTGCAGCTTAATAATAAGCACCTTTTTGTGTTATTCTACGCACATAGACCTTTTCAATGACGTAAGAATTGCCTCAATCAAAGTTCGTATGCAAAATTTATGCCACTGGAAAGTTGACCTTCCTGTTTTGATCACCATAATTCAAGAGGATGCCATGATATCTCGCATTACTCATGGAAACGGGGATAGCCACATGATCATGACAAAGAAAAATCTAGAATATTCCATATAATAACTCTAGTTAAGAGTTGAGGGAATCAAACCTAACGACTAGTAGACTATGGGGTTGTGTTATAACCGGGCTATTAGGAGGAAAAGGCATTCCATTATTTTCAAGTGCACTTTGTTCCACAGATGAACATAGTAGCTGAGAGGGAGAAGGAGAGAAAAAACATAGATGATGTGTGCATTTTAGCATCCCACAAGCCACAAGCCTCACTATTTTGTACTTGCATCAATTTTAAACTAAGAGAAAGAGAGCGGAGCAACCTCACCTTTCAGTTGGGTTTTCTCCCGAAAGGGTTTCCTAGGACATATCTTGTGTGAATTATGGTTTGTGACTTTTTACTTCATTGTTCTATATTTTCTCTATAATTATAATTTGCATACATATGCAAGAAATAATAATTTATAGATTTAGAAAACCTAAGGACCCTCATAGTGTATATTTCATATTTCAAGCATAATTTTATGAGATATATTGCGAAAAACTATCTAATGGAATATTCAGAGTAGCTTAAGGATCATATTAGTATCAGAGCATGTTTCTTTGGGTATATTGTAGAGATTTGCACGAGATCTAGATTGGCTAACTCATAAGTCACAAAGCCCTAGTTATGGGCGATGAATGTGTCAATAACTCTCATGATCCTGTAGAGGAGAGCTTTGTGTAGCTAGAAGCAAAAGTTGCAGATATGAATTGTAATGTGACTCTCCTCATGAATTCCATGAGTAATAAGCTTGGGATATTTAAATAATATGGGGGATATAACGCAAGGTTCTATCAGAGGGGTAATCAGGAGATCACGATGAAACAAAGAAAGAGCCAAAGAAAGAACCCAAAAAAGATCAACCTAGTTCAAGTGTCATGAACTATTCACATTATCTATTCAAAATGGAATTGAAGGTCGAGAACAATTCATAGCGAGGTGATTTTGATGCTCTAAAGATAAATCACTGGCTGCAACAATTAGAAGTTTAATTTGGTATCCATTATATAGAGGAAGAATGGAAGATTTCATTTTCTTGGTTGAAGTTAGAGTTCCATGCCTTGAGCACATTGAGACATTGAGATTGGGGGAGATCTTCAGTGACTAAGTGGGAGAATTTCAAAACCCTTATAAAGTCATAATTTTACCCTATCGAGTATGTAGAGGACTAGTGGATTGTGTGGAATTACTTCAGGCATAAGCAGGGGCAGAGTGTACAGGAGTACACCACAAAGTTCATAAATATGGCCATAATGTTGGGTGTCTCCCTAAAGAACAATGTACTCCTTAAGTATCTTGGGGTATACACCACCATCTATGACAAAAAGTGATGATATCCAAACCTAGATCAGTGGATGAGACTTGTGTGCATGCACGATACCTTGAGAACATAAGCCAAAAGATAGGGAAATCAAGTGATTCAAAGTAGAGGGAGCACCAGTAAAATTATAAGGAGGGGAAGAAGAAGTGTAAATGGGGAAAATATTAAAAGACGACAACCATAACACTAGTGCAAAGATCCCAGTAGCCACTACAACTGTTGTAACATTGATGGCCATACAGAGGAGAAATGTCATAAGCTACATATAGAGCTTAACTTGAAGAACAAAAAGGAAGATAATAAGAAGAAGAATATCATGGCCATTGATTCAAGCAGTCAAGTTGAAAGCAACTCAGATGTGGATGAGACGATCATCTATACATCAATGCAAGAGGAGGTGAATTCGGGTAGCTTTCAACAACAGGAAGAGAAAAAAAAGACCCAACACTTTCAAATAAATATACAAATCAAGAAGAAAATTATAGATGATATGCTTGACTCAGGATCATAGGAAATCTCATTCCTATAGAGTTGGTCAAAAAATTGGGATTGGAATTTCATGATCATCTCATCCCATATCCATTGGGATGGGTAAATAAGGATAAGGAAATAAAGGTAACCAAAGAGTGAAAAATTAGATTTGATATCAGTGTTGATTCTATTGATGAAGCATAATAATATCTAGTTGCTCTTGATGTAGATGGAGTGGTGTTTGGAAGTCCCTATAAGTACATTTTGGATGCAACCTATATCAGTGTTGATTTTATTAATGAAGCAGAGCTATATGTAGTTCTCCTTCATGTATATGGAGTGGTGTTTGGAAGTCCCTATATGTACATGTGTTGTAGAGGTAAATCCCCTCTGCGGACAGAGGCGATCCCTACTAGCCCAGATCAGGTCTAGCAACAATTGTATCACGCTAAGGTGCAAGTTCCTAATTGCAATAAACCAAATGGCGAAGAAGGCTTACCTTGAATCCAACGCTGTTGTTTGTAGAGGAGATAGCACTCCCATTCCCTTGCTTCGGCAGATCACAATCCTCACGCTCACCGCGATCAAACACCTGCACACATAAGAAACACAACGAACACACGAGCGTAAACCCAATATATGCAATTATGTATCAGTCAGAGAAGATACAACTCATAATAATAATGAAAAATACGAGTGGAACCATAACAAAGTTGCTTATCATTAATTAATACAAAGGAAAATACAACCTGGCTCTGACGCTGAATCTTCCTTCGACGGGTCGACAGCGGAATACGTCTTGGTAAAGCTCGTCGGGAATGGGACAAGCCTCTCTCTTCAGTTTTCTTGAAAATAATCTCCTTGCTACTTATTTGGCTCTATGAGGACTATCAAGGCTCTTGGAGACTCAACCATTCAGCCTGTTCAACCATTCAACCCCTTCATCAATGGATGAAGGCCATATTTATAGAGGAGAGGATGAGATTGGGATCCCTAAAATAGTGGAAGGGAGGCCTTATCCCTTGGGAGGTTCCCCATAAGGTGGAAACAAGAGGCCAAAGGAGGAAGGCCGTGGTTATTCAGTCGAAACCACTCCTCATGACTCATCCACGAAATTGTTGTAATCAAAACTTCACCTCTTTTTTTTAAAAAACTTTCCATAAGCAGATTGGCGCGGGTGCTCAATTGGGACAGAGCGCCAATTGGCGCGGGCTCAGTTTTAATTTTCCTCATTGGTGCGAGGACATAACGGGCTACCAGCACCAAGGCAAAAACAGGTGTTTTTAGGGGTCTGCTCAGGAAATGATCAACAAAAGGAATGTTGTCCTCATGGAAAGGCATGTAATGATGGTATTTTCAAGGCATGACACTACTTATTCATCGCATAAACGACCCTCCAATGGGCGAGATGGGGATTTCAGGGACGGTGACAAATTGTTGTGTAATAGAGGCCCCCTAAAGCATGAGGCCCGAAAGAGAGAGAGGGGTGAAATGCTTTACGAGAATGTGTCCAACTGAAAACACTGTCGTCGAAAAACCTGCGTAGAGAAGTAAAAATGATATCTCAAATACATGATATATATATGGTATGGGCGCAACCATCCATAACAGAGCATACAATAATCAAGATCCAAGGCATGGACGTAGCCATCCAGTAAGGATCGATAAATAGACTCAGGTATGGTTGCATCCATCCAATCAATGAGTCATGTAACCAATCATAATAATCCACAAAATCGCAGCTTGGATTCTAACAGAAAAAATCTAGGATCTTGCGCTCCATTTCGACCCAAACAGAGTACAAGTTCAAGCACGTGAATAAGTGAGATGAAGTCGAACATGCAAGAACATAGTCTGATTACCAGCCAATGATGAAAGCTATTAACAGACACGAGAGGTACCACCAATAATGACAATGGTCCTCAAGGTACCATAGGTACAATCTACGGCATGTGAATCAGTGAGCTAGCATCAAACACCCGCAGAATCACTCGATCGAAGGTCAATAGTGAAAACCTTGCGTCGAATGTGAAGAACCTGCCATTGAGGCATGCAAGCTCTAAGGTACCGGAAGGGAGTTTCTAGATCAACTTCCTGGATAATGAGCTGAAGTCGACAGGAAGTGACCTTGATCGAAGGTGGGCCATATTTTTTCCCACATCATCGATGCGAGACAGAGGAACATAATGTCTTCGTGAATCAGGATTAGATGAGAATCAAAGGAGGGTTGAAACTTGCAGAGGTCAAATTCTCTTGAACATATGGCGGCATGACAGTGAGTTTGGAAATATTTGACATCAAAAGATCAGAGGTCATGATGACGAGTCAAAGAGCAGATGAGAGGTCAAAAGGGATCACCCAAACCCACGGAGGCAAGTGAAAAATGAGATGAGATGTCCCCAACCCGACACGAATGCAGACAAGTGCCATGTTCAAGAGCGACATACTACCGACACGACAATGATGTTGGTTCCATTTTTCCCCACCATTCCTGGCGAGTACCTCTTTATTTTTACACAAGCTTGAAGAGGATACCATATGCTTGTCATATAAGTTCATCCTTCGGACGAACCCATCCTAGTACATTTAACGAGCCCTAGGAAGGAGAAACTCGAATAACATCATGATTGACAATTTCCGATGTCATTTAGGTTTAACGAGTCTAACAAAGGGAGAACTCGGCGTCTTTTCATGTTTAGAGAGTTTGAAAAGATAGCAGAAAAGTAAACTCTAATAGTCCCTTTTCGTAAATAGTTCCTCAGATCCGAAAAGGTAGAAAACTATGTCTGAGAAAACCTCCTAGTTGCGATAGGCTAGGTTATTCCTTTTTCATAAATAATCTATCCCAGCCCAAAAAAGGGGTAAACATATACTGGGTAGATGTCGTTTCGTAACCACTTTAACGAGATCAAAACGACAAGAAACTCAGTAATCTTTTCATGTTTAGGGAGTCAGAAAAGAGCTGAAAGTTGACTCCTCCTAGAGGAACGAGTGGTATAAAGGGTAGCAACTGGCTCCGGTAATGGTGGAACTGCTCAAAACAAGTAAAGGTTAAGAGGCTGGCTAACAAGACCACTCATCACAGCGGTTCCTCAGGAATGGGTAAAACAACCAAGTGAAGGCATATGATCGGCCAAGTAGATAGTGACGATGGAGTGAGAAAACCAAGGCTCATCTGGAAAAAACAGGCTGATAAAATAGCAATCACAAGAGGTAAAATGGGAAAGGTTTCATTTTTACACAAGCTTGAAATCAGGAAACTCTGCTTGAATTTGGTTTCATTTTTACACAAGCTTGAAACAAAGATAAACTATGCTTGAAACCGGTTTTCATTTTTACACAAGCTTGAAACAGAAACAAACTATGCTTGAAAAAGTAAGCATGCCCCTAGCATGGTGACTCAATTTGAGGTACATTCCCCCCAAGCTTCAGTCCATGCACCTGAGTAAACAGATGGAGGGAGTGAAGGTTCAAGTTACGAGATCTAAGAAAGACTCAACTGGGATTTTACGAGATCTAATCAAAGACTCGAATTGAACAAGAACGTGTTTCATTATTTTAATGAGGTTGACACATTAAAAGAACAATCCTCAGGACACCTTGTTTCATGGTTTAAGGAGCTTGGCACAAGACAAGGAACTCTGCTCCGACAACCTTGTTTCATTTTTTAAGGAGCTTGACACAAGACAAGGAACTTTGCTCCAACCAGCTTGTTTCATTTTTTAAGGAGCTTGACACAAGAAAACGAATTGTGCTCCGACCAACTTGTTTCATTTTTTAAGGAGCTTGACACAAGAAAATGAACTGTGCTCTGACCGACCTCATCATAATGAACAAGAAGTCATCGCTTTCAAGAGCTCCACTCCTGATGGAAGGAACACATCCTGGAAGTCAGGACCCAATGCCCACAACACCTGATGCACGACGGCACTATCACTGAGCACGGGCATGGGGTAGGTAGCCACATAGTTGACGTGTGGTGGGGCATATACAACGAGTGGATAAAAACCAGGAAGGGATGATGGTGGGCTAGTTGCCACATCGGGACCAAAGAACGAAAGCTTATCAATGGTCACGATCCTTCCTTCATGCGAAAAACAGACCACACGAAAAAGAGAGGAGACAAGAGCTCCCATGGCATAGGTGTAATCGCGCCCCAAAAGCAGATTGAAATCCAAGGGGCCTGGAACAACCATCACGTCCATATGGATGGTTTTACTTCCCAAAGTAACATGTAACCTTGGAAGGATCCCCAATGGTTGACTAGTTCTTATGTTAAACGTCAACAGATTCTGCGTAACGGGCGCAAGCGGCGGTGAACTGAAAGCTTGCCAAGTAGTTGAGGATAGAACACTAACAGACGTGCCTTCGTCTATAATGGTGCTAGGTACAACCAGACCAAGTCCTGTACCGTTATCTCAAAAGGCACATAAGACGGAAGGTGGTATCCCGTAAATCGATTCCAATCAAAGGAAGCAACCAAACTACTTGGAGGGGCTACCATCGAACCGAGATGGTCTTCCCCTGGTGTTACGGAAGAAGAAGTAGCATCCTTCATGACCTCCATCTCGAAGGCGAGAGCAGTATCCTCCGGGACCTCCATCACGGGAGGTGGAGGAGCCGCTTCTTGAGGTACAGGGACAGGATAATCTTTCTCCAAGTCTGAAGAATCTGAAGAAACAAGAAGAACCTAAGGGCTGTGAGGTCCACTCTCAACGGAAAAGACCTAGTGCACTATAGACGGGGCTAGCTCAACCGATCCCACGACCAATGGTTGGTCGGGAACGGATTCCTGAATTTGAATTTCCGGGGGAGCGGGATTGACCAAGGATGACTCTTGACCAATGGTTGGATCAGCTGGTGGAGGACTCAAAGAAAGTCGTTTATAAATAGCCAGGAGGCATGGTGTAGAAACAGTTAAGTTGTCCAACACTCGCTTGGCTTCATCCATATAAGGACAAAGGTGAATGGCATGGTGCCCTTCACACAACCTACAGGGATTGGTAATCTTTCCCTACTTCTTAGGAGCCTTACCAACACAGGTTGAAGAGGTGCCCCCAACGTGACTCCCAGAAGCCAAAGGCAACAGGGGATGACCATTGGACCATACTTCGAGCACCTTGGGAATGCCAGGGCAGTCTCAAAGAAGATGGTCTCCTGTGCACAACATGCAAGGGAACTTGAATTTTTGTGGATGGTTGAAAGGTTTATCAAGAGGAGATGTTTTGGAGGCAGTAGATGCACTCTTAGCCTCTCTCTTATCAGACTTCTTCTTCTTAGCCACCTGGTTACTCGAATCGAGACTTTCACTAGGCGAAGTAGAAGAGGAGGACGTAGAAACAGGCGAAGAAGGGGAGAGGTCCACCTTGGAATCAACATGATGTTGTTCAGGTGGAGGAACTGATTGAATAGTATTCGAGACATTCGGGACCACCAAGGTTGAAAATAACCAAACAGACAACCCAACAGTTAACCCAGGAAGGGACAACGTCGCCATATAAGGAGCGCAAACATTTCCAAAAGGAGTAAAATGGCCCAGATTCCCATCAGAGGGGATTCCTTGGTTGGTGAAATCCGTAAAATTTTCCATTGGAAACGACCCAAAACAACACCCTAAGGAAACTAACTTTAACTAGGAATATTTCGTGGGCAGTTAATTTTTAAAATATTGAAACAAAACTCTACCTTTTCATCTTTTAAGAGTCGAGAAACAGGAAAAAGGTGACTCTATCTCTTTCAATTTTGAAGCAAGCGTGAAAGGAAAAGCGCTTGGTGATCCTTTCAAATTTAAAGAGTCAGAAAAGATCAAAATGATTGTTCAGTAATTCTAGGCAAAGGGTGTACCAAATAACCGTGAACTACAATATACACCTTGGTTTCAAAATGAAGGAGAAATCGACCAAGGACTTAACATACGTGCAGGAAATCTCCCCGAATGATGTGTCTGGTGTATCATGGGTATAGGGCGGCAGACTCAGCTTCCTATGGATAAAGGATAGAAACCTAGTGGGGTCTCCCTTTATATACGCGACGGTACGGGGAGAACAAGTCTGTACTAGCGCTGTCTAAAGCCAAGAGGTGAACGATAGCGACTAGGTTTAACGACGCCGGAACACGTCTCTAACCTAGACCTCTAAATATTTCGTTAATGTTTCAATGCTTCCTTAGGTTGATTGAATCAATTTTAAGGTTGATCTTCAATTATGTCTCGGTTTCAAGGCCCTACCATATGTCATCTGACAATCTCCTATATGCAGCTATATGAGAAAAGAAAACTTTTCAATTCGATGAATGTTATCTAGTTAAGTGAAGAGCTTCAAACAATGATGCAACAAACAACAATACTGAAAACGAAGTTTTTCCAAACTAGATAACTTTCTCTATCCAAAAGTAATTTAAAACATTCAACGGTGTGAATAATGCAATGTAGTCTATGCAAAATCCTCTTTTTCGAAAACTATGCAATTGTAATCTATGCACAATTTCCTTTTCCTTTTCAAATGATAAGAATGCACTCAATGCATTTTTCGATGAAATGAAAATCTCCTTAATGCATGCTTTTAATGAAAGAGAATGCACTCAATGCGACTTTTAGCTTTCAATCATTAAACAATGTAATCTAAGCTCAATGATGGATCTAAAAAAAACACACTTTTCAATGCAATGTGATCTAATGCATGAAAAGAAAACTTTGAAACGAAAACTAAAAGAACGCAAAATTCCTTAATGAAGGACGAATGCAAAAGAGATGTAAACAAACACTAAGAATGCAATTGTTGTTTCAAACACTTTGTACCAAAATTCCTCAAAAGGCTACAAGACAAATGAGGTCAAGCACAAAATAAAGGACTTCCAAAGTATGAGTTCAAAACAAGGCATTCATTCCCTTTTACATCAAGCAATCATGGAAAGAAGACATTCCAAACAATAAGCAATGTAATCTATGCTCATACAGAGGAAAGACCGGAAGGGAAAGACACACTGGTGAAGGATTTAGGGAAAAAGTCTCAATTTTCACACACCCTGAAATTGGCACGACTTTATCATTGACAACTAGCGCCAACTGGCGCGACTTGCTCACTGACACCTAGCGCCAATGGCAAATTGGCACGAGTTTCTAACTGACAATAAGTGCCAACGCTTGAAAATGAAAAAACAAAGAATTTCTCTCAACTAAGACCAGACTCACCACTTCAAGAAGAATCTAAAACAAACCCAGAAGAAAAGTACTGACTAAAAGAAACTTCCAAACAAGGGTAAACCCTAGCACCTATAGGAAATGGTGCGACTATCTGGCTGTAATCCGCGCCAGACAGGGGATGGTGCGAGTGATGAACTGGCAACCTGCGCCAATTGGCGCGACTGTCAGGGTGGAAACCGCGCCAATCAAGCCAACCATGAAAAGATGAAAATTCGGAAAAATAGAGGTCAGATTTGATCCTCTAGGGGCTGAGCATGGGTTTTACACTAGAAAAAAGCGAACCAAAAGAGCTGATCAAGCAAGAAAAGTCAAGAATCAACCAAAAAGACAAGACAATATTTCAAATCAACGTCTCCCCAACGGAGTCGCCAATTTTTTGTAGAGGTAAATCCCCTCTGCGGACAGAGGCGATCCCTACTAGCCCAGATCGGTTCTAGCAACAATCGTATCACGCTAAGGTGCAAGTTCCTAATTGAAATAAACCAAATGGCGAAGAAGGCTTACCTTGAATCCAACGTTTTTGTTTGTAGAGGAGATAGCACTCTCGTTCCCTTGCTCTGGGAGATCACAATTTTCATGCTCGCCACGATCAAACACCTGCACACACAAGAAACACAACGAACACACAAGCGTAAACCCAATATATGAAATTATGTATCAGTCAGAGAAGATACAACTCATAATCATAATGACCAATACGAGTGGAACCATAACCAAAGTCACTTATCATTAATTAATACAAAGGAAAATACAACCTGGCTCTGATGCTGAATCTTCCTTCGACGGGTCGACAGCGGAATACGTCTTGGTAAAGCTCGTCGGGAATGGGACAAGCCTCTCTCTTCGGTTGTCTTGAAAATAATCTCCTTGCTACTGATTTGGCTCTATGAGCACTATCAAGGCTCTTGGAGACTCAACCATTCAACCTGTTCAACCATTCAGCCCCTTCATCAATGGATGAAGGCCATACTTATAGAGGAGAGGAGGAGGTTGGGATCCCTAAAATAGTGGAAGGGAGGCCTTATCCCTTGGGAGGTTCCCCATAAGGTGGAAACAAGAGGCGAAAGGAGGAAGCTCGTGGTTATTCAGTCGAAACCACTCCTCATGACTCATCCACGAAGTTGTTGTAATTGAAACTTTGCCTCTCTTTTTTTAAAAACTTTCCATAAGCAGATTGGCGCGAGTGCTCAATTGGGACAGAGCATCAATTGGCACGGGCTCAGTTTTAATTTTCCTCATTGGCGCAAGGACATAACGGGCTACTAGCGCCAAGGCAAAAACAGGTGTTTTTAGGGGTCTGCTCAGGAAATGATCAACAGAAGGAATGTTGTCCTCATGGAAAGGGATGCAATGATGGTATTTGCAAAGCATGACACTACTTATTCGTCACAGAAACGACCCTCCAATGGGCGAGATGGGGATTTCAGGGACGGTGACAAATTGCTATGTAACAATATGTATGTTGTAATATTCATGTGGAGAGCAAATAAATATTGTCTGATCAAGGATGGGAAATACTTCATTGTCAATGTGGACAATAGAAAGTCCAAAATTTTGTCAATAAGTGCCAACCAAACCAAGAAAATTATTAGTAGGAAGTATGTTTTATTATTTTTAAGAGAAAATCAGTCTGTAGAAGAGTCAGTAAGAGTAAAGGCATCATTGGATGGGTGTACTAATAAACAAAAGAAACAACTGGAAGAGTTTTTATAGGAATATAGGGATGTGTTCCAATATCCTAAAGGGCTACCACCCAAGAGGGAAGTGGATCACAAGATACAACTATTGTTGGAATTCCCATTGCCAACATTGGATTGTACAAGTAGCATGCTATAAAACAAAGTGAGGTGAAGAATCAATTGCAACAATTACTTGAACAATGTGTAATTCAACTAAGTACATTACCATATGGGTCACCCATCATCATTTTGTAAAAAAAGGATGGAACTTGGTGGATGTGAATGGATTACATGGCATCAAACAAAATTATGCCCAAGAATAGGTACCCCTTGCCTAGGACAAATGATCTATTATATCAATTTTAGCAAGTCAAGTACTTCACCAAGCTGGATTTAGAGTGTAGATAACACTAAATCCTAGTTAAAGAAGAAGACTACCTTCAAAACTATGTAAGGTTGATATGAGTGGTTTGTATTAATGGTTATCATGTTGTTTGGGATATGTAATGCACCAGCTATGTTTATAAGGTTAATGAATGATATACTACGCCCTTTTATAGATTAATTTGTTATTGTCTATTTGGATGATATATTGATATACAATGCTAGCTAAGAGAAGCACATCACACATTTGACACATGCGATGGAGTCATTAAAGAAGCACCAACTGCTGGAAAATCTCAAGAAGTGTGAGTTTATAAAACAATATTTAGTGTATTTGGGTTATGTGATAGGCAGAGGAGATCTAAAAAAGGATTCTACCAAGATGGAAGCCATCACGAAGTGGACAGTGCCTACTAATGTTGCTAAGGTTAGGATTTTTTGGTGGGAAGCATAATACATGAGGAAATTCATGCCTCATTTTTAGCAATATTAGCACCACTCCACACCATAACAACAAGTGGCAAGAGTTTCCACTAGGGAAAGGGTCAAAAAAGGGCCTTTGAGGAGTTAAATATGAAATTGGTCAAGCACCTATTCTAGCATTATTGAATTTCCAATAGCCCTTTGAAGTGGAGACATATGAAAATAGGTTTGTTATGGCAAGAATCTTCATGTAGTGAGGAAGGCATGTCACTGCTACTATTATAAAGCGTTTCATGGGGCAATTCTTAACTACCCTACCTTCGAAAAGGAGGTTTATGCTATGGTGCAAGTTATGAAGAAGTGGAAACATTGTTTGATGTTAAAGGCAACAATAATCCACACAGATCACCAACAATTACAATATTTGCAAACCAAGAGTAAGCTACAATAAATCAAGCATTACAAGTGGATAGGGTTTTTACAATAGTTTCATTTAGTGATCAAGCACGAGAAGGGAAGCACCGACAAGTAGGTCGACATGCTTTCAAGGCCACCCACATCAAATATTACAACTTTCGGAACTTATATGCACATGGATCCATTCACCCATGATGCATACAAAAAGGCATATTTAGAGGACGAGGTCTCCAAGGAGGTGTTTCAAAAGTGGCAGAGATAACATCATGTGCATGAAGGTGACAACACAATTGAATACCATCTCCAGGACATGTTACTCTATAAGTTGGATAAGTTATGTGTTCCTGAAGGTGAGCGACAACAACTAATTACAAAGGCTCACACCTACAAGGTTGCAGGGCACTTTATGTGTAGGGAAGACAATGGGCAACTTGCAGAGGTATGTGTATTGGCCCAAGATGCAAGAACATGTAGTTAGGTTCATACAAGTATGCATTTTTTTTGTGTACCAAAAATCCTAGTAATGAGAAACATGGTTTGTATTATCCCTTACCTGTACCTAATTGTCCTTGGGAAAGCATTTCCTTGGACTTTTTTGGTGGCTTACCAACAACCAGTAAGGGACATGACTATGTGTTCATGTTAGTTGACAAGTTCAACAATATGTGTGTTTGGATGCCCTATAAAAAGACCATTAGTGAGAAAGAAGCAACGAACTTGTTATTTGGATAGGTCTGGGTGCACTCGGGGATACCAAAGAGCATTATTTTAGACAAGGATACACAATTTCTTAGTGCCTTTTGGAATACATTGTTGGAAAATATGGACACAAATTTAAGGAGGCCTACAAAATTTCATCCTAGATAAATGGTAAAACATAAGTAGTCAACAGTACTTTGGTGTAGATTTTGAGGTGTTACAATTAGAAGCATATGAAGACTCGGGAGGAAAATTTGGTGTATATACAACACTCTTATAATAGAGTAGTGCACACTTCTATTGACAAGTCCCCATCTGAAACTTGTTTTTGGATATTTTCCCCCTTCACCTCTGTATATAGCATATGGGTAGTAAGGAGGAGTGAGGGAGGATATTACAAAGGATTCCTTCAGGGTAGAAAAAATTGGTGAGAATATGATCCAGATATCAACTACCAGAATTAACCAATATCTTTTACTTTTGTGATGTTAACATAATTGCATGTGAAAGAGTATGAAAAACCACATGTACATACTTTAAAGAAGAGGAAACATAAATGCAATCATCAAATCAAATAACACACACAACTTGATAATGGAGTTCACCCAGTGTGGGTTACGTCTTCGGGCCCTGCTCAAAGTGGCAAGGTCTCTTTCATTAATCTTCAACGAAATCAAATTACATGCATGTACAAAAGGTACCTTATACCTCCACTTCCGGAGATGGCCTAAAAATGCACACTTATAGTGATGAAATGGACTGCACCATTGAATTCATGGTGTGAAATCGTGTCAAATGACTGTAAGCTCAGCCCTTTTATGCTTTGGTCAAAATCTAGACCCTCAGGAATCTAAAAATTTCCCCAAAGATTCATTCTCGTTGGTTAACTAGAATTTTGTTGCTTAGATTACAAATCTGACTTCACCACTATGCTCCTTATGAAAAAAATAGTAAAATGAGTATAAATTTGGCCTGGTTATGAAACTGTGAAAATTTGGCCCCAAGGGAATCTCCATGATTCCTCAAGGTTCCATAAATATTATGTGCTACAAGTTGACTAAAATTTCTCTGCTCAGATGAGGAAAATGATTACACTATCATGTTCCCTGCGAAAAATTGAGAATATTGAGTATAAACTCGACATGCTTCTGTCATTGTGAAAATTTATCCCTAAGGTAATCTTTAAAATTCCTCATGATTCCCAAAATATTCCTCTCTACAAGTCGACTGAAGATCTACTTCTCAGATGAGGATAATGATTACACCATTGTGTTCCCTACAAAAATCTGAGAAGAATGAGTATAAACTTGACATAATTATTTCAAAGTGAAAAATTGACCCTAAGAGAATCTTTTAGATTCCTTGTGATTCCACAAAGATTCCTCTTTGCAAGTCAAATGAAGATTTGTTGCTAATATGAGAAATTGATTACACCACCACGTTCCCTGTGAAATTATGATTAATTTGAGTATAAACTCGGCATAATTCTGACATTGAAAATTTGGCTCTAAGGTAATCTTTTAGATTCCTTGCATATTCCCTTGTGTCAAAGTTCCGCTCCTTGATTTTCGTGCCTGCTCAGGGTTCCACCTCTGCATTGGGTTTCGTTCTTCTGTTCCCTTGTGGTTGAATGAAAAATATGAGTTTAAATAAAAAAACAACATTAATTTTGAAGGTTTCCTTCCTCGCAGAATGGTTGGAAATATTAATTTGTTGGGTCATTGGGCAATTTTTTTTGGTTATTTTATTTTAAAATATGGACAAAATTTGTAGCCCAAAATTTTGGGGTGACCGGAAAAATTAAGTAGGCGACAATTTCGCCAGTTCCGGCCGCCGGAAACTGTCGCCGCAAAGTGCCAAATTGTTGCCTCGTAAATTTATGCCAAATTTAGCGGCTCCTCCAGATTTAATCGGGCTTCCAAATTTAGTTGGTGCTCTGCTAACTTTAGCCAAGGGGCCTAGTTAACCAAAACTTTGACTTGCCATAAATTTTGCATACTATGTCGAATTTAGGTGTTGTTTGCACCGTTGGAAAACTTATGATTATCTCTTCGATATGACAATGGTTTCATGGCAATACAAGAACTTTTATTTTTGAGCCTTTCCTAAGCCCTCTTTGATCACTAAGTGTTTCTGGAACCACCTGGATCATTTTTCTCCACCGATGAGTTTTTATTCCTCCAAAAGCATGAACATAATTTGTAATCATATGTGTTCCCTTTTCTGCACAACAAGTGCCCTAAAAGGCCACATTTCCTTCTCCTTGACCTTTGTTCTTCGAAGACATAAGTGATGAGCCGACATCTGCATCCTTTGCAAACCTGTCGCACAATCTTTGCAAACTACATTTTCAATTACATGTTCAATCATTACCCAAGTATCCCCATACTTCCCAAGAGTTTATAAAACACACTCTTTGGTCAAGTGTACATTATAATAGAAACCAATACCCCAACCATCAATAAAAGAGGCCAAAACATCATTATGTTGCTTTCATAAGTGATGGAAAACACATCATCACTTTCACAACATATGATTTAAAAAATGTGGCCATGACAAGTTACTATCTCTAACGAAACCATCTCTCACTCATCAAAGTGAATGAGTCATCATTCTGGAGTTGATTCACTTGTCAAAAATCTTCATTGACTAGTTCCTACACAAGCACTTTGTACTTCTTGAGACGATGTTATGGATGGAGCTCCCAACATGTGGCTCTCTTATGTCCACCTCTGTTGCAATGACTGAAAAAACTCTTCTTGTTCCAGACCTGCTTAACCTTCTTCCCTCCCTGATGTTGAGAAGGTATTTTACGTGTCGTCCTCTTTCTTGTTGCCTTCCTCTTCCAACACTCGACAACCACATGGTAATACAAGCCACAAAGACTACATGGTTTTCTATGCCATGATTTCTGCTCATCATTAACAATATGCTTGTAATCAAAATGAACTTTAGAATACTGATAAATTTTATACCTCGTTTTGGTTCACTCATTGGAATTTTCACTCCCATTTGGAAATGACCTGCAATCACGATCACTGGAGGCTTGTGAGGTACTCTCAAGATCCTTCATTGTCTCGGACTTGTCACGTGAATATTCTCCCATCTATTCATTTTTGACACAACCCAATTCTGCATGTCGAGGTAATTCCACCACTTGGATGGGATTAAAAATGCCTTGTCCATTAGTTCTTAGGCCCTTGCCTTCATATCCCATAATTTTGAATAATCATGAGCCAATTCTTGTAGTGTCCTTTTCAAAAGCACCCAAATCATCATCATCATCATGTAAAAATGAATCTGAAAAACTACCAACACTGTTCACCTTAGCTGTTGATTCAGAATCAGGTTATGATGGCTTTGCTAAGCCTTCGTTGCACTTCAACTTTTCCAAGGCCTCTTCTCTGGCTTGTAATTGAAGATGCAATCTCTGCTCCTCCTCCTCTGCTTTTTGTAGAAGTCTTCTTAACTCAAAATTCTCCGCTTGAAGGCTTTCGTTGATATTTTCATTTGAATTACAAGAAGAATATGAAGAAGAAGTATATTCACTCGAAGATGTAGATGGAGCATTGTCCTTTGCTCTTTCTTTCTTTTATTCCTCTCTTGTCATTTTCTCCTCATAATCTACATACATTATATCTACCAAGTGTGTCATGCTAAGGAGGTCCTCGTAGAGATCTATGTTGTTCTCCATTTCCCTTCTTGTTGAATGTTCAAGCTTTGGTTATCATTCACACTCTCAATTCACATCAGCGAGAAGACCGCACTGATACCAAACTCGATCTCTATCTTTTAGCTACCGGAATTAACCAAGATCTTTTACTTCTGTGATGTTAGCATAATTACATGTGAAAGAGTATGAAAAACCACATGTACATACTTTAAAAAAGAGGAAACATAAATGCAATCATCAAATCAAAGAACACACACAAATTGATAACATAGTTCACCTAGTGTGGGTTATGTCTTCGAGCCCTTATGAAAGTGGGGAGGCCTATTTCATTAATATTTAGCAAAATCAAATTACATGAATGTACAAACGACACCTTATACCTTCACTTCTGGAGATGGCCTGAAAATGCACACCTCTGTTGAATAAATGGACTGCAACATTGAATTCCTGGTGTGAAATCGTGTCAAATGGCTATAAAATCGACCCCTTTCTGCTTCGGTCAAAATATGGACCTTCGGGAATCTCAGAGATTCCCCAAAGATTCCTTCTTGCTGGTTGACTAGAATTTTACTGCTTAGATGACAAATCTGATTTCACCACTACGCTCTTTGCGAAAAAATGAGTATAAAGTCGACTTGGTTTTGAAACTGTGAAAATTTGGCCCCAATGGAATCTCTAAGATTCCTCAAGATTCCATAAAGATTTTGTGCTGAATGTTGATTGAAATTCCACTGCTGAAATGAGGAAACTGATTACATCATCATGTTCTCTGTGATAAACTAAGAATATTGAGTATAAACTTGGCATGATTATGTTACTATGAAAATTTGGCCCCAAGGGAATATTTTAGATACCGCATGATTCCCAAAAGATTCCTCTCTGCGAGTCGACTGAAGATTTGTTGCTCAGATGAGGAAAATGATTACACCATTGTGTTACCTACAAAATTTTGGGAAGAATGAGTATAAACTCAACATAATTCTGTCAATGTGAAACTTTAATCCCAAGGGAATCTTTTAGATTCCTCATGATTCCACAAAGATTCCTCTCTGCAAGTCCATTGAAGATTTGCTGCTCATATGAGGAAATTGATTACACCGTCACTTTTCCTGCGAAATTCTGATTAATTTGAGTATAAAACTGGCATAATTTTGACATTGTGAAAATTTGGCCCGAAGGGAATCTTTTAGATTCATTGCATATTCCTTTGCTTCAGGGTTTTGCTCCTCGGTTTTCGTTCCGCTCAGGGTTTCACCTCAGCATTGGGTTTCATGCCTCTATTCCCCTGTGGTTGAATGACAAATATTAGTTTAAATAAAAAAACTTGGCGTTAATTTTTAACCTTGCCTTCCTCCAAGAATGGTTGGTAGTGTTAAATTGTCGGGTCATTGGCCAATTTAATAATTTTTTTTGTTTTTTGTTTTTAAATATGGACAAAATTCGTTGGCTGAAATTTTGGGGTCATTGGAAAATTAACCAGGCGACAATTTTTTCCAATTCCAACTGCCAGAAACCATAGCCACAAAGTGCCAAATTTTTACCTCGTTAATTTCTGCCATATTTAGTTAGCCCCTCAAATTTATTTAGCGTTCTACTAACTTTAGCCAAGGGGTTGGGTTGACCAAAACTTTGATTGGCCATAACTTTCGCATACGGTGTCATATTGAGTTGTTGTTTGCGCCATTGAAAATATTGTGACGATCTCTTCAATCTGACCCTGGTTTCATTGCAATCCAAGAACTTTGAATTTTAAGCCTTTCCTGAGCCCTTTTTTATCACTGAGTGTTTCTGGAGCCACCTCAATTAGAATATCATGCAAATCCATATATAGGTACAAGAAACACTACATAAGTCACAAGAAAAATATAAGGCCATGCATGATCAACACAAAATAAATAAGTTCTTCAATGAGGGTGACAAAGTATGGTTATAGTGGAATAAGGAGAGGCTACAGGGTCCTGGTAAGAAAAACAAGTCTTTGTGGTATGGACCCTTCAATATACTAAAAAGTGGGAGATAACACCTATAGACTTAGTCTACCCCCATACATGCACATTTACTTAGTGGTGAATGTAGAGAAACTGAAACTCTATAAACCTTCCATGCTAGATCAAGATAAGGAGCAGGTGCTACCTTCTATATAGGATTTGGATCAAATTCTCAGGTAGAGTTGATAGAGGATACAATTTTTTAGAAGAGGTCTAGAACTACTAGACAAAGGTAGCATGACCTTTGGCAGATTGGGTAGGACAACTTCCAGGTAAGGCTAAATGTTATACTCGAGAGAAGATGGAGGAAGAATCTCTTCACCTCATTTAGTAGAAGATTTTGGGGACCAAAAGCCTGCCAAAATGGGTAGGTGTGATCTAAATTGGATTAGTATATTATTTTCCATCCGTATTGATGTTTTTAGAGTGGAAAAAGTGGAGAAATCATCTCATTGGACCATTTTTACTAGTGAGACCTAATTTGGAAAATTAGGGTCTAGAACCTTTTAATAATATTTTAAGACATTAAAAGACTTTTTGTGGGGATCTTTTTTTTTTTAGTAGAAGCACTTATAAATGTTATTCTACACACATAGACCTTTCCAACAATGCAAAAATCACCTCAATCAGGGTCCATATGCAAAAGATATGGCACTCATAAGTTGACCTTCCTGTTTTGACCAGTATAATTCATTATTTATTTTTGTATTGTAAAGAAAATGTTGTCTATATGTTCTTTTCATTATGTCCCTTATAGTTTTATAAAATATTTTCCTCCTTTTGTTAACTTCCTAATCCATTCCAAATTAATTGAAAACTAATTCATCATTATTTACATCCTTCATAATTTGTATGCTCTCTGGATAACCTTGTGTTTCCTTGTTGTTGGTGTGTATGCACATTCGTCAAAGGCGGAATTTAATGTTTGAAACATGTTAGAAATTATTATAAAGAAGTCCATGTATAGTAAAATAATAAAGAAAAAGACTTCATGTTGATCACCTTTTGGTCCACCTAATTCGTCTCTTTACAATATATTTACATAAAACTTTTATGCTCTTTCCCACTAAAATTCTAAACAATATTTTCATGTTTCTTTACATTTTTACTTTGCATGACATACATTATCAAATATACATCACTTAATCCCATTTATAATTTAAATATATTACTTTTGTATTGAAATTTAAAAGATCTTGTCATGTTCTCTTTTTTAAATGTTATTACCTTACCCTTGTTGCTATAAGTGTTTTTCCCTAATATTCTATCGATAAAAGCCTACATAATGAAATACAAAAAATATGGAAAATGTTTTACAAACCAAGTAATAAATTTCACGTTAATTTTTTTTCAAGTTAGGTAGTGTCTGTAGTAAAGTAAATTGAGGTGCGCAATTATTGTACATAATGCATCAATAAACTCAACACCATATTTTGAAAAACAAATACTGATAAAATAGGGCAATATATGTTGTTTCTTTATATTCTACTCCACTAAAACTATAAATATTATTGAGAGTCCACACCAAATGTTGCACTCTTAATAAACATGTGTCACAACATTGTTTCCGTAGAGTGTGTGTTGTAGATTATGAAAGCATTTAAAAAAGAATACAACAATAGGATTTGTTATTTAATGCAATGAGTGATCCTAATCCAACAGATATTGAAAGCCCCATATACAAGTACATAAAACTAAAAAATATTCATTGCTTAAAGCCAAATCTTATTGTCAAATGGTAGAGAGAATAAACTCTAAATGCTAGGGTTTGTATTAACATAAACAAAAGAGATGCAACAATAACACTAGGGTTTGCAACATCATGGTAACTTTGAAATATTTTTATTTTCTTGAAAATTATTTGTAAATATTAATAAAGAACCAATGGAAATTTTATGGAAATTTATGAATCAAATGAGAATAAATTTCATATGAATAGAATAAAATCATATACATGAAATTTATACTTTGTAGATTTGTATGTCACCAATGGTGATCCCTTAAAAATTTGGATTTTTAGAAGATTCTATCTACTCCAAAGTCTTCCTCAATAAGTCTCTTTTGCACAAGTCTCCCCTCTAACTTTTAATAAATCAATCAAATAAGGATTGTTGTTTTCTCTTATAAACTAACTTTTATAAAATCAAATTCTAGCACATTTTTACTCGATATTTTGATGCATTGATGATAAACACACACCATTTAATTCATTTTGTTTCCAATTTCACTTGGAATTGACCTTGAGACTTCAACACACTAGTGTGGTATGTTAGCATAAATGCACCAATTAAATAATATACAAAGAAATGGAAGTTCAAACCAACACAATTAAAAATTTGTGGAAGTTCTTATAGAGGTTGATTATCAATACATATCATAACGTTGTGCATTGGTGCAGTCATAACACCAAACTGCATCGGTGTGGTGTAAGTGAATGAGATACACTAGTATTAAAAAAATACCACTTAAGCAATGTACAATGAAAATAAAGTCCAAACACCTACAATTAAAAACTCGTGGAGGTTCTTACTGAGGTTACTTGTTTATGGATAACATAATTTTGTCTATTGGTGTGTTTAGAATACCAATATGCACTAGTGCGGTGTAAATGAATGAGGCACATTGATTTCTAAAAAATAATTTCAAAGCTTCCTTTGAATTTACAATGTTCCATGTTTCCAAGAATTTATTTTAAGAATGTTGATACATATTGACTATGGTTTTGGCTCAAATACATGCAAAAAATATGTGATAATATCAAATAGCCAATTCTTAATTCAAGCTCATTTTGTATCCTTCTAAGTTCATCAAGTTGTAGAAATTATATGCACTAAGCATGCATATGTCCTAGATCCACCTGATCTCACACTATTTAACTTTATGCAAGATACTGAATCTATTCCACTTGTTAATCTTTTGCGGAAAAATTAAGTGCACACACATGTGAAGCATAAACAAAAATTATCAATCGCACATAACACAATTTTTAACCGGGAAAGCCTGAAGCTGAAAACCCCAACTATATATTATGTAACATGGAGATCATATGAAAATCTCATACAAGCATACAGAGCTTATCAAAAGCCCTCAGTACAGTACAATCGTCATTCACTAATCAGGCCCCATCTTGCAAATCCATGCACCGATCTTTGCCACCTGCTAGCCTGCCTTCACTACGCAATCTCTGATGAAAAATAGCTCTAAATGAATTCGAATTACTCTTGGATTGACTGCGAAATCATCATTGTCATCTCCACTGTGTGTTGGATGCAATCAATGCATCACTAATAGTCACAACAGATAGTCTATCTTGCCCTTTCACCTATCTGCCCTTTTCACCTATCCCTCCACCGGGTCTCCACCGAAATCGCCATGCACTATAGTTAACCGATGTATTGTTCGGCTTGATTAATGAGTTATTATTTGTGAATTAATTAACTAATTAATTCACTCCACTCACTAGTGTATCAATCGCTTAGACTAGATACAATTAGCTCAACTGAGTCTAATTGAGTTAAACTAAATACAACTCCATAACTACTTCTTCCAACTGTGTCATAACTCTGCCACTTGAGTTCTAACTGAGTCCTCCATGCATTAGCTCCAGTAAACCCTCAGGAATAGCGTAATTCCCTCTGTCAGCTGTTGTGCCACATCTGTGCACTGAACTGAAGTGCTCCAAGAGAATAAGTTGTTGTTTAGAGTTTGATTATTATTAAGAGCTAATAATAATCGACATGCATCTATTTTTAGATTGACGATATATAAATAGATTTCGCCCAATATTCTAAAAATAGAATTTCATCTATTTTTCCAACTTGATCAACCATCCACAAATAGAATCCTACAACTTCTGAAATATGATCGACATGTCTAAAAATAGACTTGCGCCAAAAATAGCCTGCGGGCCCACTTAGTGAAGGCGACTTTTTTCACTAAGCTCATCATCTTGTTGAATCTCAACACTCCCTCTCAACAAGATAGGGATTATCCTTCACCCCGATCCTCGCTCTATGGTATTCGAATTAATTTTCTTTGGTGAGCACCTTCGTCAGAATATCTGCATCCTGATCCTCCGTAGGAATGTACTGAAGCAACATGATCTTCCGCTGCACACAATCTCTAATATGATGATACCGGATATCAATATGTTTAGATCTATCATGAAACACAAGATTAACCGAGAGTTTAATGCAACTCTGATTATCACAATGAATCACCCTGGGATCTAAATGTGAACCGAACAAACCAACTAGAATCTTCCTCATCTAGATAGCCTCACATGCAGCTAAAATTGCTGCCATGTATTCTGCTTCTGCTGAACTGAGTGCCACAGATCTTTGTTTCCTGCTGTACCAAGAAATTGCCGTAGATCCGATACTAAAAATCCCTCCTGATGTGCTCTTTCCGTCTGTTGGGCTTCCTGCCCAATCTGCATCCGTGAAGCCATGCAACTTCACCTCATCCGTCTATCTGTACCATAAACCATACTCAGATGTGCCCCTGAGATATCTCAGGACATGCTTGCCTGCCTTCCAAAAGAGCTTGGTAGGCTTAACCATTGCTTTTGAAAGCTGGTTCACCGCATAGCATATGTTTGGTCTTGTATTGACTAAATACATGAGCGAACCCACCAACTGTTGATAAATAGTGGCATCCACTACCTTTGCCGATGTAGCATCCTCTTTCTTCCAATTTCCTAGAAGAGGAGTGTCGATAGGCTTGCAGCCTTGCATGTGAAACTTCTCCAGTATCTCCCGAGCATACTTGCCTTGAAACACAAACAGTTCACCTTCCCGCTGCCATATGTCCAATCCAAGGAAATAATGAAGGAGGCCTAAATCCTTCATCTCAAACTCCATCGCAAGATCAGCCTTGCATGAGTGTATCAACTGCTCATCACCTGTTAGTATCAAATCATCAACATAAAGTACAATGATCAAAAGCTTACCCTCAACCACAATCTAGTAGAGGTTTGCATCTGTTTCACTCTTGGTGAAGCCAAGTCCAGTGAAATAGCTATTGATTCGAGTGTACCAAGCACGGGGTGCTTGTTTCAGCCCATACAGCGCTCTTTTGAGCCTGCACACATGCGACTTGCTGCTGAAGATCTCAAATCCTTCAGGATGCTCAATGTACACCTCTTCCTCAATTGTCCCATTAAGGAACGCAGTCTTCACATCCATCTGATGAATGTGCCAATCCATCTGCACTGAGAGAGCAAGGATGGTTCGTATGGAAGAATACCGTGCGACAGGTGAAAAGGTTTCTTCATAGTTAATCCCCTCAATCTGTGAGAAGCCCCGGGAAAAAAATCTTGCCTTATACTTCTCGACGCTCCCATCAGTAGCTTGCTTTACCTTGTAGATCCATCTTGATCTTACAACTGATTTCCCCATCGGCCTTGGAACAATCTCCCAAGCATTGTTTCTGACAATGGAGTCATACTCCTCCACCATGGAATCTACCCATGTGGGCTCCTACACTGCTTCTTCCAAAGAAGATGGCTTTGTCACAATACACTTGCTCATAAGAGCCATGTATCCAGTATATCGGTCAGGTGACTGTCTCTGCCTGCGCTGTGATGTAGGAACTCCTACATTCTGTGCCGTATCCACCTTCAATCTCTCAGCTTCTGTGGTACGCTTCCTGCCTTGTCTGATGTTTGGTTCTGCATGAGTGGACTCCTCCACTCCATGAATCTCCTCCTATGGCTGATCCACATCCAGAGGCTCATCTTTGGGAACAAGAAGTTCCTCCTCCGCATGCAAGGGTAGCTCCCTCTCAACCGACAACTGCATGGCTTTCACCTCATTGAATTTTATATCCTCTTGCATAACAGTCATCTGACTGTTTGGCAAATAAACACGATAGTTATGGTGTGTTTCTGTGTACCCCAAAAATATCCCAACTTCTTCAGTCGGCTCCAACTTCTTCCTGGCATCCTTCATCACATGAATGTAAACAGGTGAGCCAAAAATCTTCAAATGAGAAATATCAGGCTTCTTACCAGTAAAAGCTTCCTCGGGTGTACTCATGCCAAGTACTCTATGAGGATAACGGTTTTGCACATAAGCGTGGTGTTGTCTTCCGCCCCACTGATTACATCCCAGGTAGAGCCGGTCATCACAAGCACCCACCCCGATAGATTCTGTTCTTTCTCTCTGCTACCCCGATGCAACGTAGGTTATGAGGCACTATGAGTTCTCTTCGAATTCCTTCTTTGCTACAAAAGTCTTTGAATTCGCCAGAGATGTATTCACCACCATTATCGCTCAGTATAGCTTTCACTTGTTTCCCCGACTCCTTCTCAACCAATGCCTTGAACTCACAAAAATTTGAGAACGTTTCACTCTTCTTCTGCATGAAGAAGATCCAACATCTATGAGAATAGTCATCCCAGCAAATATCATGATGTGTGGTTGTTTCGCATTGAAACGTGACCAATGTAGTCCACACACGTACGTGGCCGATTCTCTATGAGATCACTGAAGCACGGTTCTCCTTCTCATAGTGGTCTTCACAAACTTACCAATGTACATCTTTACTTGATCTGAATGCGCAGAATGCCCTTGGGAAGTCCGGTAGAAATTTGTGGAAAATTTTCAAAGGCGCCATGGTGAAGATGGCTGTCACAATGCCACTTAATTCGCCCCTCATCCCGGCTCACCACTTCTTCTGCTTTGCCCACCATTGCAGCGCAGCCATCTACCTCCAGCTTGTAGAGGTTCTTAATTCGAACCCCTATCTTCTTGGTTTGACCTGTTGTTTTATGTCAAAGGAAAGCTTTTCCCTCACTGAAAATAACATCATAACCCATGTCTTCCACCATTGCGACCGAGACCAAGTTCTTCTTCATACCTGGAACATGCATGACATTATTCAACAAGAATGGATTACCGGACTCCCTCTCAAAGGTAATGGTCCCAATTCCAGTCGCACTGTACTAACCATCGTCGCCCATCTCTATATGCATCTAGAGGTCCTTCTCCTCCAAGTCACTAAACAACTCTTTGTCTCCCGTCATATGGAAAGATGCACCACTGTCAAGATACCACACCAATCCCATGCAACTTGAAACTAAGCATGCGATCAAGGAAAAATCCAGCTCAAATTGCGAGGCTAAGGCCTCTCCAGCTGCAGATCCAGCAGCCTTCTTATTCTTCTTCTTCTGTGGACAGTTAGTGGCGAAATTTCCATGCTCGTGACAGTGAAAACACTTCACTTTGGACAAGTCTTGCTTCTTGCCTTTCACACCGGATTTAGAAGGATTTTTCTTCCCCTTCCCTTTCCTTGCTTTGGCATCCAAAGTGCAATTCTCTTCATCTTCATTCTTCGATGAAGATCCATCCCTGGTACCCTGCCTTATCTCCTCCTGCACAAGATCCAACCAAAGTCGCTCCCATCCTGGTAGTTTCTCCCGTCGATTGATAGAGTCTTCGTAGCTATGCCAACTCTTCGAAAGCCCAAGGATAGCCAAGCTCACCAAGTCTTCTTCATCAACAGTAACCCTCACACTTCCCAGCTCATCCTTGCAATGGAAAAACTTCGTGAGGTATTTTGTAATACTATCGCCTTTCTCCATTTTTATTTTTTTTGAGCTTGTCTTTAAGCGCCAACTTCCTCTGGTCACTTCTGCTTTGGAACAAGTCTGTCAAAGCCTTCCACATTAAGAATGGAGTGGCTTTCCTGTGAAGGCTGGACACAATATGGTCCTTCACACCTTCCAACAGAATCCTCCTTTTCTTTGCAGTCTTCTTTTGTCATGCATCAAGTAATGCAGCATCGCTAGATCCTGGCTTAGGAACATCATTTGTGATGAAATCCTTGACCGTATCCTCAACTTTCTTGCCTCCATCTGTCCTTCCAGGATATAGCAATTTGAGCTCCATCGGGCATGTCTCCAATCTCCAACTTGGATTGAAATGCATTTCAATGTATATAGGTTACGCACTAGTCTCTTCTGTAGCAAATTCGAATTGTCCAACAGCACAAACTCACTTCATAATTGCAATGTTCAATCAACAATGCTTTGATACTATGTAGAAATTATATGCACTAAGCATGTGTATTTCAAAGATCCACCTGATCTCACACTATTTAACTTTATGCAAGATACTGAATCTATTCCACTTGTTAATCTTTTGTGGAAAAATTAATTGCACACACATGTGAAGCATAAACAAAAATATTCAATCGCACATAACACAATTTTTAACCGGGAAAGCCTGAAGCTGAAAACCCCAACTATATATTATGTAACATGGAGATCATATGAAAATCTCATACAAACATACAAAGCTTATCACAAGCTCTCAGTACAGTACAATCGTCATACACTATACAGGCCTAATCTTGCAAATCCATGCATTGATCTTTGCCACCTGCTAGCCTACCTCCACTACGCAATCTACTGAATCTACTGCTAAAGAATAGTTTGAATGGTCAATTACTCTTGGATTGAGCGTACGATCCTCATTAGCATCTCCCTTGTGTGTTGGATGATACCAATCAATGCATCACTACTAGTCTATACATGAGATAGTCTATCTTGCCCTTTCCTATCTCTCCACGGTCTCCTTTGGCTACATACTGCTTGTAGTTGCTTGATGTATTGTTCGGTTGATTAATGAGTTATTATTTGTGAATTAATTCACTCCACTCTCACTAGTGTATCAATCAGTTAGACTAGATACAACTAGCTCAACTGAGTCTAACTAAGTTAAACTAAATACAACTCCATAACTAATTCTTCCAACTATGTCATAACTCTGCCACTTGAGTTCTAATTGAGTCCTCCATGCATTAGCTCCAGTAAACCCTTAGGAATAGCGTAATTCCTTCTGTCAGTTGTTGTGCCACATCTGTGCACTGAACTGAAGTGCTCCAAGAGAATAAGTTGTTGTTTAGAGTCTGATTATTATTAAGAGCTAATAATAATCGACATGCATCTATTTTTAGATTGACGATCTATAAATAGATTTCGCCCAATATTCTAAAAATAGAATTTCATCTATTTTTCCAACTTGATCAACCATCCACAAATAGCATCCTGCAACTTCTGAAATATGATCGACATGTCTAAAAATAGATATATTCTAAAAATAGATTTGCGCCAAAAATAGCCTATGGGCCCACTTAGTGAAGGTGACTCTTTTCACTAAGCTCATCATCTTGTTGAATCTCAACACAAGTTTTCCCTTGCCATTTGTAATAAGTCTAGATTTTTTTATATTTTGTTTGAATCATTTATTTATGATGCATTTCACTAAATTTTGAATATTTATGGGTTGAATTTTGCAAGATCTTGTTTCATGTTCAAGTTCAAATGGGCAGAATATCCCACTAGTCTAATAATATCACCAGCTCTAAGGAGTGAGATACTATATATAGATGGTAGAAAAAAAGAAAGAGCCACTTTAACTTGCCAATTGTAACATGTGATCTTCCAAAAACCATCTTGAGCCGATAATGCTTCACCATTAGCTAGATCCCCTTCATGACATCCGTGTGGCATGTGATTACTCAGAATTTATAGGGTTGAAGGTGAACTCTCAATGTGTCACACTATCACGTTATATTAATGATTGACTACCCAAACTTGATGGTATAATACATTTCTTTATGGTTAAGGATCTAATAAATGATATAAAAATGATATATAGAAACACTTCCATTTATCCTTTTTAAAAGGTTGGAAGCCAAATCAACCATGTTTGGTCCTAAATTGACCAACAAGTTTCCTTTTGTTGAGTCAATCGGTAGTTATAGTGAGCCAACTCATGAAATTAATACTACCCAAAACATATACACTAGGAGATTCAAAATGTCCAAGTACACCTCAAGGTCGATTCACTTGTTTAATGGTTGCGATGATTTTGCTCGTCCTAACTATCTATGAAGTAAATATCAAACATGTTACGAATATGTTTTGTGTGGCACTTGGTTATCTTCATTGGTGATAAAATTCTTCTTTTTTGGTAATGATTACATGATTGCCAAGGATAATATAGATGTTGCAAATCTCGGGTTAGTTATCCTTGCACATGTGTTCATTCCCCTTTATAGTCAGTCTAATTAGTTGAATATCTTTTTTTCCTAGGAAAAAATCGTAATTTCATTCATAATTATTAAAAAAAATTACATTTATATATACATAACCAAGTGTGTATTCTAAAGGATCTTCCCAAATCCTCTCAGTGATTGAAACAACTGCCCAAAAATATTAAAAAAAATACATGTCCCAACCTCATGGGTCTTATATAGACCGATTACATCAAACAATAAAATTGTTACAATATCAGTCATATAAACTATATGAAGATACAACCTATCAGGCTTCATATAATGGTATATATCAAAAATAACAAAATATAAAAGGAGTCACCATAACTGAAAACTAAATATGAGGTATATGGTCATCCTTGTAGGGTTTGGATAGAACCGAAGCTTTCATCATTTAGGAATTCTTATACGAGCCACAACCACCGATCAAGTTGTAGGACTTCCTTAGAAAGCATATTTGCTTCCATGTTTCACTCCCTACAAAAGTGGATGTAATAAAAATAAACAAAAGTGTACTTGATCTTATCCAGGTCCTCGAGGATGTGAGAAAGAAGTAGATCATGGCATTGTTGAATCTCATTAACTTTATTTATAATCAACAAATAATCCCTGGAAAATTAAAGTTGTTCACGACATTTTTCTCATGCAAAAGCCCATAAGGAACGACAAGAAAGTAGTTTTGCCAAATTGTTTGATCCCATCCCTAAAATCATCATGACATAAAATAATGCTACTTATAGAAATGTAAGATGAACCCTCCACCACACATTAATTCTACCCCCTACTTAGCCCCACCCCAAGGGAGAGATCTATTGGGTTCCTCTAGGGTCACAAGTCTATTTTGAGGAGTATCCTTGGATTGGGAAAATGTGACATAATAGCCAAGCCCTCAGTAGCCACTCTATTTGAAAGGGGAGGGTTATTCCAGAAAATATATTTATTTTGTGCTAGCCAAACTCCCTAGCATATAAGCATGGGAAGTGCTCTCAAAAGATTTTGTATCCTTGTTCTGAACCCAAATTCTCTAGCCCTCTTCAAAGCTAGGCCCTTTCCATACCTTGGCCTAAAGTAGAGCTACAAGCATACCATAATTGACATACAAAGGTGTATTCCACAAAAAAAATTATATGGATTCACCACTCAACTTGCATAAAGAGCACCATCTAGGGCCAATCTTGTGACGTTTCTACATAAAATCCAAAGTAGGTACTTTCTTGGCTAATAAGAACCACATAAAGAGACGAAATTTTGTCGGACACTTTACCTTCCAAACTCCTTTCCACCACCACTCTCATTCTACCTCTGCAACAACCACATTAAGATGAATATACCCAAGCTTAGGGGTATAATTTCCAAACGAAGAGTGAGCCCATACCAACTCATCTTCATTCTAAGAAAGTCTGATGTGTGTAGTGGAAAGAGCATCTAAATAACCAGTCAAAACCTCGTGGAATTCCATCTCTATCTGTGAAGAATTTGTTGACAACCATCCTTGATGCCATATAGTAGTATGAACTCGATTATAATGTGAGCTAGTTGCAAAAAACCTTTTTCTCTAAGTTGATCAATGAGTGTTTGAGACAGTCATTGATTTAACCCATTATGTGGCCTAACCAAGTTCCACTTTGAACCCATTGCCAACCTTCCAAGCAAGACCCGATGCAATAATATCAAACCAATTAAGAATAACTCTCCAAATAACAAAAATATTGGTGCACGACTTATCCCTCAACCTTACCCAACCATTCAAGGAGTAAAAAAAAATGTACTTCTGATATACCACCATTGTCCATAGGTTGTGAGTGGATAAAGTCATTTGGAAAGGCAAAGAGGCATTATTGACATTTTATTTATGAAAAAATGAAAAATAGGAGAAAAGGAAGGTGAAAGGTCACATGTTGCATGTGAGGAGGAAAATGAAAGAAAAATAATGGAAAATGAAGAAAATAGAGGCCTCATTGATAAAAAGGCTTGTGAGGATCAGTTGGTAGCTTTTGTCAGTTCAATTTTGGAGCTCTCTCTCTATTCTATCCCTCACACTCTTGGACACTTAGAGTTTTCTTGGATCACTTCAGCATTGGATCAAGAAGGCAGTGGGGAAGCAAAGATCAAGCAAGGGAGAGTAGGATCAAGTAGCTACAACGAGTTTACTTGCAGGTATAAATTTGCATGTGTGATTTCCTTGCTAGATTTGGCATGCATGGTTATGTATGTGTGTTCTTGGTTCTCTTGCTGTCATTGGCATGGGTTTTTCCAGGTGTGATAGTGTTCTTCAATCTTGCCTTGCCATTTTTGGATAGCCATAGTGTGATGGGGTTCTCATGTTTTGGTTGAGTTGGATTGTCGGATGGATTCAAAACTAAGAGAGGTGGATCTCTGAATGAAATAACACATGGCCTAGTGATCCCTAAACCGAACTGTGGATTGCGGTAAAGCCACTGGCCTAGTAACCCCTAAACCAGACTGCGGGTTGCGGTAAATCCAGGTATTGTGTGCCTCGGTGGGCCTAAGAATCCTCGACTGGTGAATGGCGAGATATACGATAGAGCCTAGAGGTGGTTGCCCTTGATCAAGCCTATGAATCCTTACCAGTGAATGGCGATATATATGGTAAATCCTGGAGGGTGGTGTATTGGTTATGGCTTAGTGATCCCTAGATCGAACTGAGGATTGTGGTAAAGCCTAAAGACTAGGAGACATGAAAATTCTTCATGGTGTAGGTGGAGAAACCCGGTGGCATACCTTATTTTTATGGCCTAGTTATCCAGTGAGGATTGTATTAAATCTTGTTTCTATTTATGAGGGTGAGTTGACTTAGCCTTGGGAAGCCCTGGTTAGTTCTCTTGGTTTGAGTCCCAAATTAATGCTTGGAATATGGCACGGGGGTTATTGGCTAAAGAGAGATTTGGCTCAACCAATATATGGTCGGGTGGAACGTGGTATACTGGGTTGGATTGCATTCATTAATAAGAGGTTCATTCCTTGGTATCTTATGTGTTAATGAACTGGTTCATATGTGGAATTTATGGTTATTGTATCCTCAATATTTCTGTTGTTTATATGTTGGTTAAGAATGTGTTTTATGACAGTGAAAATGTATGGTTCTCATCATGTTTTTATTTTTAATTGAATGAGAAATTAATATATGACCTAATAGGTGATAATGCAACTAATGATATAAGGCATCAATGCTTCTTTATGAATCTTAGATAAGTATGAGACCCTTATGCTCAGATTTGTTATTATGACCTATAGACTACATGTTCATGATGTGTTAAATGAAATGTCTGTCATGGTTATACTTGGTTAGGTCAAGTCCTTAATCAAGTTTTGTGTTAGAGGCTTTGTCTTGGTGTCATTGATTGTATTGGAAAGTCTCATCAAGTTCTGGGTAGTGGTTTGAGACTAGCCCTGAAAAAGTGGCTTAAATTGTAGTCTCTAGCACATAACTGGCTAAAAACGACAACAGTCTCTCCCTTGCAAGCATCATGGGAGCGAATGGAGGCTCTTATACGCATGCATGCCCATGTCATGGGAGCGACTAGGGGTTTTTTCAGTGAAAATGCAATTTGACTCAGGGCTTGGGCACCTAGAGGGGTGGTTTAGCTCTTGTGAGTCTTGTAGCTCCTGAGGAAGGTCATTAGGGTTTTCTTGTGTTGATTCCACTTCCTTAAGGTGATCTTGGAGGTTGAATCATATCATAGTAACTCTTTGTCACATGGTGGATCGATTAAATTGGGTAAATGGGGGAAGAGGGTGTTACAAAGTGATATCAGAGCATGGTTCAACACTTGGACTGGATGAGCAGAATGTGTTTGCCATGCATACATGTCAGTTGGATATGTGTTATTCATGTTTATCGACTGTGTGCTTGTTGTGTATGCACGGTGGTGGTCATTTATGTAGTGTTTCGTAATGAAAAAGTTAATGGTGTTTTTGTTGGATGTGATTGTCATGAATGCATGTGAGTTGTATATGCATTTGTTATGCATGTCGGTGTCTATGACATGTTATGCATCCATTGTCATGGTTATAGTTGTTTTCCATGAGGTCATTCCAGACATTTTAGGTCATCATGATGTTTTTGGTATGTTATGACATTGATGTGTTGGTTGAGATAGAGCAGGAGATGCAGATGATCAAAGTGAAGTTGTGGCACTAGACTTCAGGGTGAGAGTAGATCGTCATATAGGTTTGTATGTTTGGTTTGCAGGTATGTCGGTTAATGGTTGTTATAAGCATTAGGGCCACTTACACGTTTTTCATTTTATGATGTTGTGGTTACATGCATGGTATATGCTAGTGAATTAGTGTGGTCATATGCACATGTGTCGACTAGTCATGAATGATAGTAACTTGTTCTTATATGCATTGTTGTTGTTGTTTTATGTTAGTAACTTGATGATTATGTTATATGTTGTCGATGAGTATGTTATATGTTAACTTATTGTTGTTATATGTTAGTTAACTTGATGATTAGGGTTATTCGTATCGTGTTGATATGGATTGGTCTGTATAGATGGTTATGGTTGTGACATTCAAGTATGAGATGATATACTTGTGATTGTTATGAATGGATGAAAATTGTTTATGAGCTTATGATGTGAACATGTTAGTCAATTATTGTTATGGATAACATGACCTTATTTATGATTGAGGGGATATGGTGTGAAGTTGTATCATGCTAATCTAGATTGATTGTGCAGACAAGATAACCTCCCTTGAGACACATCGAGGTGTGAGCTTACCTATGTTATCTACTTGGTGATTGAATGTTTGATTATGTTGTCTGTTTGGTGTTTGAGTGTTTGGTGTTTATTATGTCATCTATTTGTTGTTTGAATGTTTTATTAGTTGCATGATATGAGTAGGTATCTATAAGTTTGCATGAAGAAATTATATTGTTTTAAGATGGTTGTACTAATGCAATATGAGGTGATGCAACTGATGTGTACTTAAGTGTAAGTAGGTGCTAGTTGTAGTATTATGATTAGCGACTATTATTTGATTATGACATGGTTATTAGTATTGGTAAAAGTTGATTTCAAATTATTAGACATGATGTCTTGATCTTGGAACGTGTGGCTTACATATGGGAACAGTTGGAGGGCAACATGTTTGGTATTAGCATGACAAGGTAATAGTTAATTTGTTTATATAACTAATAGTTGGGTGATATGAAAATACATAGTAAGACTTGATTGCAGCAAGATAAAAGTTAAAATAAAAGAATTGGGTGAGAATTCCTTTAGCTATGTTTGGAAACCGCAATTCCAAATGAAAGATTACTTTGCATACATGAAGTCTTCTTAACCCTAATCTTGCTTGACATTATGTGGATATGTGTTATATTTGTGAACATGTATTTGACAGGTATAGCTACTAGCTTCCAGTTATAGCTGGATTCGTCAAGAAAATTGAGCTCCTTGAGAGATGATATATGTACGTGTTCAGTTACAAGGAAGCGTGCTTGGAACGGTAAGGTAAGGAAACCAATATGTTGTTATAATTATTTATGCACTGACAATTGTGTGTTATGGAAGTATGATGTAGGGGATTGAATGGAAAAATAGACTGCCATGAAATCTTGAACAAGGCTTAGGTCGAGCTTTCCTTGGGAACCATGGGGTTGAGTCATGGTGGTTGTTTCTAGTCTTGTGCTTTTGGTTTTTTTTATTTGTTTTTTTATGCTTGATTTGCGGTCTTGATTGCGTCTAGTGCATGATCATGCCACTTGTTTGTGGTGACGTATTGATATTGGTTTTTCATGGTCTTATTCTCGTTTTCTTGTTGTTCTTGCCTTTCATTTGAGATTCTTGGGAATTCGTTGGGAAAGAGGAAAGTTGATGGAGCTATGGGAGAGTTGTGTGGAACCCAATAGGTGATGTAAAGTCTGGATGAAGCTTGGTGCATGAGTAAGGGAAATTGAAGGTAATAATATGACAATCGGTTGGATCAGTTGGGTCCATTGGTGTAAATGGACAGTGGCAGTAGAGTCATGAGCAAGGTAATCAGGAAAGGTAAGGTAAATATATTTGAGTCATCAGATGCCTTGGCTAAGTTGGGAAATGTTGTTCTCAATGTTGTGCATGTTGTGCACGGATAAAGGTAGTTATCTTAACCATAAATTTATGATATATGGTAATTATGTTGTGAGTATGATTATGATGATGTCTATATATGTATACATGTATGTATCTCGTCTCTGACAGGGTCGTCATGGATCATGATTGTTTTATGCTAATGTTTATATGTATGTTGTTGTCTAACAAGATCATGATTGTTTTATGCTAATGTTTATATATATGTATGTTTGTATGTCTCTATGTCACTATCTGACGGGGTTGTCAAGGATCATTCTTGTGGAGGAATGATTGCTTATGCATGTGAATGACATGAAATAGGTTCCCAGTCTTATGGGGAATCAAGTGGGAAGAGTAGTCCTGACAAATCTACGAGGTCAGTATCATGTGGTTATGAATTGCTATTATGTGATTATACTATGTCTATGTTTATGTTATGGACAAGCTATGCTGAGGGATACATCAACAGAATGAAAGCAGTGTGCTTTGTGACATGTTGGGAAAATCATGGATAAGACACTAGAAGCAAGGACATTTAGTAAAGATAGAGCGGTTTTAGGATGTGTAGTATTCGTGTTGTGTACATGTAGCATATGCAATATTGTGTACATATGATGTTTTGTGCATGTTATATATATGGTGTTGCATGTATATTGCGCATGTAGTGTTGGGTATAGATGGTGCTATGTACATGTTGGATATGCGGTGTTGTGTACATATCATATGGTGCGCATGTTGGATATGCAATGTTGTGTGCATATGGTGTTGTGTGCATGTTGGATATGCGGTGCTATGTACATATGATGCTATGTACATGTTACATATGTAGTGTTATGTACATATGGTGTTGTGTGCATGTTGTACATGTGGTATTATGTACATATGGTGTTGTGTGAATGATTGTACTTGTGGTGTTGTGTACATGTTGTACATGTGGTATTATGTGCAGGTGGTGTTGTGTACATGTCGTGCAAGTGATGATGTGTACATGTCGTGGATGTGGTGTTGTGTACACATTGTACAGGTGGTGTGGTGTACATGTGGCATTGTGTAGACATTGTGCAGGTGGTGATGTCTAGATGTGATGTTGTGCACATGTTGTGCAGGCGGTGCTATGTACATGTGGTACTATGTACATGTTGTACATATGGTACTGGTGTACATGTGGTATTGTGTGCATGACGTACATGTTGTATTGTGGGTATTCATTACTATGTATGTGGATTGTGTAGTCGTGGTATCGTGACGTGTATTCATTGTGTTGTACTCTGTGTACGTATATGTATTGTGTTGTACACCAAATGTAGGTGTATGTGTTGTGTTGCACACTAGGTGTAGGTGTATGTGTTATGTTGTACACCGCGTGTAGGTGTATGTGTTGTGTTGTGTGTTGGGTGTGGGTGTATGTATTGTGTGTTTTTGTACGCCGCGTGTGTATCTGCGTGTTGCGATGTACACTGTGTGTGTGTGTGTGTGTGTGTGTGTGTGTGTACATGGTTGAAGAGAAGGCACTGGGTGTTTGTTGGGTATGGAAACCGATCCGATGTGCGTACAGAAAGGACAAAGGATAAAGGTAGGAGCTAAGGATCAATTAAAGGATAAGTATCAATATTTTATTTCAGTTTTATTATGCATGTGATCTATGATTCTAACTTATGATGGTTACATGTGATCTATGATTATGATTTATGATGATTGCATAAGTATCAATATTTTATTTCAGTTTTATTATGCATGTGATCTATAATTTTGACTTATGATGGTTACATGTGATATATGATTATGATTTATGATGATTGCATGCAATTCATGATTTTGATTTATGATGATTGTGTTTTGAGCTAACTAGATGTGATATGTTTATACATGATTATTTGATCGAACAACTAGTTTGACTTGTCGTGACAAGAAGTAAACATGATTGCGGGTGTACCTTATTGACAAGCTACCAATGAGGTATGGTTTGTATTAAGTTCAATTTAATTTTGAATCTAATGGAAGTAATGTGCTTGGTACAAGAGAGCATGAAAAATTCCCGGTTGGGTGATTGAAATTGAATTCAAGAATTAGCAACAGTTGTAAAGGAATTGAAACATGCAACAATATATTGGTAAAGTTCTCCAAGAGCAGGGCCATTATGGGACACTGGTACCTAATAGTGTCCATTGATTTCCATGAGCATGTTATGAACGGTATGATGGTTTTGAGGCAAGTATATGCCTTGGTTTTTGTATCGTCTGATGCAAGGAAGCATTGCCAAGGGATAGATCGCCTGGGATAAGGCATGTCGGGGAACTTGGAAGGTGAGTGACTGCACGAAAGGGGATGACTGATTTTCCCGAGGGACTGTGTAGCAGAGAAGGGGAGGCTGAGGAATGAATTTGTTTTGTTCATTAGCATTTCTAGATGGAATCATATGCACATTGGCAGTGTGCCCTAGAACAATGAACTAGTAACTATTCACTAAGAAGAAAAGTGGTATGGGATTGTAGCGCTGGACATTGGATGCAGGTTTGACTCTGGAAGTGGATTATGGACTTCCTGGGAAGGAGGTGAATCCTGGTATTAATTTTGAGGGTGGAGGTGTGAGCCTTTGGATTCCCTTGTTGTGGATGCAAGCATCACATCCTTTTATTTGCTGGTTAAGAAAATGTGCACATGTGTATATTATTGTAAATATTGTATTAAGCTAGATTTATAAAACTCCATAAAAAATATGGTTATTTGTTGGTTGAGAAAATGTGGTTGTTATTGTAAATACCGTAATGAGTTGTGTTATAAAGCTCTAGTAAATGGTCTGATTTTCATGTTTTCAGTAGGTTGTCATTGTAAATACTGCACCGAGTTGTGTTATAAAGCTCCATGGACAATATGTTTTTCTTTCAGCATTCTTGTTGGTTGTAGATGTCATTAAACACCGAGGACAATGTTCCCCCAAGGGGGAGGGTTCTGTAACAACCCTGGTTAAAAAACCATGTAATACACACACACAAACACACACAGAGTTATGGCACATTTATTCCAAGCTTAATGTTGGGCAAAACATCCTAGTGGGTGTTCATATCGATTTATTATGGCTAAGGAAATTGGCAAAGGCAATGGAAAAAGCAAAGAGGCATTATTGAAATTTTATTTATGAAAAAATTGAAAATAGGAGAAAAGGAAGGTGAAAGGTCACAAGTTGCATGTGAGGAGGAAAATGAAGGAAAAATAATGGAAAATGAAGAAAATAGAGACCTCATTGATCAAAAGGCTTTTGAGGATCATTTGGTAGTTTTTGTCAGTTCAGTTTTGGAGCTCTCTCTCTATTCTCTCTCTCACACTTTTGGACACTTAGATTTTTCTTGGAGCACTTCATCATTGTATCAATAAGGCAAAGAGTAAGCAAAGATCAAGCAAGGAAGAGCAGGATTAAGCAACTACGATGGGTTTACTTGCATGTATCAATTTGCATGTGTGATTTCCTTGATAGATTTGGCATGCATGTGTGTTCTTGGTTCTCTTGTTGTCATTGGCATGGGTTTTGCTAGGCGCGATAGTGTTCTTCAACCTTGCCTTGCCATTTCCGGATAGCCATGGCGTGATGGGGTTCTCATGTTTCGGTTGAGTTGGATTGCCGGATGGATTCAAAACTGAGTGAGGTGGATCTCTGAATGAAGGAGAACATGGCCTGGTGATCCTTGAAGCAGACTATGGATTTCGGTAAAGCCACTGACCTAGTAACCCTTGAATTGTACTATGGGTTGCGGTAAATCCAGGTATTGTGTGCCTCAGTGGGCCTAGGAATCCTTGACTAGTGATTGGCGGGATATAACACTAGAAAATTTGGCCCAATTTCCGACGGCCACTTCGTCGCTATTTCGACACACAGTCGTCTCAAGAGCGACAGTTCGAGGTGGGACAAAACGTGCTTAGCCATTACGTCGCAATTCCGACGCTTTTCCAAAGTGTCGCAATACCGACACTTTTTCCGAGGTTTCCAAACAATCGTCGCTCTTCCGACGTTTTCAAAACCGTCGCTCGTCCGACGTTTATAACTGTCGCAATTCTGACGACATGCGTTCCGACGTTTTGAACGTCGCTCTTTCGACGTTTCTAAACTTTCGCTCTTCCGACATCTAACCACGCTTTTAAAGCGTCGCAAAACCAACGCTTTGAAGGTGTCGCTCTACCGACGCTTTGTAGGTGTCGCTCTATCGACGGATTGAATGTGTCGCTCTTCCGACGCTTTGAATGTGTCGCTCTACCGACGCTTTGTAGGTGTAGCTCTACAGATGCCTTGAAGGAGTCGCTCTTCCGACGCTTTGAAGGCGTCGGTCTTCTGACGCTTTGATAAAAAAAATAAAAAAAATTAAACAGCTGCTGATTTATTGCCTACTTTTGTTTTAATGTTCGGGCTACACATATATTATTAAACTTGTGTCAATTCGACCAACATGCCATACGTGGTTAAAACCGTAAACCGTAGTTAGGAAAACGACAATCAACATATATATATATGTGTGGGTCCCAACACTTACGACCCTTCCACATCTAACGGTGGATAATACGTCACACCGGCTTCGACGATCCAACGATCCAACTGGATATCGCGCGAGTTAATTGCACGATCATTAACTCGCGATGAGAGTGGTTTTCCAAAACTACTTAAGGCCACGTGTCAGCCCATGGAATTGATCGCGTCCAAATGGGGAATACAACTTACCGTATAAAGGCGGTGCGATATGCCGGAAACCCGTCTTTACTGTGCGGCCCTCACGGTTCCGACTACTCTTGCTCAGGGTTCCACCTGACTTCAAAACTAAATCTTGCCCACAGAATATAGTTCAATATCTACTCTCCCTCGATTCTCACTCAGCAACCAGGAATAACAATTACCTGCATCCTTCATGAACCCTCATCGATTCCTGTTGGTCTATTCACACGAGGTTAGAGCATATTCGGGATTCGATTGTCAACAAGTTGTGGGGTGTGGCTTCCATACAAAATCCAACATCGATTAATACAGGACTTTGACCTATACTATCTATGCATGCCCTCATGGAAATTACACACACAATTCATATATTAGTTTAACACAGGTTTATCACGCAGTTAAGCACCGAGACTCATAAACAAATGAACACCTCATTAGATACCGAGTACCATTCAAGCCCTCCAGTTACACAGGACATCGTTCAACTCAACTACATAGATTATTCACACAGAGATTCAAGGCATTCCACACAAAATTTAAATCAATCAATACACAAATACTCAAGGTATTCTCCCACAGAGTTAAACAACGAATGCACAGCTATACTGAGACAAATTCCTCATTTATACAGTGACCAAACTTACAAGCTTTTAGCTGGCCAGATCTTCAATCGATTGGCCCTTCTCTTCTACCCTGTCTCCTCTACAGTTCTATGCAGCCTATGCAGTTCTTTATGTAGGTCTCCTGACTCTGTCACAGAGGTTTATTTTTATATCAATTACAATGAATCGATTCGAATTTCTCGATGACTCACAAACTCTTCAAATTCCTACAGTTCCAAATTAGACTAACGCTCTGACAGACAGAGATGAACTGCCTCTTCCTATGCCCACTAATCATTCGGGAAGTTACATTTTCCTCTACAAATTAACTAAATTAGCTCAAATATGGATAATTTCATAGGGAAATAAAACATGAGATCCCCCTTTACATTTATTTATGTACAAAAGTTGTCTTGGGTCTAATGCCCCTGCATCAATAACATTGTCATCCCTATTGTTTAAATTTCATACTTTATAATCTCCTGAAGCAAGAAACTGGACGCAAACCACATGTACAACATATCAACCATGCAATGCACAACCATGGTGGTATTTTTGATCAGCTGTAAACTTGATGACATCTTTTCTGAGATTCCCTAGGTCATATTCACTGACTAGTTGGAAGAGTGCTTTGTAATTTGTTTAATAATGGTTATGTTAGCTGGACTCTTTAATGCACTAGCTGATGAAAAAGGTTTATAAATACTCTACTGTAATAGTTTTGGATATCCTCATATGCTATTTCAGACTCCATATTCACTCTCTGTTGAGCCCTAACTGTCCAACATCAACTACATTGTATTTCTTTGTCGCAATCTGCAAAAACTAAATGGCTGATGTATGTGGATTCAATAAATTTCGTTCTTAAGCTTTTGGATCATGTCCACAGTGTTTTTGGATTGGAATGGCTGCCAAACAATTTAAAAAAAAATTAAACACGGGGTATCATTTGTATATCACATTTCATTAGTTTTTAAAATGGATCTCGATAGAAAGTTAAATGTCTTCCAATTGTTGATTTCACTAGAAAATCCACATCCATTTATGTTCAATCAACTTGAGAATTTGCACATGAAATTCAGTAAATAAAAAGGAAGAAAATGGCAGGTCAGAGAAAGAGAGAGCTTGCCACAGAAGATGGAAAAAATAATCTATTAATTTACAAGAATGGACTCCAGCAAAATGAAAAACCAAACTCAGAAAACTACCAAGTATCCATTCGGTTTATACACAATTCTTCTAACTAATGCAGGTGATTGAGATGCAAATTAGCACCTTTACAAAGAGCTACACATGGCTAAATTTTCATACCGCCCATTGGTCATTCCCATATCATCTACAATTCCAGCCCTGGTAGTGGTGATTTATAAAAATGGTTCCCTTTGAACGCTTCTAGCCATAGTAGAAACTCAAAACATATCGTGTAGGATTGAAGCTAGCAAGTACCACTAAACATACAATGCACAAACATATATTGTTCATGTTAGATCGAAAATAACACATAACAAACGTTGTATAGTTAGCAGAACAGAAAACTTGAAAGTTCAAAACTAAATTTGAAAATACTGAAAGAAATATACATTTGCAGGCTCTCTGAATCACTTACAGAATGGAAAGAGAATAATAATAAAAACAATAGAGTAGAGGAAAAATGTTGTCTTATCCAAGAAGGGTAACACTATAGCACATGCACAGAAATATCTGAAGTATTAAAGATAAATGTATAGAAACAACTTAAAAAATGGAACCTTAATTCAGTTCAGAACTAATAACTTTTATCAAAAGAAACTTACCATCATAGCCTAGAAATTTCAGGTAATGGTAGTAAGAGAAGGCTACCATAAAGAGCAAATTTGACAGTAAAACAAGAACGAATCCTTGTGCAACCAACGTCAATTTTAAGGCAGTTGTGGCACATCTTGCATCAGAAAAATCAACAAAACATAACACTAGAGGTTCTCCACCAGGCTGCAAAGCTCACAAGATCGCCAACATTTCATTAGACCTCGTTAAAATAATTTGAGTTTCTATCTATCAATAAATAAACAAAATATTCTCTGCTTCAATAGCAAACAAGCATTTATAAAAACTTGACACATAAATTAAGATCCAAGCTATCATTTTAAGCTTAATTTATCAATGAATACTCAAAATTTAGACTGTGCTTACACGTCTAGGCTCCTTTTGTACCAGTCAAACTTCTTTGAAACCAATGAATGGACGGAAAATTTCTGTTGTCAGGTTAAGAAAAAACACTCTAAAGGACAAGCATACATGCATGACCAGATAAAAATCAAGACACTCTACACAACTGAAAGCCTACCTAAAAGCAATCAATCTTCATACCGAAGTAGCATATATTCAGTTTCACAATGACCTAATGTCATCATGTACTCAACAAGTCAATTGTTGCAGTGTCATACAACCTCAAGCCTCAAACATCTTTACAAGTGAGCATTTCAGGTCTGAATTAGAACAAACCTGTTAGAGATTTCACTGAAATCAAGTTACATTCTAATGCTCATTTAATATAGAGATTAAGATTCTGAATCTATGATGTTACTATTGTTGCTAGTATTTTTATTGTACTTGTGCCATACCCACCTCCACTAATAGTAACATCAATGTTGAATCCTGATCAGTCTCCATCCATGGGATTTTAATGGCCCTTAGATGTGAGATTCACATGCCAAATTGAATCATTTCATAGAATGACTCCACTACATATTACTGCCTTTCAGCTATGGCTGAGTATCAATTTTACCAATTTGGCCAACACTTGAATATAATCCTAATTACATCAAATTTCAAAATTTGAGTCTAACCCTAAGTGCATAAAATTCTACAAAACCCACTTACGCAACACAGTCTAGGAGGGGTTAACATGCCTATGAAGTATTTAAACATTGTTGAGGGCTAAGAATAGTTGGACTTTGCCAACTAACCAAACTCACTTTTGACCACTTCTAGTAACTTTAGCCTGTAGATGCTCTCATAAAAAGAAAGCAGGTGGTCCAATAAAAGGAAGGGGATTGGTTGCGTGTTTCATTCCCTTTTTTTTGTCAGCTGAAAGCTTTCCAAGAAGAATAAATCTACTGAAGCATGAAACTGATTTTGTTGCTGCCCCAACTACCACTGATATACATCACAATGTGTCATAGTTTACTGTAAGCCTCTATTGAGAGTGGGAAACACTAAATCCAAGTAATTCCCCTCATCCCTTAAAAGACACCTCTAAATATAACTAGAAATTTCAAATAGTTAGTAAAGGAAAAGTACAAAGATATAACAGATATGTGTTGAGCCAAAAACCTGTGCATTCACAACAAAACTGGGATGGATAAAACTTAAAAAAAATTATGGACTTTGACAAAAAATTGTCTTATGCATACAAAATGAAAGAAGCATTGGCATACTACTATGTTTACAAATTTAAGGACAGGCAGAGTGAGTCTCTGGGCAACACAGTTTCATGTGGAGACCCTAGATCCTTGTACCCACAATATCTAGTGACTTATAAAATGATTGCCAAAACAATGCTTTTGCCATGCATGTAAGAACACCACCTGTATAATGAGGGAGATGTAATATTGTATGAGAAGAAGATTTATACAGAGTGTTCCAAAATTGTGTATTTATGGAAGATACAACTGATTTTGGCATGAAACATGTATCCAAGATTTCAATGTGCCTTATTTCAGAGCCCATTGATGATTTACTATGAAACCTAAACTTTCAAAACAAACACATTGAAATCACAGGATCTCCATCATGAATATCATAAATATTAACTGTCTTTTGGGCACTGGTAGTAGATACCATAAGAGGCCCACATGGCCTGTACCACCAATTTTGGGCACTGGCAGTAGATACCATATTAATATTCTTCTTCTGTATCTTCTTGATCTTCATCCAACTGATCGACATCTATATCAACATCTGATTCAGAAACGGTGTTGAAATGATTGGCCATGTCATCATCATCATCAATTATGTCATTTTCAATAATATCCTCATCGACATCATCGTCAATGATTGTTGCCTCATATCCTATGCCTGGTTCATCTTCTAAGATATCTTCTTCGTCTGTCAATGCATCTTCCTGCTCATCTGCCACTGCATCATCTTCTTCTAGATCAATATCATCTTCTTCCTCTACAGTATACTCTATTGGCCTTCCTCTTGGATCATATCTAATAGCAAATGACCATTCGTTCTCACCTGGAACCTCTGAGTAAAAGACTTGTTCGCATTGGCTTGGAAAAACATAGCGATCTTTTCCTGCTTCAAACTGTGATGTTTTAACCATTGGAAATCCATTTTCATGTTGAATATAATATTGTCTGAGAAGAAGATTTATACAGAGTGGTCCAAGATTGTGTATTTATGGAAGATACAACTGATTTTGGCATGAAACATGTATCCAAGATTTCAATGTGCCTTATTTCAGAGCCCATTGATGATTTACTATGAAACCTAAACTTTCAAAACAAACACATTGAAATCACGGGATCTCCATCACGAATATCATAAATATTAACTGTCTTTTGGGCACTGGCAGTAGATACCATAAGAGGCCCACATGGCCTGTACCACCAATGTTGATTCTGTGGCACAACATTTGCAAAGCCAAAATTTCTCCCCGAGACATCCCTCTCTGCCAAAACTGGAGAGATGGTACTGGACGTTGAAGTGAAGGCCTCTGATTCAGTATGGAATGCCATAATTTATTTATTATAAAATTCCCATGAACAGAAACCTGAGTCCAATGTACAACCTGCAGATGCTGCCACAACATATTTACCAGAGCGACCATCTGAACCAGCTGCTCTGATCAACCATCAATCACCCCACATGTTTGGGGTAAGCCCATATGGAGCTTTATATTCAGCCTTCTCCTGGAGATTGGAAAAAAACAATACTAAGTATTACTCATACATCAACTGCCCTTTATGTTAAGGGAAAATTTAAAGAGTGCATAAATATTCTTGAAATCCCAATCATAGTTTCTAGAAAATTTCAACAGTCTTTGAAATGAACTACATCCTATTTAAACTACATTAAATATTTAGGAAAATCATTTTTTTAAATAGAAATTGGTGAATTTTATTTCAAATATAGAAATTTAAACCATGATAATAATCTAACCCCTAGGATTTTCCCTATTTCTAATAGAAAATCCCAAAATGTATAAATTATAACACCCATAAACCCCAAAATTAAGTACAATAATTAAAACCTCCACACCTCTGAATTTTCTATATCGTGAAAAGAGCAGCATCCATCATCATGGGAAAGCAAAACCGATTCTCCTTCTGATACAAACCAACCTGCAGTAGATGTCTTATGGCTGAGTTGATTCAATCGATCACAGGAAACCTCTTCAGTTTCTTCAATATTGCCAAAATGCTCTGGCTTGTTTTCCCGATCATCATCAAAGTCCATATTTTCATCACATTGAATTAGTTGGGGTTCATTACGATCAGGTCCAGTGCCTATTGCAGAGCTCCGGACATCCAATCCAATATTGGAACTGCCATACCCGTTCCCATTAGAGATTGTAAATCCTACTTCTGGCTTTAATTCGGTAAGTTCAAGAGCACTAGAACTGGATTCAGTTGATTTAGACTTGGTATAGTTGTCCTCTGATTTGTATTCCGATACAACACTATACTTGTGCTTCAACGTAGACAGAAATTCTGTAGCAATGGGATCTTCATCTATGGGGCTTATGGATCTGCCCTCAAAAACATCCCAAATTTCTGATTCATTTTCATTCAACTGATCATTCAAATCCACCCTCGTCTTCAGCACAACAAGCTAAACTGAAGGCCGGTTTTTCAGCAATTTATGGTGGGGATAAAGTCTGTCTTCCAGATTTCCCTATTTCTAATAGAAAATCCCAAAATGTATAAATTATAACACCCATAAACCCCAAAATTAAGTACAATAATTAAAACCTCCACACCTCTGAATTTGCTATATCGTGAAAAGAGCATCATCCATCATCATGGGAAAGAAAAACCGATTCTCCTTCTGATACAAACCAGCCTGCAGTAGATGTCTTATGGCTGAGTTGATTCAATCGATCACAGGAAACCTCTTCAGTTTCTTTAATATTGCCAAAATGCTCTGGCTTGTTTTCCTGATCATCATCAAAGTCCATATTTTCATCACATTGAATTAGTTGGGGTTCATTACGATCAGGTCCAGTGCCCATTGCAGAGCTCCGGACATCCAATCCAATATTGGAACTACCATACCCGTTCCCATTAGATATTGTAAATCCTGCTTCTGGCTTTAATTCGGTAAGTTCAAGAGCACTAGAACTGGATTCAGTTGATTTAGACTTGGTATAGTTGTCCTCTAATTTGTATTCCGATACAACACTATACTTGTGCTTCAATGCAGACAGAAATTCTGCAACAATGGGATCTTCATCTATGGGGATTATGGATCTGCCCTCAAAAGCATCCCGAATATCTGATTCATTTTCATTCAACTGATCATGCAAATCCACCCTCGTCTTCAGCACAACAAGCTGAACTGAAGGCCGGTTTTTCAGAAATTTATGGTGGGGGTAAAGCCTGTCTTCCAGATTTCCCTATTTCTAATAGAAAATCCCAAAATGTATAAATTATAACACCCATAAACCCCAAAATTAAGTACAATAATTAAAACCTCCACACCTCTGAATTTGCTATATCGTGAAAAGAGCAGCTTCCATCATCATGGGAAAGCAAAACCGATTCTCCTTCTGATACAAACCAGCCTGCAGTAGATGTCTTATGGTTGAGTTGATTCAATCGATCACAGGAAACCTCTTCAATTTCTTCAATATTGCCAAAATGCTCTGGCTTGTTTTCCTGATCATCATCAAAGTCCATATTTTCATCACATTGAATTAGTTGGGGTTCATTACGATCAGGTCCAGTGCCTATTGCAGAGCTCCGGACATCCAATCCAATATTGGAACTACCATACCCGTTCCCATTAGAGATTGTAAATCCTGCTTCTGGCTTTAATTCAGTGAGTTCAAGAGCACTAGAACTGGATTCAGTTGATTTAGACTTGGTATAGTTGTCCTCTAATTTATAATCTGATACAACACTATACTTTTGCTTCAACGCAGACAGAAATTCTGCAGCAATGGGATCTTCATCTATGGGGCTTATGGATCTGCCCTCAAAAGCATCTCGAATATCTGATTCATTTTCATTCAACTGATCATGCAAATCCACCCTCGTCTTCAGCACAACAAGCTGAACTGAAGGCCGGTTTTTCAGCAATTTATGGTGGGGGTAAAGCCTGTCTTCCAGATCTTGACTATTTAAGCGTTTAATTGGTTTTTTCAGAGACCTGACCATAGAATCAAATGAATCCTGCGAATCCTGCGAAATAATAAAAAATAGTAAGGCCATTATTTATTGGTTTGAAATAATAAACAACATGCCACAAACCCACATAATTAGTAAATTATTTAAAGACAATAATTCCTACATATTAAAATATAAATTTATAACATACCAGCTCATACTCAAACATAACATCTGTATCAATATTCTTCTTTTGTATCTTCTTGATCTTCATCCAACTGATCGACATCTATATCAACATCTGATTCAGAAATAGTGTTGAAATGATCGACCATGTCATCATCATCATCAATTATGTCATTTTCAATAATATCCTCATCGACATCATCATCAATAATTGTTGCCTCATCTCCTATGCCTGGTTCATCTTCTAATATATCTTCTTCGTCTGTCAATGCATCTTCCTGCTCATCTGCCACTGCATCATCTTCTTCTTGATCAATATCATCTTCTTCCTCTACAGTATACTCTACTGGACTTCCTCTTGGATCATATCTAATAGAAAATGACCATTCGTTCTCACCTGGAACCTCTGAGTAAAAGACTTGTTCGCATTGGCTTGGAAAAACATAGCGATCTTTTCTTGCTTCAAACTACGATGTTTTAACCATTGGAAATCCAATGTCATGTTGAATAAGTGTTCTATCATCATCACGTACATTCATTCGTAGCCTATACCATTTGATGTTGAACAAAACTATTTTGAAGGAATTAAAGTCACACTCAACTATATCATCTAAGAACCCATAATATCTATTTTTAGATTCTCGAGGATGTCTGTCACTCCTGGAGGAAACATTAGTGACCTGGAATACTGCAGTTATCCCACTATCAGAAGTTTTCTTGTTATCATCCAACTGTTTAACGCGAAATTTATGACCATTGCACCACATAGCCTTGTGGTGTTTCAACTGCAATATGCCAAACATGAAAAAGATGCATTCTCAATTAATAATTAATCATATAATTTACACAGCATGAAAATTAACTGAAAAATCAAAATTTTTGTCACATTATAAATATAGTATAAAATAAGTAATGAATAAAATAGGTGAATTAATTGCTTACCTTTCTATCTTTCAAACCATATGCTAAATCGATTTCCCTGTCAGTAACGTTTCCATCTCCACTACGATACGCTTCTCTAATCAATTCAGACAGTAGTTGCCATGATAACCTACCGTTGTTACGTGCTTTACATGTTTCAATCCATTCACTCATCCACTCAAGATTGTTTGCAATGTATAAAAGTAGTGCCTCATAATCTTGAGCACCTGAATAAAAAAATAATAATTCACCAATATTAATAAATATTACTTATAACCATGGTAAATTATATTAATTAATAAACTATGAAAGAATAAGACCTAAATGAATATGATGATCATATACATGATGTAAAAAAATGAAACATTATATGTATTATACATAATAAATCTTTTACCTCTCACTTTCTTCATTCTACCTTTTCCCAACAGGTGCTCCACTTCAAATTTTTTGATGGAGTTCACATCCCAAATGCAATCCACTACCTTCATGGCTGGCGTAGCTAATATAGGAAGATAATGACTAATATACACCATGGATTGATATACCACATATCCCTCTACCATAGAACCCTCAGGTCTTGCTCTTTGTCTAACCAAAGCCTTCAAGGATTTCAGGTGCCTCTCGACCATCCACATTGACCTTGTGTGTACTGGTCCACACATTTCAATCTCCTCAACTTGGTGTATCAAGTAGTGTTATTGTGCATTGAAAAATGTTGGAGGTAGATACTTTTGCATTTCACACATTAGCCGAGGAATTTCTCTCTTCCAATACTTTATTTCATCTTGATGGATTTATTTCAATGACAACCATCTACAAATCATTACGCAAGGTTATTTCAATGAAACATAATATATATTTCATTATAAGTAAATTAATACATCATTTCATCAAGTACGAAAAGAAATTGTAGCAATTAGATTTTGCGTATAAATCAAAACTACTTACCTCATGTATTTACTAAGACCATATATAACTTGTTTGACATTGTTGTCGAAGTCCTTTGGGAGAGATACAGGTAGAACATACTATAACAATAAAAAATGAATCGTTATTGGTTTCCAAATTAAACAGAAAAAAGGAAAATTTAAAATATGTATTCAAGCAATAACATACAAAAACGTATACCAAAAAAATTACCTTAACAAAGGTATGCCAATCATGTGTTTTCACCCCACTGAAGTCACCTTTATTCGTTAAGATATTATTTACGTTTGAAGCAAAACCTATTGGAAATTTAATTCTTCTAACGACCTCTTTTACATCATTGCTTTGTTGTTCTGTTAATAACCATGGAATATTATTATAATTTCGACCTCCATTGTTATTTGATCTGTCGATCACACTTTTCATTGCATGATTCGATTTCTCAATGTCAGCACAAATTTTGTCAATTTTATCTCTATCATGTGCACCATCTATGGTTCACCATAACGTTTCTGTCACATTCTTCCCGACATGCATTGTATCAAACAAATGAGGTATTTTTAGGTCCTCATAGTAGGGCAACCTCACGAATTGAGAAGGATAACATTTCATTCCAGGTGGAAGTACAATATTAGTACCTTCATTGCGACGATGACCTTGATATCAAAGAATAAAATAAATTAGAACAATATTAATTATAAAATACAATAAAATAAATTCATTAGTTAAAAAAAAATTCCAAACATTACATAAACAAATAATATATATACCTGAGTACGTACTATTTGCTTGACGATTATTAATTATGTTATGTTCCAATGTCCACAATTGAGGTGTCATTCTTCGTGGTTTTAATCCAGTTTCTTCTTTATCATTGAAAATATGTTTTTCAGTAGTATGATACTTATGGTTCCTAGAGAGGAAGTGCCTAAACTCATCAAACACCATCTTTCTTAAGTCTAGCGAATGATGATACTTCATCTTAGGGCCACAAACTGGACATGCAAATATACCCTTTGTTTGAAGACCTGCAATAGATGGATCAATAACAATTAATATACTATGAGATCATTTTTTAAACATGCAATATGGTATATCTAATTTAGATAATTATGTATTATATTAAAGTGTGAAATATTACATACCACAAACATGTGTTAGTCCTGGGGCATCATGAATTATCCATACAAGCATTCCACGACATTGAAATCTCTTTTGCTTGATTGGTTTAGTGATGTCATACATAGTGATGCCATGCCATAACTGTATTAGCTCATCGATAAGAGGCTCAATATATACATTCATATCTTTGACCTAGTACTTACCTAATTGTTCAAAATTACAGTACATAATAATTACTCCCATGATATATGTATATATAAGTAAGTAAATAAGTAAAATATATATTTATGCAAACAACGAGAGAAATGAAAATGTTACATTCAAAGAAATAATGTATCAAATACCTGGAATAATCATAGTCAACATTATGTGCTCCCTCTTTATTAACATCCAAGGAGGAATGTTATTGTTGATAACGAAAATAGGCCACACTGAGTAAGTAGATCTAAGCTCTCCGAATGGATTAACACCATCGGCTGCCAATGAAAGCCTGACATTACGAGGTTCATTTTTAAAATCTACATATTTTTCCTCGATTTCTCTAAATGCAGAACCATCTGCAGGCATTCGAAGAACACCATATCCACTTCTATTCTTTGCATGGAAATCCATAAACTGTGCTATGCTATTACACCTGAACATTCGCTGTAAACGTGGAATTATGGGAATATGAAGAAGAACCTTTTGAGACACCTTTTTGGTTAGTTGATCTGTTCGATATCTACTGGTACCACATTTCGGACATTCTGTTTTCAACGCATGTTCTCCATAATATATAATATGATCTTTATGACATGCATCTATAGTGTTATATTCCATTCCAAAGTGTTTCATAATAGCACATAGATCTCGATATGTTCGAGGTAAAGTATTTGGCGATGGTAACAAATATTCACCCAACAATCTACAACATAAACAAAAACTAGTGTCTTGTAAAGATTATTAATCATATATATATCATAGTTATTAAAACCGGAACCGGTGACCGGACCGGTGGAGCGAATCAGGTTTCGAACCGGAACCGGTCTAACCGGTAGCGGTTAGATCTCAATGAACCGGTTTAAAAAAAAATACATTAAATAATTATTTTTTAATAAAAAAGAAAACTATTTTTAAGATTTGCAACCATGATTCCAAGCCAATAGAGACAAAATATGAAAATTTTGCTCATTTATATACCATGCAAAGGTGAATATATCAAAATGGCACCAAATGCAATACATATCATCGAAAAATACATAAGCAAACTTGTTGAAGTAATGTATCAGGTTTCTCTTATATTATTCACTGTGTTTTATTGTTGAGTTAATATTATAATATACAATCTGTCCCTGCTCACATCTGTTGTCAATTCATTGTATCAGCCTTAAAGACAATTCTGGGTTCAGTATATATATATATATATATATATATATATATATCTATATGTATGTATGTATGTATGTATATATCAGACCAGCATTATGAAGATCTTGTATTCTTCATTATCTATGTTTGCTTGGCAATAAATTTCTAGAAAAACATCTACAACACTTAGAGGTATTGAATTGGTTTATGAAACCCACTATTAGTGCTATTTGTAACAAGTTGAGAGAGCATTACAACTTCAGCAGTCTGCTCACAATGTGTTTGACAAAATTTATCATTGAAAAGATTCATTAAAACCCAGAAAACTCAGTAGCCAGTTTAGTGCATTTCCAAGCGAGAATTTTCTAGTGGTCAATTTATTATTGCCAGTCACATTTTCATTAGGTTGTATGTTGTTGTCCCTTGAGTGGCGTCAGACCATTTGCATCAGTCTTGATGCCATGATCAAATTGCTTGTATGCTATGTGAAAGGTTTTGTATTTATGCTGCTGCTATGTGTGAGCAGAGAGAGAGGGTCTGACAGTTCCTAGCTGAGTGTGAAATAAGGTTGTTGTTGATTGTTTTGAGAACAGAAATTGTCATCAAGTACACTTGATGAGTTGCATGCTGCCAGGGATTTTATGCTAGCCAGCCTTGTATTTATCAGTCATCATGTGTATTGTTGCTGCTATAAGGTGTTGAGTATGAGTTATTAGACAAGTTTGTTGCTAGTATAATAGAGGAATTTGCAGCTCATGGAGGAGACACTAAGGAATTTGCAACTCATGGAGGAGCACCCAATCGGCCAGTTAAGTATGGAACCAGCTGGTTTATGCATAAACCGGTCGGTTCCGTACTTAACCGAATGGTTAGGTCTGGTTAACCGGCCAAAACAGATGAGAATAGGCTATTGACCGGGTTGCAAGGCCAGTTCCAACCGACAGCCCTCCTGACCGGCCGGTTTGACCGGTTACTGGTTCAAACTAGCCGGTTTTGATAACTATGATATATATATATACAAGTTATTATTTTACACATTTATTACAACTAAGAAAAGGGAAAATAATCAACATTTACATATATGTGATCATATATACATATTTCATACCTTAGGAGTTGTGTCATACATCTGTTCGACAAATTATTCATAACCTTTAAGTTCACCAGCAACAATGTAGCAGAGAGAAGAGTTGCATTTGAGTGTTCAAAAAGTCGTTCACTTGACCTTTCAATCAGAGGTACATCATAAATACCGTCATTGCTATCTCCACCATCATCATCTGACTCACCATACAAGTCTTGGAGCATTTGATTTGTCCCGTCATTAATGTGAACTGTCTCATTACTGTCATCATGATCTACCTCCATGGGATCATTAAAATTACCTTCATCATTCTCTTCATGTTCTTCACCTTGTACAACATCATTTCCAATACTAATATTTGCTGCAATATTCTCTTGTACTGGTGCAACATCATCTAATCTACTACTATTTAGCTGTGGAAGCTGGTTGATCATCTGCAAAAAGTTTGGGGGCAACTATGCCTTTATGAAAATTACAAACATTAATAATTAAACATTAGTGCGCATATAAAAAATATTAAAATAATATAAAATTTTACGATATAATCAAAATGAATATAGATAATTAATTACCACGGGACGATAGTCATTCGATCCACCATCAATGTGCCCATATTTCCTACAATGCATTGTTGTTGTTGCTATTAAAACTCTAACATTATTTCTCATACAACATTTTTTGCAAGGGCAATAAACTCTACCATCACCCCTTTCACCCTTTTGAATTTTTTTCCACCTCTAATGTTTTCTTCCATTGATGCAAATTATCCTATAAAGAAAATAATAAATCTCTCTCAATGGTGTAGAAAACCCAAGACTTTTTGAACTCAATGGGAGCTCAATATATAAGCAAAAAGAAAATAAAAGTGGGCTTTTTACAAATTGTGAGCTTTTTACAAAATGTGGGCTTTTTACAAAATTGTGGGCTTTTTACAAATTGTGGGCTTTTTACAAAATTGTGGGCTTTTTACAAATTGTTTATATTTTTAATAAAATGTGGGCTTTTTACAAAATTGTGGGCTTTTTACAAATTGTGGGCTTTTTACAAAATTGTGAGCTTTTTACAAAATTGTGGGCTTTTTACAAATTGTGGGATTTTTTTATTCTTAATGCATTTTCTGTAGAATACTAAATAGATTTGTCCAAAATTTGAGATGAAAACTGTAGTCTCTACTACGTTTGGAAAATTGGAGGTTTATAAAAGATAAACTGCGAGTAGAATTGTACCACTATGATAAGAAGCTGTCAGAAGCATTCCTTCTTCTTCACAAGCATGGAACTACCTTAAGAATGCTTATGGTTGATATAAATATTAGAGCATGGCAGTTAAATGTAGTAGTTATGCTAAAATACTGAATAACAGCTTGAGAGTGCTCTTCAGATATTGTACGAATGCACCAAATTAAGGCTGTACCATTCCTAAAGGTAAATGGCCAAAAATAGTCAATTTTGATATCGTGAAGTTATGTCTTTCTCGGTAGAAAACTGGGTATAGGATGGCAAATATGAGAGAACTAAGTTCAAGGACTAAAAAACCAAGGCCAACATAGTTCTGCCTTGAATCAGAGACAAAACAAAGCTGCCCAAAAAAGTGTTTGAGAGCACCCATTGAAGCTCCTATATATAGGAGAGTCAACATTTTACTATTGAACAAGTTTGTATAGTCAAAGCCACAACAAGATCAGATAGCCACGATCCTAAATGAGAACCAGAGCCAAAGCTAAGACAGATCCACGTTTAGCAGAACAAGATAGCCATAGCAAAGGATTTGACCACAGAACCAGATCATGAGAGATAGCAAGATTCTTGCTTCCACTGTGGAAATGTAGAAACTGTACAAGGGCTTTGCTTCCAGCAGATTTCATTGTGACAGTAATTGCTATGGTGTTGTAAGTGCTCATTAGTAGAATCTTAAAGCCATTCCGGAATTCTTTTAACCTGGAGAGGGTTTTCTGTGGTTATAAATCCTCATGTTCAAATTCCATTGTCGATTGGTTGTGTTTGATATTATGTTTTTACTGTCCACAGTTGAATTTTCGCACAGAAAATTATCAGTCTAAAGCGGAGCAATTTTGCGATGTTTCTTTTGCTTCCTATTGTGAAGTATTTCGCTCAGAACTCTACTTGTTGTAACAGAGGTCTTGGGCATAGAACAGGGGACTTGGGTTTTTTGGAATCAAACTTTAGGTTAAGATGCTCATCTGAAGAATGGCACAGTGAGCCTTAGCATGGAGTTGGGAGTACCAATTTGAAGTGCAAGTAGGGCATTGTACAATAGACCAGTTAGATTTCTGGATCCTAATACAAAAGTTTCTTCTTCTTTCAAAACATGTTTCTCATTTTCTATAACCAATGTGGGTCCTGTTATTGTTTCAATTGGGGATGGATTAGCATTTTTTATTGCTCCATATGATCACACTCTGGGTAGCCCTAGAGGCTATTCGGGGGTGATGAGTCCAATGGGTCTCAATGAACTGTTGCCCTCGCCGGGGAATAATATTGCAGTGGAATTTGATACTATTTTGGATGTTGAATTCCATGATATTAATGGAAACCAATACCTTCAGCTCCAGTACCTGTTCACAAAAGAGGGTTCCATAGTCATTCATGCATGCAGAGAGGGTGAATTGCAGGCATTGCAACAGGAGGTGTTGTTGTTGTTGCATTGGCCACTAGATTGTTTGTCTGGTTCTGTTACAAGCGCAGAGTATTGAAAAGGACAGACAAATTTAGTTCAGATATTGTGAAATTGCCTTGGAAATTCACCTACAAAGAGCTCAGCAATGCTACGAAAGACTTTTTTTGAATGTGATTGATAATCAATAATTGCAAGCAAGGGTAATCCCCTTGTGAAACCCAAATTTCTGAGCATTTTCTAAAACCTGATGACGGAGTCATTGTAATGAACAAGCGCCTAGGTCCATATTACGTCCAAATCTACCAAGCACCAAGATATATAAAAAAAAATCCACAGTATCTGCGAACTAAGAAGAAGAGGCAGAAAATGTGTTCTGCTTACCTGTTCGAATAGTGGTTGGGGTTTACCATGGCAAAAATTTGACAGAGCCCATGTACAATTTCGTATCATTGAAATTCTGGCAGTATCATTCAACTGGGCAAGCACCTGCCTCAGAGCTCCATGACTGAGGGCAAGATCCCTAAATGTTGCAGAGTCTCCAGCAATATTTCCCAAAGCCCAAACAACCTTACACGAACACCATTTGAACTCAAAGTTGGGTACTAGTTTTTTAAATCAAATTCCAAAATTACAGACATATAAAGATAGTTGGGAAGAATAATTTTATGCCTCTAAAATAAATGTGCTACCTGTTCTCGAACATTATCATTCCCAGAGGTAAGAAGTTCCACAAATATAGGCAGTGCCCCGTAATCAATCACAACCTTTGTATTCTCAGAGGCTCCAAAAAAACCCAAATAGGGTCAACCCTACTATAGGAGGAAGGGCCTGCAGTAATAACTTACCATTTTGCAAGAGCTGAGGGCGAATGCTGTTCTGCAAGAGCTGAGGGCGAATGTTGTTTTGCAAGAGCTGAGGGAAAATGCGCGTGTGATATCAGACGTTAATGTAGTTTTTTAAAAAATCATTTTTATGTAGCGCGCATTTGATTTTTTCATTTCAAATCATTTTTATTTACATTTGATTTTTTCATTTCTAATACAAGTGACAAACAAATTTCTACAAGAGGTTGAAATTTTTACTAGAATAGCCATGAAAGACTAATTAAAATGGCTTAAAATGCAAGTGGAACTTCAAAATAAATGTAATTGAAGGTTCTCTCCACTAGATTTTTGCAAAAGTGCTTACATTATTTAAGTTATCTAGGATATTGTTTTGTATTACACAATCAAAATTAAATAATGAAATAGTTGGGTAGTCTTATTGTTTCAAATTAGGACACAATTTTCAAATGGTGATGAAGTTTCATGTGATGATTAACTGACAATATTCTCCTTTCCTATCCTTGAAAAACTATACAAGGTTCCCTGCTGCCACATGAAACCTTAACTCATGTAGCAGCATAGGACCAGTCCTCCATTATGCCCGTCATAAGGCATTTTGCACGTATTTGATGAATAGAATTTGTGGATTCCCGTTTTCTGTGACGTGCTAGGAAGGATAGAAGACTTAATTTTGACGTTTGAAAATTTTTCAAAAACGTTCTTATGCCCTTTAATTTCCATTACCAATAATTTTGCAACACTAGTCCTCTTCACAATTGCAAGGCTGTACTCAAAAAGTAAGGAAAGTTTCTTTTTTGGCTCACTCAAAATTAAAAATTTAATAAAGGAATTACCACTTATCATTATTGATATTTTAAAATTAGAATCAATTTAGTTTTCCCTTCCTATTATAGAAAGTTCACAAATCCTTTCTTTTACATAAAACACCAAAGAAAGAATAAAGCCCGTTGCCCTGCAAACTTCCAAGGTTGTGATTAGTGAAGCGGTGAAAAAGTACGGCTATAGCACTAAAAAATTAGAATGCCAATCTGCCCCAACATGAAGTAGTGTTAATATAGCTAGTGGCTTGGCTTGATGGTCAAACAGTGAATTACACAAGCACAAAATAAAAGCTTTAGGCATCTAGTTCCTTACACTCGCACTCTCAAGGCATTCAGACTTAGGCCGAGCTCAAGATTGGCTCCAAGGAAACTAGATTGGCTCATTAACCTACCATATTTTAATTTCATAAGGTATGTTCGAAGTTTGAACTGCTAGGGTAATTTATTATTGTGAAATCATAGTTCTAAATTATCTCTTATTCTGTGAGCAATGTAATCTATTAATTGTAAGCAGATTCATTTAAAAAATTCAAACTGATTTTAGCATGAATGATGAAAATTTATATATTAATTGGTTTTTAAGAGTATTTATATTATGTAGGAGCACTGGAAAGAAAAATCAAGACTTCATTTTCTGTTTTCCTTATTTTATTGGGCTGAACTGGAGAAAATTGAATATGAATAGTGAGTTAATTGTAAGATCAATGGGCCAAGGCCATACATCAACATTGACCACAGTGGGGGAAGTATAAAAGAATGGATATTCATGCAAGTATAGTTAGTAATGTAAGATCAAAGTTAACTCTTAGCTTCACTAAAGAAATAGAAGGAAAAGATCTAGCATCAACTGAAACTCACGTGAAAAAGTAGATGAAAAATGTACAATCATCCAATGGAGAGGTAATCTATAATTATCCAGTAAGACTCTTGGCTATGCCTTGAGACTAAACTAATTCTCAATATTTTTGAATAATCATTCATTGGAATTTAGTAGGAAAACCATAGTAAATCATTGTCCAATGGCCATGCAAAAATATATAAAAAATAATATTTGTTGGTTGTTTTTCAATAGGTGGACCATGATGGGACCACTGAGAAGGTGGGGGTGTTTTTTTAATCATGGAAGTGAGGTTTAGTAGATTGATAGTCAAGTTACCTTTTCCTATAAATTTTCTTGATCAAGTTATTCATTCATTGAACTTTGATTCATTCCTACTATTTTGATACACAATCCAATCCAGTTGAGTCTTGAGTCTTCATTGAGAATGGCATTCATAGGTTGTCAAGAAAGAGGTTATCATGCACATGCACTCTTCTTTTCTTGGTATCTTTGTAACTATGTTTAGCCTGAGTTCTATATTTTTAAATTATCATAATAGTTCGTGATTATTAGGCTTTTATTTTGTCTTTTAAGAATTTTAATTTAATTATTATTAATCATTAAATTTAATATATATATATATATATATATATATATATATATATATAGTTATTAAACTTTCAATAGAATTATTAAACTTTCAATGGTACATCAACTTTCATACATGAGAAAATATATACTGACAAATGGTACATCATGGCCTAATTAATTTCGCTCGGCAATTTCAAATGGTATAACATTTACTCAACAGTAATGATAATTTTTGCACACAGAGACTAATTTCTCTGGAAGCCTGAGATTTCTTTGGCTTGTTATTCTTATAACTACATAGACATAATTAATAGAGAGATTGAGGACAAAAAAAAATCTAGTGCTTAGTCTCGACTACTCAACATGATTTTGTGAGAAATAATACATAGATTGATTTCTCTGAGTGCCTTAGCATTCTTTGGCTCATTATTTTAATCACAAAAACAATAAAAAATGCACTGAGGATTTGTTCTTAGTCCGATTATGCAATTTTTATAAGACAGATTATGCAATATTGATAATAAACATAAATTTATTGCAATTTAGGGAAAGCTCGTTCATGTTTTTTTCTTTATATTGGAAGGTTACTTTCTTTTTGAAGTAATTTTTAGTAGATCATAACATATATTGAGGAAATATTAGTTTGACAAGAATCAGTTATTTCTCTTGAAAATTTAGGTATTAAAAGTCCATGACACAGATATATCACACTCCAAAATCCAAAGAAAATGGAAGAGCGTTCAATTTTTTTAATCAAACTTTTATTGGTGAAGGGTTAATTTATTATGAGAACATCATTAATGAAGTGAAAAATTTTAAACATAACGTTTATTGACTAGAAAATAATGACCAAAATGTCAAAAAAAATTATGTGACGGGTAAAGAGAAATCCAAATTCCAACCCTGCCTGCCACCTGTTGGTGAGTGAAGGTTATTCACTTTTCATTTACAGTTTACCAGGTTACTCATGTTACCAATATTTTCACATGGCTCACTTTTAGGTGACTACTTATTGTACTTCTTCTTTATAAAGAACAATTGGTAGATAATTGTATTATTTGAAATATATAACAAATCCAGGCAACAAAATTACAACAAATAGAAAATTATGCAAAAAATTCACCAGGGCACTAATGTGTGGATACCCTATCATTTCTTAGATCCTCATAACTTACCAACACCTACTATATTGGTATACACATAATATGGCATTTACCCGAAGTATTTCATATGTATCTAGAAGTAAATAAGTTGTATGACAATTGTTATGGCAGATATAAGATGTGTATTATAGTTTATATTTCAATTTTTCTTAAGTAACATGCATGTGCGGTTCATATAGTGACTACAATTACCAAATATATTTCAGTGAAGATGTGAAGATGATCTCTCATTAGGTCCTAATTACTTAAAGCATCATTAATTAGCTTTCCAAATGAATAAAATATGTTAACAAATTAGTAAAAACTAGGAAAACAAATCATGCTTTAAAAACATATGGCACAATGAGTCACACTCTGAGATTTATTTAATTACTCATCAAGTGTCGCTACAACATATATATGATCACCATTACCATAGAAATGGGACATGTGACCATCATTTTGGTTTCGCCAATGACATTCCACATCATGAGCATTGTTTAGGGTTGATTGTGCTGATTTTTTTTAAACAAATCATTTATACATTTTATGGAAATTATAGACACAATTTATAATCACATTACAAGATCATGATGTATGGATATTCCTTATCATTTCTTAGATACTCACAACTTACCAACACCTAATAGATTGATATACACATCATATGGAATTTACCCCTAGAATTCCACATGTATCCTAAAACAAATTAGTTGTGTGGCAATTGTTGATGCAGGGGCATTAGGCTCAAAACAACCTTTGTCCATAAATAAATGTAAAGGGGGGTCTCATGTTTTATTTCCCCATGTATTTATTCATAGTTGAGTTATTTTTAGTTAATTAGAGAAGAAAATGTAACTACCCAAATGATTAATGGGCACCTGAAGAGATAGTCAGTTTCAGAAGTTAAGCTAATTTTAGGAGTCCGTCTCTGTCTGTCAGAGGGTTAGTCTCAGAGTTAGAGATATGAAGATTTTTGAGCGTTAGAGGAGTTGAGTCGATTCAGGGTTTGTATAAAAATAAGCCTTATAGGCATAATAAGGCAAACCTGCATAGAGAACCGCATAGGCTGCGTAGGACTGTCGTAGAGACAGAGTAGAGGAGAAGGGCCAAGTAATTCGAAGATCTGGTCGAGCCAAAGTTGTAAGTACTTCACTGCATAAATGTAGAATTATTTCAATGGTATTGTGCATTTGTCGAGTTAATTATGGCGTGAATGGTTTCTATGTCCCGATAATCAACTGTATAGTAGTCTGGAATACATACTCGATAATTGTGGTTTAATGGGGTCCTGTATGTTGAAAGAGGAACCGAGTCCTTTCCTGAATTACTAGCCTCTGTGCGAGAGGTTCTAGCCTTTCCCGAACCCATTGGATATTAGTTTAACTCGGTGTAAGAATTTCCGGACGAATAAAGTTGTGTGATAACCCGTGTTAAGCGCCATGACAGTGGACGGTGTGGCATTGGATAGTGGTATGGAAATGTTGTGGTCGAGACTCATGTAATACAGTGGGAAATGCCATGGTAGAGAGGATCCACAGGTCCAAATTATGGATCTCCCCACAGTGTAATAGAGAATTGTGCTCGAGCCTTCGATTCAAGGTTCGATCGATGCTACCACGTATATAGAACCGGCGTGTGAAGGAACCTCATGGAGTGTGAGTCCTTAATTGAAGAAAAAAAAAACTAGTATAGGAAGATGCGAGTCAAAGGAGTGGAGGCGGAGTACAATAAAAGAAAGCTCGATGGAACCTAGAAGATAAGAGGTGGAACCATGACCGAAGTGCACAGTAAAACCACCATTTGGAAAATCGGCGATATCGCGCAAGTTTGGAGGTGGTAAGCAGAATTGGTGAAAAGGACACGACATATGTCTCCGTGAGACACGTGGCCGAGGGCAGAATTATAAAACCGTTCTCATCGCAGATTAACCCTTGGGCGTGTTCGTTACGCGAGATTTCATTGTGTCCGTTGGATCCTCCAAACCAGCGCGATGCTCCATCGACCGTCAGATTGAGAGGTAAATTACTGTGGAGCCAAGAATGGTTTATGTATGACCGTTGAGTTATAGACCAAAGTCGAGATTTGTTATGATCTTTGACGATTGGCAGAGATTATAATAAGGAGGACTGTATAATTATGTGAATCGTCGTGTGTTTGGTTGAAACCAAGTGACATAGTTCGAATTGACAAGGTCGACATACATTAAACATCACGGTTGAAATACGAGAGGGTCGAGTAGTTGATACATTCGAATATCAATTCGAATATGTAAAATGAGTGAGCCCAAGGTTTTGGGGTTTAATTCCTAAGTGGCTTGTATTTATTGGGGTATATATTAATGAGAGTAGGCTAGTCATTATATTCGAGGTGTGTAAAGAGCGGTTGAATGTTGATAGGTATGATGGGGATTAGACCATAGAACGTGGGGACTTATAGTATGGTTTAGAACCATCAAGTGAAGAAGTTCCGCATGCGAGAAGGCATGGCATAGGCCTTGTTAGCAACCTATAATATAGGAGTCATAATTTTGACTTGACTATTGGTAATTTTGTAAATTTTTACATACTTTGCCTTCTGCAAGTTGTATTCACATATTTTGTAAAAAAAAAAAATCAAAAAGAGGGTTAAAAAGTCCTAAAAGAACAATCAAAGGACTTAGAAAAAATAAGATACCCCAAAGAAAAAATGAATAAAACATGAAAGTGAGCAAGCATAAATGCCACTACTTTTTACTTTTTGACTATGGCAGAGTGTCAATAAATGTCATTAGTCCATGATGAGTTAAACAGTTCAATCTTAACTTGTCATTGTTTCAATTTCCTTTGTTATAGATAGAGAATAATGAGTTGTTAGACAGTTTAATCCTAACAATTCAGTAGTTAGGTAGAGAAATAAAGTGAATCCAATAGTTTAATCTAGATTCATGGATGAAATAAGTGTAGAATTAGATAGTTTTACTTGCTTTCAGAAAGAATAAATGTTGTGAAGGTTGCTAGCTTAAATGAACCTACTACAAAGGAAGAAAAAAATGTTAGCATGGTAAGATGGGTAGGTAGAAGAAGGTGAAAAGTCTCAATGTAAATATCATTCATCATGGGCTGCAAAATAACTAACTTCCTCTTCCCATAGTCATGAAACATTCTAGACTATCAGTCAGAAAGGCTCAAGGCATTTCCTTGACTTTTGTTGGGACCGGACCCAAGGCTCTATGACTGATCAGTTGAAAGTGTGAAATGTCTATATTAATCCCTTAATCACATCATTTACCATTCATGCACTCATTTCCCTTGAAAAATCCTAAGTAAAACTTCATTTTTACTTAAAGATACTCTAATCCTCATTTGATTAACTTCCTACATCATTTCAAAGCATAAAGCCCTCAAAATCACATTTTATCCTAAGTCTAAGTGATGAAGTTATTATAATGCAAATTTGCTTTTTAATCTTCACTTTCTTAGTTATATTTATGTGTTTTTGAATATACATTGTCCCTTTGTCATATTAACTCTAACTTATGTATTAACTCCCTACAATTGACCTTTTCCTATTATATAACTCCTTTTATAAATAAATCCCAAAAACCCACTTATTATAACTTAAGCCAAAGTATTTTATTCCCACATGCTTAAATAAAACCCCCCTTATAACCCCTTTGGCTAAAAGTTTATCCATATATTTAATCTCGCCCCTATGGTAATTAAGTTTTCTTGATTTGATTTACCATATAAATAAAATATATGAAGAAAAAGTTTAAAACATATGTTATATATGTTTTAAATAAAAAATCACCCGAAGTTTCATCTAAACTAAACTTCAATAAAAATGACCCTTTCCCTTGTATATTTTCCGCCCCAAGTCCCTTAACCTAAGGTTAGAACCTTAACCTTACCTTTTCCCCGCATACATTACGCCTAAATCCCAGACCCTAACCACAGTTCGAAGCCTTGGTAATCCTTCTGAACACTTGATTTTCCATTAAGAATAAGTCATTTCTGTATATATGACTAAACCAAACCTTCTCTTGTCGGATTCATTTTTAACCGTCCGATCCCTACAATCCATTTGATCCTACGGTAATACACTTGCGCGAAATTTTTTAATACATTTATCTCTCCCCATCGCGTAAAATTCCGACCGTCCGATCTATCCTTCATCTCCCAAGATCAATGGCCCAAAGTGAACCCGATAACTTACCTTTTCCCCGCACCTTTCCTTTTGATCGTGGTCGTTCGCTCGTTGAATCCAGATCCGACGGCACTAATACATTTTCGCGCTCATAAAGTAATCGTTTGATGTTTTGGCAAAGCCGCGCGAAATGGGTGGTTTTTCCAAACCACCCGCGCTTACGTGTCGCCACCACGTTGTATCGCGTTCGAAAAGCTAGTTTCCGCTTACCACCATTTACCCTCGCGAATACCACTGGCAGTATTCCCTAAACCTCACCCGTTTAACCCGAGTTTAATGTCATTTAACTATGGTTATACCATCGTTTAATACATTAAAATTATATTTTTCATTCAAATTTTCACCTTTTCACTTTAAACCTGTAAAAACATTGCAGAACCGTTTTTCCTCAAAATCACGCCGTTTGAACCCTGAGAAACTTTGCAGAGCCATTTTCAACCTACCAGTACCATTTTTCGATGCCCATTGCCTTGAATTTCCATTACAAAGTACTACATTGTCCTCTGCGAAGCCATTTTCAAAAAATTGAAGACTGAGCACCTCTGCAACGTCTTCAACCGAATTTCGCTGGTTCTCCAGGTAATTTTCTTCGAACTTGCCCTCTGAGATTTCAAAATTCCTGTCGATTTCAAATAATTACCAAAGTTACTGCAAAAAAGTGTCCATTTTTCAGGGGAAACTCTGTCAAAATTTCCCTGGAATCCCTAATTTCCCTTTCTCGTAGTTTTTTCCATACCCTGGTCCATTTTTCTATTGAAATTGATTTTAAATACACGTTCTGAGCTTTAAATTCCTTGCATTTCCTAAAAAACCTGCTCAGAAACCCCATTTTCAGTAGAAATTCGCCAAGAAACCCCTGTTTCTCGTAAAGGAACTTAGAAAACCATTTAAGCTTGCTTCGTTCATATTAAAAATGACCAAGAAATAGGTAACCCCCAAGAATGGAGGCCCAAAATCTCAAAATAAGTCTTTTGCAAAGATTCCTCAGCCTATGTCCTTCAAAATCGACAAACCAACTCCTGTACTCACGGCTGATTCTACAGAAGTGGTCAGACCAGTCCAGCCTCCAGTCATTTCTCCAGAGAACGGCCCTTTAGTTGATCTGGACTATAGAATACTAGACCCTAATGTAGAATTTAACCTGCTTGATGTCTATAATTGGTGCTATGGCAAATCAGTGGAAAAGGGTGACAAAGATATTCCAATTTGGGAATCCAATCTACCTAGATATATTGTCCCTCTCACTCATTCTGTTCCTGACTTTATCAGATTATGCGAAGCCTATTATATGCCAGAAAAAATATGTATTGTAAACAAAGAAAAAGAAACCCTGTTTTACATCACTGAAGAGTCGATAAATTCCATGCTGCAAATGAATCATGACCCCAATTCTGCTTCCCTATCAATAGAAGATTTAACCCAACTATATCTTGACTTGGATTTCAATACTAGATTCAAAATATACTAGACTTTTTTTCCAAATCAAGTTGATATTCCTAAGTTAAATCCTCCTTTCGACACCTCTAATTTCCCAGATGAGACTAGACATATTGTCTCAATGCTCTCCTTCATACTAGGATACACCAGTGATGAATTCACTGATGTGGCTATCCTAGGTTTTCTGTCAACTCTAAGCCCTGGTCAATCACCATCCATTCAGTTCAATTTTGCTAGATTTATTGCTGAAAGTATGCATTATCATTTATCCAGATTATCAGAAGAAGGAGTTTTCAGATACTCCTCTTATCTACTCCACCTCTTCTTATATTATCAAACAGATAAGTTTCCAATTGAATGTCAGAAAGTGGATGCAGAAGGAAAAGTTCTATCAGTAGTATTTTGGTCATCTATTCTAAGGAAATGGAACAGAGAGTATAGTTTTACAGATTTCAATGACTCATTTATAGCCCCTACTATGTATCTCTTGGAAAAAGAGGAGATCCCTAGGATCAATGATGAGACAAGAAGAATTCTGCAGTTATCAGAGAGCTACAAAACTGCAAATTGGTATTTATATAAAAATCATACAAAAATCAGAGTGTATGGCTCATCCCTGGCCCCATATAAGTTACCCAGATTTGTTACTACAAGAATATTTGCTTTAGAATATCTGAGACAACTATTGAATGTAGATGAAATCAACTTCATAGCTTCCAGGAAAAAGACCCAATTTAAGCTGAAAAATCAAATTGGGCCATTCATTGTGAATAACAGAGAAGCTGCCAATGAGATAAATGTCAAACTTAAAGAGTATAAGTTATCATGTAGTTTTACATGGAATTATGACCCACAAGGTATTTTGAGTACAATAAGGGTAAAATGTAAGTTTCCTATTTACTTGCATGATCCTAAGCCCCATATTGAAAGATATGTAAATAAAATTGAATGGAAGCCAAACACCCTATCTAATGATGATTCACAGGCAGTACAGGTAATACAGGTAGACAGTGGCAAAGGCAAACAGATTGAACAGACACAGGTGGCTTCTACAAGCAAAGATACTGATAATGTATATAAAAGAGACAAAGAAGGAGATAGTTTCATAGCTGAGACTATTCAGGACAAAAAATTCAGAATTCCTTATAGTAAAAGAAGCAAGTTAACAGAAGACGAAAAGGATAAGGCTGTAAATCTTGAAACAGATGATGAAGCAACAAGAATATTCACTGAAACATTAAAAGAGCTTCAAAATGTAAAAATTGGAACACAAAAAAAAGATACATTCATTAAGGAAAACTAGGCTACTGTCGATTTGCCTCCTTCTTCTCAGGAAACTGACAATACGGAGTCAGAGATTCAGATCAGATTCAGACATATTAAAGAGAAGAATGAAGAGATCAAGAATCAAGCTTATTCTAGATTTCTTAAGGAAAAGCCTGGAAACAAAGACAGGCTTCTTTCAGCATTTGATTATTCATCCAATAAATTGGTAATGTCATTCTTGAAGCCTACAGTGGTTGAGCCAAAATCAGTGGTAGATTATTCCAAAACATATTTTGAAGTGGATGTAGATGCCATTCATCAATTAGATCAAATTTAATTTCATAGGAGCAATACTGAAATGCTATATTCCAAAATTGTCAGTAAAACTATGAAATCAATTAGGCTTGAGAAAACGGTGCTCAACCTCCAAAATCAAATGAAGTTGGACAAAGCCTCACTGTATGCTAATAATTTAAGAATAAAAGCACTAGAAGATATAGTGATTGAAGCAGGGGGTGACCCAGCCAACATTGAAGGGGAAAAAGTCTTAATTAAACAGAAAAATGAGGATATAGTTGCTCTTAGAAAATAGTTGAAGTTGCCTCAGAGTGAAAACTCTCAAGCAAAAGAAATTCTACAGCAAAAAACAGAGAATGATGATTTAAAGCAGCTTGTACATCAAATGACAGATCAGATAAAAACAATGGAAAGTCAAATAGAAGCTCTAATGAAAGAGAATGAAGAACTAAGAAAAGCACAACCAATTGTCATTCCTACAGTGATCCCCACTGTAAACACTGCTATACCATCTACTTTGGCAGAACACTTGGCACCGAAAGGAGTACTGGCAACTGCAGTGCCAATTACTTCTCAGGAAATCTCTGCCTCTTCTTCTTCATCCTCACAGAGGAGCACACTACAAGACCAAGCAGCCGTGATCAAAGCCATGGAGGACATATCTATTAAAGATAAAGAGATTCTTAGTTTGAAAGGCATTATTAAAAATTTAGAAAATTCCAAAAATGATGCCTTGATTACTTCTAAAGGACATGACAAGAACAGGTAAATATTCTGCAAGCACAAGTAAATCTTACAGATCAAGTGGCCTATATAAAAAATCATTTATGGACCAAAATTATTGAAGGCATTCATTCTCAATGGCCTTCAATTCGGATAATTTATGAATAGAGGGAGTTACTTCAAGTTGCTAGTGCAGATATTGACAAGACTAAGAGGGAAATTGACAATAAACCAGCCCAAGCAATCCAACTCATAGCTTTTTTAAACAGTAAAACCAGGGAAGAGTTGGAAGAATTGAAAATTGTTGATAGAACAGAAACCATTCTTCAAATAAAAAAGGTCCCGAACAAAAGAAACATAATGAGTAATCTAGAGGACCGGTGTAAAGACATGAATGTATCCATCTCAAGATTTTTAGCCAAATACAAAACATTGTCAGAAGCAGGTTTGCCTGATATTCACACATTGAATGACAAGTTAATGCCTCAGAAAGATTATGATCTAAAAATCAGAAATCATGCAAAAGAGCAAGCCAGACAACCACTGCCTCAAGGATCACCAACATGCAAAATAATTCTTCAGTATTTTGAAAATTTGTTCTTTTTAGATAATGAGATCAGGCATATGTTCACTATCAAGCCTAACTTTGCCAAGTATACAGAGGTAGATGAAAGTTACAGAAAATTGAAGACTATGAAGATCCCCTCTACAAAAAAGTGGCAAGAATTCACAGATCTGATGTGAATTTAATGGATAAAAAACAGGAAATTCACTTGGAAATTCATTTTTTACTGTTACCTCAAATGGTAAAAATACAGGGTTAAAGTGCACAACAACAATCAATTCAAATTAGAATAATCAGTTCTATTTTTGCTTGTAAAAAGGCTTGCAAACTGTTTTGCAGTTGTCCCTCTTTTTAAGTTTTCTTTCCTATTTTTTACTAAAACATTATCTCAATTCCTGAGATATTTTGTAAACATTTTTTTGTATAAATACTTCACAATTAGAAGTATTCAGTGTGAATAAAATTTCTCAAGACAACTATAGTCTTATTTGCTGGTTATATTGAAGTTGGTGAGTCAATTAGTGAAAGCAGCAGACTGGAAAGAGATCAGAGACATCATAGCTAAGGATTCTCATGGTGACAAGATAAGTCTTGTTTCTTTCCTTGTTTTCAGTGTATTTCTTTAAAGTTTACATTCATTCATATTATGTTTTTCTAGTCTATAATGATCAACTAAGGAAAAATTAAACAGGATTAGTGATAATAAGCTCCCTATTTCGAAACTTGTTGGCATTTTAATTTTTTCTACTTGATAACCGGACCATAGAATTCTTAATTGCTCTAGGTCCCAGTTAGATCCCCTTCTTCAATCTTCTTATCTGTAGCTTAAGGATTCTTAAGTGCCCTTTTGCTCAGATTCCATCCACTCCATCAAATCAAGCCTATACATAGCCTTAGAATGTGACCTATCTTGCCCTTAGCACATTTGCATCTTTGAGCCTTATTTCTTAGTTCTGCTTGCCTAGAGAGTTGACTCCATTGCCCAATATTCTGGTATATCCTTCTAGTTTACCTTGAAATCTCTTTATTCCCACCAATATTTTAAAATCAAACCCAAATACACAATCATAGCTAGCCTAATATCTGTTACTAAAACAAAGCTAAATCATATGGAGAGATCCCTCTCTGGAGTTCAAGAAGGCTAGATCCTGAATTCCCAAAGCGGTTCTTGGTTACCCCTAGTGTTCTTAACTACAAAAATCCCCATCCCACAACCTGAGAATTACTAGGGTGATAATAGGCCTTGGGGGTATTATGATCCTTGGAGGAAACTCCCACAGCTAGAAGAGTTGACAGAGAAAATTGGATCGATTATAAAGGTGTGGCAGGTGGGTTTTACCCTGCGCCAATTGTTATGGTGCATATATGATGTGTATTACAGTTTATCTTATAATTTTGTTGAAGTAGCATACAACAATTTACATAGTGATATGAGAACCACTCTCTAGAGTATACATCAATTTTGTACACATGGCTTTTCAGTTGCTTTTTAAGATGTATCATTGGTGATGGTCACATGATTATATAATGAACCATTAAGTTGAACTATGAAATTATTCATCACAACACACATGCACACATATTGATGAATTAATAATTTTTCTCGAATAATTTTTTTAATCTATTTTGGAAAAAAAAATTATATATAATTATTTCTAAGAAGAACAAGAGAGAATTCCTTACCATATCTTTGTAAAACATATAATAGCAAGAAAATTAATCTATTGAAATTTCATTTTCAAACATATTCATGGAGTAAAATGAAGATTAAAAGGAGATATTCATGGATTTACCTATAACATCACCTCATAATTAAGAATGTAAATGTACAATATTGATGATACATAGGTTAGGAGAAAATTAATCTATTGAAATTTCATTTCCAAACATATTCATGGATTAAAATGAGGATTAAAAAGATATATTTATGAATTTACTTATAACATCACCTCATAAAAGTGTAAATGTACAATATTGATAAAATTTATTTATATATGATAAATAATAAACCTTTATCTCACATGTATCATATAATCTTATAAACAAACAATTGCACCGGGGGTGCAATCCTCAAAACTTTTAAACTGTCTAATGTATATGTTTTAAAATAACATAATTCGCCCGTTTTCCTTTTACATTAGCCTTTGGGCTATTTTAAAACACATGCTATTACATATAATAACAAAACAAAAAACTATTAAACCAAACCTATTTAAATTATTCGGGGCCTACATTACAAATTCCCAAAGTGAAATATTTGCGCATATGTTATATATGAGCCAATGGTTTAAATAACTATCGGGCGGTGAAACAAAACTTATAACAAAATATTAATAAAACTATATCATACGTCCAGACTTCAAAAAAAATAAACCCGATTTCAATCACAAATTCGCATTCCAAAATAGCCTGCTGATGTCACCCTAATTTGTGACGCGAAAACTTCATAGAATACGCCATATAAAAATTCGGGTCCGTTTTTTGGCTTTGCGTATGGAGGAAAACTGTGACGCGAAAATCAAATTAATTCCGCCCTATAATGTTTCGGGTCCAGAATTCCACAATGCAGACGGGCCAAAAAATAACGCGATCGAATCGCCTGCTTCCACGTGGATGGTTGATTTGGTTTGTGGTCTGTGGGACCAGGTTCTTCTAAATTAAAATCTCCCGTGTTTACTATTAAATTGCTCTGTTTCCAAAACAATACAACGCTCTGTTTTTAAGTGTGTAGGGACTATGATTTCAAAACCAAAATTGACTGTTCATCAGTTTTAGAAAGTGACTATTTGACAGAGCCATTCAAACAGATTTAGAAAGCGGCCAGAGGACAAGGTAGTTGAAATTAATATTTCAACATCCCTCATTCACTGAGAATACCCTCCTTGGTTCCTTCTTCGCCAAACTACGATGTGTTCATCAACAGTCATGAACCCGATGTCCGTTTCTTCACCAGGCATCTTCACGACAATCTTGTTTCCAGAGGATTGCGAGTCTTTCTCGACAGCATAGAATTGCAGTCCGGAAAATCCATACCTTCACAAATCAAAGACACAATTAAAGGAGCCTCTCTCATTATTACTATTTTCTCTCCAAATTATGCGCAATCGCAAAGGTGCCTCCATGAACTACTCCTTGCGTTGCTCTGTAAGCTGACCATTTTTGCAAAGGCATATAAGTGTCGTTGTACCGATGGCGGCCAAAGTGTCGCTATTGCGACGGATGCCTCCAAACGTCGCAATTGCGACACTTAGACATTGTGTCACAAACAAAGCATCGCTATTGCGAAGGATGCCTCCAAAGGTCGCAATTGCAACACTTAGACATTGTGTCACAATTGCGACGTTTGGAAGCAGCCGTCGCAATAGCGACGCTTTGGGGCATAGTGTCGCAATTGCAACGTCTTCCTCCAAACGTCACAATTGTGACACTTTGTCTAAGTGTCGGTATTGCGGCACTTTTCTCTAGACGTCGGTATAGTGATGGTTTCAGGTGAGATTGAAAAAATTTGGGGAAATTTCCGACATTTGGTCAAAAGTGTCGGAACCAAGTGTCAGAATTTCCCCCAAATGTACTAGTGAATTCTTCGTGAAGCCAGATTTCAAAGTCAAATTTTAGAGAGGGTGATAGTGGTGGTTGTTTTTTGGACGGTTCTCCTCTCTAGGGGTTTCGCTAATGTAAGGTAAAAACAAAATGAAGGCTAGTGGAGTCGCCAGGTGGATTTTCTTGAGATTTATGGTCCACCACCAATACTGACAAAAAAAATTTTAGGAAAATTCTTTTCTAGAAAAATTTTATGTGAAAATTTGCAAGAATGACTTAAAACTTAGTTCAAAAATTTGCTAGATTGTTGAGAAAGCTATAGTTCTATTTGCAAGTTATTCTGTTGATTTCCTATGTTTAGATGAAGATTTCTGAATCCCTAAGTTGTACTTAGTTTGTCACTGATTTTAGAGGTTGCATTATGACTTTGTGTTTTTTGGAAAGGCAAGTCAACAGGATAGTATGATTTATGAAATTTTTGGTTTTTTATAGAGTATTAGGCCTACTGGAGGCTAGTGGAATCGCCATGTGGATGTTTTGTTGTTTTTAGAGATATGTCTTTATGGTCCACCACCAATAACTGAGAAAAAACCAATCTAGGGATGTTTTTTGGAGTTTTTTGAGTTCCTATATGTAGCCTTGGGGTTTGTAAGATTTTCCTATAATTGAATCATCATTTTTCTAAGATGGTGAAAAAGCTAATTTCTACTCTTCGGACAATACTTTAAGTTTTCTAAGTTTGACTGAGACTTTGAGAGTTCCTAAGGGATACCTAGGATGCTTTGACTCAATGTCCCACCGTGATCGCCATTATGTTAGGGTCCCGTGATTTGGCAGATTTGCAAGCCAGGTGACAGGGTAACATCAAACCAACTTTGGAGCCCTAGGACCTAGTCTTCCTGGACTCAGAGAGGGCTCTCTCTATTATGAAAAGGATGTAAACTTGTTTGCTTTTTATGTATTTTATTTTAGGCTAGTTGTTAAGTATGTTTTGGTTTGTTTTAGGTTTTTTGAGGGAGAACTGATCAAAGGATAAATAGATAAAAATATTGTCAGATCAACTGGGCTATGGGGTCGAAAAGGTTGAGATTGTCTCAAATGGTGGACAAGGTATATTGCAGGGCCGATTTGGTCGAGATAAATTGATTCTTTGGGTGTAAGTGAAATGAGATGGACACTAAGTTTGTGAGAGATAAAGGGGTTTTAAGCATAAATAGTTTTACAGCAAACATTCATGTGGTAGGGCTAACCATTAATCACTATAAATGAAACTCAAACTGATAGATGCATAAAATAAACATTCAGGTGATACATAGAAGTATAAGACCCTCTAACTTTGGGAAAATCACCTTCAGAATTTTGGGAAAACAAATAAGACAAACAAACAACTCAATCTATGAAGAGGGAACTCCTAAACATCATATTTTGAACTATTGGGAAACTTTGAAATAAGACTGCAGAGCATGGGCAAAGGGAAAGATCGAAACAAGACCTCTTTGACTTAACTATACAACCAATACTTCAAAGAGAGATTTCAGAGATGATGTTTTGGTTAGCTATGAGTAAGCAGGGCATACCGTGAATCATACTAGATAGCATACATAATAACCATTAATGAAACTGATAACAAGTTCTTAGGGTATCAAAGAGCAGTTAAGAATTCTTTGACATAACCAAGAAAGAAGAAAAACATAGAAGCTGTAATGAATCAGGAAACTTGAGGTGCCTCCATGGGCATGTCTCAAATCTATTCTTTACTGACCTACAGCAAGCAAGAAGCATGAAAACATGTATGATAAACTAAGGAAACATAACAGATAAGGAACACAATACCATTCACCAAGCCATGGAATCCTACAAACAGTCCTCCTCCACCATCCAAGTCAAACAAGAAATCATCCACTTCATGAGACAAAGTATTTCTTCAAATCTTGTAATACTATGTATTGCTCTATAACATCAAGTTTAGCCTCTTGTTACAATTAATTCTCTTGGAATATATAGGCCAAAGAGAAAGAAACTATCCTAGAGCATCTAGAAGGCCATTGGCCTAATACAAATATCTGATTTTGTCCTTGAGGCTTTGCAAAGCCCAAGGCACAAAATATCTTCAAAAATATCTATTTAAGACAAAAATAGCAAGAAAATTGACTTCTAATCTCTGACATAGGGTTAAAAATAGCTAAACGCACATTTGGATGGCCACCTTCAGAAAATTGTTTTTTAAGTCAAAATGCTACAGGAACGTAGCAGCAGAAAGAAGCTTGTTTTCCAGACAACTTTTGAGGGACCTCCCGATGTTGAAAAGAGGCCTGTGATAGCTCGTTGGAAAGCCCTAGATGTATAGTTTTTGGAACTAATTGATTTTTCTCAAAATGATCCCTGGAAGTCCTTCAAAAGGTGGACTGAGTAAAAAAACTCAGGAGGGTCTCATCTGCTAATATGTGAGGCAGAAAGGTGAATTTTGACTGATTTTTGCCTCTTTGGGGGACCAAAACATCTCATTTTAATCTAGAAACTTGTGAGTAGCTGCCCAAAAATTTAATACATCCAAACAAATGACTTTCATGAGCTGAGGATGCTCCTAGCACCCATGGAATCACCTAGACAAAATGTGCAATTAGGGCCAAAAAACACAAAAAACAAAATCTTGTCAAAATTTGCTCAATTTTGGCGAGCAAGCCCCTTATGGGTTCTTAGAAACATGTAAGGAATCAGAGGCCAAGATTTCAAGCCTAGATATGCATTTTTCCACTTTTTTTACCGGGCGCCTCTTTCGGGCAGTTTTGAGCCTTTCTTGAGCAAGTTTGAGCTTTCTTCGGGCAAATTGGTTCAATTTCTTGTAGTGCCCGGTCATCTTCCTCTGCAGATCCAAGCCTTTGTTTTATTTCTCTAATTTATCCTCCAAATTCTTGTTGGCTCTTTCAAGCCATGATTCTTTATCATTTTCTATTTCTTGGACGAGCAATTGTGTGAGAGGATAAGATCGAACAAGGGCTGCTTCTTCTTCCTTCTGTTTCTCCAAAGCCTTCCTAAGACCAATAGTCCTAGGCCTTTTTCTTACTAGCTAATCTTCTTCTTCAGTATCATCAAATTCGCCCATATAATCTTCAAGCTTGACTTGTGCTTTGTATGCTTCCCTTTGGTATTTGAATGCCCGGGCCTCATAAATTTCCATTTGCCCACTCATTTGTTTATTTTGCATTTGTAGAACATGTATGAGGTCCATTGACCTTTCTAGATCAGTTTCCAAGTCATGGATTTGGGCTTCTCTGTTTTGCAAAAGAGCCTCAAGAATTCTAGCTTCATCATCTCCAGCATCACTGTCTATTTGTGTGATGTCAAACTCCCTTTCTTTTTCATGACTACACTCCTGTTGTTCATCCTTTTCTTTACCCTTACCTTGGATAGATTTCTTTGTCCTTTTTCTCTTTGGCAATTCAGAAATACTCTTCTTAGGCAATTTTCCTCTACTCCTTAGCGCTCTAGTGACATTTCTAGTCACTGCTGGAGTGATTTTCTTCTTTGTGGATTTGGTGTTTTTAGGCTTCACCACCTTTTGAGGAAGAGTCATGGCCCCTTGCCTAGGAGAGGCAGCTAGCACATGCCCTTGGTTGTGTTGAGGAGAAGAGAGAGGAGGTTTTATTACTTGGACTTGTTCAACTTGATTTTTTACATCGTTGCCTTCATCATCATCTGCTTTACTGCCCTACTCACTGTTTTGATTTTGTTTGGGGCTGCCAGATTCACCTTTATCACTGTTTTGAACCTCTTGACATATGTTTCCTTCAACCTCATCAGTGCTTTTTAGAAAATGTTCTTTAGGGCTGTTAGCTTCATCATCCTTTTCTGCTACTTGACCATCTTTACTGTCTGCTTGTAGACTGCCTTGTTTACCCTCATCACTGTCTTGAATTTTTTGAGGGCTGCCTTCACTGTGACTGTATTCTTTAGACTCTGTGTGTGGGCTGCCACCATGGTCACTTTGCATGCTGTCACCTCCCTCACTATATTTTTTAGGATTGTTTTGCTGTTCATCATCACTACCCTGCTTAGAATCTTCATTATTCCCCTGAGGATTGTCCTCCTGATCACTGTGTTGTTGATGGTCACTTTGTCTTTCATCACTGCTTTGGACCTCTTCCCTTTGCTCTTCATCACCACTAGCTTGCTGCTCTTCATCCTCACTATTTCCTTGCTCATTTTCACTGTTCTATTTCTCTTCATCATCACTATTCCCTTGCTCATTTTCACTGCTCTGTTTAGGGCTGCTTTGCTTTGCATCTTTACTACTTTTTTGAGTGCCCCTATGTTCCTCATCGCCACTAACCTCATGCATCTTTCATAAGACTGCTCTTTTTCACTATTAATACTGGGTGATGTTTACCTTTGAGGAGTATTTTGACTTGATGGAGGAGAGACATAGTGACTGGAGGGTGAGGAGGATATGTGAGATGGGTCATGAGGTGAAGAGGTAGTGACAAAATATGGATGAGAAATGAAAATATCCCAAGACACTCCTTTCTTTTCAAGTTGGTGAAGGATGATGATTTTGATGAGAGAATGATGGAAAAGACAAGCTTTTTGCTAAGCAAGAGGTCTCTTTTGAAAAAGGGAGGACATCTTGTCTATGCTTTTACAGAGGAAGAAAGGGAGAATTAGCAACTGAGTCCTTGTGAAATGCATGAGAAGCCTGATGTGATAGGAATAAATCCGGGAAAACCTCCCTTCACATGTGAAATACTTCATGATAACTCTCATGAGGTAGCATAGCTGCTCAATAAGTGAGAAAAAGGAAATATAGCTTGGAAAGCATCCTGATGGTCTGGTTTTAAGAAAGGTTTATAGTGATTTAGATCCAGATATGCTTGTTTGAACCACTTTTCTCCTATATAGGGGATCTTAGTTGCTTTGGAGACAGCCCTAGGAGTGAGTTTAAAGTCCAAACCTGCTAGGTGGACATGTTTTCCTTGCAGCCTTAGGGTGAAAAGTTGTGTTAAGGGAGGGTAATTGGTGACCTCCTGGACTTTTTGGCAAAAATCAAGGTAGCCCACCTCATGGAAGTTAAAAAGAACCGAAGGGGAGTCATTAATTTCCTAAGTTGTAACGGGCTCAAATATTTTGTGAAATCCACCCTTGTTGACTTTATTTGGAGACATAGCTTTGTTTTAGGCTTTCTTTCACTCTTTTATCAAAACAAGTCTTTCAAATGAACTAAAAATAAAACTCCTCCTTCAACATTGTATCTCTTTCTTAACTAGCAACCAGGTTCTTTTTAACGAAAATAGTTTTCCTTCCTAAGAACTGTGCCTTTTCTGCTTTGAAAATACTGAGTTCTCCCTTTTCAAAAACTATGCCTGGCTTCTTAAGAAAAACAAGGCTTTCAACTGATAATGATCCCTTTCTCAAAAACTGGATTTTTTCTTCTTACTCAACAACAGGCCTTTTGCAACCAGACAATAGTCCTTTTTCATCAATCACTGTTTTGTTTCCTCTTTGTAAACATTGTGGTTTTTGGCATAAACAGTGTTTTTGCCTTCAATGGGACTGTGTATTTTTCTTAATAAAATGACTCTTAACACCTCCCAAACTCATAAAATTAGGCGAAGAAAATCAGTAAATACCTCTTGAAAAAGTATGGTTACTTTTGGAGATGA